>OZ002729.1:24700509-25300509 GCA_963924305.1 Polygonum maritimum
GATTGTTGAGGGCAAGTTTAAGAGGTTCTTGAAGCTCTTGCAAGGCTTGAACATCACCATTCCATTCACCGACGCTCTAAGTGAGATGCCATCCTATGCAAACTTCTTAAAGGAAATTTTGAGCAAGAAGAGGTCAATTGTGGAGATGCAAGATGAAGTCAAGATCTTGGAGCTACCTCAAAAGCTAGGTGATCCCGGAAGATTTGCCATTACCGTGGGGATTGGATCCCAAAACTTCAAGTTTCTTTGTGATTTAGGAGCGAGCATATCGGTTATGCCCATGAGCATATGGAGAAGGGCTAACCTCGGAGATATGGAACCGGTTGATATGAGTCTTACTATGGCCGATGGTTCATCTACATATTCCGTTGAATCTTAGATGACGTCCCGGTTCGAGTTGGGAGATATTTTGTCCCCGACGATTTTGTGATCCTCGACATGAAGAAGATCCGTTGGTGCCCCTTATTCTTGGAAGGCCGTTTCTAGCTACGGCGGGTGCTAAATTTGACGTGAGAAACGGGAAAGTGACTTTCGAGATTGGCAAGGAAAAAGTGGATTTCCATTTCAACAAAGCTCTTAACGAACCGGATGCTTTGACAATCTTGAAGTTGGAAGAAAGTGCCAAGCGCAAAAGAGAGGAAGAAGGAACCACAAAAGAGGAGGAAGCACCCTTGAGAGGTCATGAAATGGTCTATGCTCAAGAGCAAGAAAGGGAGTTACAAGATCCATTTGAGAACCATGAGGAGTTAAGAGATCGAGATAGCCCGAGAAACCATGAAGAGTATCCTTCTTCGTATCCTTTTGATGTGGGAGACTCTTATATGTGTTTAAGTGACTTGAAAGAGGATCTAGAGGATAGTTTCATTTGTTAGAGTGATTTGAAGGAAGATTTGAGTTATAATGTTATTGAGTCCCCTAGAAATTCTCTAGATGTTTGTGATGTAGGGAATGAAGATCAAGTTGAGAAGATGCAAGAGATGCCAACCTACACTTTGGAGGAGAAGGGTGATGGAGAAGTTGGATGCCACACTTTCATCAAACACAAGTGGTGGTTTTATGGCTATGAGGAGTGTGGAGATGCGCATGACAAGGATGATCAATTCACCGTTTTTCACCCTCCTTGAAGGGTAGAGGTTAGAAGTCAAGCTAGGGACTTAAAAAGAGCGCTCCTCGGGAGGCAACCCGAGTCTAGTAGGTTCATTTTCGTAGTTTCTAGTTTGTTTTCCTTTGCTTTAGCTTAGATTCTTTCTAATCTCTCCTTATCATATGTTTTGTGGAATTGTGTGTTGTGTGAGCTTCATAATTGTGTGTGGTATTGGTGAAAATAATAAAATGACTTGTGGGTAAAGAATCACCAAGAAAGGGAATTTTAGGAAGCCAAAACAAGTTGGACCGAGGTACCCAGTACCTCAGGCCCGATGTTGTGACATCGGTCCGGCTTGGCCGGTCAACCTTGGTCTTGATTTTGTGGAAATGCCTATTATGCCCCTCTGACCTAACTTTGTCTTCTACCCAATTTAAGCCTTCTTTCCCATACCTAACACCCATCACCCTCATAACCACCTTCCCAAAATACCAAGTTCCCCTCAAAACCCCCAAATCGATCCATCACCTCCACCATACTCGACCCCAAGCAATCTTCACCACAAATCTCGATCCACACCCCTAGCATCCTCAAACATCGATCCGAAAGCCAAAGATCCCAACAAAATCCCATAGTTCTTCATCCCTCTTCTAGATCTAGAAGAGAATTTGTGTTCTAAGAAGTTGATTGCTAAGAAGTCTTTGTTTTCTTCAAATTTGGTATGTGAATCTCGATCTCTACTTGATTCCTTGTGAATTTCATGCTTTCATTGCTAGATTTGAGATTTACCATGATTGAGTGAGCTTAGACCTTGAGCATCCATGGTGATTTGCATGCATAGTTGAATTTGTGCTTAATCATTGATCATACATGCTAGAACCTACTTGGAACTTCGATTGATGATGAGAAATGGTTGATTTTGGATTTTAGGAGCATGATAGAGTGATTTTTGGATGAATCTAGGTAGAGAAGTCGAATTGAGAGTCGGTCCGAGGTACCCAGTTCCTCGGGACCGATGTTGCAAGTCGGTCCGAGACTCGGACCGAGGTTAAGAACCTCGGGCCCGATGTCTTGTGTTGGTCGATCCTATGTTATTTGACTTTCTCTTGTGTGAGCTTTAGGATTCATGAGCTTGAATGTTGGTAAAGGCATGTTTATCATGATGTATCTTGTAGCTTGACCATTGTTATGTGATTCTTTGCTCATACATGTTGGATCTTGTGGATTGAGTGTCTTAAGAGCAAGTATGGGGTCATTTCCTTGCATGATGAGTTTTTAGTTGTGGAAGCATGTGATCTTGTTGTGTTTGTATAGATTTTATCTTGTAGTTCTTTGCTTTGATTGTGTGTAGGTACCATGACTACCCGAGCATCTTCTTCAAGAATGGAGAGACCAACAAAGAAGTCCAAGAGAGTGCAAAGAATGGATGATGTGCAATTTGAGGATGATGATGTGGCTAGAGAATATGAGCGACTCATGGGTCTATCTCACCACACTCGGTGGGTAGATTGGGAATCAATCAAGAAGATGAGCATGGATGAGGCTCTTGTTCGGTGCTACTTGAACATTGGGCTTAATGTGATGCTAAGATGGGGCAACACTCACTATCCGGCTTTGACCTCCGAGTTTATGGCTACTTTCAAGCGCACGTATGAAGGAGTTGAAGATGAGGGCATGGTCTCCTTCCAATTGGGTAATCAAGCGCAAGAACTCTCTCTAAGGAATTTGGCGGTCTACCTTGGATTTCCTTTTGCTAGAGATGAGGCTTTTGTCGACAATGATAAGGTGAACTATCTTTGGAAGTATGTAGCGGGAAAAAGCGAGATGAGGAAAGGAGCCTCAACCAACAAGATCGCTAGCCCACTCTTCCGAGTCATGATCCGCATTTTGGGGTGCACAATCTATGCCCGGCATGAGCTTAGCAAGCCGATGAAGGAGGAAGCCATGTTGCTCTACGAGATGTTGTTTCAAAATGAGAAGCCAATGAACCTCACGTGGGAATGGGTGAAGATGGTGAGGGACTTCCAAAGTTCCTCATGGATTTACTTTGGAGGTATGATTGCTCGGTTAGCCCATGCACTTGAGGTTGATTTGTCCAAGTATACACCGGCCCCGAATGGTGTAGAGTTCATGGATCTCAAGTATTTCAAGAAAGCCAACATCATCAAGGAGAAAGTTGTTTCCGGCTTTATGGATCGACTTATGCCTCACTCCAACTTCGGCAAAGTGCAAATTCCCTTGGGGCCTCGACTCTTCGACCTCACGAGCTACTACAATTGGTTCCAAGTGTGGGCGGGAAATATGAACCCTTATGGAGAGCCGGAGGGGACTCTTGAGTGTAGGAGACGAGCACAACACATTCGTTTCACTACTCCTCAAGCTTCTCCGGACACCGAAGAAGAAGAGCCCAACCAATATGAGTTCGTAAGAAGAGAAGACATGGATGTTGACCCGCAAGAAGAAGAAGAAGAAGAAGATGGTGGTTACCACAACTTGCTCACCGACCACGCACCAACACTACTTGACCGAGGTGCAAGCCATGTCGGGCCCGACGTCCACCAACGTCGGTCCGACACCTATTTGCCCGATCCGGTTCCGAGCTAATTCGAGAGGGGCGAGGGAAGTGGAGCAAGACAAGAACCACCAAGCTATGGAGGGTACGAGGGGTATGCCCAATGGTACGGGCCCGGGATGGTGTTCCTCGAGCCTCAACAATCGGTGGACATGAACTTCCTAGCCAACCAATGGGCTCACCTTCAACTTCAACAATCTAGCATGCTACAAGAGGCACACCAAATCAACCTTCAACAACAACACCTTAACTTCCAACAACAACAACTTTCCCACCACCAAGAAGACTTCTAAGCTCAATTTGAAGAAGTGAACCGCAACATCGCTTACACTAGACGTGATGTGGACGACTTGAGGGCGGTCGAGGACCAAAGATGGAGCGTTCAAGAGAGCTTCAATGAATGGATGACCGGGAACTTCTCTTCCCGTGAAGACCAATGGATGCGTCCCACCCCTCAAATTCAACCGCCAAGTCAAGACCCTTTCCACGACCAAGTGTATGAGCGAGAGAGACAAGCACGGCTCCAAAGGGGACGCCGCCGAGGACACCCTCCAAACTAAGCCTCAACATGCCATTCAAGAATAAGAAATTGTGAGCTTTCTTGACTCTTCTCTTTAGTTTTGAGTTTTGGTTTCTTTGTTTTGATGAGGACATCAAAATTCTAAGTATGGGGTGGGTTAGTAGCTCATAGTTTCATTTGTAGGTTTCTTGTATTTCTCTTGTTTTGTTAAGGGATGTTTTCTTTTGGATAGTGGCATGAGATGTGATGAATGAATGATGATTGAATTTGATGGCATGTATGGATGAGTTTGTTTTGTTTGAGAAAATTTTCGAAAATTCCATAGAAATTTGAAAAATCGTGTGAAAAATGACAAAAAGATTTTGTTTTGGACTAGGAATTCCCATCTTAGATGTCCATATGAAGGATAATGATGATGTAAGCATGTAAAGTCCTTTGCATATTTTTGGATAGTTTAGCCTCTAAATGGATGTTGTTTTTGATGTGATATGATATCTTGCATGTTTTTATTGAGCACATGAGTTCTTGGATGAGTTTTGATGCAACTAAGCTAGAGTGAATCTTGTGAGATTATTTTTGGCCATTTTAGGGATGTTTGTTCATATTGCATATCCCTCATTTTCTTGTGTGAAATAGCTCAAGCATGCTAAGTGATACTTGTTATTGAGGTGTTTATCTATTTTCCAAGACCAATATGAGATTTGCTCTATGCTTTGTCACATTGATTTGAACTTTGTTTCATTAAGTCACAAAATGTTCCATATCCTACCTTGAAGATAAACCGTTGTTTGTAGCCCCGTTTTTAGCCTTAGACCTTGGTTTGAAACTCCTCAAAAATATGATTCCTAGCCTATATGACTTGACCCTTATGAGATTGGACTTTAGTGAGAGGTTTGAAAGAATATTTGGAGAGTTGAGATTCTCTTTGGTGAAAGGTAAAGAATGGAGTTGCAAAATCAAGTGGGTAGTGCATCTTTGTGAAGCTTAAATTGAAAAAGAAAGAGAAAGAAAAGTTGGAAAAGTAGTGGATTGAAAGCAAAGTGCTTAAGTGTAAAAATGGGCACCGATCAAGTTCAAAAGGACCTCGGGCCCGAGTTAGTGTGCAAGTCGATCCTAAGTGGAAAAAGTGTGAAAAATCCAACAAAAAGTGTAGTGCAAAGATGAAGTGGAATGTTAGGTGAAAAAGTGGGTTGAAAGGAGAAAAATCAAAGTCTTTTGGATGAGTGAAGTTGAAAGTGGAAGAATTTGGTGAAGTTTGGTGAGAAACTAGAAAGTTCAATCCCCATTGTAAGCACCACAAGACCAAAATGATTCCCACCTTGAGAAACACCAAAAGCCCCATTACAACCCGGCCGAATGGAACCTCTTTGAGCACCTCCATTGAGCCAAGTTCATATTCATTGTGTGCATTGTAATAGGCATCTCTAGGTTGAGGAATTGGTGTATTAGCTTCCATAGTAAAGTCTTTACTTGCATGATTGTTGAGTTTGAGTGTTCATTTCTAAACCTAAACACATGATGAGTGATACACATTTTCACATTCCTAAAGTGAGGTTTGGTTGCATTTAACTTTATCCCTATGAACACTTGATCATGTGTGATGATGTAATCTTGCTAGCATATCTATCACTTGTTCTTACTTGTGTTTTTCATAAGAGGCTTTACTTGAAGATTGTGCTTCGGTCTTGCTTACATTGTTATTGCTTGAGGACAAGCAAGTTTAAGTATGGGGTATTCTGATGTCTCTCATTTTGGTGGTGTTTTAGTAGTTAATTTCCTTTGTAAATATGTGTTTTTCATTCCTTTCTTTGTTAGTTTCGTCCCTTTTTAGCTTAGATTCCGTATTTCCATGAGATTCGGAGACTATGCGAGTTTGTAGTGTTTTGTAGGTAAAATGGTGCAAAAGAGGACGTTTTGGAGGAGTTTCTAAGGAGGAGTCGAGCTAAGGAGCAAAGGAGCGGTAGAGCCATGCAAATATCGAAGAAAGACTCAAGGAAGACCAAGAAAAGAGGAGGATCGAGGCCAAGACCGATGTCCCACCGAGTCGGGCCCGAGTTTAGCACTTCAGAGGCTCGGACCGACGTTGGCAACGTCGGGCCCAAGGTACTCCGCATCGATCCAAGTCGGCAATGGAAAGGATTGGGCTCCAAGGCACATTATTGTGATCTTCCATATTTGCCCTTCTTCTAATTTTGGAATTCCTTGGTCCCCAATCCAAGAGGGAGGATAATTAGAGGTGATTAGAGAGCATCTAGTAAGGATCCACACACCAAATCACTCTCAAAGGCTCAAGGAAGACTTGGAGAGCAAGGAGGAGAAAGGAGGAGGAGAAGAGAAGAGAGATCGTTGGAGATTAGGGAGGAGATTAGTGAGTTTGCACTTGTTTTGCTTTGGTTTTAGTAGAATTGAGACTTGAATATTGTGAACGCCTTTAGATTTGAATGCAATTTGAGTTGGATTTGAGATTGATGATTGAGATTTGCTTGCTTTGCCATTTGATTGTTTTTTACTCTTACTTGATGGAGTAGATTCCATAGTCTTGGGCTATGGGGGATCCCCTAGCTAGGATTGGGTGTGAACCCCCAATTCCATAGCCTTGAATGCTTGATCTATGAATCCTCTCTACATTGAGCTTCAATTCTCTTGTGAGAACAAGGGATCTAGGGCTTGTGGTTGGTAAGAGTATGAGAAAGCGATCTCGAGCCCATCACTAGACCTAGCATCGAAGGAGGTGAAAACTCCCTAAGGTCGAAGTGTAGAGTGGAGCGATCGGAGGCAAAACAACCTCGATCTCATAAGGATCATCACTTATTGGCTGAATTGGGGTGGAATTACCCAAGTCTAGTTAGGGAAGGAACCCAATAACCCAAGACCGATCTACCATTTGTGCTAGACCGACTTCCCCAGTACATCGGGCCCGACGTTGTGTGTGTCGGTCCCGTGCAAAACTCTCCTCGATCCACCCTCGGACCGAAGTGACCTGTGTCGGTCCGAGGCGTTCTCTTTGATTTTCCTTGTTTTTGCCTTTCTTTTACCTCTTTTTAGTCTTTTTGGTACACTCAACGCACGAACTCCCGTGTGTTCGACACCCTACCTCTTTTACTACAATTGGGGTTCGGTTTATAAATTTAAATTTTGATATCACCCCATCCGGACTATACCCCATCACACACCCCAGTACCTCACCAGCCGCCAGAGGTCCTCCACCCGTCAATTACCCCCTGGCCTTTCATGAGATGGGGAATGGACATCGTAGGGAAACTACCCCTGATAGACACATAATAAGTAGTGTTTTAGGGCATGTTTAGTTAGGATTTTCATGGATTTTGGTTTAGTTTTCGTTAGTTTTATTAGTTTTGTAGTTTGTTAGAAAGATTCGGATATCTACACTTTGTTGTGGTTTTTGATTGTAGATGTGAAGACAACGAGTGTAGAGGAGGTGTTGGGACGATATTAGGGACGCCAGTCATTAATATCTAAACCAATAATGATCGTCCCTTGTTTTGATAATGACAAACTCAAAGGTATTTAACAAGTTGTCCAAGTGTTGATCTCAGGCAAGTCCAGAGGACGCACATGAGCAAAAAGGACAACAAGTGAACGGCAGTCCCTAAGCTGTAGGGACGCACGTCATCAGAACTTCCAAAGCTGAACGTAATTGGCGAAGTTCCTGCGCTGATAGGACGGCGTCCTCTTCAAGAAGGGACGTGCGCCAAAATACGGACGAAGTTCAAATTGAAATCAAGGCCGCCCCAACATGATTACATCACGTTCGGCCGTAGTCCTCAGAAGGAAGCTTCCCTTGTCTGGGCACGTGTAAACAACTCCAAAGATGTCGCTTTCCCAGCGATGGTCCCCTACCCACGCGGAGGCTTCCTCAGCGACAACAGAGTTGACTTCCTCAAGATGCACATCGCACCGTTGACGGAAGATCAAGGATCCTGCCAAGTCTCAGAGGACGCTAGAGGACAAGAACCACTTCCGCTATAAATACCCTCCAAGGGGTATGCATAGCGGTGTGGACTTTGAAGACTTTCTCTCAAGCTCTCCCGAAGCATTCAAGTTCAAGAACGAAGAGCAAGGAGAATCAAGTGAGCTTGAAGCAAGAGAAAGAAAGTCCAACCACATCAAATCCAAAACAAACCACAAAATAGTTAGAGTTGTAATTTGTCTCTCACAACGGACCGTGAGAGACGTGAGTGATAGCTTCCTTATAGCTAAGAGAGTTAGGTTACGTGTTAGGTGGAAAGCTCCCTTCCAAGTGAGGCTAAGGAAGGACGCTTAGCTCAGAGAATTGTAACGACTCGCCTAAGTTGTAAGGACTCTCTCTTAATAAGATAAGGACGGCTATTGAAAATCCTCCAAGCGGAGGTAGAGGTTTACCCATAAGACTAGTTGGTCTTAGTGGGGTTCCTCTATAAATACTTGTGTCCATTATCTTATCTCGTTTCCTGTTAAGTCTATTTTTCGCTGCACTTAGGGACGCCCTTAACTCAGTTAAGGACGCCCGTTCTAACAGACTTACGATCCAACAATTGGTATCAGAGCAGGCGCTCTAGATTAAGTTTAAGTTGCAGGAAACATGGATATGGAACCCATAGGTATCTCAAGTGCGAAGCCACCATGCCTAACGGACGGCAACTTCAACCGGTGGTAAACGAGGTTCGAGTGCTTCGTGCGAAGTCAAAACTACCAATGCTGGCTGGTGATAAAGAACGGCGACCTCGAAGTCCCTGCTCCTAAAAAGGACAAAGAAGGAGAATGGGGTCCCGATGAGTTTAAGCTCATGGAAGCCAACGCCAAAGCTATCTGCTTCCTACAGACGTCCCTCTGCGAAAGGGACGCCACCCGTGTGAGCAATCTTCCAACTACCAAGCTCCAATGGGAAGCTCTGGAGAAGTACCATGTTGGGACGCCAGAGATGAAAGAGGACGTCCAGCTTGAAGCTAAGAGGGACTTCTACAAGTTCAGAATGTTCACTAATGAGACCATCACCGACTACTCCTTCCGCTTTGAGGCCCTACTAACCAAGTTGAAAAACTTGGTTGTCAAAGAAACGGAAATCACTCAGAGGATGAAGGTTCAAGTCTTGATCGATGGACTCACAGGACCATGGAACTTCGATAGGATGACGTTCAAAGAAAACCAAGCCAACAAAGGACTGTCCATGGAGGAAATTTATGGAAAGCTTAAGGGGTACGAAGCAAGGAGAAACCAAGATCTGCTGGAAATGGGAAAGAGTTCCCAAAATGAGCTGGCTTTAACTCTTGCGGCTAGGACGCCAGAGTATGAGCAATACTACCAAAGACAACGGGGACTGAACTCCATGCTAGAAGCCAAAACTCAAGAGCACCAAGAGAATCTTCGTCTTCAGGAGTTAGTGGAATGCAAAGGGAAGACCGAAGAACAAATTTCTAAAGAAGATGAGCTAGCACTGTTGCACAAAACTCTTCGTACTTTGTACAAAAGAGGCAAAGTCCCAAGAATGAAGATGCCTTACAAGAAGGAAAGTCGGAAGCCTACAGATGCTGAAATGAAGGAAATAGTCTGCTACAAATGCAACAGGAAGGGACACATGGCCAAGAGATGTACCACAGGGTTAACATCAAAAGAAATGAAGGAAAAGGCTCTGGTTGGTGCATTTGAGGGCGCATGGGACGACCTCGACTCAAGTGACGAGGAACCAGAAAATCAAGTGGCTTACATGGCTATGGAAGACGCCCCAGAGGACGTCTCTGAAACTGAGCAAGAGGTAACTCATGAATCTATGCTAAGCTCTCTTGAAAAATGCCAAAGCCCAAGCTCATCAAATTAATAACTCAGATCATGCAAGAAAGCTATGCCATGAAACAAAGTTTTGAAGAAATTGAATCCGAAAATATTGTTGTGGAATGTGAAAATTGCAATACTATGTCTTTTCAACTAGAGTCCTCTAAGGAAGAGGTCAAAACCCTTAAAAGTCAGCTTGTGTGCCTAAAACTTGAAAATGCTAATCTTAGGGATGAGGTGAAAGTCCTAGGAAAGAGTCCCATGACTGAAACTATAAATCCGATAGTCTTTGTTCCATCTCGGAAAGGACTAGGGTATGAGTCAGGATCAAAGGACTCCCTTCCAAGCGACTTCGAAGCAAGCAAAACCTCTGAGCTAAAACTTGAAAGAGAAAAGACAAAGAACTTAGAGGAACGCATAAGAGTTCTTGAGAGTGGTGAAACTGGTAGAAAGGACTATTACACAAATTCTGTCAGCCATAAGATTTATAAGAAAATTGCTAAGGGAAATGGCTCTAAGGTAGTTGATCCAGACAAAATGAAGGAGAATAGAATCCAACGTCCTAACAAGAAGTACTACCTTGGAAACTACTATAGGACGTGCTGGCATTGTGGCAAAGGTGGTCACTACCAGTATGAGTGTCTTAAGCTAAGACAAGATCTTTAGAATGGCAAAAAGGCTAGACGTGATATAAAAAATACTAAGTCAAAATCTTCTGCTAGGACGCATGCTAGTGTGCCAAATGCTAAAACTCGATCTCCTAGGACGTATGCCAGAAGATCAAATGATGTGAATGTTTGTGATCATTTGCCTATGAAGAAGTTGTACCCATGTAACGAACCAGGTAAGGGCCACCTTGCCTGGGTCGCAAAGAACTAACTCTTCTTTTCAGGTGGAAGTGAGAGGAAGCCCGTGGATCATTGATAGTGGCGCCTCAAATCATATGACTGGAAGCCAGATCCATCTCACTTCTATCCATTCAAATGCCACGGGAGGAACTGTCTCGTTTGCCAACAAGGGCAAAGGAAGAATCAAAGGGACGGGCACCGCAAAGCTAAATCAATCCATCAGTGCGTCCAAAGTCAGTCTTGTAGAAGGACTAGGCTTCAATCTCCTTAACGTCTCTCAAATATGTGATCAAGGTGAAAATCTAGTCACATTTGACTCTAAGGAATGCCTGGTCATCAACAAGAAAACAAATCAAGTCATTCTCAAAGGGACTCGCGAGAACAATGTCTACGTCTTCAATCAAAGATTCAAGCCTGCATCCAAGTTGTGCTTATCCGTCTCAGCTGTGGACGCTGATCTCTGGCATCAACGTCTTGGACATGCTGGACCTAGCACAATCCTCAAGCTTCATCAAAAGGAACTTGTAAGAGGACTTCCCCGAATAGATCCTGAGCAAATTGAGCAATGCGAAGCTTGCATGAAAGGGAAGCAGACAAGATCGTCCTTCAAATCCAAGAATGAAGTGAGCACAAAGAAGCCGCTAGAACTCCTTCATATGGATTTGTGTGGACCCATGCAGACCCAAAGCTATGGTGGAAAAAGGTACATGTACGTTATTGTAGATGATTTTTCCAGATTCACTTGGGTTCTCTTCTTGGTGTCAAAAGCAGAAGCGTTCCAGATGTTCAAAGTATTCATCAAGCAAGTAGAAGTTGCCCTTGGGACGAGCTTGAAAGCCTTAAGGTCAGATCATGGGACGGAATTCAAAAACTCAGAGTTCCTTGACTTCTGTGACCAATAAGGAGTCTCCCACAACTTCTCTTGCCCCCGAACTCCTCAGCAAAATGGCGTTGTTGAAAGAAAGAATAGGACGCTGGAAGACATGGCAAGGACGATGCTCCTGGCAAGCGGCGTCCCCAAACACTTTTGGGCAGAAGCCGTGGCCACAGCTACCTACATCATCAATCGAGCCATGATTCGTCCTTTGCTCAAAAAGACGTCCTATGAGCTCCTAAATGAAAGAAAGCCAAACATTTCGCATCTCAAAGTCTTTGGATGCAAATGCTTCATTGACAACAACGGCAAGGACAACATCGGCAAATTTGATGCTAAGAGTGATGAAGGAATATTCCTTGGATACTCCCTCACAAGCAAAGCCTATAGAGTCTTCAACAAACGGACTCTTAAGCTTGAGGAAAGTATCCACGTGGTGTTCAAAGAAAATGCTTCTCACAAGAAAGAACCAAGTAAGAAAGAACGTCGTACCTCTCCAAGGGACGATGATGACGATGATGAGGAAGATCCCAGAGGCTCCTCCGACAAATACTATGTTCCTAGGAACGCCCCTGAAGCTCGCGATGAGGTTTCAGTGGGAGTCCCTAGCGAACAGCAAGAGCCCTCTCAAACTTGGTCGCTAAACCAAATAGATGCTGGTGAATCAAGTCAACGAGGAGAAGAAAGGCATAGTGTGGATGCTCAACCTGAGGGGGAACACACTGAGCCTATCAATGAAGACGATGGCTTTGACTCCGATGAGTCTGATTGGACGGACCCTAGGTGTACTCCTGCAAGGGACGCTACTCATAGGGGATCCAACCTTTCAAGACTTCATTCAACAGAACAAATCATCTCAGACATCTCAAAAGGAGTCCAAACAAGATCAGCTGTGAATCAGTCCCATAACGCCAACATAGCGTTCTGTGCATTCAACGCCTTTGTGTCCTTAATTGAACCTAAGAACATAAAGGAGGCACTTCAGGACGCTGATTGGATCCAAGCCATGCAAGAAGAACTCAATCAATTCGAGAGAAACAAGGTTTGGACCCTCGTCCCTCGTCCGAAAAACAAAAACATAATAGGGACGAGGTGGGTCTACAGGAACAAGCTTGATGAGAGTGGTCGTGTTTCAAGAAACAAAGCAAGGCTTGGGGCTCAAGGCTATAGGCAAGAGGAAGGAATCGATTATGATGAGACCTTCGCTCCTGTCGCTAGAATTGAAGACATTCGCCTCCTTATCGCCTATGCCGCTCACAAAGGGTTCAAGCTTTTTCAAATGGACGTCAAAACAGCCTTCCTCAACGGCAAGCTCAAGGAAGAAGTGTATGTCGCTCAACCTCCAGGTTTTGAGGACGCTGATCACCCTGATCATGTGTACTTCTTGGACAAAGCACTCTATGGACTCAATCAAGCCCCTCGTGCCTGGTATGATAGGTTTGCGTCCTTTTTGTTGTCCAATGGGTATACACGAGGTAACATTGACAAAACCTTGTTCTTAAAGAAAGTCCTTAAAGATGTCTTGATTGTCCAAGTCTATGTCGATGACATAGTATTTGGAAGCACTAACATGAAACTTGTAGAGGAATTTGTTGAGAGGGTTTAACCTTAACAAATAAATTTGTCAAGACCCCGCTGAGTATAGCGAAGTCAGGATCGTCCACGGGAGTTAGTAGAACTATAGTCTAGCAATCAAACTACGAAAGCAAAACAAAACAAAGCAAAGCAAAACAAGCAAACGAACACACACTACTACAAAAATGACTATATATACCGGGCGTTTTGCAGTATATACTCCGGAGATAGTCCGGCATATAGATTATTGGTGTATATTGTGATCATTTATATACACCGGATGTTAAATTTCCAAGCCCGGCGTATATTGTCTATTGATTTTTGTCCAAATTTGGCGCGCAAAAGACATATCCGATGTATTTGGTGTATCTTATACACCGGTGCAAAAATTATCCGGGATAAAATAATGCACTTTATCCGGTTTATTAGGTAGACTTTAAACACCGGTTGAATAGATGTCCGGGTTATTAAAAGGAAAAACCTTATACACCAAAGCATGTATTGGCTTTTTGATCCGGTGTATATAGTACAATAAGTTCCCACATCAACTTTATATTCCAGACCATTATAATCTAGTTTATATATGCAAGTATTTTCGATAATCAATTTGTATTTACTGCACTAACCATTTACATTTGTAATGTAATACTAGATATATCAAAACGCCATATGTAACCCAACAAATCTTTCACATATATCAAAATGAAACATCCACTAACATGATCCAGTTTAATGATCATAACCAACAAATGTTGATCCAAACTAAACAATATCAAAATGCAAAATCCACTAACATGATCAATGTCACAGTTTACAGTTAAGTAGTTGCCATCTGTCACCAATCTTCGCATCCAGATCGTCGACTTCCTTCTCAAGTGTGTGAAGCATAGCATTAATCTGAAAAAAATATATATTATATTAGACATTTCAATTGAGATCATGGATGCCATAACCTATCTACACCATACAAGGAAAAGATTGATTTGCTTACCCGGTCTTTGATTGCATCAGTGACTTTGTCACCAGGAGTTGGCTCAGCAGCATATTCACTTTCCTCACGAGCAGCTTTGTAAGCTTTAATGGCATCTATTTCTCCTTCAGTTTTTTCTCTACCATGCTATTATAAAGTTCTATCTGCACATGCTAGAAATTAGATGAGAACAAATATATGTGAGAAGTTTTACAGGACAAATGTGATATAAACAAGAACAAAATAGCAAGTATGACATGCAGGAAAACCAAACTAATATACAGGGCATGCATAAGTATTATAAACAGCACAATTTAAAAAAAAAAACTTTACAAAAAAGAAACTACAAAAGAATATAATAAATATATAAAGTTATCATACATAAACCACATACATCAAATTCTAATATCAAAAGAGAAGATATATATGCATTCTATATGATTGTGAGTAAAGATAGGAGAAGCACAAGGCTCCTATATTTGATTGGTTAACTATAAGCGTTATCACCTTTGTTAGATATCATCTGAATGTCTAAGCACTTCTTCCTCTGAAGAAAATTAGGAAACCCTTTTTTGTGAAAGTTTAATATCCACTCAAAGCTATAGTAACTACTCTATCAACATAATGATTACTGAAGGTTTATTTATATACGGAACTTAAGAGAATCATGTTTATCTCCATCTTAGTTTGCACATATAACAACCTATGATTGGCTAGTTTCTTCTCTTTTTGGGGAAAAAGTTTAATTGCTAGTCTTCCTTTTCTATGTCACAGAACAATTGGCCAAGTGGAATATACATAATATATATAATCGAGTAATAAAGCCTTGGAAAAGGTTTAATGGTAAATACCTCGTCTGTTACTAGCCTCAGGAACTCTTCACGTTCTCTGCTCACTGACTACAAGTACATAGCAAGAAAAGAAATCAAGAGGGTTCAATCAATAATATGAGTAGCCACCAAAATGTACTCAACAGGACAGATTTGAGAACAAATGCCAATTACTAAGATTAAAGAGTAGAATATGTTTCTTATTTGCCTGCCCCTAGTTAGTTTGTGTTTGGTCATGTTAATTAAGTCACAGTCTTCTTCAATCTTCAGCTACTTCCACCTAATGCACTGCAGACTGGTATTTGAGCATCAAAATTTATTCATATGCTTATACTTTTTATAAGATCGCAAATTGAATCTCCAATCATCGTTAACCACGCTAGACGAAAGCGAATAGCTTTATACAAATTATGTATATTAATAGCTTACTACATTCACACACCAAGTGCAAGCAATTATCTACACATCCATGCAACAGTTTAATTGCAGACAGCTAGATGAAAAGCACATGATAATATATGGACAAGAACTTTTTCCCCCTACACATGAATGGCTAAGGAATTTCAAAGTGAAACCGCTAGTTCCTTCATCTTGGCCTATACAAGTTTTACTGGGAAGTATTGCATCTTCAATCTATGCCCCTATATCAACATCTTCCATATCCAACGATTCATTTCCCAAGAACCAAAAAAAATAGCACAAGTAAAAACTCATGTAGTGACATAGTCAAGATGCAAAACAATTATTACAAAGCAAGCACCATAATAGAAGGAGATTACACAAGTAAATAGCCATTATGGTTTATTACACAATTGAACAGCACAGGTAAAAACAACACAGGAATTGGCTCCAATGACAATAGTCTGCTGGCAATCCATAATCCCTCCTGGAGCCAGCAAGGGAAATACAAAACCAGGTTCTTAATGAAACATCTACATATAACCCTATTCTAACAAAACTTTGGGCCTGAAGTGCCAGCACAACATTTTATATCCTAATTAGTTGCTCTGTGTCTGATGTTGTAAAACTCCCATATGTAGATAAAACAGTTGACTGATAGATGATAGATCATGATGAATAAATACGCAAAACCAAAACCAAATGCATACCACTCGCACATAGAAAAAACTGCAAATCATCTCCCTATAAGAGTGATATACACATATACAACAATATATGGGAGAGTAACCAGAAGCGAATTGTGAAAGATACAGGAACAACAAGTGCTCGGAAACTACACAACCTAAATGAAGTAGATGATATAATGAGGATAAAGATGAGTACTTGATTGACGAGTTCATGAATACCTAAATCAGCCGACATCCTAACTGGACCGATGAGGTGGGCGGGAGACGACGCGTCAAAGAGGAGGTCGGGAGACGACGCATCGACGAGGAGGCCAGAAGACGACGTGTCAACGAGGAGGCAGCGACGAGAAGCAGAGACGATTGGCGGAGGAGGCAGCGACGAGGAGGCCAAGGGTCCGACGCTGGGAATCGGGAGAGGAGGCCGAGGGTCCGACACCGGGAATCGGGAGAGGAAGTCCAGCGGACTGGAGAAGCGGAGGCTGAGGGTCCCGGAGTCGAGGGTGAGGGAGGGAGAAGCCAGAAGGTCTCTACCGCTGAAAGTCCGAAACATTGAAACATAAGTAACCCTAATTAGATTTGGTGAAAACCATATACACCGGATACAATTTTTTTTTACGGTTTTTATTTTTTTAGCGAAACAAATAGTCCGGTATTTATGTATCCGGCATATTTTAAGTGATTTAATACACCGGGCGTGTATGTTATGGGGTATTTGCTTAAAAACAAATAATTTTTTATAACCATATATCTCGGATATGTATTATATCCGGTGTATATGTTTTTCTATTACTTTTTTCCGCCTTTATACCTCATAAATTGTAAGCCCGGTGTATATTGTATGGGATATATTGTCATTTTTGTAGTAGTGACAAACGACAAGTCTCGGGAAGAGGTCGTGGCCGACCCTAGGGACGTCGCGGCCGACCTAAAACAGAACTTCACAACACAAAGAAAACAACTACAGAGGAGGTCGCCGCGACCTGCAACTGGTCGCGGCCGACCTATTCTGGGCACGAAAGTGGGTTTTGTAAAATCAAGGAAAAACAACTAGGGGAGAGGATCCACCATACCACAAGCATACATTCAAACAATGATAAAGGACCAACTTAACTCTTAATCTCATGGGTGACTTTCATCACAAAAGAACACATCAAGAGCCTCCATTCACATGAAAGGGTTAACATGCAATCCAACTTGTTCTTCGAAGGGTTCGACTTTCATCTAACCCGGATAGTCCACATTCACAACCAAACCTCTCAATTAGGTTGCAAACAAGAACATTCCCCCTTCTTCAAGGGTTTTAAGCACACAAGAGTGATTTATGGGCAGAGATTTCAAATTAAGCATGGATCCAAACATCAAGGTCATGAATGCACTTTCATGGTGGGTTTCACCCCAACCCTAGCAAGCTAACTACTCACACATAATCAAACGCACAAACAACACTAAAGAAGAGGAAAACTTCATCACAAACAAACGACTTCAATAAATCA
This sequence comes from Polygonum maritimum, assembly GCA_963924305.1. Taxonomy (NCBI): domain Eukaryota; kingdom Viridiplantae; phylum Streptophyta; class Magnoliopsida; order Caryophyllales; family Polygonaceae; genus Polygonum; species Polygonum maritimum. The sequence goes on from OZ002729.1 coordinate 24,718,133, forward strand.
AAGATCCAAACTTACAAACTCAAGCAAATCCACAAATTTCTTCAAACACCATTGTTGTCCTCTTCCTAGAGCACAACCAACACAAGCTTTCTTCTCCACTATCTCTCCTTACAAACACTTCTCTCTCACACTCACACTCTTCTTCTCTACCGTCACTTTCTTCTTCTTTAAACTCAACTTCTTCTTCCTCCTCCTCAGACCACTCTCTCCTCTCTCTTCCTTGAGCCTTTTCCCCCCTTGGAAAAGCTGTTTTGAAAGGGAGACAAAATGGGGCTTTGTAGCAGCCCACAAAAGCAAGGGAGGGAAGCTTCCTCCACTGTCACATCTCTGCCACAAGTCTGCACAGCCGCCCTCCTTTTTCGGGTTTCGAAAATCCCGCCAAAAGGCGTTACTTGCAGCGCACGGATTTATTTTCGGATGCTGAGAGGGGTCGGCCACGACCACTAGGTGGTTGGCGCCGACCACCTGCAGGATGTAGGATTTCCTCTCGGTTTTCTTTGTTCTTGCTCCGATTGGTTGGGCTTTTGTTGGTTGCTTTTGCCCCTTTTTCTCCTTGATTTTCTTTGAGAATTTGTTACTCCTTTGAGGCTCCTTTGGTTGTAACTTTGGATCTTGGTTCTTGACACCTTGACTCTTGAAAACTATCGGTTCCTAGAAAGCTCCGAAAATGCATGAAAACTTCCTCCAAAAGGCTCCAAATACCTACAAAACACAAATGCAAACACAAACGACTCCAACTCCCGAAAGAGAGTGGAAATCTCATGCAAAACAAACAAACACATAGGAAAATATGCAAAACAAACTAGAAAACAACCTATGAAAATCAACTAAAAAGCACGACATCAAAATACCCCATACTTAAGCTTGCTTGTCCTCAAGCAATACCTCTCATGCATCAATGCCGAATAACAAGCTCAAAGAATGCCCTAAGGAAAAGGTAAGCACAAGATAGAATGTTGAGCAAACAATTTCAATATCATAGCACACATGTGCAAATTCCAAGTAATAACAATCCAACGTCACAAGGGTAATGTGTTTCACTCAATTTCAAGTGTTTAAGATATATCAATGAGCACTCAATCTCAACTCCAAATGCAAAACCTCATAGTCAATGGAAATTATATTCAAAATTCTCCACCGAAGAAATCAAAACAAGTTAAATCATCAAAAGAACTTAAGGTGGCTCAATGAAAACTTCAAAGAAGTTTCATTCGGCCGGGTTGTAATGGGGTTCGGTATTTCAAAGGGTGTGCAATAGTTTGGTCTTATGGTGCTAATGAATCCGGGAACCTAGGCTCCTAGATTTCAAAACTCAACTACACTCAACCAACTCTTCTTTCTTCCTCCAAACACCAAACATTTTTATCTTTCAAGCACACTTCTCTTCACCTACTTCTTTGTCTTTCTTATGAAAAAGCTTTGGCTCGAGCACTTATTCAAACACCACCATTTTTTATTTATTTTTTTATTTTTTTATTTTAGGGGCTGGTGGGGGTCGGCCGCGACCACTAGGTGGTCGGCCGAGACCCTTGACAGAGGACACCCTTTTCACTACACTTGTGCATCATTAGCTAAAACTTCATCTTTTTCGGTTCTTTGTCTTCTCTTAAGACAACTCCTTCCATTTCCACCTCCATCATCTCTTCATTTTCACCCCTCATCCACATCAACATCACACACAATTCTAAGTCCTAATTCCCGGATTAATGGGGTCAAGCTTATAATGGCTAGGATACTTTTGTGGGGCTAGAAATATGGCTTTAGGCTCAAACAAGGGGCTTCAAACAAGGGATCATGCATAGGTAGGATGAAAAGGAGAGAAATGGGCTAATGAAAATAAGTTCAATATCATTTGATCTAACAAGTAATGAATGTATCTCCATTGGTTTCAAATTTCAAATAAGCATGCCATTGTCAAGTGATAAATGCATATGGAAGAGTAAAAATCACACATAAAAACCAAGGAATAAAACATACATTCCTTGTGGCCAAAACATTTCTCACTTAGGTTCATATTGTTGGAATGCTTTCACTAGAATCATGCATGCTCAATGTTCATTATATGCTCAACATTCAAAAATCAAAGTCATGGTAGGCAATCTTACAAAGAGAGTTACAAGGGATTACATGATGGTGCTTATAATCACTATCCTAGGACATCTTAGCAAAGGTATTTTTCCATCATGAAAATCAAAACAAAAAGACTCAATCATGCTTGGACACACACACAAACATGCAAACACACAATCACACAAACACAAGAACACAAACAACATGCAAATGACACAATCAAGCAATTTCCCCAAACCACCCCATACTTAAAACATCAATGTCCCCATTGATTAAAGAGTAAAGAGAGGAAAAGAGAAACTAACTTGGACTTGGAGCGTTGGGAGAGAAGATTCATCTACGAGGAGGAGCGGGCGGTGAAGTGTCGTCTCATTAATGCTCGAGTTTTGGGCTGCAGGGGAGGGTAGGGCACGACCTAGGTGAGGTAGGGCACGACCATGGGAGGGTAGGCCACGACCATGGGAGGGTAGGTGCCGACCCTTCTCTGAGACCACCTCCTTTTCATTGTCGTTTGTCCCGGTCCTCATATGCCCTTCCGTTGCCTTGGGTTTCTACAAAAGGTTAGTGGATATGCAAGACAAGCTACCTATCTAGTCTAGAATAAGGAAATTAAATTAACCAAAGATAAAAAGAAGGGCCAAAATAAAAAGAAAAGAAAAGGGAAAGAACGGGTTGCCTCCCGAAAAGCGCTTTCTTTAACGTCTTTGAGCTAGACGAGAAGTACCCCATTAGTTGGAGGTTGTGAGAGCCCATAGTGGCTCGGATATCCTCATCGCCACCCCATACTTAGAATGAGAAAAGAGTGTGGAAGAAGGTGTGGAGAGAGGGGTATCCGCTCTCAATCTCTATGATCGGACATCGTCAAAGCTCTAAGTAACCTATCAAAGTCTTGTGAAGGCACCTCATGAAAGCATTAAAAGATCGTTTCAACTTATCAAAAGCGCAAGAAAATTTTTCATAAGAGGGATTAGAATAAAACCAATTTGGTGGTTGTGGTGGCGCCTCACAATACTCTTCAAAGTCGTCCTTGTAGGTCCATAGCTCCTTGCATCCTATGGTGACGATCTTCATCCCTTCATGCTTCGCCCACTCTTTGCTAGCATCCGGGGTCAATGAAGGTCCAAACCTGACCACATTTTCTTCACTTTCCTCCACAAGCGGGTTTGGTTTCAACATTGGTAGCGAAGACCCCGTCCATCCTTCATCCTCTTGGGCTTTAACCTCCTCAAATTCGCCCTCTCTTAGCAAGAGACTTCCATCCTCAACTTGAGTCTCATCTTGGCTTTCCTCGGTCTCATCTAGTAAGAAACTCTCTTCCGGATCATTCTCCAACTTCTTCATCTCCTCCTCACGATTCTCTTTCAAAGCATTGTCGAAGCGGAACTCTACTTTCTCGTCACCATCATAACATGATACGAGTCCCTTCTTGACATCAATGATAGCTCCGGTCGTGATGAGGAATGATTGGCTTAGAATAAGTGGAGGGCATGACTCGGATAAAGGCTCAATATGCACAACGGAAGGTTCCTCGGCCTTCTTGGGTGAGAAACGAAGTGCCTTTGTTGTCAAAGAAGAAAGAACGTGTTCCGGCAACTTCTTTTCACTCCTTAGGTGAACCGCATCAATGTGACCTCTCGGGCTCTCCTCGGGGTGGCCCGGTAATCGCCGTTGGGGTTGTGGAATTTGAGCCGTATTGAAATCTCCTCGTTGGTTTTGAACTCCTATAAGGTTGGTGCACACTTCATGGATTCCTTGAATGAGTTCTTCTTTCACCCCTTGCACCCATGATGGAGGCTCTTCATAGCTAGGAGGTTCATCATAACCCAAGTTGGGATAATCATTACTTGTCCAATAGGGATCCCAAGCATAAGGTGTGGCTAACGGCTATTGAAATTGATGTTGAGGTAGAGCATCCTCTTGGAAGCCGTGTGGTTGTGCTTGGAGGTAGGCTCGGGCTTCCCATTCTTGACATGCATAAGCCTCGGCATCTCTTTCTCTTTGGAGGTTTATCACTTCGAGACGAAGATCATCCAATTCTCTAGCAAGGTCCTCATAAGTCGCCATGGCTAGATCAAACCTAAAAACAAAAACAACACAAAACAAATCAAAAACACACAAAGGGTTTGGGCTAGTCCCTCACCCGAAAGAATGCTAGACCAAGAAACTAAACTAACTCCCCAGCAACGGCGCCAATTTGTTGAGAGGGTTTAACCTTAACAAATAAATTTGTCAAGACCCCGCTGAGTATAGCCAAGTCAGGATCGTCCACAGGAGTTAGTAGAACTATAGTCTAGCAATCAAACTACGAAAGCAAAACAAAACAAAGCAAAGCAAAACAAGCAAACGAACACAAACGACAAGTCTCGGGAAGAGGTCGTGGCCGACCCTAGGGAGGTCGCAGCCGACCTAAAACAGAACTTCACAACACAAAGAAAACAACTACAGAGGAGGTCGCGGCGACCTGCAACTGGTCGCGGCCGACCTATTCTGGGCACGAAAGTGGGTTTTGTAAAATCAAGGAAAAACAACTAGGGGAGAGGATCCACCACACCACAACAATACATTCAAACAATGATAAAGGACCAACTTAACTCTTCTCATGGGTGACTTTCATCACAAAAGAACACATCAAGAGCCTCCATTCACATGAAAGGGTTAACATGCAATCCAACTTGTTCTTCGAAGGGTTCGACTTTCATCTAACCCGGATAGTCCACATTCACAACCAAACCTCTCAATTAGGTTGCAAACAAGAACATTCTCCCTTCTTCAAGGGTTTTAAGCACACAAGAGGGATTTATGGGCAGAGATTTCAAATTAAGCATGGATCCAAACATCAAGGTCATGAATGCACTTTCATGGTGGGTTTCACCCCAACCCTAGCAAGCTAACTACTCACACATAATCAAACGCACAAACAACACTAAAGAAGAGGAAAACATCATCACAAACAAACGACTTCAATAAATCAAAGATCCAAACTTACAAACTCAAGCAAATCCACAAATTTCTTCAAACACCATTGTTGTCCTCTTCCTAGAGCACAACCAACACAAGCTTTCTTCTCCACTATCTCTCCTTACAAACACTTCTCTCTCACACTCACACTCTTCTTCTCTACCGTCACTTTCTTCTTCTTCTTCAAACACAACTTCTTCTTCCTCCTCCTCAGACCACTCTCTCCTCTCTCTTCCTTGAGCCTTTCCCCCCCTTGGAAAAGCTGATTTGAAAGGGAGACAAAATGGGGCTTTGTAGCAGCCCACAAAAGCAAGGGAGGGAAGCTTCCTCCACTGCCACATCTCTACCAGAAGTCTATACAGCCGCCCTCCTTTTTCGGGTTTCGAAAATCCCGCCAAAAGGCGTTACTTGCAGCGCACGGATTTATTTTCGGATGCAAAGAGGGGTCGGCCGCGACCACTAGGTGGTCGGCGCCGACCACCTGCAGGATGTAGGATTTCCTCTCGGTTTGCTTCGTTCTTGCTCCGATTGGTTGGGCTTTTGTTGGTTACTTTTGCCCCTTTTGCTCCTTGATTTTCTTTGAGAATTTGTTACTCCTTTGAGGCTCCTTTGGTTGCAACTTTGGATCTTGGTTCTTGACACCTTGACTCTTGAAAACTATCGGTTCCTAGAAAGCTCCGAAAATGCATGAAAACTTCCTCCAAAAGGCTCCAAATATCTGCAAAACACAAATGCAAACACAAACGACTCCAACTCCCGAAAGAGAGTGGAAATCTCATGCAAAACACACAAACACATAGGAAAATATGCAAAACAAACTAGAAAACAACCTATGAAAATCAACTAAAAAGCACGACATCAGAATTCAAGAACTTGATGAGTAGTGAGTTTGAGATGTCCCTCATAGTTCTTGGGACTTCAAATCACACAGCTCAAAGATGGGACGCGCATTCATCAACAGATATACATCCGTGAAATGCTTGAGAAGTATGGAATGAATACGTCCAAATCCATTGATACTCCCATCTCCCCCAACACTCGCCTTTATGCTGATGAAGAAGGCAAGAGTGTGGACTAAAAGCTCTACAGAGGAATGATAGGGTCCTTGCTATACCTAACGGCAAGTCGTCCCGACATCATGTTCGCTGTATGTTTGTGTGCTCGCTTCCAAGCAAATCCAAAGGAGTCCCACTTGCAAGAGCTCAAGAGAATCTTCAGATATCTCAAAGGACGGGGCGATCTATGCCTATGGTATCCCAGAAGGAAGTCCCTAAACCTAGTAGCGTACTCTGACGAAGACTACGCTGGCCATGTGGTAGATAGGAAGAGCACATCCGGAATGGCACAGTTCCTTGGCTCGTGCCTCGTATCTTGGGGATCCAAAAAGCAAAACTCCGTGGCTCTCTCAACCGCGGAAGCTGAGTACGTTGCTGCTGCTTCGTGCTGCTCACAAGTCCTATGGATTAAGTACCAACTTGAAGATTATGGTACGTTCCTCAACACAGTCCCTATCTTGTGTGATAACACCAGTGCTATAAGTATTGCCAAGAATCCTGTTCATCATTCTAGGACGAAGCATATTCATATAAGACATCATTTCCTTCGTGACAATGTTGAACTTGGATTAATTAGAGTGGATCATGTTAGGACTGAGGACCAAGTGGCTGATATTTTCACAAAAGCACTTGATAGACGTCCCTATGAGCACCTCCGGTTGCTTTTAGGGATGATGACTTTTAAATAGTCAAGTCCCTTTCTATTATTCCCTCTATGATTGGCTATGTCTTGTTGAGAACTCGTTTTAAAGTGTGTCATGCATTTAAAGTCATCTTTAAAGGACGCTAGTCTAAGACATTTGTTTTGCTCGTGTTTTGAATGATATTCTTTTCGCTTTTCATCTCAAGAGTATCCCTGATCACCCTACCCTCATTACAAGCCAAAATGATGGGAACTCTAAGCTTACCTAAGCCGAGAATCTTGCAAACGCGTCCTATGAACGTTCTTTGTTTTATCTTTACGGGACGTACTTGCTTGATTTTCAAAAATAGTTCCAAGTGATCAAAGGGACGCTTGTCAAAGTCTGAAGGACGTCGGGTCAGAGTTCTAAGAATCAGAGGTTGTGATTGACGTCTCTCCTTTTGGTGGTGTTTTAGTAGTTAATCTCCCTTGTAAATAAGTGTTTTTCATTCCTTTCCTTGTTAGTTTCGTTCCTTTTTAGCTTAGTTCCCGGTTTTCTTCAAGATTCGGAAACTATGCGAGTTTGTTATGTTTTGTAGGTAAAATGGCGCATTTGAGGACGTTTTGGAGGAGTATCTAAGAAGGAGCTAAGCAAGGGAGCTAAGGAACGGAAGAGCCATGCAAAGAATGAAGAGGAACTCAAGGAAAACCAAGAAGAGAAGGAGGACCGAGACCCAAGACCGAGATACTACCAAGTCGGGCCCGAGTTCGAGCACCAGAGTACAGGACCGACGTTCCCAACGTCGGGCCCGATGTCTGCCCGCGTCGGTCCGAGGATTGGGCTCCAAGGCACAATGTTGTGATCTTCCAATTTTGCGCTTCTTCTAATTTGGGAATTCCTTGGTCCCCAATCAAGAGAGGAGGATAATTAGAGGTGATTAGAGAGGATTAAGGGGGAATCACACACACACCAAAAAATCACTCTCAAAGGCTCAAGGAAGACTTGGAGAGAAAGGAGAAGAAAGGAGGAGGAGAAGAGATAGAGATCGGTGGAGCTAGAGAGGAGATTAGTGAGTTTGTACTTGTTTTCCTTTGGTATTAGTAGAATTAAGACTTGGATCTTGTGAACCCCATTGGATTTGAATGCAATTTAGCTTTGGTTTGAGATTGATGATTGAGATTTGCATGATTTGCCATTTGATTGCTTTTTACTCTTACTTGATGGAGTAGATTCCATAGTCTTGGGCTATGGGGGAAACCCCTAGCTAGGATTGGGTAGGAAACCCCAATTCCATAGCCTTGAGTGCTTGATCTATGAATCCTCTCTACATTGAGCTTCAATTCTCTTGTGGAAACAAGGGACCTAGGGCTTGTGATTGGTAAGAGTAAGCGGAAGCAATCTCGAACCCATCACTAGACCTAGCATCGAAGGTGAGTGGAAACTCCCTTGGGTCGAAGTGTAGAGTGGAGGGATCGGAGGCTAGCAACCTCGATCTTATAAGGATCAACACTTATTGGCTGAATTGGGGTGGAATTACCCAAGTCTAGTTAGGGAAACAACCCAAAAACCCAAGACTGATCTACTATTTTTGCCTAATCGAAGTACCCAGCACATCGGGCCCGACGTAGTGTGTGTCGGTCCCGGCCAAATCAACCTCGATCCACCCTCGGACCGAAGTGACCAGTGTCGGTCCGAGGTGATTCCTTTTGATTTTCCTCGTTTTGCCTTTCTTTCACCTCTTTTTAGTCTTTTGGGTACTCTCAACGCACGAACTCCCGTGTGTTCGACACCCTACCTCTCTTACTACAATTGGGGTTCGGTTTATAAATTTAAATTTTGATATCATCCGACCCGGACGAGACCCCGTCAGAATTTTGGCGCCGTTGTCGGGGAGTTCTACTTGTTTGAGGTACCCCTCTTTTGTTGAGTCTTTGATTGATAGTGATTTGGGTGAGGGACTAGCCCAAACCCCTTATTTGTTTTGATTCGGCTTTGTTTGTGTCTTTGGTTGTAGGTGTATGCGAGCTCGTTCCGTCCGAGGAACACTTGAGCTCGACTTTGTGTGTGATCCGGAGAGCATCATGAAACAAGCTCGAAAGAAGAAGAGAATGGCGGACCAAGCCCGTGATGAGGAGGTTGAAAGGATGAGAGCCGACATGGCTCGAATGCAACTTGAAATGGCGAACCGAGATGCCGAGGCTAGGAGAGAGCGTGAGCAAAGGATGAGATTGGAGGCTCAAATCAACACCCAACCCCGGAATGCTAGACAATACATGCATCCGGAGTTGAAGGTGCCGGAACCGGCCATCGTCTTGCCGGAAGTGTCAAAGAATTTTGAGATCAAAACTCAATTCATCTCACTCATCAAGAGAGAGCAATTTCAAGGGAGACCGAAGGAGTGCCCGATCGAGCATGTGAAGCAATTCAAAGACCTATGTGAGACCATCTCGACGGATGATGAGACACTTGAGTACGTGCTACTCAAAGCCTTCAAGTGGTCGTTGGGAGGCAAGGCATTGCATTGGTTGGAGAGCCATGCACGTGTTTCCATCACATCATGGAGGGCTCTCAATGAAGCATTCTTGATGAAGTTCTTTCCGCCCACCAAGACGACGGAGCTTAGAAGGAAGATAGCAAGCTTTCAACAAGGAGCTCACGAGCCACTATTCGAGGCTTGGGATCGGTTCAAGGAAATGTTAAGGCAATGTCCAACGCATGGGAAACAACCTTATGTCCTTCAAGACATATTCTTCCAAGGAATCAACCCCGCCACCAAGGACAAATTGAACCTTCATACCGATTGTGGGTTCATTGACTTGCCTCCGGAGCAAGCGTGGGAGTTGCTAGACAAGCTCTCCGATTATGAAGCCATGTATGGAGTAAATCAAGTGAACAAGGAGGTAAGAGTCCATGGAGACGGTGCGAAGAGGCTCTACGATCCAAAAAGTGAAGAGGTGGATAAAGATGTGAAGATCCAATTCCTAGAGGATGAGTTGAACAAGATGAGGAGGAAGATGGGTCATCTCCAACAAAACTCGAGAGCTTGTGAAGAGTGTGGTTCTTTGAAGCATGGAGCCCAAGAGTGTCCAAATGAGCGCCAAGTTCGATTGGCCGAGCAAATTGAGGAGGCACACTATGTTCAAAGGAACTTCGGAGGGAGAGCCAATTTCAACAATGGAGGAAGGTGGAACCAAGGCCAAGCTAGTGGCTACAACAACAACTTCAACCAAAACGAGCCAAGGGCCCAACCACCACCATACCGACCTCCGGGATTCTATGAGCAAACACCACCATGGGCTCAAGACTTGAAGAATCAAGTCACTAACATGGAGAGAAGATTTGATGATCAATTCAAAGAGTTGTGTGTTTGGAGAAGGCAAGTGGACAACCAATTTGTTCACATGACGAATCAACTTCCAAGAGAGGAAGGGAGACTCCCGGGCCGACCCGAGGAGAATCCCCGTGCACAACAACAACAAATGAAGTTCGAGCCATAGGATTGAGGAGTGGACGGAGTTTGCCCGAGCCACAAGTTCCAAGAACAAGAGAAGAAGGTCGGACCGAGTTGCCCAGTAACTCGGGCCCGACGTGCCAAGACATCGATCCAGAAGACGGAGGAAGTCCCATGAGTTGGACCGAGGTAGAGCGGAACTCGGGCCCGACGTGCCCTGTAGTCGGCCCGATGTACCCAGAAATTCCCTGCCCCCGGACCGAGGTTCCTGAAGTCGGTCCCGAAGTCACTCCAACATCGGTTCAAGCTGAAAATGTTGAGAGAAGTCAAGATCGGTCCAAGGAGGTGGATCCAACCAATAAACAAGGAGGCACAACTCTTCCATACCCTTTGAAGAAGCCCAAGGAGATTGTTGAGGGCAAGTTTAAGAGGTTCTTGAAGCTTTTGCAAGGCTTGAACATCACCATTCCATTCACCGATGCTCTAAGTGAGATGCCATCCTATGCAAAGTTCTTGAAGGAAATTTTGAGCAAGAAGAGGTCGATTGTAGAGATGCAAGATGAGGTGAAGATCTTGGAGCTACCTCAAAAGCTAGGTGATCCCGGAAGATTTGCCATCACCGTGGGGATTGGATCCCAAAACTTTAAGGCTCTTTGTGATTTAGGAGCAAGCATATCGGTTATGCCCATGAGCATATGGAGAAGGGCTAACCTCGGAGATATGGAACCGGTTGACATGAGTCTTACTATGGCCGATGGTTCATCTACAAAGGCCACCGGAATCTTAGATGACGTCCCGGTTAGAGTTGGGAGGTATTTTGTGCCCGATGATTTTGTGATCCTTGACATGAAAGAAGATCCGATGGTGCCCATTATTCTTGGAAGGCCGTTTCTAGCTACGGCGGGTGCCAAGTTCGATGTGAGAAATGGGAAAGTGACTTTCGAGATTGGCGAGGAAAAAGTGGAGTTCCTTTTCAACAAGGCTCTCAACGAACCGGATGCTTTGGCAATCTTGAAGTTGGAGGAAAGTGTCAAGCGCAAAAGAGAGGAAGAAGCACCATTGAGAGATCGTGACATGGTCTATGTTCAAGAGCAAGAAAGAGAGTTACTAGATCCATTGGTGAACCATGAGGAGTCAAGAGGTGGAGATAGCCCGAGAGGCCATGAAGAGTATCCTTCTCTATATCCTTTTGATGTGGGAGACTCTTACATTTGTTTGTGATTTGAAAGAGGATCTAGAGGATGATTACCTTTGCTTGAGTGATTTGCAAGAAGACTTGAGTTATAATGTCATTGAGTCCCCTAGAAATTCTTTAGATTTTTGTGGTGTAGGTAATGAAGATCAAGTTGAGAAGATGCAAGAGATGCCAACCTAAATTTTGGAGGAGAAGAATGATGGAGGAGTTGGATGCCACACTTTCATCAAACACAAATGGTGGTACTATGGCTATGAGGAGTGTGGAGATGCATACGACAAGGATGATCAATTCACCGTCTTTCACCCTCCTTGAAGGGTAGAGGTTAGAAGTCAAGCTAGTGACTTAAAAGAAGCGCTCCTCGGGAGGCAACCCGAGTTTAGTAGGTTCATTTTCATAGTTTCTAGTTTGTTTTCTTTAGCTTAGATTCTTTTTAATCTCTCTTTAGCATGTGTTCTGTGGAATTGTGTGTTATGTGAGCTTCATGATCATGTGTGGTATCGGTGAAAATAATGAAAGGACTTGTGGGTAGAGACTTGCCAAGACAAGGGATTTTTAGGAAGCCAAAACGGGAAGGACCGAGGTACCCAGTACCTCTGGCCCGAGGTTGAGACGTCGGTCCTCTTTGGCCGATCAACTTTGGTCTTGATTTTGTGGAAATACCTATTATGCCCTTCTGACCTCACTTTGTCTTCTACCCAATTTAAGCCTTCTTTCCCATACCTAACACCCATCACCCTCATAACCACCTTCCCAAAATACCAAGCCCCTTCAAAAACCCCCAAATCGATCCATCATCTCCACCATACTCGAACCCCAAGCAATCTTCACCACAAATCTCGATCCATACCCCTAGCATCCTCAAACATCGATCCAAAAGCCAAAAATCCCAACAAAATCCCATAGTTCTTCATCCCTCTTCTAGATCTAGAAGAGAAAATTTGAGTTCTAAGAAGTTGATTGCTAGAAGTCTTTGTTTCTTCATATTTGGTATGTGAATCTCAATCTCTACTTGATTCCTTGTGAATTTCATGCTTTCATTGCTAGATTTGAGATTTGCCATGATTGAGTAAGCTTAGACCTTGAGCATCCATGGTGATTTGCATGCATAGTGAAATTTGTGCTTAATTGTTGCTACCACCTACTTGGAACTTCGATTGACGATGAGAAATGGTTGATTTTGGATTTTAGGAGCATGATAGAGTGTTTTACGAGTGAAACTAGGAAGAAAAGTCGAATGAGACTCGGCCTGAGGTACCCAGAACCTCGGGACCGATGTTGCAAGTCGGTCCAAGACTCGGACCGAGGTTGAGAACCTCGGACCCGATGTCTTGTGTTGGTTGGTCCTATGCTATTTGACTTTTTCTTGTGTGAGCTTTAGGATTCATGAGCTTGAATGTTGGTAAAGGCTTGTTTATCATGATATATCTTGTAGCTTGACCTTTATTATGTGATTCTTTGCTCATACATGTTGGATTTTGTGGATTGAGTGTCTTAAGAGCAAGTATGGGGTTATTTCCTTGCATGATGAGTTGTTTGTGGTGGAAGCTTGTGATCTTGTTGTGATTGTATAGATTTTATCTTGGAGTTCTTTGCTTTGATTGTGCGTAGGTGTTTGAGCCAAAATTCACCCAAGGGAATCCTGGCCTAGATCGGGCCTGATCGAAGTTAAATCACAAAGAAGACGTATGTTGTAAAGCTCGTGTATTGTATTCAAAGTATGATTGAATGTGTAAAAGAGCGTAACCCTGCTCTAGGGCTTACAATCGGTTTTTATAGTGCCCTTCAGGATCGATCTATCTTATAGGAAAAGATAAGAAAATACAAGATTCTAGCTAATCGTGATCCTAACGAAATATCTTGAAGAGATCTATCTTATATCTTTAACTCTATCTTGTTTGACCGACTTCGGCCCTCCCCGTCTCTCGCTGTGCTTTGAAGAAGTACTGAAGAAGTCTCAACCGGGTCTCGATACTTTTGTGAGGAAATTTTGGGCCCAACAATACCCCTAAATGTAGCGTTTGGATTTTGAATTCTTTTCAAATTTCGAACGGTGCATTTAATTGATTTGACGTTGCAGTCAAGCCTCGATTTTCGGGATTTTGCAGGCTCCATTCTTAAACCCTCTCTTTCGTCCTTCTTTTCCATCTTTGCCTTCAACCGTGTCCGCCTTTCTCTCTTCTTCCACTGTTCTTCGTTCTTCGAACGCTCCAAGTACTTCTCCAACCCTTTTCGCTTCCTTTTCTTGCTTTCCATGGCTCCGAGGTCCCCCTTTACTTCTTCCAAAGCCCTTAGTGAGGAAGACCTTCTTCCTTGCACCATGACCCGAGATGAAATCGCGGAATGGGTCGAATTTGGGGGATTTCCCAGGGGAACCCGATTCCATGCTCCCACCATTGAAAAGATCGATTGGGTGCGAAAGGGTTGGGTGTGCTTTCTAGATTACCCATTCTCCATAGGTTTGAAATTCCCCTTCTCTGAGTTCATCCGAGAGTTTATTAGTACCATGAAAGTTTCACCTTGCCAAATCCTTCCCACGACATGGCGTACGCTTGCTAGAATCGACGAGCTCGCTACGCAACGGGGTCTTAGGATGACCATGGGAGAGCTCCTCCTTGCTTACAAAATTGTCCCCCAGAGAGCTGGTAGGATCACCCTTCATTCCCGGGACGTCAAAAACCCTCTGATTCCCAAGACCAAAATGCCTTCTCGTAGCTTACAGGCTCGGTTCTTTTTTATCGAGTTAGAATCTCCAAGGGGCGTAGATGACGACGTGTTAGCAGTCTTTCGAGATGGATGGAACACATCTCGTAAGGCTCCGTTCCTCTCTTCGCTGTTAACTCCTTGATTTTATGTTGTGACTAGCTCTGATCTGTGTTTCCTCTTTTCTTTTTGCAGTTCCGGTGGGAATCAATTCCAGGAGTACTGACACAGGTGTTTGCCGGCGATTGCTGAAGGTTGAGGTTGAAAAACGCAAGCCAAAAAAGATCAAGCCAGAGCCAGAGGAACCGGTGGAGGAAGTGGAAGCATCAGAGTCTGACGAGGACGAGACCGAGACAAACAAAACCCCAACATCTTCCGACATGGCGAGTTCTTCTGGGAAGAAATCAGGTTTGGGTTTGCTTATTTAAAATCCTGTATCTTCAAATCCCTTGTTCTGTCATGGTTTGCTAACTGTTGGATGTGCGTAGGTGCTAAGATTGACATGTCTGCCGCCGGGATGGTGAAGAGATTGAGGTCCAGTGGTATCAAAGCTTTGACCTCCCCGACTCCCTCAGTGGACTCCAAGAAGTCTCAGCCTCCGAAGCGGAAGAGGACCGAAGAGACCCCGTCTCCTGCCATGAAGAAGAGAGAGCCCAAGGATCTTCTGAGCGTCTTCGGCGACAAGCTATCACCCAATATCAAGGCCGAGTTCCAACCGCTGTCCCTTGATGCGGCCTTTAGTCGTGTGGGAACCACTCTTAGGCTGGTAAGTTGATCCCCTTTACCATTTTTTTTATCAATACTTCTTTGCTTCTTTTGCGCATACTCCAGCGCTTCCTTTTTGTTTATCGGACTGTGCTCACTGCAGGCCTTTCAAAAACTGATGGTGACCAACTGCTGTTCTCATGACGAGCTGTCGAGGTTGGAAGCCGACACCAAGAGTGCCAGGGATGTTGTTGCCGCATCCGAGAGAAAGGTTCGCAAGCTCCAATCGACTATCGACACCTTGTCGATTCAAGTAGAGGACCTTCAAGCTGAGAAGGCCTCTCTGGAGTCTTGGATGCATGAGGCGAAGAGGTCAGCCAAGCATTTCTCGGAGGTGGTAACCTAGGTGGCCGGGTATTACACGCTGAAGGCGCGAGTGGAACTTCTTCAGGACCAGGCAGAAGGGAGAGGAGGAAATTGGGTGCTTGCCGCGGAACAGGAGGCCTTGGAAGAGTATTTTCCATCCTGCAACCCCCCTCCAGGTCAAGAGTTTATAGAGACTGCTGAGCAAGTGGCCGAGGATGAGAACTCGGAGAAGACCAAGGAGGCCGGGACCCCAGGCACTACTGCTGAGAACCCTGGTGCTGAAGATGGTGCTGCGACCACGGGTGGTGCGGCAGATGCCAAGGATGAAGATGCTGAGGCTGAGGCCGAAGGGAAGGCGAGCCCAAATGATGATTGACCACCCCTGCCCTCTTCTTATGCAAACTTTATGTTTTTCTGCCTGTTTCTAAACTTTCTGATTGGTTAAGACTTTCTTGATACTTCCTTGGCTATCGAGCCAGACTTTTCTAATATTTTCGGCCGCAGGCCGGAAAATATTAGACTTAATCGTTTTGACGCCCTCTGTATGGCGCTTTTGGTTATTTGTTCTTGTGATGTCTTCTTTTTATTATTTAACTTGCGTTTAGTTGGCAATGTCAGATGGTTTTGGATGCGTTAGTAGGTCAGCATCCGGGGAGAGCGTTATGTGACTTTTCCCCAGCGCGTAGTTATTACGAAATAGGCTTTCGGTTATTGCGCTTAGTTTACTGCAAAGGTCCGTGCATAGTTGTTTATGATTATGCATCCTTTGGATCCATAAGTATAGTCCTTAGGATGTAATGCTTTCACGGCGTCCCGCGAATGTGGCCTTGGGTATCGGTGCCATAGCGTTCCCCTTCCCGTACTAATCCAATGTGACTACATTGATTGGACTTAGATGGGGGGTAACCAACTTATGGGTTACTTCATCACGTTGTATGCGTGACGACATCGTCATATTTAGAAGGTACAACCATGCAAACGTACAGTGGTCAATTTGAGTAAAACGCTTTTAGTCACGTGTGAGTTTTGATCGTAAAGATGTTTTGTACGAGATGATTTTGAGTTGTGGGAGAGTTGTGTTCTCGCGAAACATATCAAATCATTAACAAAGACAAATCCCAGATCGTGTATTAAAAATTTGATGCATCGACGGTGGGGGTGGTGACCGCAGAGTCTTTTATTGAAAAGGAAACAACTTGGTCCTAAAGAAGTCTCAAAACTAATGCTAAAGAAGGGATTGAAACTTTATCGAGAACAACTGAGTTTAGAAGTAATGCTTCTTTAAGTGCATCGCGTTCCAGCTTTGGGGGATTGCTTCGCCGTCTCTGGATTCCAACTGGTATGCTCCATTTCCAACTATCTTGGTGATCTTATACGGCCCTTCCCAAGTTGGTCCCAACTTGCCGGCGTTGGCTTCTGCGGTGTTCTGGAATACCTTGCGCAAGACCCAATCTCCCTCTTTGAAGCACTTAACGCGAACATTCTTGTTGTAGCTCCTTGCGACTTGTTGTTGATATTTCGAGATGCGTGCATGGGCTACTTCTCTGAGCTCTTAGACCTTGTCTAGGTCAGCCCCCAATTCTTCTTTGCTACTTGCGGATGTGGTGAGCCCGTAACGAGCGGTAGGCACCGTGACCTCGGCTGGTATGACGGCTTCGCAACCGTGCACCAGGGAGAAAGGTGTTTGGCCGGTCGCGCCTTTGGGCGTAGTGCGGTCGGCCCATAGGACGAAGGGTAGCTCTTCCGCCCAATTCCCCTTGGCTTTTGCCAACCGCTTCTTCAAGTTGTTGATGATGACTTTATTGCTTGCTTCAGCTTGGCCATTAGCCTGAGGGTATCTAGGTGTGGAAGTGACCAAGTCAATGTTCCAAGCCTTGCAAAAGTCGCGCATCCTTCTGCTTATGAACTAGGAGCCGTTGTCGCAAGTGATCTCTGCTGGCACTCCAAACCTGCTCAAGATGTTTCTTTTTATGAAGGAGATGACCTGCTTGTCTTTGATTTCCCGGAAAGCCTCCGCCTCGATCCACTTGGAGAAATAGTCCGTCATTGCCAGGAAGAATACTTTTTGCCCCGTGGAAGGGGGTAGTTTCCCTACAATGTCCATTCCCCATCTCATGAAGGGCCATGGAGTAATCGACGGGTGGAGGACTTCCGACGGCTGGTGAGGTACCGGGGCATGGCGCTGGCACGCGTCGCATGACTGGGCGTACTTGTTAGCGTCTTGACGGATGGTGGGCCAATACCACCCCTGCTTGAGGATTTTATTGGCCAAGCTCCGACCCCCAGTGTGGTTACCGCAATCTCCGCTGTGGACTTCTCTCATGACCTCTTCAGCGTCTTCCTTCTCTATGCAACGTT
Source organism: Polygonum maritimum (assembly GCA_963924305.1). Taxonomy (NCBI): domain Eukaryota; kingdom Viridiplantae; phylum Streptophyta; class Magnoliopsida; order Caryophyllales; family Polygonaceae; genus Polygonum; species Polygonum maritimum. Next base: position 24,735,617 of record OZ002729.1, read on the forward strand.
GTAGGAAGCCCGCCGTTGACTTGTGAAATAGGATCCCATCAACGATAGCGAAACGCGTAGCTTTTGACCTCAGGGCCTTGGCTTCGTCTTTATCTTTAGGAGCTTCTCCTTTGACAAGCCAATCGAGGTATGGTTTTGTCCAGCTCGATTTGGTGTCTTTTCTCGCCTCGTTAGGATCGTGATACTTCTTTGATACCCCAGTCTCCGGGGGGGAATCTTTGCTCTGTGTCGCTGACACCTCGACGAGGGCTGATTGTAGCAGGTGGACCAGTGGCACACTGCTGAATTCTCGAGGGTCCAAGGTTGATCCTAGCCCTGCTAGGGCGTCGGCCGAAGCGTTTTGCTCACGAGGGATCTGCTCGAATTCAATTTGGTCAAACCTCTCGGATAGTGTTTTGACTATCCCGAGGTAGTTGATCATCCTGTCGTCTTTGGCTTCGAAGACCCCTAAGATCTGGTTGATGATGAGCAGGGAATCGGCGCGTACTGTGACTCTCTTTATGGACAAGTCGGCAGCTAGCTCTAGGCCGAATATGAGCGCTTCGTACTCAACTTCATTATTTGTTGCTTCGAAATTGCATCTTACTGCCTGGGCTATCAGATCCCCCTTTGTCGACTTTAGCACAACCCCGAGTCCTGCTCCTCTTACGTTCGAGGCTCCGTCAGTGTGTAACAGCCACTCTTCTTCGGTATCGTTGTTGGAGGCAGCCAAGACTTCTTTGAGTGCTCCTTCTTCGGGGGTTGGGGTGAAGTCGGCAACGAAGTCAGCCAAAACTTGTGATTTAATTTCCCTCCTGGGTTCGTACCTGACGTCGTATCCGCTCAGCTGGATCGCCCATTTTGCCATTCTCCCCGAGAATTCGGGTTTTTGCATGATCTGCCGGAGCGGGTAATTTGTCAGGACTACGATGGTGTGAGACTCGAAGTACGGCCGCAGTTTGTTCGAGCACATTACCACTGCTAGCACCAACTTCTCTGTGGGAGAATAGCGTGTTTTCGCCGGCAACATGGTTCTGCTCACGAAGTAGACTGGAACTTGTTGGCCATCTTCGTCCTTGACGAGTACCCGCTCAGGGCATTCTCTAATACCGCTATGTAGAGCTGCAGAACTTCTCCAGGGACCGGTTTGGCTAACAGCAAGGGGTTAGCAAAATACTTCTTTAGTTCCTCGAAGGCAGCTTCGTGTTTTTCGGTCCACTGGAAATCTTGTTCTTCTTTAGGACTTCGTAGAACAGCCGGCACTTGTCTGACGATTTGGAGATGAACCGGTTCAGTGCGGCTATTTTTCCAGCTAACTTTTGTCCGTCCTTCACACTTTGGGGGGATTTCAGGGAGGCGATTGCTCGTACCTGATCTAGGCTGGCCTCAATCCCCCGTTTGGTCACCACATGCCCTAAGAAAGTACCAGACTGTACCCCGAAGATGCATTTCTGCGGATTCAGCTTCATGTTGTATTTCTCCAGGATTTTGAAGGTCTCTTCAAGGTGGCTTCTGTGTAGGGAACTTTCTGTGCTCTTTACAACCATATCGTCGATGTACGCTTCCATGGTTTTACCAATCTGGTCTTTGAACATCCGGTTGACCAGTCGTTGGTAGGTCGCGCCGGCGTTCCTAAGACCGAACGGCATTACCCGGTAGCAGTAGGTGCCCTGCCCTGTAATGAAGGAGGTCTTCTCTTGGTCTTGGGGCTCCATTTGAATCTGGTGGTAACCGCTGAAGGCGTCCATGAAGGTGAGTAGTTCGTACCCAGCTATGGCGTCTACCATAATGTCGATGTGGGCAGAGGGAATGAATCCTTGGTACAGGCTTTGTTGAGGTCGGTGAAGTCTACACATACCCGCCACTTTCCATTCTTCTTTGGTACCACCACTACGTTGGCTAGCCAATCTGGGTACTTCACCTCTTTGATCTTCCCTGTTCCTAACAACTTCTTCACTTCTTCTTCGATCGCTTGGACCCGATCTGGCGCGAACCTCCGCCTCTTTTGCTTAACAGGTGGGTGTTCGGGGTTGACATTGAGCTTGTGCGTGATGATGGAGGGTTCGATCCCCGTCATGTCTTCGTGGCTCCAAGCGAAGCAATCTTTGTGACTTTTTAGGAACTTTACTAATTCTTCTTTGATGGTTGGTTCCAACTTTTCTCCGATCTTTACCACCTTGCCCTCTTCGAGAGTCACCTCCTCCTCTTTTTCTTCAGTCTCGATCTGTGCTGGCGGAGGGGTGACGCTCTGTTATTGCTATGCTTCCGGTCTTAGGGTGGTTGGCTTGAGGGCCGCTTTGTAGCATTCCCTAGCCAACCTTTGATCCCCGCGGATTTCCTCTACTCCCCAAGGTGTTGGGAACTTTACAGTTTGGTGGTAAGTGGACGCGACGGCTTTCATGTCGTGCAGCCACGGACGTCCTAGGATGACGTTGTAGCAGGAAGGGCAATCCATCACAAGGAAGTCGACCTGCTTGTTGATCCCTTTGGCAAAGGTGGTGAGAGCAATGTCCCCTACTGTGTGTTTAACCTCGCCGCTGAAACCTACCAGTGGAACCGGGTGTTTGTGGATGTCGTTCTCGGACAACCCCATCTCTTTCAAAGCATCGAGCGTCATGAGGTTGGTGGAGCTCCCGGTGTCAATTAGGACTCTTTTCATTAGCACGTTCCCCATGTGCAGTGATATCACCAGGCCATCATGGTGGGGTTCGGCGGAAAAGTCCGCGTCGCTGTCGTCGAAGACAATAGCGGGTCCGGACGATCCCCCACCGGCACGACGCGGGCGATCGAAGCTGCTTTCACGTGCGTGTCGCTTCGCCGCTGAGTATGTGAGGCCGCATATGTTTGAACCCCCTGAGATGACATTGACAACTCTGTCGGGTGTTGGGGGATCCCTTCTTCTTCTTGGTTCGGGCTGCAGATTCTCCACTACTTCTTTGGGTACCTGGGCGTCGGGTGCTACATCTTTGATTCTTCCTTCCGCGATCAGGCGGGATAATTCCTTCCTAAGCATGATGTAATCTCGGGTCCAGTGGCCGTGGTATTCATGGTAATCGCACCACTTGGTGGTGTCCCTGTCGGCCTTCGGGGCCTTGTCCCGTCATGGCCATCTCACGTACGCCCCTTGTTTTGCCATGTTTCGCAGCAGAAGCTTATCTGTGGAGATGTTGAGTTTGAGGGATTCCAACGTTGGCGGTGGTGGGTCACGGTATTGATCGTCCGCCTGTCGCGCTCTGGCTGTGTTCACCTGCCCGTGGCTAGGGCGTGAATATGGGTGTGCTCGACGATCCTTCCTCTGATCAGCTGAGCCCTTACGGCCGTCGGCTGGGCCCCTCTTCTCGTACTTCTCAACTTCCGAGGTTCTTTTTCGCAAGGTCCTGTCTTCCTCCAACCTGACGTGAGCCAGGGCCCTGGCTTGAACCTCCTCGAAGGTGTAGCAGGGATGCTTGGTAAGTTCTTTGTATAGGCCGTCGTCGGGGATGATTCCTTGCCTAAATGCCTCTACTGCGGTAGTAACGTCACAAGATTGTATCGAGACTTTTTCGCGGTTGAACCGTTCCAGGAACTCTCTGGTAGTCTCGTGTTGCTTCTGACGGATCCGGTAAAGGTCGCTGGATTGCTTCTCGAACTTGTGGCTGCTGGCAAACTGGGTGCGAAAGGAGTCCGACAGTTCGGCGAAAGAACCGATGCTACCAGATGGCAGCTTTATGAACCAAGTCAGCGCTGGACCCGTTAAAGTTGTGCCGAACCCCTTGCACATCACCGCCTCTTTGGAGTACGACGGGACCGCACTTGTCATCATCTTTTGCTTATAGATCGCGACGTGCTCGTCAGGGTCAGCGGTGCCATTGTATGGAGTCATGTTCGGCACGGCGAATTTCTTTGGTATCTCTTCTCTGGTGATGCGACGGGAGAAAGGAGACTCGTCGAAGCCATCGGGGGCTTCCGGTTCCAGAGGTTGGAAATTTTTTCGACCGATCCGGAGTTGATCAGCGATGACCCTTATCTGCTCCGTCACCTTTCTTCGTATGGCCGCGTCGAGGTCTCTGGGCCTCCCTCTTTCGAAATCTTCTTCGTCGGTCTCGCCCCTATCCGGCCAAGCGTCCCGAGTCGGTGTTCGGCGTCTCCTAGCCTCTGACCGGGGATTTCTTGGCGGATCTTTGTCAAGGAGGACTTCTTCACGGTGGTGTCGGGCGAAAGCTTCTGGGGCGTCTTCTTGTAGCACTAGTGTTCTGTCACGCGCGTCCAGAGTCGCGTCCCCTTTGGAAGTTCCTTCTCCCGCGCCAAAGTCGAGTCTTCTCACTATGCCGTCGGTGCGGCGATTAACGCGGAGAGATCGGCGGCCCGTGGCGATAACCTCGTATTGCTGCTTTAACTGACTGTTTTCTCGCGTGAGGCGTTCCACATGGGCATCGTAGAAGCTCTTCTGGTCGCTCAGCTCCATTTGGAGAAGTTGCATCCGCTCCTTGAGGTCAGTCATCTCCTCGTCTTGCGACCGGTTCTCAGGGAGTTCGGGACCCTTTCCGACCACGGTAAGGGGAGTTTTGGGAGACTCGTTTCCGTCGCCCAACATCGCAACTGAGAAGTTCAAGTTGGTGTTTTGAATGGTGTGCCTTTGCGTGATTGTTCCGATCACGGCCCCACGGTGGGCGCCAAACTGTTTGAGCCAAAATTCACCCAAGGGAATCCTGGCCTAGATCGGGCCTGATCGAAGTTAAATCACAAAGAAGACGTGTTGGGACGCTATCAAGGACGCTTGCGTACTTGTTAGTGTACCACACAACCGTCCCTTAGTTTTGATATGACAAACTCACTTTGATTCTAATAAAGTTGTCCAAGTGTTCAGGAACGCCAGTGACAAAAGGACAACAAGTGTGTATGAGCGTCCCCCAGGCTTAGGGACGCTAGCTAACAGGAAGTAAGGACCAGCTAAAGACTACTTGAGCAAGGACGGAGTCCCAAGCAAGTAGGAACGCAAGAAAGGAGTCCTTACCCACTAGCCGATAGGACGACATCACTCGACAATGTTTGATCATCCAAGGACACGTGGAGACCGATCCTGTAGCGGAGTCCAACACTACGTGGCGGACGATCCTGTTGCGGAGTCCAACACTACGTGGCGGACGATCCTGTTGCAGAGTCCATCAACACGTGGCGGCCGATCCTGTAGCGGAGTTCATCATACACAGCTGGATACAGGAAGCTTCCTCATCACCGCCCTACTACGTGGAGGAAGATCCTATAGCCACGTCCACAAAGGGCATGGTCATCCCAGAGAAATGACACCCTTCCCCAAGTCCTATAAATACCCCAAGGCATTTATTGTGACGTTAACGCTTTCACAGAATATTCAGAGAGAATCAGAAGAAAGCGGCTCACTCAAGAACACAAAGAACTAACTCAAGAACTCAAGAACAGTGCTAGAACTTGTGTTAGATCGAGTGAGACTTGTAACCAAATCACAAAACAGTTTGTAATCAGAAAAAACCAAAAAGAGAGAGAGAGTTCTGCGAAGTACTGCAGAACGTAGGGATAGAGTCCTTTAGTAGATTGAACCAGCTTAAGTTGTAGGCTTAGAGGAGTCCTTTACTAGTGAACTTAGGGAAAAGCTAAGTGTCAGAGAACTGTAAAGACTCGCCAGTACTACTGTAAGAACGTTCAATATAAAGGAAGAACTATTCAAAAATCCTCCAAGGAGGTAGAGGTTTACACTCAAGGACTACTTGGTCTTGAGTGGTTCCTCTATAATCACTGCGTTCATCTATTATCTGTTTAGTACTTTATTCCGCTGCATTACTCAAGGACGCCCCTACTCCTCGTACGGACGGCTAACCAAAGGATGCCTTTACCAAAGTAAAGGACGTCCCTCAGTACTAACGATCCAACAATTGAGTTTAATAAGTTTGGACTTAGAAATTTCAATAGCACTTGTGTTAATGCTGAAAATGAACAAGGCCCAGAGAACGCCGCTGGCCGGGACGCTGATGAAGAAGAGTCAGAGGACTCCGCTGATGAGAAAAGTTCTTCAGATGATGAGGACTCTGAGTCCCCTAAGGGCAAACGCAAAAGAAAGCCTGATGGCGCGCCTGTCAAAGTTCTTAGCCCCTTGATTTACTCCGAAGAGTGGCTCGCCTCCTTCAATGATGATAAAGTTCAAGAGTTCCTTGAGCTTCTCAGGTTCCAAGGGTGGTTGAACGTTGGGCTTGCGCCTGCTGTTGTTGATAAAGAGCAGATCAAGGCGTTCTACAGAGATCTGCGATACAAGGCTAAAGATGGCTCACTTCATTTCAAAATAGAAGGAGAGAAAGCCTCAATCACTGAACGCCAAATCCGTTCCTTCATGGGTCTCAACCCACAAAAGCCCCCGTCCAATGCTCTAAGCTCACTTCCAAAAGGCGGATTCAAGACAACTGATGAAGAACTGCCCTTAGTTAAGCACGTTTTTCAGGGCAAAAGGCCAATGGGACTGGACAGGGTGGCTCATGCTTTGAGCAAGGTCGGCGCCATCGCACATTACTTTATCTGTCGCGCCGTCCTTCCCCGGCAAGAGAAGCGTTCAATTGTTCAGACACACGACATCATTCTGATTCACGCTCTTCTTGAACGCCGCCCCATCAATCTTGCCAGAATTGCTATGCAACATATGGCTAAGTGTGGAAGGAAGCGTCACGCCTTGCCGTACCCAGGTCTGGTCAAGCTGATTCTCCTGTCCCAAAATGCCTATGATGAAAGCGCTCCTTCTGAAGAGCTCGGACTTAAGTGGAACGCTAAGAAGGGACTGGTTGAGATCAGGCACAATGAAGAGTTGCCGTCAGTGCTAAAACAGTTAGAGGCTGAGGCTGAGGAAGCCAGACTGAAGGCTGAGGAAGAACGCATGGCCGCTGAAGCTGAAGAAGCAAGGCTTGCTTCTATGTCTCAAGAGTTCACTCAAGAGCCAGCCCTAAACTTCGCTGCCCTTGATCAAGTACTTATGGCTCCTTCTCCTCCTCCAGCACCTCCAATGGACGCTCCCTCTTCAAGTTCAGGACCAGTGCCTCGTTCTGCCCCTGCTAATATTGCCCAGCACCCTCCAGCAGAACTCATGGGCGCAATCATGGACAACCAGTGTCTAATCTTCTCTGCCCTCAAGGACTTATCATCTGCTTTCTCTAAGTCGGCTGAACTGCATGAAAAACTACTCAAGTTTTATCAAGACCAGAGCCGCCCTCAGTGATTGCCGTCCTCCAACCCTTTAATCCCTAGCTTGTTTTGCTCTTGCTTCCTTTTTGTTTCAAACACTGGTTCTTGGTTTGTAATAACCGTACTCTGCTTTTTGTTTGAATGGAAGTTCCACTGTTTGCTTGCATGTGTTTGTTTAAGCGTTCCACTGCCTATAGTTATGTTTTTATGCTAACGTCCTTATCATTTGTTATCCTTTTCGATGATGCCAAAAGGGGGAAGTGTAGTTTTTAAGAGATGTGCTATAAATTAGTTATCTAGAATAAGCAAGTGTTAAGGGAGAACTATTAAGTGAAAGGTCTAAGGAACGCCCATGCTAGAATAAAAGAGGACGTTTATAAAACATTTCTAGGACGTGACTCTCTCCTTAAAATCCAAATGTTAGAAAATCAAAGAATGAAAACTTGTGCTTACTGAAATTCCTCTAAGTGTTAGAGAACGCTTCTAAGTTTTCACGCATGATAAGTTCCAATGTCAAAACTATTTCGCTGAAGAGTTTGTCATCATAAAAAATGGGGAAATTGTTGGGACGCTATCAAGGACGCTTGCGTACTTGTTAGTGTACCACACAACCGTCCCTTAGTTTTGATATGACAAACTCACTTTGATTCTAATAAAATTGTCCAAGTGTTCAGGAACGCCAGTGACAAAAGGACAACAAGTGTGTATGAGCGTCCCCCAGGCTTAGGGACGCTAGCTAACAGGAAGTAAGGACCAGCTAGAGACTACTTGAGCAAGGACGGAGTCCCAAGCAAGTAGGAACGCAAGAAAGGAGTCCTTACCCACTAGCCGACAGGATGACATCAATCGACAATGTTTGATCATCCAAGGACACGTGGAGACTGATCCTGTAGCGGAGTCCAACACTACGTGGCGGACGATCCTGTTGCGGAGTCCAACACTACGTGGCGGACGATCCTGTTGCAGAGTCCATCAACACGTGGCGGCCGATCCTGTACCGGAGTTCATCATACACAGATGGATACAGGAAGCTTCCTCATCACCGGCCTACTACGTGGAGGAAGATCCTGTAGCCACGTCCACGAAGGGCATGATCGTCCCAGAGAAATGACACCGTTCCCCAAGTCCTATAAATACCCCAAGGCATTTATTGTGACGTTAACGCTTTCAGAGAATATTTAGAGAGAATCAGAAGAAAGCGGCTCACTCAAGAACACGAAGAACTAACTCAAGAACTCAAGAACAGTGCTAGAACTTGTGTTAGATCGAGTGAGACTTGTAACCAAATCACAAAACAGTTTGTAATCAGAAAAAACCAAAAAGAGAGAGAGAGTTCTGCGAAGTACTGTAGAACGTAGGGATAGAGTCCTTTAGTAGATTGAACCAGCTTAAGTTGTAGGCTTAGAGGAGTCCTTTACTAGTGAACTTAGGGAAAAGCTAAGTGTCAGAGAACTGTAAAGACTCGTCAGTACAACTGTAAGAACGTTCAATATAAAGGAAGAACTATTCAAAAATCCTCCAAGGAGGTAGAGGTTTACAGTCAAGGACTACTTGGTCTTGAGTGGTTCCTCTATAATTCACTGCGTTTATCTATTATCTGTTTAGTACTTTATTCCGCTGCATTACTCAAGGACGCCCCTACTCCTCGTAGGGACACCTAACCAAAGGACGCCTTTACCAAAGTAAAGGACGTCCCTCAGTACTAACTATCCAACAAGACGTATGATGTAAAGCTCGTGTATTGTATTCAAAGTATGATTGAATCTGTAAAAGAGCGTAACCCTGCTCTAGGGCTTACAATCGGTTTATATAGTGCCCTTCAGGATCGATCTATCTTATAGGAAAAGATAAGAAAATACAAGATTCTAGCTAATCGTGATCCTAACGAAATATCTTGAAGAGATCTATCTTATATATTTAACTCTATCTTGTTTGACCGACTTCGGCCCTCGCCGTCTCTCGCTGTGCTTTGAAGAAGTACTGAAGAAGTCTCAACCGGGTCTCGATACTTTTGTGAGGAAATTCTGGGCCCAACAGTAGGTACCATGACTACCCGATCATCTTCTTCAAGGATGGAGAAAGCAACAAGAAACCAAGAAGTCGTCCAAGAGAGTGCAAAGGATGGACGATGTGCGCTTCGAGGATGATGATGTAGCTCAAGAGTATGAGCGACTCATGGGTCTATCTCACCACACCCGGTGGTTAGATTGGGAGTCTATTAGAAAGATGAGCATGGATGAGGCTCTTACTCGGTGCTACTCTCACATTGGTCTCAACGTGATGCTAAGGTGGAACAACACTCACTATCCCGCCTTAACATCCGAGTTTATGGCATCATTCAAGTGCACGTATGAAGGAGTCGAGAGTGAGGGCATGATCTCCTTCCAAATAGGCAATGAGTTGCATGAGCTCTCTCTCCGGAACTTGGCACATTTTCTTGGATTTCCTTTTCCGAGAGATGACGCTTATGTGGATAACGAGAAGGTGGACTATCTTTGGAGGTTTGTAGCCGGAAAAAGTGAGATGAGGAAAGGCGCATCCACAAATGAGATAGCAAGTCCACTCTTCCGAGTCATGATCCGAGCTTTGGGTTGTGCCATCTTTGCTAGGCACGAGTTGAGCAAGCCGATGAAAGAGGAGGCCATGTTGCTCTATGAGATGTTGTTTCACAATGATAAGACAATGAACCTCACATGGGAATGGGTGAAGATGGTGAGGGATTTCCAAAGTTCCTCATGGATCTATTTTGGAGGCATGATAGCCCGCTAGGCTCATCGTCTTGAGGTGGACTTGTCTACCTACACACCGGCCCCAAATGGTGTAGAGTTCATGGACCTTAAGTACTTCAAGAAGGCTAACATCATCAAAGAGAAGCAAGTGACCGGTGCCACCACCTATCTAGCCCCACACTTCAACTTCGACAAGGTGCACATTCCTTTGGAGCCTCGACTCTTTGACCTCATGAGCTATTACAATTGGTACCAAGTGTGGGTGGGCAACGAGAATCCTTATGAAGAGCCGGAAGGGACGCTTGAGTGTAGGAGACGAGCACAACACATTCGTTTCACTTCTCCTCAAGTTTCTCTGGACACCGAAGAAGAGGAGCCCAACCAATATGAGTTCGTGAGAAGAGATGACATGGACGTGGACTTGACTAGAGAAGAAGAAGAAGAAGAAGATGGTGGTTACCACAATTTGCTCACCGACCACGCACCAACACTACTCGACCGAGGTGCAAGCCATGTCGGGCCCGACGTCCACCAACGTCGGTCCGACACATATCTGCCCGATCCGGTCCCGAGCCAATTCGAGAGGGGTGAGGGAAGTGGAGCAAGACAAGAACCACCAAGCTATGGAGGATATGAAGGGTATGCCCAATGGTACGAGCCCGGAATGGTGTTCCCCGAGCCTCAACAATCGGTGGACATGAACTTCTTGGCCAACCAATTAGCTCATCTTCAACTTCAACAATCTAGCATGCTTGAAGAGGCACATCAAATCAATCTACAAAAACAACACCTCAACTTCCAACAACAACAACTTTTCCACCACCAAGAAGACTTCCAGAATCAATTTGAAGAAGTGAACCGCAACATCGCTTACACTAGACGTGATGTGGACGACTTAAGGGCGGTCGAGGACCAAAGATGGAGCGTCCAAGAAAGTTTCAATGAATGGATGACCGGGAACTTCTCTTCCCGTGAAGATCAATGGACACGCCCCGCACCACAAATTCAACCGCCAAGTCAAGACCCTTTCCACGACCAAGTGTATGAGCGAGAGCGGCACGCACGGCTCCAAAGGAGACGCCGTCAAGGTCACCCCCCAAACTAAGCCTCAACATGCCATTCAAGAATAAGGAATTGTGAGCTTTCTTTACTCTTCTCTTTACTTTTGAGTTTTGATTTCTTTTGATGAGGACATCAAAATTTTAAGTATGGGGTGGGTTAGTAGCTCATAGTTTCATGTGTAGTTTCATGTGTGTTTCTCTTGTTTTGTTTAAGGGATGTTTTCTTTTGGATTGTGGCATGATGTGATGCATGAATGATGGTTGAATTTGATGGTATGAATGGATGAGTTTGTTTGTTTTGTTTGAGAAAAAATTTCAAAAAAATCCTAAAAATTCGAAAAAGTTGTGTAAAAATGTCAAAAAGATTTTGCTTTGGACTAGGAATTCCCATCTTAGATGTCCATAAGAAGGCTAATGATGATGTGAGCATGTAAATTCCTTTGCATATTTTTGGATAGTTTAGCCTCTACATGGATGTTGTTTTTGATGTGATATGATATCTTGCATGTCTTTATTGAGCACATGAGTTCTTGGATTAAGTTTGATGCAACTAAGTTTGAGTGAACCTTGTGAGATTATTTGTGGCCATTTTAGGGATGTTTGTTCGATATTGCATATCCCTCATTTTCTTGTGTGAATTGACTCATGCATGCTTAGTAAAACTTGCTATTGAGGTGTTTATCTATTTTCCAAGACCAATATGAGAATAGTTCTATGCATTGTCACATTGATTTGAACTTTGTTTCAATTAGTCACAAAATCTTCCATATCCTACCTTGAAGATAAACCGTTGTTTGTAGCCCCATTTTAGCCTTAGACCTTTGTTTGAAACTCCTCAAAAATATGATTCCTAGCCTATATGACTTGACCCTTATGGGATTGGACTTTAGTGAGAGGTTTGGAAGTATATTTTGAGAGTTGAGATTCTCTTTGGTGAAGGGCAAAGAATTGAGTTATAAACCAAGTGGGTAGTGCATCTTTGGTGTGAAGAAAGAAAGAAAAGTTGGAAAAAGTAGTGGATTGAAAGCAAAAGAGCTTTAGTGAAGAAAAGGGCACCGACCGAGTTAAAGTGAACATCGGGCCCGAGTATAGTGCAAGTCGATCCTAAGTGTAAAAAGTGTGAAAAATCCAACAAAAAGTTTAGTGTAAAGATGAAGTGGAATGTTTAGTGAAATGTGGGTTGAGAAAAAGAAAAGAAAAGAAGAAAATCAAAGTCTTTTGGATGAGTGAAGTTGAAAGTGGAATAATTTGGTGAAGTTGGTGAGAGACTAGAAAGTTCAATCCCCATTGTAAGCACCACAAGACCAAAGTGATTCCCACCTTGAGAAACACCAAAAGCTCCATTACAACCCGGCCGAATGGAACCTCTTCGAGGACCTCCATTGAGCCAAGTTCATATTCTTTGTGTGCATTGTAATAGGCATCTCTAGGTGGAGGAATTGGTGATATTAGCTTCAATAGTAAAGCCTTTACTTGCATGATTTTGAGTATGAGTGTTCATTTGCAAGCCTAAACACATGATGAGTGATACACATTTTCACATACCTAAAGTGAGGCTTTGTTGCATTAGACTATATTCCTTGAACACTTGATCATGTGTGATGACGTAATCTTGCTAGCATATCTATCACTTGTGCTTACGTGATTGATTTTTCATATGAGGCTTTACTTGAAGATTATGCTTCGGTCTTGCTTACATTGTTATTGCTTGAGGACAAGCAAGTTTAAGTATGGGGTATTCTGACGTCTCTCATTTTGGTGGTGTTTTAGTGGTTAATTTCCCTTATAAATAAGTGTTTTTCATTCCTTTCCTTGTTAGTTTCGTTCCTTTTTAGCTTAGTTCCCGGTTTTCTTCAAGATTCGGAAACTATGCGAGTTTGTTATGTTTTGTAGGTAAAATGGCGCATCTGAGGACATTTTGGAGGAGTATCTAAGAAGGAGCTAAGCAAGGGAGCTAAGGAACGGAAGAGCCATGCAAAGAATGAAGAGGAACTCAAGTAAAACCAAGAAGAGAAGGAGGACCGAGACCCAGGACCGAGATACTACCAAGTCGGGCCCGAGTTCGAGCACCAGAGTACAGGACCGACGTTCCCAACGTCGGGCCCAATGTCTGCCCGCGTCGGTCCGAGTCGGCAAATTGGAGGATTGGGCTCCAAGGCACAATGTTGTGATCTTCCAATTTTGCCCTTCTTCTAATTTGAGAATTCCTTGGTCCCCAATCAAGAGAGGAGGATAATTAGAGGTGATTAGAGAGGATTAAGGGGGAATCACACACACACACACCAAAAAATCACTCTCAAAGGCTCAAGGAAGACTTGGAGAGCAAGGAGAAGAAAGGAGGAGGAGAAGAGAGAGAGAGATCGGTGGAGCTAGAGAGGAGATTAGTGAGTTTGTACTTGTTTTCCTTTGGTATTAGTAGAATTAAGACTTGGATCTTGTGAACCTCTTTGGATTTGAATGCAATTTAGCTGTGGTTTGAGATTGATGATTGAGATTTGCATGATTTGCCATTTGATTGCTTTTTACTCTTACTTGATGAAGTAGATTCCATAGTCTTGGGCTATGGGGGAAACCCCTAGCTAGGATTGGGTAGGAAACCCCAATTCCATAGCCTTGAGTGCTTGATCTATAAATCCTCTCTACATTGAGCTTCAATTCTCTTGTGGAAACAAGGGACCTAGGGCTTGTGATTGGTAAGAGTAAGCGGAAGCAATCTCGAACCCATCACTAGACCTAGCATCGAAGGTGAGTGGAAACTCCCTTGGGTCGAAGTGTAGAGTGGAGGGATCGGAGGCTAGCAACCTCGATCTCATAAGGATCAACACTTATTGGCTGAATTGTGGTGGAATTACCCAAGTCTAGTTAGGGAAAGAACCCAAAAACCCAAGACCGATCTACTATTTTTGCCTAATCGAAGTACCCAGCACATCGGGCCCGACGTAGTGTGTGTCGGTCCCGGCCAAATCAACCTCGATCCACCCTCGGACCGAAGTGACAAGTGTCGGTCCGAGGTGATTCCTTTTGATTTTCCTCGTTTTGCCTTTCTTTTACCTCTTTTTAGTCTTTTGGGTACTCTCAACGCACGAACTCCCGTGTGTTCGACACCCTACCTCTCTTACTATGACTCGGGCAAAGTCGTTGTTCCCTTATCAAAAGTAAATCCCAAACATGCAAACAACAGTATAGTAGGCAAGCAAGGGGTCGAACCCAAAGGAATCAGAGTCTATTCAGATTTTATGGTTTTCATGCAAGAATTCAAAGGGGGGTTTGAAAGTCGGTTTCAATCAAAGGTTATCAAGTAGAGTTTATCCAATCAATTCCACTTTATTAATCCGTTGATCATGAATTCATCCACCTTTTTATATGCCTAGGTCAATTCCAATCCCAATCATTAGCAATCGCAAGTCCACGGTCCAAGCAATTCTACAACCCTAGGCAAGGACGCTTAACCTAGAATTAGCATAGAGCACAGGGATAATAGGAAATCAAATCATGCTATCAAGCTACGAGTCTCATGCACAATTTAACCATTGAATACTCTTCCCTAAACTAGTCCATGGTCCTAGAATAGAGTTGTTTCGAGAAATAGGAAAGATGCATAGACAACAACCAATCCTAAATCAAACAATAGATCTAAGTCAATCAAACAAGTTGATCAGGCTCATAAAATCAAACATAGATCATGGGATGAAGCACAAGAGTATCAATAAAGACCTAGGGATAAAGAGATTACCAGAATTTCACAACTTCATAATAAAGCTTCCTTGATCGAATAAACTCAAGAGGAGAGTTAGTTCTCCATTACAAAGAAAACTCCAATCTTTATTGAAAGAACAATTGATTAACAAGTATGTTGTATATCCTAAAAACCTAGAAAGGTTCCCCTTTAAATAGCCCCAAGGATCAACCTTTTCGGACTAGATAAGAAAGGAAACCGAAAGATAAGAAAGGAAACAAGATATAAAAGATAGAATTTCGTCCGCGTGAAAGTCGGTCGCACCGCGACCGCGGCACCACCACCGCGCCCGCGGCGGTCTTCTTCGGTCAAGGGCTGAGTCAGCTTCTACCGCGACCGCGCCACAGACAGCGCGACCGCGGCCTTCATAGATCTTCGTGGTTCATCTCTTCACGCCATCGCGCCCGCGTCCTAGACAACGCGACCGCGATATCCATGCAGTGGCGAATCTTCGTCTTTAAGCTCTTTAACTCTTGATTCTTCATAACTCGTGTCTTCGGTCTTCATATTACAATAACGCTCAAAACTAACCTAAACACTCCCTAAATCATCTGAATGTACAAGAGTTATCCTATACAAAATAGCCTGAATCAAATTCCCCCATACTTAGATCTTGCTCGTCCTCGAGTAAGCTAAAAACAAATACATCAAATCAGCACATATAAGATCTCAGGAAATACAAGGGAAGATAAAAAACACTCAGCTCACAACCCGAACCCAAAACATAGAGAAATCATGAGCATAAAACAATGAAGCTCAAACACACATCTCACAACATGATATAACACTCAAGCTCTAAAAACATGAAAAAGAGCAACCTAGGATTTACCCAAATCTAACATGTAAGCCCGAAAGTCCCCAAGCAAGAATGATCCTAAAACACTCGAATTTTACCGCTCAATTCTGCTTAGGCGCCCTTTCGGGTTTTCACCTAACTACTCTTTTCATTTTTCTCAAATAGGTGTGCTCACAAAAACTCACAACACTCATAAACCTCATATTACCCCAGCCTAATGCTGGTCCGGGTTACCTGCTTATTACCTGAGCCGCCCTTTCGGGTTTTTGACTCATCCCAAGATTTCATATGCCTTTTTTTCACTTTTTATGGCTCTTTCTATCTTTTTTCCTTTCTTTGTTCCTTTATTAAGCAAAAATATGGTGCAAGTTCTCCATGAAAAGAAGAAAATTAAAAATTTGAAGCAAATATCTAGCTAAACTAACTAGGATAAGCGAATGCGAGTACTCCTTCCCCCATACTTAAATCCTTCATTGTCCTCAATGAAGCAAAGAGAAAGGATAGAAGCAAGGAGAAAAGTGTATCAGAAGACTCACAAACGATGAAGAGAGGTGGAATGGAAGAACTCTTCAAAGGTGGTAGAAGAATGCAACTTCGTATTTCCAATCGGTGGGCAAACCGCGGGCGCGGCACTAGGGGCGCGGGTGCGGTTTCTCTGCAGAGAGCGAAGTCATCGTTAAGTGAAGCACCGCTGGCGCGGCTGATGGAGCGCGGGCGCGGTTCTTGTGCAGGGATGAGGTCGTCGACTTCGTCTTGAGAAGCGTGATGTGCAAATGACAGTTGTAACTTGGCTCGTCTCTCGAGAGATAGATGAATACTTGAACTCGAGCCGTGGAGATGAGATCCCGGGGAAACAAAGCTCCCCCATACTTAGGCTTTTACACATAGCCAAAGAATGGAAAGTACAAAGGTGAATGAAGAGAAGAAATAGAAGATGGAAAGATAGAAGATGGATAGAATGGATATCGATAGATGGACAATATAGAGGTAGAATGGGACCAAAAAGTCCTCTTTTTGCCCTTTTTTTTTTCTTTTTTTTTTAAAATAAAACGAGCTAAAACCGAGAAACAGTATGGTTGCCGCGAGCACGGGCTAATACCTGTTCGTCGGGGCGCGCTGACGATCCACCGCGGGCGCGGCCAAGGCGGCGCGGGCGCGGTATCACGCCAGGCGTGTCCTTTCGGACCTAGTACCTGCATGTTAGCTAAAAACACAAGCAAATCCTAAGCTAAGAATGGAAAAACAATCTAACTAATCCTTGGGTTGCCTCCCAAGTAGCGCTTTTGTTTAACGTCGTTGGCTCGACGTGGATACGATCAATATGGGTCCACATCAACATGAATTCGGACCTCGTTGCCACCATGAGATATGGAAAGAGATCCATTGGCAACGTCGATGACCGTGTTGGCGGTTTTCATGAATGGGCGACCTAGTAAGAGAACCGGGTCGTACCGCCCTTCGCCTATCTCCATCACATAAAAATCTGCAGGAAAAATCAAACCCTGCACCTGCACTAGAACATCCTCAACTAACCCTTTTGGGCGCACATTAGAATGGTCAGCCAACTCAATAACAATATCAGATTCCTTTAAAGGACCAAGGCCTAACCTATCATACATGCAAGCTGGGAGAACATTAATGGAGGCACCTAAATCTAGCATAGCACGCTCAATTTTAGTTTCTCCAATAGTGACGGGGAGGGTGAATCTTTCTGGGTCAGAGCATTTTTTAGGTAATTGCTTCTGGAGTAGGGAATTACAAGTCTCAATTTTGCTATCCTGCGTTTTCTCAACTAGAGCAACTTTCTCAATTTTAGGACTAATCCTATTCTTTCTTTTTATGGTGCATAGCTCTTTCATGAATTTAGCAAAACGAGGGACACTTTGGATGAGATTGATGAGAGGAACATTTACTTGGCAATTGGCGAAGGTCTCGAAGAGTTCCTTGTCATGTGCCGGCTTCCTTGTGTCCTTGAGTGCTTCGGGGAATGGGGGAGATGGCATTAGAGAGCTCAATGGTGGAAGTGGTTCAGCCACATAGCCATCGTCCTCCTCTACTACTGGGGTGCGGGTGCGTCAAGGAGAGCTCGGACGCGGGGGCGAATAATTCTTGAAAGCATAATCGAGTAAAGCCCCAAAGTTCCGCTCTGCCTCCTTACCGCGGGCGCGGTCCGAGCTCCACGGTCGCGGCGCCTCACGCCTCTCGTGATCCTTATCCTCTGTTGGAATTTCGCGGGCGCGAAGGGAAGGGCGCAGTCGCGGATTTCCACCAGAGACATGGTCTTCGTCTTCTGCTGCCCCGGCGCGGTCGCGGCTAGGGGAACGCGGTCGCGGATCATCACCAGGGGGTGATTCCCGACTCGCCAGTGCTCTTCCGCTCCTCAAGTTCATGGCACTCACATTCTCCTTGTGGTTTAGCGGTTGAGAGGGAAGTTTCCCGGAATCCTTAGACTCGAGCCTATTGATCATGGTGGCAAGTTGGCTTAGTTGAGTCTCGAGATTCTTTACAGCAGGTCTCGTCTCTTGGTTCTCCTTCAAGAGGGCGGTGATAGCATCATTCTGAGACGGAGCAGGTGCTCTCGGGGCATAGTTGTTGGACCGGAATTGTTGTTGCTGGCCCTGAGGAGTGTACTGCTGTTGCTGTTGTGGTGGATCTTGTTGCTGCTGGTTGTTCCACCTTAGGTTAGGATTGGTCGCCCACCCCGGATTGTAGGTGTTAGAGTAAGGATCATTCCGAGGCCGGGGCGCACTATAGTTGCCAATAGCATTGACCGACTCTTCGGTCTCCTGAATAGTAGGGCACTGATCTGTGTGGTGGCTCGCATCATAGCAAAGACCGCAAGCATTGACTTGCTGAGCCGTCCTCTTCGTGAGCAGCTGCTTCATAAGATCTTTGAGCTCCCTTACTTCAGCATTCAAGGACTCATTCACCACACTCACGGACCTCACATTGGTCCTGGATCTCTGATTGCGGGCTTGTTCCGCCAAGATTTCTACTTTCTGAAAAGCTGCAGCTGGGGTCAAGTTCTCGTAACTACCCCCACAAGATGCATTCACGAGCCTCTTGTCATTGTCGTAGAGTCCTTCAATGATATAGCAAATAAGATCCTTGGCCTGGTAGCCATGGTATGGACAACTCGCGATGAGCCTCTTGTAGCGCTTATAATAGTCATAGAGGTTCTCGTCTTCCCCTTGCTCCAAACTGCTGAGCTACTTCTTAATAGATGTTTGTTTGGAAGCGGGGAAGTACTTTTCAAGAAACGCCTTCTTCATGGCCGCCCAAGCAGTGATAGAACCCGGCACCAAATAAAGGAGCCAGTCCTTGGCGGAGTCCTCAAGAGAGAAGGGGAAAGCCCGGAGCTTGATTTGATCCTCCGTCACATCAGTGGGCTTCATACTCACGCACACCGCGTGGAATTCAGTGAGATGCTTGTTCGGGTCCTCACCACTCAACCCTTGGAATTTGGGCAAGTGGTGGATGAGATTAGACTTCAGTTCGAACTTCACACCCTCCCCGAGTTCGGGGAATTGAACAACGAGCTGCTGTTGCTGGAGATCAGGCGCTGTGAGTTGGCGAATAGTTTGTTCCGCCATGGCGCCTTCTGGTTCAGAATCAGAGAGAGAAAGAGATTCAAGAAGATTATCGGATGTAGACACTCTGGGGGCCGGGCACTCCTTATCTTCCGAATAGTCCTGTCAATTTCTGGATCAAAACGAACAGGGGAAGTATTAGTAGACCGGGTATGGACCATGTGTTAGGTCCGAACCCGAAGGATGGTTCTGTGCACGAACAACGGGCGCGCCGAGGGGGCCGCGGTCGCGGTTTGAGCGCAGAGCACAAAACGCAAGCAATCAAATAAGAAAAAGGATTCCCCGGCAACGGCGCCAAAATTTGACTCGGGCAAAGTCGTTGTTCCCTTATCAAAAATAAATCCCAAACATGCAAACAACAGTATAGTAGGCAAGCAAGGGGTCGAACCCAAAGGGATCAATTTCTATTCAGATTTTATGGTTTTCATGCAAGAATTCAAAGGGGGGTTTGAAAGTCGGTTTCAATCAAAGGTTATCAAGTAGAGTTTATCCAATCAATTCCACTTTATTAATCCGTTGATCATGAATTCATCCACCTCTTTATATGCCTAGGTCAATTCCAATCCCAATCATTAGCAATCGCAAGTCCACGGTCCAAGCAATTCTATAACCCTAGGCAAGCACGCTTAACCTAGAATTAGCATAGAGCACAGGGATAATTGGAAATCAAATCATGCAATCAAGCTACGAGTCTCATGCACAATTTAACCATTGAATACTCTTCCCTAAACTAGTCCACGGTCTTAGAATAGAGTTGTTTCGAGAAATAGGAAAGATGCATAGACAACAACCAATCCTAAATCAAACAATAGATCTAAGTCAATCAAACAAGTTGATCAGGCTCATAAAATCAAACATAGATCATGGGATGAAGCACAAGAGTATCAATAAAGACCTAGGGATAAAGAGATTACCAGAATTTCACAACTTCATAATAAAGCTTCCTTGATCGAATAAACTCAAGAGGAGAGTTAGTTCTCCATTACAAAGAAAACTCCAATCTTTATTGAAAGAACAATTGATTAACAAGTATGTTGTATATCCCAAAAACCTAGAAAGGTTCCCGTTTAAATAGCCCCAAGGATCAACCTTTTCGGAGTAGATAAGAAAGGAAACCGAAAGATAAGAAAGGAAACAAGATATAAAAGATAGAATTTCGTCCGCGTGAAAGTCGGTCGCACCGCGACCGCGGCACCACCACCGCGCCCGTGGCGGTCTTCTTCGGTCAAGGGCTGAGTCGGCTTCTACCGCGACCGCGCCACAGACAGCGCGACCGCGGCCTTCATAGGTCTTCGTGGTTCATCTCTTCACGCCATCGCGCCCGCGTCCTAGACAACGCGACCGCGATATCCATGCAGTGGCGAATCTTCGTCTTTAAGCTCTTTAACTCTTGATTCTTCATAAGTCGTGTCTTCGGTCTTCATATTACAATAACACTCAAAACTAACCTAAACACTCCCTAAATCATCTCAAAATACAAGAGTTATCCTATACAAAATAGCCTGAATCATACTACAATTGGGGTTCGGTTTATAAATTTAAATTTTGATATCATCCGATCCGGATGAGACCCCTGTCAGTTATCAGTGGTTGGGACGCCGTGGTTCAGTTCAGAGTAAAGTTGTGTTGTGTGTTGAAAGGATGCAGAGTCAGAGTCCGTTGCAGTTGTGAAAAGTTTGAAATTTGAAAAAGGGAAGGTGAACCGTCACAGGTTTTTGAACGCCAATCTCGGGATTCGTGCAACCGGTGCATAACAGCTATGTTCCTTAGCGAAGAAGTTGTCCACGTGTGGGAAGGTGGATGGAGGAAGCCGAGTGAATTGTCCCTGTTACCCCTGTCCGTCCATCTTCGTCTTCTTCCTATAAATTCACACCTGTGCCCCCTGAAAAACCTTTTCGCTCTCTTTGTTGTTTGCACAAATCCGGAAAACGCTCACAAAATCCCCTCAAATCTTCCATTACAGATCTCGAAATCTCTTCTCCCCAGCCCTAATTTCTTCTATAAAACCTTCTCACAACCATGGCCAACACATGAAACACCACTTCCTCAAAACCCTCTCCGTCTTCGGCGGCGGCGAAAAACCAGAACCCGGCGAGATCTATCACTCCGATCAGAGGCCGGTCGCTAATGGACTCGAGAGGTCGACCAGCTTGGCGCCAGGAACCACCTCGCCACCAGCATTCCTCTCACACCTCCTAGCGTCGCCCTTCCACCACCCCTCCCAAGCCACAAAGATCCCACCTTCCATCTCATAAATCCCAAACTTCCCGATCCCAATCCCGACCATCACAAAAACGCTTCCAATTCTTGGAAAAGCCTTTTCTCCCTGAGCCAGAGGAAGGGAGCCCTACAAAAGGCTCTGTCTATAGACTCCCAGCCCAACCAAAGCGCCGTCCTTCTCTCGACCCACTCATTGAGGACTGGCTAGAAAAAGAGCCAAGGACGCTCGCCAATATTTGCCTACGGGCGTCCGCTCATGACCATCCCCCAAAGATCCAATGCCTCCTTCACTATTTCATGATCACCTATGTCAAGCCCCGCCTTGAGGAAACAAACCATACCAACCCTCCATTCATGGGGCCAGGTATCATTTCTGACTCGTTTGGTTGGACGGTGGACGAGCTCGCCAAACTGCTTCCCGATATAATGGAGTTCGTCGTAACTCCTGTGGGCTCCGTCCCATCTCAAAAGAGAAAGAGGCCATCCTCCCCTCCTCCATCAAAACAGCTCCAAATAAAAGGCCCTTCCTCCTCTCAACCAAAGCCTATCCCTTCCTGATCGGTCCGGGTGTGGTGGTCAAAATTTAAATTTATAAACCGAACCTCACTTGTAGTAAAGAGGTAGGGTGTCGAACACACGGGAGTTCGTGCGTTGAGAGTACCCGAAAGACTAAAAAGAGGTGAAAGAAAGGCAAAACGAGGAAAAACAAGAGAAATCACCTCGGACCGACACAGGTCACTTCGGTCCGAGGGTGGATCGAGGTTGATTGGCCGGGATCGACTTCACACGACGTAGGGCCCGATGACTGGGTAACTCAATTTGACAAAAATGGTAGATCGGTCTTGGGTTTTTGGGTTCCTTCCCTAACTAGACTTGGGTAATTCCACCCCAACTCAACCAATAAGTGTTGATCCTTGTGAGATCGAGGTTGCTAGCCTTCGATCCCTCCACTCTACACTTCGACCCAAGGGAGTTTTCACTCTCCTTCGATGTTAGGTCTAGTGATGGGTTAGAGATCACTTTCGCTTACTCTTACCAATCACAAGCCCTATGCCCCTTGTTTCCACAAGAGAATTGAAGCTTAGTGTAGAGAGGATTCCTAGATCAAGCACTCAAAGGCTACGGAATTGGGGTTTCCAACCCAATCCTAGCTAGGGGTTTCCCCCATAGCCCAAGACTATGGAATCTACTCCATAAAGGAAGAGTAAAAAGCAATCAAATGGAAAAGAAAGCAAATCTCAATCATCAATCTCAAATCAAACTCAAATTGCATTCAAATCTCAAAGGGTTCACAAGATCCAAGTCTTAATTCTACTAAAACCAAAGCAAATCAAGTTCAAACTCACTAATCCTCTCCTAGAACTCCACCGATTTCCTCCTCTTCTCCTCCTCCTTTCTTCTCCTTGCTCTCCAAGCTTTCATTGAGCCTTTGAGAGTGATTTGGTGTGGGATTGTTGTTGGATGATCTCTAATCTCCCTCTAATTATGCTTTTCTCTTGATTGGGGACCAAGGAATTCAAATTTAGAAGAAGGGCAAAATTGGAAGATCACAACATTTGTGCCTTGGAGCCTAATCTTCTTAATTGCCGACTCGGATCGACGTGCTGGGGACCTCGGGCCCGACGTTGGGAACGTCGGTCCTATGGTCTGGTTGCTCGATCTCGGGCCCGACTTGGTGGTGCTCGGTCCTGGGCCTCGGTCCTTCTTCACTTCTTGATTTTCCTTTAGTTCCTCTTCATTCTTGGCATGGCTCTTCCGCTCCTTGACTCCTTGGCTTAGCTCCTCCTTCGATGCTCCTCCAAAACGTTCTCATTTGCGCCCTTTTACCTACAAATCATAACAAACTCGCATAGTTTCCTAATCTTAAAGAAAACCGGGAACTAAGCTAAAAAGGAATGCAACTAACAAGGAAAGGAATGAAAAACACATATTTACAAGGGAAATTAACTACTAAAACACCACCAAAATGAGAGACATCAGAGTACCCCATACTTAAACTTGCTTGTCCTCAAGCAATAACAATGTAAGCAAGACCGAAGCACAATCTTCAAGTAAAGCCTCATATGAAAAACTCAATCAAGCACAAGTAATAGATATGCTAGCAAGATTATGTCATCACACATGATCAAGTGTTCAAGAGATATAGTCTAATGCAACAAAGCCTCACTTTAGGGACATAGAAATGTGTATCACTCATCATGTGTTTAGGCTTAGCAATGAACACTCAAACTCATAAAACATGCAAGTAAAGGCTTTACCATTGAAGCTAATATCACCAATTCCTCCACCTAGAGATGCCTATTACAATGCACACAAAGAATATGAACTTGGCTCAATGGAGGTCCTCAAAGAGGTTCCATTCAGCCGGGTTGTAATGGGGCCTTTGGTATTTCTCAAAGTAGGAATCACTTTGGTCTTGTGGTGCTTACAATTGGGATTGAATTTTCTAGTCTCTCACCAACTTCACCAAATTATTCCACTTTCATTTTCACTCATCCCAAAAGACTTTGATTTTTTTTCTTCTTTTTTTCTTTCTTTCAACCCACTTTTCACTAAACATTCCACTTCATCTTTGCACTAAACTTTTTGTTGGATTTTTCACACTTTTTTCACTAGGATCGACTTGCACTAACTCGGGCCCGATGTGCACTTTAACTCGGTCGGTGCCCTTTTTTCACTCTTAAGCTCTTTGCTTTCAATCCACTACTTTTCCAACATTTATTTCTTTCTTTCCACTTCAAAGATGCACTACCCACTTGATTTATAACACCATTTCTTGCCCTTTACCAAAGAGAATCTCAACTCTCCAAATATTCTTCCAAACCTCTCACCTAAGTCCAATCCCATAAGGGTCAAGTCATATAGGCTAGGAATCATATTTTTGAGGAGTTTCAAACAAAGGTCTAAGGCTAAAACGGGGCTACAAGCAACGGTTTATCTTCAAGTTAGGATATGGAAGATTTTGTGACTAAATGAAATAAAGTTCAAATCAATGTGACAATGCATAGAACAATTCTCATATTGGTCTTGGAAAATAGATAAACACCTCAATAGCAAGTTTTACTAAGCATGCATGAGCTAATTCACACAAGAAAATGAGAGATATGCAATATGAACAAGCATCCCTAAAATGGCCAAAAATCATTTCACAAGGGTCACTCAAGCTTAGTTGCATCAAATCTCATCCAAGAACTCATGTGCTCAAGAAAAACATGCAAGATATCACATCACATCAAAAGCAACATCCATTTAGAGGCTAAACTATCCAAAAATATGCAAAGGAATTTACATGCTCACATCATCATTAGCCTTCATATGGACATCTAAGATGGGAATTCGTAGTTCAAAATAAAATCTTTTTGTTCTTTTTCAACACAATTTTTTCGAATTTTTATGGATTTTTGCAAAAAGTTTCTCAAACAAAACAAACAAACTCATCCATTCATGCCATAAAATTCAATCATCATTCGAAATCTCATCATGCCACTAACCAAATGAAACATCCCTTAAACAAAACAAGAGAAAACACATGAAACTACACATGGAACTATGAGCTACTAACCCACCCCATACTTAAAATTTTGATGTCCTCATCAAAAGAAATCAAAACTCAAAAGTAGAGAGAAGAGTAGAGAAAGCTCACAATTTCCTTATTCTTGAATGGCGTGTTGAGGCTTAGTTCGCTAGGGTGACCGCGGCGTCTCCTTTGAAGTCGTGCTTGCCGCTCGCGCTCATACACTTGATCGTGGAAAGGGTCTTGACTTGGCGGTTGAATTTGTGGGGCGGGGCGCATCCATTGATCTTCACGGGAAGAGAAGTTCCCGGTCATCCACTCATTGAAACTCTCTTGGACGCTCCATCTTTGGTCCTCGGCCGCCCTCAAGTCATCCACATCACGTCTCGTGTAGGTTATGTTGCGGTTCACCTCATCAAATTGAGCTTGGAAGTCTTCTTGGTGGTGGAAAAGTTGTTGTTGTTGGAAGTTGAGGTTTTGTTGTTATAGATTGATTTGGTGTGCCTCTTGAAGTATGCTTGCTTGTTGAAGTTGGAGATGCGCCATTTGGTTGGCCAAGAAGTTCATGTCCACCGATTGTTGAGGCTCGGGGAACACCATTCCAGGCCCATACCATTGGGCATACCCTTCATACCCTCCATAGCTCGGTGGTGCTTGTTGTGCTCCACTTCCCTCACCCCTCTCAAATCAGCTCGGGACCGGATCGGGCAAAAAGACATCGGATCGACGTTGATGAACATCGGGCCCGACATGGGATGCACCTCGGTCCAATAGTGTTGGGGCGTGGTCGGTGAGCAAATTGTGATAACCACCATCTTCTTCTTCTTCTTCTTCTCCATCTCTAGGCAAGTCCACGTCCATGTCATCTCTTCTCACGAACTCATATTGGTTGGGCTCCTCTTCTTCGGTGTTCGGGGAAGCTTGAGGAGTAGTGAAACGAATATGTTGTGCTTGTCTCCTACACTCAATTGTCCCCTCCGGCTCTCCATATGGATTCTCTTTGCCCACCCACACTTGGTACCAATTGTAGTAGCTCGTGAGATCAAAGAGACGAGGCCCCAAGGGAATGTGCACCTTGTCGAAATTGGAGTGTGGGCTAAGTATGTGGTGGCACCGGTCACTTGCTTCTCTTTGATAATGTTGGCCTTCTTGAAATACTTTAGGTCCATGAACTCTACACCATTAGGGGCCGGCGTGTAGGTAGACAAGTCCACCTCAAGACGATGAGCCAACATGGCTATCATGCCTCCGAAATAGATCCATGAGGAACTTTGGAAATCCCTCACCATCTTCACCCATTCCCATGCGAGGTTCATTGGCTTCTCATTTTCAAACAACATCTTGTAGAGTAGCATGGCTTCCTCCTTCATTGGCTTGCTCAACTCATGCCTAGCAAAGATGGAACAACCCAAGGCTCGGATCATGACTCGGAAGAGTGGATTTGCTATCTCATTTGTCGATGCGCCTTTCCTCATCTCACTCCTTCCGGCTACAAACCTCCAAAGACAGTCCACCTTCTCGTTATCAACATAGGCCTCTTCTCTCAGGAAAGGAAAGCCGAAGTAGTGTGCCAAGTTCCGGAGAGAGAGAGATCGTGCAACTCGTTGCCCATTTGGAAGGAAATCATGCCTTCACTCTCGACCCCTTCATAGGTGCACTTGAATGTCGCCATGAACTCGGACGTCAAGGCGGGATAGTGAGTGTTGTTCCACCTTAGCAAGACGTTGAGCCCAATATGAGAATAGCACCGAATAAGAGCCTCATCCATGCACATCTTCCTAATGGACTCCCAATCTAACCACCGAGTGTGGTGAGATAGACCCATGAGTCGCTCATACTCTCTAGCCACATCATCATCTTCGAAGCGCACATCGTCCATCCTTTGGACCCTCTTGGACGACTTCTTGGACTTTCTTGTTTCTTTCTCCATCCTTGAAGAAGATTCTCGGGTAGTCATGGTACCTACACACAATCAAAGCAAAGAACTCCAAGATAAAATCTATACAATCACAACAAGAGCACAAGTTTCCACAACAACTCATCATGCAAGGAAATGACCCCATACTTGTTCTTAACACACTCAATCCACAAAATCCAATCATGCATGAACAAAGAATCACATATCAATGGTCAAGCTACAAGATATATCATGATAAACAAACTATAACCAACTATCAAGCTCATGAATCCTAAAGCTCACATAAGAGAACACTACTAGAAAAGGGTTGTTTAACGACCAAGTTATAACGACGAAGTGAAAATTTTATCGTTAAAGGTATATATATACCCTCTAATAACGACAAAGATATTTGTTGGTCGTAATAAGCGTGAAACCCCTTAAATTGATTTTAGCACCGTCGTTATAGTGTTTAATTAAAAATTAAAATAGTTTTAGAAAATTAAAAATTGACCTTGTCGTTAATGTAGTCACTGAGAAAAACGGAAACTCCTTTCGAAGACCCGAAAAAAAACCTCTCGTCTCTTTTCTTTCCTAACCCTATCCCTCTCTTTCACAGCCACCGCCATGCTTCCCTTGGCTGTCAGTTGGTTTCCGGTGCTCTCTGGTGCCATGAGAATCAAGCTCTCGTCCACCATTGCCAGGCCATGATCTACTCCGGAGCCTCCGTGATCGCGAATGACAAGGCCGAGGAACAACGGAATTTGAAGAGCGGCGTCGAGTTCCGCTCGCAGAGCGCGTCTCTCTCGGCGAACTCGCTCTAGTTCGCTCTTCTCCTCGCCGATTTGCTTATACAGGACTCGCAGTACGAAGCGGCGGTTAAGGAATGCGAGAGGGCGCTCGCCGTCGAGAATTTGGAAGACCCCATCACTGGGTTTAACAAAAGGAGGGCCGAAGGCAACGATATGAGCCGTTACCCTAAAACCCTCCAAAATAAAGTTCGCCACTTTAAGCATGTCTCCACCGGCTCTTGCTATGTCCAGGTCGGCAAGTTAACAATTAGTGATTCTGTTTTTGATGGATTTTGGTGTTTTTTTGTTTGATTTGACTTGTGGATTTTCTTTCACTAATTGTGTCTTTTTGATTGAATTGGGTAGTTAGGGTTTTGAGTCTTCTTGAGTTTGGTTCTGTCTAGGTTTGATGGGGATGGCATTTCCTTGCTACATTGAACTTCAGTGATTGAACTTCAGTGTTGTACTTTAGCTGTTGTTGTTCTTGTTTAAATTTCACTTTGACATGCTCTGAAGTATGTGGTTGGTTAAGTTATATGAGGCCATGATATGGGACTTTGATCCATTTGTTTGATGCTAGGCTCTGCATAGTTGTTTGGTTTTGGAATGGGTATGTATGTTTGAAATGTGAATTTGATTTTAATGATTGTTACTTTGTGGGTGACACTTAGATCATGGGAAGTGGACTGGACACTCAAGATACGTCTCCTTTGGTCTTGCTTTTCTTTGACAATTAAAGGATTGTATTCAATGCAGTAGAGGTAAGCTTCAATTGAGTTGCTACAGGGAATGTTTATCAGAAATGTGCTTCTGACCATAAGAAATCAATTCCAATGAATGAAATCACTTTAGTGTGCATAAAGAGGAAAAGATCGACATCACTGAAGGCAGGATTGCTAGCGTGAAGAGAGAGCTCAAATCGCTGATTCAGGAGGCGAATATTGCTTCGATTTCGGCCTTGATGAAGAATTTCGGGAGCCGAGAGGGAGACGAGAAGTTTCGCTTGGTTCTGATCAGTAGTCCCCCGAAATTAATTGAGGAGCTTGAGGAAAGTTGGACGGTGAGAGATGCTGCCGGTGTTGGAGTGCTAAAGAAGAAAGTGGATTCGAAGGTTGATAGCGCTACTGGTCCTGATTCTGAATCTGGTGGTTCGCTCACCTTTCCTGCTGCCGCTTGCCTTGACCCGATCTGTCACGATCAGCTATCTTTTCTCTTCTGCGGTGAGATGATGTGAAGTTGCTTGTCACACTTTTCAGGTCAGCCCTTTATTTATTCTAATTTTATCCATTATGTTTTGTTTTTCTAAGGATGCTTACGATGAAGCTAAAAAATAGTTTCCAACTCAATTCTGCTAGCAATTTTATTTGGCAGGCAATTGTTCCTGTGTGTTGTTGTCGGGTTATGGGTTGGTCTCATTATTGGCTTTGTAACAGAATAATATACTAGTAATGCAGGTAAACCCAATTCTGCTAGCAATTTTATTTGTGCTGACTTCATTTTTTTTTCCTCGTCTCTCATTTACATTAATGCTCGTAGTTGCACAACCCTGTACAAGACGACGTTGACTCTTGCCGACCTGGAGCCACCACAAATGTCATCTTTGGACTTGCTCTTGGATACAAATTTGTCATCATTCCTATCTTTGCCATTGCAGTTAGTATCTTTATCAGTTTCACCTTTGTTGCTATGTGTGGCAAAGCTGTTGCAGCCCTCGGTATACTCAGCACCATTGCTAATGGTTTGGCTATTGATGCTTATGGACCCATCAGTGACAATGCTGGTGGTATTGCTGAAATGGCCGGAATGAACATTAGAGAGGACTGATGCCCTTGATGCTGCAGGAAACACCACCGCTTCTATTGAAAAGGTTTGAAAATCTCTCGTTTGATTCAGCTTTAAATTTTCCTTAATCCTTAAAGCTATCAACTAAGATTTGCAAAAACCACTTATAATGATAAAAAAATGGAAAAACAAACCCTTGATGCTGCAGTAAAATCCATACATAATATGACGGCATGGATTTACCTAAATAAATTTTAAACCGGTCATTAGCATATTTTATATTTCTTTTCTAAGAACAAATCTGATCGTTATGCTAAATCATTTACCAATTAGTAGCACGAATCTTTCTCTAGTAGTGCAACTGTGCAAGTACACACATACAACATGACTAAATTAAGCCCTATTACATCAGCTGATGAGGGCCCATATATCTTTGCTTCTAGTGATCAAATTTTAACTTGTGTGTTTTATAGATGAGTAACGTAGAGATGAAATCATTAATGACGTTTGAGTTTATACTTTTTGTAGTCTTCCAACAAATTAGCTAATGTAACTATTACCTGATACATGTTTTTAGTTAACTGAATAGTAATGTTATTCAAATAGGTATCAAATTATCAATAGTACTAGATAATCATTTATTGGTAGAAATACTACATGTTAGCACAACAACTCAATATTTTATTGCCTTTCAATTCACCAAACGAGTTGAACTCACAAGGTATATGTTGTTAATTTAGTTCTAAAAATGATTAAGAAGGTCTTGTTATATATATATATATATTTTATATATATATGATGCTTCTTACGTACCTTTGTTTATTTTTATTTTATTTTTGTAGGTACTTGAAGATCTATCGACTATAGAAGGATCGGGCTAGATTGGAATATACTGTTCAAGTACATTAATTAATGTCACGTCTATTTTAGAATCTATAAGAACATATGTTTATTGAATCTTGTGGATTTTTATTTGTGTTATTATGGATACCTAGATAGGTAGGTTCAATGATTTGTATTAAAGTTTGAATACAATAGAGATTCATTTTATGATTATATAAAATTTTATGTAAAATTTATTTCATTTATGACCTTTTAGTTCATGACATATAATAAATGATAAATATATAAGAGCAATGTATTAAAAAATGTGTTAATAGTAATCTAAACAAACATGGTTTCTAACGATAGGTTATAACGATAAACGAGTTTATCGTAATCAACTATGAGTTCGTCGTTGTTCATCATTTTAGCACGACGACTTGCATGCTCGTCGTTACTAAGTAATGACTAAAGGGTAGCTCATCGGTAAACATCAACGACGATATTGTTGTCCCTTGTTATTGTTTTCACGACAACATAGTTGCTCGTCGTAATTGCATTAACGACAAGCAAGCATGTCGTCGTTATTGATTAACGACGAACAATAATGTTGATGTTAATGATGAACGACGAGCTTGGATGTCGTCGTTAGTAGTTAACGACGAACATGGTCGTTATAACCAATAACGTCGGAAGCTATTGCAACGAACAAACGACGACTTTCATGTGGTCGTTAAAAGGTTAAAACGACTAGATTCATAACTTATAACGACAAAATTGTTGGTCGTTAAAAGCCCTTTTCCTAGTAGTGGAAAGTCGAAAAGCATAGGACCGACGAACAAAAGACATCGGGTCCGAGGTTCTCAACCTCGGTCCGAGTCTTGGACCGACATGCCACATCGGTCCCGAGGTTCTGGGTACCTCGGGCTGACTCCAATCCGACTTCTCTTCCTAATTTCACCCATAAAACACTCTATCATGCTCCTAAAATCCAAAATCAACCAATTCTCATCATCAATCGAAGTTCCAAGTAGGTTTTTGCAATAATTAAGCACAAATTTCACAATGCATGCAAATCACCATGGATGCTCAAGGTCTAAGCTCTCTCAATCATGGCATATCTCAAATCTAGAAATGAAAGCATGAAATTCACAAAGAATCAAGTAGAGATTGAGATTTACATACCAAATATGAAGAAACAAAGACTTCTAGCAATCAACTTCTTAAAACCCAAATTTCTCTTCTAGATCTAGAAGAGGGATGAAGATCTATGGGATTTTGGTTGGGATTTTTGGCTTGTGGATCGATGTTTTGAGGATGCTAGGGGTATGGATCGAGATTTGTGGTGAGTTTTGCTTGAGGTTCGAGTATGGTGGAGGTGTGGATCGAATTGGGAGTTTTTGAAGGGGACTTGGTATTTTGGGAAGGTAGTTATGGGGGTGATAGGTGTTTGGTATGGGAAAGGGGGCTTAAATGGGGTAAAAGACAAAGTTAGGTCAGAAGGGTATAATAGGAATTTCTTTCAAAGTCAAGTCCAAAGTGGACCGGCAATACTAGACCGACGTTAGGGACCTCGGGCCCGAGGTGCTGGGTACCTCGGTCCTACCCGTTTTGGTTTCCTAAAATCCCCTTGTCTTGGCAACTTTCTACCCACAAGTGTTTGCATCATTTCCACAAATACCACACATGATCATGAAGCTCACATAACACACAATTCCACAAAACACATGCTAAAGAGAGATTAAAAAGAATCTAAGCTAAGGCAAAGAAAAACAAACTAGAAACTACGAAAATGAACCTACTAAACCCGGGTTGCCTCCCGAGGAGCGCTTCTTTTAAGTCACTAGCTTGACTTCTAACCTCTACCCTTCAAGGAGGGTGAAAAACGGTGAATTGATCCTCCTTGCCATACCCATCTCCATACTCCTCATAACCGAAGTGCCACCATTTGTGTTTGATGAAAGTGTGGCTTCCAAATTCTCCATCATTCTTCTCCTCCAAAGTGTAGGTTGGCATCTCTTGCATCTTCTCAACTTGATCTTCATCACCCACACCACAAAAATCTAAAGAATTTCTAGGGGACTCAATGACATTATAACTCAAGTCTTCTTGCAAATCACTCAAGCAAAGGTAGTCATCCTCTAGATCTTCTTTCAAATCATTTAAACAAATGTAAGAATCTCCCACATCAAAAGGATATAGATTAGGATACTCTTCATGGCTTGGTGGGCTATCTCCATCTCTTGACTCTTCATGGACTTGAGCATTGACCATGTCATGGTCTCTCAATGGTGCTTCTTCCTCTCTTGTGGGTTCCAACTCCTCTCTCTTGCGCTTGGCATTTTCCTCTTCAAGATCGCTAACGCATCCGGTTCATTAAGAGCTTTGTTGAAATGGAACTCTACTTTTTCCTCGCCAATCTTGAAGGTTACTTTCCCATTCCTCACATCGAATTTGGCACCCGCCATAGCTAGAAACGGCCTTCCGAGAATAATGGGCACCATCTGATCTTCTTTCATGTCGAGGATCACAAAATCATCGGGCACAAAATACCTCCCAACTCTAACCGGGACGTCATCTAGAGTTCCGGTGGCCTTTGTTGATGAACCATCGGCCATAGTAAGACTCATATCAACCGGTTCCATATCTCCGAGGTTAGCCCTTCTCCATATGCTCATGGGCATAACCGATATACTTGCTCCTAAATCACAAAGAGCCTTAAAGTTTTGGGATCCAATCCCCACGGTGATGGCAAATCTTCCGGGATCACCTAGCTTTTGAGGTAGCTCCAAGATCTTCACCTCATCTTGCATCTCTACAATTGACCTTTTCTTGCTCAAGATTTCCTTCAAGAACTTTGCATAGGATGGCATCTCACTTAAAGCATCGGTGAATGGAATGGTGATGTTCAAGCCTTGCAAAAGTTTCAAGAACCGCTTGAACTTGCCCTCAACAATCTCCTTGGGCTTCTTCAAAGGATATGGAAGAGTTATGACACCTTGCTTCTTGCTTGGATCTTCCTCCTTGGATCGATCTTGACTTCTCTCAACATTTTCAGCTTGGACCGACTTTGGAGTGACTTCGGGACAGACTTCAGGAACCTCGGTCCTGGGGCAGAGATTTTATGGGAAATTCGGGCCAACTTTAGGGCAAGTCGGGCCCGAGTTCTGTTCAACCTCGGTCCAACTCAGGGGACCTCCTCCGTCTACGAGATCGACATCTGGGCACATCGGGCCCGAGGTGCTGGGAACCTCGGTCCGACCCTCTTCTTTTGTCCTTGGCACTTGTGGCTCGGGCAAACTCCGTCCACTCCTCAATCCTATGGCTCGAACTTCATTTTGTTGTTGTTGAGCACGGGGATTCTCCTCGGGTCGGCCCGGGAGTCTCCCTTCTCCTCTTGGAAGTTGATTCGCCATGTGAACAAATTGGTTGTCCACTTGTCTTCTCCACACACCAAACTCCTTGAATTGGGTGCACATGTCATCAAATCTTCTCTCTATGTTGGTGACTTGATTCTTCAAATCTTGAGCCCATTGTGGTGGTTGCTCATAGAATCCCGGAGGTCGGTATGGTGGTGGTTGGCCCTTAGCTCGTTTTGGTTGAAGTTGTTGTTGTAGCCACTAGCTTGGCCTTGGTTCCACCTTCCTCCATTGTTGAAATTGGTTCTCCCTCCGAAGTTCCTTTGAACATAGTTGGCCTCCTCAATTTGCTCGGCCAATCGGACTTGGCGCTCATTTGGACAATCTTGGGCTCCATGCTTCAAAGAGCCACACTCTTCACAAGCTCTTGTGCTTTGTTGGAGATGTCCCATCTTCCTCCTCATCTTGTTCAACTCATCCTCCAAGAATTGGATCTTCACATCTTTGTCCACCTCTTCACTTTTTGGATCGTAGAGCCTCTTCGGACCGTCTCCATGGACTCTCACTTCCTTGTTCACTTGATTGACTCCATACATGGCCTCGTAATCGGAGAGCTTGTCTAGCAACTCCCACGCTTGCTCCGGAGGCAAGTCAATGAACCCACAATCGGTATGAAGGTTCAATTTATCCTTGGTGGCGGGGTTGATTCCTTGGAAGAAAATGTCTTGAAGGACATAAGGTTGTTGCCCATGCGTTGGACACGCCCTTAACATCTCTTTGAACCGATCCCATGCCTCGAAGAGCGGCTCGTGAGCTCCTTGTTGAAAGCTTGCTATCTTTCTTCTAAGCTCCGTCGTCTTGGTGGGCGGGAAGAACTTCATCAAGAATGCTTCATTGAGAGCCCTCCACGATGTGATGGAACGAGGTGCTTGACTCTCCAACCAATGCAATGCCTTGCCTCCCAACAACCACTTGAAGCCTTTGAGTAGCACGTACTCAAGTGTTTCGTCATCCGTCGAGATAGTCTCACATAGGTCTTTGAATTGCTTCACATGCTCGATCGGGCACTCATTCGGTCTCCCTTGGAAATTGCCCTCTCTTGATGAGTGAGATAAATTGAGTTTTGATCTCAAAATTCTTTGACACCTCCGGCAAGACGATGGCCGGTTCGGGCACCTTCAACTCCAGATGCATGTATTGTCTAGCATTCCAGGGTTGTGTGTTGATTTGAGCCTCCAATCTCATCCTTTGCTCACGCTCTCTCCTAGTCTTGGCATCTCGGTTCGCCATTTCAAGTTGCATTCGAGCCACGTCGGCTCTCATCCTTTCAACCTCCGCATCACGGGCTTGATCCGCCATCCTCTTCTTCTTTCGGGCTTGTTTTAGAATACTCTCCGGGTCACACACAAAATCAAGCTCAAGTGTTCCTCGGACGGAACGAGCTCGCATGCACCTACAACCAAAGACACAAACAAAACCGAATCAAAACAAATAAGGGGTTTGGGCTAGTCCCTCACCCAAATCACTACAAAATCAAAGACTCAATGAAATGGTACCTCAAACAAGTAGAACTCCCCGGCAACGGCGCCAAAATTCTGATCGGTCCAGGTGTGGTGGTCAAAATTTAATTTTATAAACCGAACTTCACTTGTAGTAAAGAGGTAGGGTGTCGAACACACGGGAGTTCGTGCGTTGAGAGTACCCGACAGCCTAAAAAGAGGTGAAAGAAAGGCAAAACGAGGAAAATGAAGGGAAATCACCTCGGACCGACACAGGTCACTTCGGTCCGAGGGTGGATCGAGGTTGATTGGCCGGGACCGACTTCACATGATGTTGGGCCCGATGACTGGGTCACTAAATTTGACAAAAATGGTAGATCGGTCTTGGGTTTTTGGGTTCTTTCCATAACTTGACTTGGGTAATTCCACCCCAACTCAACCAATAAGTGTTGATCCTTGTGAGATCGAGGTTGCTAACCTTCGATCCCTCCACTCTACACTTCGACCCAAGGGAGTTTTCACTCTCCTTCGATGTTAGGTCTAGTGATGGGTTAGAGATCACTTTCGCTTACTCTTACCAATCACAAGCCCTATGTCCCTTGTTTCCACAAGAGAATTGAAGCTTAGTGTAGAGAGGATTCCTAGATCAAGCACTCAAAGGCTATGGAATTGGGGTTTCCTACCCAATCCTAGCTAGGGGTTTCCCCCATAGCCCATGACTATGGAATCTACTCCATAAAGGAAGAGTAAAACCAAAGCAAATCTCAATCATCAATCTCAAATCAAACTCAAATTGCACTCAAATCTCAAAGGGTTCACAAGATCCAAGTCTTAATTCTACTAAAACCAAAGCAAATCAAGTTCAAACTCACTAATCCTCTCCTAGAACTCCACCGATTTCCTCCTCTTCTCCTCCTCCTTTCTTCTCCTTGCTCTCCAAGCCTTCCTTGAGCCTTTGAGAGTGACTTGGTGTGGGATTGTTGTTGGATGATCTCTAATCTCCCTCTAATTATGCTTTTCTCTTGATTGGGGACCAAGGAATTCCAATTTAGAAGAAGGGCAAAATTGGAAGATCACAACATTTGTGCCTTGGAGCTTAATCTTCTCAATTGCCGACTCGGATCGACGTGCTGGGGACCTCGGGCCCGACGTTGAGAACGTCGGTCCTGTGGTCTGGTTGCTCGATCTCGGGCCCAACTTGGTGGTGCTCGGTCCTGGGCCTCGGTCCTTCTTCACTTTTTGGTTTTCCTTTAGTTCCTCTTCCTTCTTGGCATGGCTCTTCCGCTCCTTGACTCCTTGGCTTAGCTCCTCCTTCGATGCTCCTCCAAAACGTCCTCATTTGCGCCCTTTTACCTACAAATCATAACAAACTCGCATAGTTTCCGAATCTTAAAGAAAACCGGGAACTAAGCTAATAAGGAATGCAACTAACAAGGAAAGGAATGAAAAACACATATTTACAAGGGAAATTAACTACTAAAACACCACCAAAATGAGAGACATCACTTCCTCCCCGCCTCCCGCCCCAAAGAGAAGGTTGAAGACGTCTGCTTAACTTGAGGGTGTCACTGAAGAGCAAATGGCAGCTATCCGCCTCTCCGAGCTGCAAATTGAGAAAGAGGAGAAGGCGAGGCAGGAGCAAGCAGAAAAGGACGTCATTGCTGCGGCGATTCTGAAGAGTCTCCAGGAAGTCCTGATCGGTCCGGGCGTGGTGGTCAAAATTTTGAATTTATAAACCGAACCTCACTTGTAGTAAAGAGGTAGGGTGTCGAACACACGGGAGTTCGTGTGTTGAGAGTACCCGAAAGACTAAAAAGGTGTAAAAGAAAGTCAAAACAAAGGAAAACGGAAGAAATCACCTCGGACCGACACTAGTCACTTCGGTCCGAGGGTGGATCGAGGTTGTTTTGGCCGGGACCGACTTGGTTCAACGTCGGGCCCGATGACTGGGTAACTCGATTTGTCAAAATTGGTAGATCGGTCTTGGGTTTTTGGGTTCCCTCCCTAACTAGACTTGAGTAATTCCACCCCAACTCAACCAATAAGTGATGATCCTTGTGAGATCGAGGTTGCCCACCTTCGATCTCTCCACTCTACACTTCGACCCAAGGGAGTTTCCACTCTCCTTCGATGTTAGGTCTAGTGATTGGCTCGAGATGCTCCCGCTTACTCTTACCAATCACAAGCCCTATGTCCCTTGTTCCCACAAGAGAATTGAAGCTTAGTGTAGAGAGGATTCCTAGATCAAGCACTCAAAGGCTATGGAATTGGGGTTTCTTACCCAATCCTAGCTAGGGGATTCCCCCATAGCCCAGGACTATGGAATCAAATGTAAAGAGCAATCAAATGTAAAAACAAGCAAATCTCAATCATCAACATCAATCCAAACTCAAATTGCATTCAATTCTCAAAGGGTTCAAAAGATCCAAGTCTTAATTCTACTAAAACCAAAACAAATCAAGTACAAACTCACTAGAACTCCTCTCTTCTCCACCGATTTCCTCCTCTCTTCCTTCTCCTCTCTTCTCCTTGCTCTCCAAACCTTCCTTGAGAGTGATTTGGTGTGTAATTGTTGTGTCTTCCTTGTGACCTCCTTTAATGATCACTAATCACCTCTAATTATCCTCTTCTATTGATTGGGGACCAAGGAATTCCAATTTAGAAGAAGGGCAAAATTGGAAGTTCACCATAATTGTGCCTTGGGGCCTAATCTTCACATTTGCCGACTCGGACCGACTTCCTAGGAACCTCGGGCCCGACGTTGGGAGCGTCGATCCCTTGCACTGGTTGCTCGATCTCGGGCCCGACTTGGTGGTGCTAGGTCCTGGGCCTCGATCCTTGTCTCTTCTTGGCTTTCCTTTGGTTCGTCTTCATTCTTGGCATGGCTCTTCCTCTCCTTAGCTTGGCTCCTCCATAAGCTCCTCCAAAATGTCCTCATTCTTGCCATTTCACCTACAAAACACAATAAACTCGCATAGTTCCCGAATCTTAAAGAAAACCGGGAACTAAGCTAAGAAGGAACGAAACTAACAAAGAAAGGAATGAAAAACACATATTCACAAGGGAAATTAACTACTAAAACACCTCCAAAATGAGAGACATCAGAATACCCCATACTTAAACTTGCTTGTCCTCAAGCAATAACAATGTAAGCAAGACCGAAGCATAATCTTCAAGTAAAGCCTCTTATGAAAACACACGTAAGCACAAGTGATAGACATACTAGCAAGATTACATCATCACACATGATCAAGTGTTCAAAGAATTAAGTCTAATGCAACCAAGCCTCACTTAAGGGATATGAAAATGTGTACCTCTCATTATGTGTTTAGGCTTGAAAATGAACACTCAAACTCAAAAATCATGCAAGTAAAAGCTTTACAATTGAAGCTAATATCACCAATTCCTCCACCTAGAGATGCCTATTACAATGCACACAAAGAATATGAACTTGGCTCAATGGAGGTCCTCAAAGAGGTTCCATTCGGCCGGGTTGTAATGGGGCTTTTGGCATTTCTCAAGGTGGGAATTATTTTGGTCTTGTGGTGCTCACAATGGGGATTGAACTTTCTAGTCTCTCACCAAACTCACCAAATTATTCCACTTTCAACTTTCACACTCCCAAAAGACTTTGATTTTTCTTCTTCTTTCTTTTCTTTCAACCCACACTTTCACTTAACATTCCACTTCATCTTTTCACTAAACTTTTTGTTGGATTTTTCACACTTTTGCTCTAGGATCGACTTGCACTAAACTCGGGCCCGAAGTGCACTTATCCTCGGTCGGTGCCCTTTTTTTACACTTAAGCACTTTGCTTTCAATCCACTAATTTTCCAACTTTTTCTTTCTTTCTTTTCAACATAGATGCACTACCCACTTGGTTTATAACTCCATTCTTTGCCCTTCACCAAAGAGAATCTCAACTCTCCAAATATTCCTCCAAACCTCTCACTAAAGTCCAATCCCATAAGGGTCAAGTCATTTAGGCTAGGAATCATATTTTTGAGGAGTTTCAAACAAAGGTCTAAGGCTAAAATGGGGCTACAAGCAATGGTTTCTCTTCAAGGTAGGATATGGAATATTTTGTGACTAAATGAAATAAAGTTCAAATCAATGTGACAAAGCATAGAACAAATCTCATATTGGTCTTGGAAAATAGATAAACACCTCAATAGCAAGTTTTACTAAGCATGCATGAGCTAATTCACACAAGAAAATGAGGGATATGCAATATGAACAAACATCCCTAAAATGGCCAAAAATCATCTCATAAGGTTCACTCTAGCTTAGTTGCATCAAAACTTATCCAAGAACTCATGTGCTCAATTAAAACATGCAAGATATCATATCACATTAAAAGCAACATCCATTTTGAGGCTAAACTATCCAAAAATATGCAAAGGACTTTACATGCTCACATCATCATTAGCCTTCATATGGACATCTAAGATGGGAATTCCTAGTCCAAAAACAAAATCTTTTTGACATTTCACACAATTTTTTCGAATTTTTATAGATTTTTGCAAAAATTTTCTCAAACACAAAACAAACTCATCCATTCATGACATCAAATTCAATCATCATTCATTCAACATATCATGCCACAATCCAAAATGAAACATCCCATAAACAAGACAAACACAAACATATGAAACTACAAATGGAACTATGAGCTACTAACCCACCCCATACTTAGAATTTTGATGTTCTCATCAAAAGAAATCAAAACTTAAAAGTAAAGAGACAAGAGTCAAGAAAGCTCACAATTTCCTTATTCTTGAATGGCTTGTTGAGGCTTAGTTCGCTAGGACAAGAGCCCATGTGGCCCTTGCTTCTTCACTTGGGTCAATCTTATCATAGAACTTTTTCACTCAATGACCATTTACCCGAAAGATCCTTCCATCGTCGGCTATCAAATCTACCGCTCCTTGAGAAAGTATTTGATGTACCACAAACGGTCCGCTCCACTTTGTTCGAAGTTTTGCGGGAAAGAACCGAAGTCGTGCATTAAAGAGAAGAACCTTGTCCCCGACTTGGTAGGTTTTTGGGACCAACTTCCTATCATGCCATTTTTTTTGTCTTCTCCTTGTACAACTTGGCGTTTTCGTAGGCCTTCAAACGCAACTCTCCCAACTCATGAAGGTCTAGAAGTCTCTTCTCTCCGGCTAGATTCACATCCCAATTCATCTCTTTGAGAGCCCATTTAGACTTGTGCTCCAATTCCACCGGGAGATGCCAAGCTTTGCCATAGACTAAGTTGAATGGTGTAGTCCCAAGAGGCGTCTTATAAGCGGTCCTATAAGCCCATAGTGCATCATCAAGCTTAGATGACCAATCTTTCCTTGACTTAGACACCGTCTTCTCCAAGATAGCCTTGATTTGACGATTTGAAACCTCCACTAACCCACTTGTTTGAGGGTGATACGGAGTAGCAACTCGATGAGACACCCCATACTTAATCAACACATTCTCAAAGCATCTTTCAATGAAGTGTGGGCCACCATCGCTAATGAGAACTCTCGGGATGCCAAATCTAGAAAAGATGTTACTCTTCAAGAACTTCATCACAATTCTTGCATCATTGGTCCTTGTTGGAATGGCCTCTACCCATTTAGAGACATAATCAACGGCCACCAAAATGTACTTGTACGGGCCCGACGTTGGGAATGGTCCCATGAAGTCGATCCCCCATACATCAAAGAGTTCTACCTCTAGAATCCCGGTTTGCGGAGTCTCATTTCTCCTTGACAAGTTCCCTTCTCTTTGGCACTCCTCACATCTCTTCATATACTCATGTACATCCTTAAACATGGTTGGCCAATAGAAACCACAATGTAGGATTTTAGCCGTGGTTTTTGAACTCTTGGCGTGCCCTCCGGTTGGTGAAGAATGGCAATGGCAAATGATACTTTCAATCTCCTCTCTTGGGATGCACCGCCTATAGATTCCATCGCTCCCTTCCTTGTATAGGTATGGATCATCCCAATAATATTGCCTAGCATCATGTAAGAATTTCTTCCTAGCCGAATAAGACAAATTTGGTGGGATCACTCCCCCTACAACAAAGTTAGCAAAGTCCGCAAACCAAGGGGTGACCCGTCGTTTCACGGTCTCAACGGATAGAAGGCAAGTAGGAGGTGAAGATTTAATCAATTGAGGACAAGAAGGAATGGAAACCGAGTGAAGGATCTTACTTGATTTCATGGACCGGCATTACAAGGTATTTAGCCCGACGTGTGAGGATGTTGATCGGTCTGGGATCGGAGGGTCTCACAATTTAAATTTATAAAACCGAACCTCAAATTGTAGTTAAGAGGTAGGGTGTCGAACACACGGGAGTTCGTGCGTCGAGACTACCCGAAAAGACTAAAAAAAAGGAGAAAAGAAAGGCAAAACAAAGGAAAACAAAAGAGATCTCCTCGGACCGACACAAAGTCACTTCGGTCCGAGGGTGGATCGAGGTCGAGTTGGTCGGGACCGACATGGTGCAAGTCGGGCCCGATGTTCTGGGTAACTCGGTCTTGTTCAAAAAGTAGATCGGTCTTGGGTTTTGGGGTTCCTCCCCCAACTAGACTTGGATATTCAACCTCAATTCAACCAATAAGTGTTTGATTCTAGTGAGATCGAGGTTGTTCGCCCCGAATCTCTCCAATCTACACCTCGACCCAAGGGAGTTTTCACTTCATCTTCGATGCTAGGGACTTGTGATGGGATCGAGATGCTCTCGCTTACTCTTACCAAACACAAGCCCTAGATCCCTTGCTTTCACAAGAGATTGAAGCTCAATGTAGAGAGGATTCACAAATCAAGCACTCAAGGCTATAGAATTGGGGTTTTCTACCCAAATCTAGCTAGGGGATTCCCCCATAGCCCAAGACTATGGAATCTACTCCATATGGTAAGAGAAAAGCATAATCAAAATGGAAATCAAGCAAAACTCAATCATCATCATCCAATCAAACTCCAATTGCATTCAAAACAAAGTGTCTACAAAATCCAAGTCTCAATTCTACTAGATCAAAGCAAAACAAAGTACAAAACTCACAATTCTTCCTCCTCTAAGCCAACGACCTCCTCTTCTCTTCCTCCTCCTTCCTTCTCCTTGCCCTCCAAGTCTTCCCTTGAGCCTTTAGAGAGTGAATTTGGTTGTGGTCTATCCAAACATGCCCTTAATGTTCTCTAATCACCTCTATTTATAGCTTCTCATGGATTGGGGACCAAGGAATCCCAATTTAGAAAGGGGCAAATGTGGAAAGTTGCTGAAAATATGCCTTGGAGAACAATCCTCTCAATTACCGACTTAGGACCGACACGGATGCACCTCGGGCCCGACGTTGGAGAACGTCGGTCCTGGTCACTGGGTGCTCGATCTCGGGCCCGACGTCGTGGTACTCGGTCCTGGGCCTCGATCCTTGTCTTCTTCTTGGGTTTCCTTTGGTTCCACTTCATTCTTGGCTTGGCTCTTGCATTCCTTGATTTGGCTCCTTCATAAGCTCCTCTAAATTGTCCTCATTCTTGCCATTTTACCTACAAAGTCAAACAAACTCGCATAGTTTCCGACTCTTGAAGAAAACCGGGAACTAAGCTAAAAATGAACCAAAACTAACAAAGAAGAGAATGAAAAACACATATTTACAAAGGAAATCAACTACTAAAACACCTCCAAAACGAGAGACATCAGAATACCCCATACTTAAACTTGCTTGTCCTCAAGTAATAATAAAGTAAGCAAGACCGAAGCACAATCTTCAAGTAAAGCCTCTTATGAAAAATCAAATAAGCACAAGTGATAGATATGCTAGCAAGATTACGTCATCACACATGATCAAGTGTTCAAGGAATAAAGTCCAATGCAACCAAGCCTCACTTTAGGGATATGAAAATGTGTATCACTCTTCATGTGTTTAGGCTTGAAAATGAACACTCAAACTCAACAAACATGCAAGTAAAGACTTTAACATTGAAGCTAATATCACCAATTCCTCCACCTAGAGATGCCTATTACAATGCACACAAAGAATATGAACTTGGCTCAATGGAGGTCCTCAAGGAGGTTCCATTCGGCCGGGTTGTAATGGGGCTTTTGGTGTTTCTCAAGGTGGGAATCATTTTGGTCTTGTGGTGCTCATAATGGGGATTGAACTTTCTAGTCTCTCACCAACTTCACCAAATTATTCCACTTTCAAATTCACACTCCAAAAGACTTTGATTTTTCTCTTTTTCTTTCTTTTCTCAACCCAAACTTTTCACTAAACATTCCACTTCATCTTTGCACTACACTTTTTGTTGGATTTTTCAAACTTTTTCCACTAGGATCGACTTGCACACTAACTCGGGCCCGATGTGCACTTTAACTCGGTCGGTGCCCCTTTTTCTTTCACTTAAGCACTTTGCTTTCAATCCACTACTTTTTCCAACATTTCTTTCTTTTTTCACAACAAAGATGCACTACCCACTTGGTTTATAACTCCATTCTTTGCCCTTCACCAAAGAGAATCTCAACTCTCCAAATATTCTTCCAAAACCACTCACTAAAGTCCAATCCCATAAGGGTCAAGTCATATAGGCTAGGAATCATATTTTTGAGGAGTTTCAAACAAAGGTCTAAGGCTAAAACGGGGCTACAAACAATGGTTAATCTTCAAGGTAGGATATGGAAGATTTTGTGACTAAATGAAATAAAGTTCAAATCAATGTGACAAAGCATAGAACAAATCTCATATTGGTCTTGGAAAATAGATAAACACCTCAATAGCAAGTTTTACTAAGCATGCATGACCTAATCACACAAGAAAAATGAGGGATATGCAAATATGAACAAGCATCCCTAAAATGTCCAAAAATAATCTCACAAGGTTCACTTAAGCTTAGTTGCATCAAAACTCATCCAAGAACTCATGTACTCAATAAAAACATGCAAGACATCATATCACATCAAAAACAACATCCATTTAGAGGCTAAACTATCCAAAAATATACAAAGGACTTTACATGCTCACATCATCATTAGCCTTCATATGGACATCTAAGATGGGAATTCCTGGTCCAAAAACAAAACTTTTTTTTTATCATTTTCGAACCAAATTTTCAATTTTTAGGGATTTTTTGCAAAATTTTTCTCAAACAAAAACATACTCATCCATTCATGCCATAAAATCAATCATACATCATTCATCATGCCACTATCCGAAAGAAACATCCCTTAAACAAGACAAACACAAACACACAAAACTACACATGGAACTAATGAGCTACTAACCCACCCCATACTTAAAATTTTGATGTCCTCATCAAAAGAAATCAAAACTCAAAAGGTAAAGAGAAGAGTAAAGAAAGCTCACAATTCCTTATTCTTGAATGGCATGTTGAGGCTTAGTTCGGAGGGTGGCCACGGCGTTGTCTCCTTTGGAGCCGGGCATGTCGCTCTTGCTCGTACACTCGATCATTGAAGGGGTCTTGGCTTGGCGGTTGGATTGGTGGCGCGGGAGGTGTCCATTGATCTTCACGGGATGAGAAATTCCCGGACATCCACTCATTGAAACTTGCTTGGACGGTCCACCTTTGATCCTCGGCCACCCTCAAGTCCTCTACCTCTCGTCTAGTGTAGGCAATGTTGCGGTTCACCTCATCAAATTGCACTTGGAAGTCTTCTTGGTGGTGAGAAGTTGTTGTTGGAAGTTGAGGTATTGTTGTTGTTGGTTGAGTTGGTGCGCCTCTTGGAGCATTGATGATTGTTGGAGTTGGAGATGCGACAATTGGTTTGCCAAGAAGTTCATG
This sequence comes from Polygonum maritimum, assembly GCA_963924305.1. Lineage (NCBI taxonomy): Eukaryota > Viridiplantae > Streptophyta > Magnoliopsida > Caryophyllales > Polygonaceae > Polygonum > Polygonum maritimum. The sequence continues at coordinate 24,780,348 of OZ002729.1, forward strand.
TCCACCGATTGGTTAGGCTCGGGGAACACCATTCCGGGCCCAAACCATTGGGCATACCCCTCATATCCTCCATAGCTTGGTGGTGCTTGATGTGCTCCACTTCCCTCACCCCTCTCGAAGTGGCTCGGGACCGGATCGGGCAAGTATGCATCGGACCGACGTTGATGGATGTCGGGCCCGACGTGGGATGCTCCTCGGTCCAAAAGTGTTGGGGCGTGGTCGGTGAGCAAATTGTGGTAACCACCTTCTTCTTCTTCACCTCTAGGCAAGTCCACTTCCATGTCGTCTCTCTTTACAAATTCATATTGGTTGGGCTCCTCTTCTTCGGTGTCCGGGGAAGCTTGAGGTGTAGTGAAGTGGATGTGTTGAGCTCGTCTCCTAACCTCAAGTGTCCCCTCCGGCTCTCCATAAGGATTGACGTTCCCCGCCCACACTTGATACCAATTGTAATAACAAGTGAGGTCGAAGAGTCGAGGCCCCAAAGGGATGTGCACATTGTTGAAGTTGGAGTGTGGGGCTAGGTAGGTGGTGGCGCCGGTCACTTGCTTCTCCTTGATAATGTTGGCCTTCTTGAAGTATTTCAAGTCCATGAACTACACACCATTAGCGGCCGGTGTGTAGGTAGACAAGTCCACCTCAAGTCGGTGAGCTAATCGGGCAATCATGCCTCCAAAATAGATCCATGAAGAACTTTGGAAGTCCCTCACCATCTTCACCCATTCCCATGTGAGGTTCATCGGCTTCTCATTCTCAAACAACATCTCGTAAAGTATCATGGCCTCCTCCTTCATCGGTTTACTCAATTTGTGCCTTGCAAAGATAGAACAACCCAAGGCTCGGATCATGACTCGGAAGAGGGGGTTGGCTATCTCATTTGTCGATGCTCCTTTCCTCATCTCACTCTTCCCGGCCACAAACTTCCAAAGGTAGTCAACCTTCTCATTATCAACATAGGCCTCTTCTATCGGAAATGGGAACCCAAAGTAATGTGCCAAGTTCCGGAGAGAGAGTTCTTGCAATTCGTTGCCGATTTGGAAGGAGATCATGCCTTCACTCTCGGGTCCCTCATAAGTGCACTTGAATGTCGCCATGAACTCGGACGTCAAAGCGGGAAAATGAGTATTGTTCCACCTTAGCAACACATTGAGCCCAATGTTGGAGTAGCACCGAATAAGAGCCTCCTCCATGCACATCTTTTGAATTGACTCCCAATCTAACCACCGAGTGTGGTGAGATAGACCCATGAGACGCTCATACTCTCTAGCATCATCCTCATCCTCAATACGCACATCATCCATCTGTTGGACTCTCTTGGATGACTTCTTGGACTTCTTGGTTGCTTTCTCCATCCTTGAAGAAGATGCTCGGGTAGACATGGTACCTACACACAATCAAAACCAAAGAACTCCAAGATAAAATCTATACAACTCACAACAAGAGCACAAGCTTCCATTACAAACAACTCATCATGCAAAGAGATAACCCCATACTTAAACCTAACACACTCAATCCACAAAATTCAATCATGCATGAACTAAGATTCACATATCAATGGTCAAGCCTCAAGACATATCATGATAAACATGCTAAAACCAATATTCAAGCTCATGAAATCCTAAATTCACACAAGAGAAGCTTTGAAAAACATTGGACCGAGCAACAGGGGACATCGGGCCCGAGGTTGTGGACCTCGGTCCGAGTCTTGGACCGACGTTCGACTTCGGTCCCGAGGTACTGGGCACCTCGGACCGAGTCCTTACCGACTTTTCATCCCAGATTCATCCATAAAACACACTATCATGCCCCTAAAATCCAAAATCAACCATTTCTTATCATCAATCGAAGTTCTAAGTGGGTCTATGCAACAATGAAGCACAAATTTCACAATGCATGCAAATCACCATGGATGCTCAAGGTCTAAGCTCACTAAATCATGGCATATCTCAAATCTAGCAATGAAAGCATGAAACTCACAAAGAATCAAGTAGAGATTGAGATTCACATACCAAATATGAAGAAACAAAGAACTTCTAGCAATCAACTCTTAGAACTCAAATTTCCTCTTCTAGATCTAGAAGAAGGATGTAGATCTAATGGATTTGGGTGGGATTTTTGGCTTTTGGTTCAATGCTTGGGGATGCTAGGGTGTGGATCGAGATCTTATGGTGAGGTTTCTTTGAGGATCGAGTATGGTGGGGGAGAGGGGATCGATTTGGGTTTTGAGAGAGAATTGGGTATTTTGGGAAAGTTGTTATGGGGGTGATGGATGTTAAGTAAGGGAAAAGGCTCCTAAATGGGGAAGAAGACAAAGGTGGGTCAAGTGGGTATAGTAGGAATTTCCACAAAGTCAAGGTCCAAAGTGGGTCGGCATAACTGGACCGACATCGGGCACCTCGGGCCCGAGGTACTGGGTACCTCGGTCCTAGCCGATTTTGGTTCCTAAAAATCCCACGACTTGGTTACTTCTATCCACTAGTTCTTGCATCTTTTCCACAAATACCACACATGCTAATGAAGCTCACACAACACACATTTCCACAAAATACAAGCTAGAGAAGAGGTTAGGACTAATCTAAGCTAAGGCAAAAAGAAACAAGCTAGAAACTATGAAAATGAATCTACTAAACCCGGGTTGCCTCCCGAGGAGCGCTTCTTTAACGTCATTAGCTTGACGTCTAACCTCTACCCTTCAAGGAGGGTGAAATACGGTGAATTGATCCTCCTTGCCATGTGCTTCTCCACAATCCTCATAACCAAAGTGCCACCATTTGTGTTTGATGAAAGTGTGGCATCCAAATTCTCCATTATCCGTCTCCTCCAAAGTGTAGTTTGACATCTCTTGCATCATCTCATCTTGCTCTCCATCACCTACATCACAAAAGTCTAAAGAATTTCTAGGAGACTCAATGACATCATAACTCAACTCATCTTGCGAATCATCTAAACAAAGATAGTCATCTCCTAGATCTTCTTTTAAATCACTTAGACAAATGTAAGAATCTCCCACATCAAAAGGATATAGATTAGGATACTCTTCATGGGTTGGTGGGCCATCTCCATCTCTTGTCTCATCATGGATTTGAACATTGACCATGTCATGGTCTCTCAATGGTGCTTCCTCTCTTGTGGATTTGGCGTTTTCCTCTAGTTTCAAAATCGCCAATGCGTCCGGATCATTAAGGGCCTTGTTGAAATGAAACTCCACTTTCTCCTCGCCAATCTCGAAAGTGACTTTCCCATTCCTCACATCAAACTTGGCACCCGCCGTAGCTAGAAACGGCCTTCCGAGAATAATGGGAACCATCGGATCCTCTTTCATGTCTAAGATCACGAAATCATCGGGCACAAAATATCTTCCCACTCTAACCGGGACGTCATCAAGAATTCCGGTGGCCTTTGTTGATGAACCATCGGCCATGCTAAGACTCATGTCAACCGGCTCCATGTCTCCGAGGTTAGCCCTTCTCCATATGCTCATGGGCATAACCGAAATACTTGCTCCCAAGTCACAAAGAGCTTTATAGTTTTGGGATCCAATCCCTACGGTGATGGCAAATCTTCCGGGATCACCAAGCTTTTGAGGTAGCTCCAAGATCTTCACCTCATCTTGCATCTCAACAATCGACCTCTTCTTGCTCAAGATTTCCTTCAAGAACTTTGCATAAGATGGCATCTCACTTAGAGCATCGGTGAAAGGGATGGTGATGTTCAAGCCTTGCAAAAGCTTCAAGAACCGCTTGAATTTGCCCTCAACAATGTCCTTGGGCTTCTTCATAGGATATGGAAGAGTTGTGCCACCTTGTTTCTTGCTTAGATCAACCTCTTTGGATCGATCTTTCTCAACAATTCCACCCTGGACTGACGTTGGAAGCACCTCGGGACCGACTTCAGGGACATTGGTCCCAGGTTTGAGAGTTGCTGGGCACGTCGGGTAGACTTCAGGACATGTCGGGCCCGAGTTTGGTTCAACCTCGGTCCTCTCCAGGGGGTTTCCTCCGTCTACTGGTTCGACTTCTGGATGCGTCGGGCCCGAGTTGCTGGGAACCTCGGTCCGACTCTCTTCTCATGATCTTGGAATTTGTGGCTTGGGCAAACTCCGGCCACTCCTTAGTCCTATGGCTCGAACTTCGTTTTGTTGTTGTGGAGCACGGGGATTCTCCTCGGGTCGGCCCGGGAGTCTCCCTTCCTCTCTCGGAAGTTGATTCGCCATGTGAACAAATTGGTTGTCCACTTGTCTTCTCCACACACCAAACTCTTTAAATTGGGTGCCCATGTCATCAAATCTTCTCTCTATGTTGGTGACTTGATTCTTCAAATCTTGAGCCCATTGTGGCGGTTGCTCATAGAATCCCGGAGGTCGGTAGGGTGGTGGTTGGGGCCTTGGCTCATTTTGGTTGAAGTTGTTGTTGTAGCCACTAGCTTGGCCTTGATTCCACCTTCCTCCGTTGTTGAAATTGGCTCTCCCTCCGAAGTTCCTTTGAACATACTGTGCATCCTCAATTTGCTCGGCCAATCGGACTTGGCGCTCATTCGGGCACTCTTGGGCTCCATGCTTCAAAGAACCACACTCTTCACAAGCTCTTGTGTTTTGCTTTTGGTGATAGAGCCTCTTCATCTTGTTCAACTCATCCTCCAAGAATTGGATCTTCACATCTTTGTCCACCTCTTCACTTTTGGTATCGTAGAGCCTCTTCGGACCTTCGCCATGGACTCTTGCTTCCTTGCTCACTTGATTGACTCCATACATCGCCTCATAATCCGAGAGCTTGTCTAGCAACTCCCATGCTTGCTCCGGGGGCAAGTCAATGAACCCACAATCGGTATGGAGGTTCAATTTATCCTTTGTGGCGGGGTTGATTCCTTGGAAGAAGATGTCTTGAAGGACATAGGGTTGTTGACCATGTGTTGGACACGCCCTCAACATCTCTTTGAACCGATCCCACGCCTCGAAGAGTGGCTCGTGGGCTCCATGTTGGAAACTAGCAATCTTCCTTCTAAGCTCCGTCGTCTTGGTGGGCGGGAAGAACTTCATCAAGAATGCTTCATTTAGGGCCCTCCATGATGTGATGGATCGAGGTGCTTGACTCTCCAACCAATGCAAAGCCTTGCCTCCTAAAGACCACTTGAAGGCCTTGAGTAGCACATACTCAAGTGTCTCATCATCCGTGGAAATGGTCTCACAAAGGTCTTTGAATTGCTTCACATGCTCGATCGGACACTCATTCGGCCTCCCTTGGAATTGCTCTCTCTTGATGAGTGAGATAAATTGAGTTTTTATCTCAAAATTCCTTGACACCTCCGGCAAGACAATGGCCGGCTCCGGAACCTTCAACTCCGGATGCATGTATTGTCTAGCATTCCGGGGTTGAGTGTTGATTTGAGCCTCCAATCTCATCCTTTGCTCACGCTCTCTCCGGGCCTCGGCATCTCGGTTTGCCATCTCAATTTGCGAGCGAGCCATATCGGCTCTCATCCTTTCAAACTCCTCATCTCGGGCTTGGTCCGCCATTCTCCTCTTCTTGCGGGCTTGCCTTAGAATACTCTCCGGGTCACACACAAAGTCGAGCTCAAGGGTTCCTCGGACGGAACTAGCTCGCATGCACCTACAACCAAAGACACAAACAAAAACCAAATCAAAACAAACAAGGGGTTTGGGCTAGTCCCTCACCCAAATTACTATCAAAAAGCAAAGACTCAACAAAGATGGGTACCTCGAACAAGTAGAACTCCCCGGCAACGGCGCCAAAATTCTGATCGGTCCGGGATCGGAGGGTCTCACAATTTAAATTTATAAAACCGAACCTCAAATTGTAGTAAAGAGGTAGGGTGTCGAACACACGGGAGTTCGTGCGTCGAGAGTACCCGAAAAGACTAAAAAAGAGGAGAAAAGAAAGGCAAAATAAAGGAAAACAAAAGAGATCTCCTCGGACCGACACAAAGTCACTTCGGTCCGAGGGTGGATCGAGGTCGAGTTGGTCGGGACCGACGTGGTGCAAGTCGGGCCCGATGTTCTGGGTAACTCAGTCTTGTTCAAAAAGTAGATCGGTCTTGGGTTTTTGGGTTCCTCCCCCAACTAGACTTGGATATTCAACCTCAATTCAACCAATAAGTGTTTGATTCTAGTGAGATCGAGGTTGTTCGCCCCGAATCTCTCCAATCTACACCTCGACCCAAGGGAGTTTTCACTTCACCTTCGATGCTAGGGACTTGTGATGGGATCGAGATGCTCTCGCTTACTCTTACCAAACACAAGCCCTAGATCCCTTGCTTTCACAAGAGATTGAAGCTTAATGTAGGGAGGATTCACAAATCAAGCACTCAAGGCTATGGAATTGGGGTTTTCTACCCAAATCTAGCTAGGGGATTCCCCCATAGCCCAAGACTATGGAATCTACTCCATATGGTAAGAGAAAAGCATAATCAAAATGGAAATCAAGCAAAACTCAATCATCATCATCCAATCAAACTCCAATTGCATTCAAAACCAAAGTGTCTACAAAATCCAAGTCTCAGTTCTACTAGATCAAAGCAAAACAAAGTACAAAACTCACAATTCTTCCACCTCTAAGCCAACGACCTCCTCTTCTCTTCCTCCTCCTTCCTTCTCCTTGCCCTCCAAGTCTTCCCTTGAGCCTTTAGAGAGTGAATTTGGTTGTGGTCTATCCAAACATGCCCTTAATGTTCTCTAATCACCTCTATTTATAGCTTCTCATGGATTGGGGACCAAGGAATCCCAATTTAGAAAGGGGCAAATGTGGAAAGTTGCTGAAAATATGCCTTGGGGAACAATCCTCTCAATTGCCGACTTAGGACCGACACGGATGCACCTCGGGCCCGACGTTGCAGAACGTCGGTCCTGGTCACTGGGTGCTCGATCTCGGGCCCGACGTCGTGGTACTCGGTCCTGGGCCTCGATCCTTGGCTTCTTCTTGGGTTTCCTTTGGTTCCACTTCATTCTTGGCTTGGCTCTTGCATTCCTTGATTTGGCTCCTTCATAAGCTCCTCTAAATTGTCCTCATTCTTGCCATTTTACCTACAAAGTCAAACAAACTCGCATAGTTTCCGACTCTTGAAGAAAACCGGGAACTAAGCTAAAAAGGAGCCAAAACTAACAAAGAAGAGAATGAAAAACACATATTTACAAAGGAAATCAACTACTAAAACACCTCCAAAACGAGAGACATCAGAATACCCCATACTTAAACTTGCTTGTCCTCAAGTAATAATAAAGTAAGCAAGACCGAAGCACAATCTTCAAGTAAAGCCTCTTATGAAAAATCAAATAAGCACAAGTGATAGATATGCTAGCAAGATTACGTCATCACACATGATCAAGTGTTCAAGGAATAAAGTCCAATGCAACCAAGCCTCACTTTAGGGATATGAAAATGTGTATCACTCTTCATGTGTTTAGGCTTGAAAATGAACACTCAAACTCAACAAACATGCAAGTAAAGACTTTAACATTGAAGCTAATATCACCAATTCCTCCACCTAGAGATGCCTATTACAATGCACACAAAGAATATGAACTTGGCTCAATGGAGGTCCTCAAGGAGGTTCCATTCGGCCGGGTTGTAATGGGGCTTTTGGTGTTTCTCAAGGTGGGAATCATTTTGGTCTTGTGGTGCTCATAATGGGGATTGAACTTTCTAGTCTCTCACCAACTTCACCAAATTATTCCACTTTCAAATTCACACTCCAAAAGAGTTTGATTTTTCTCTTTTTCTTTCTTTTCTCAACCCAAACTTTTCACTAAACATTCCACTTCATCTTTGCACTACACTTTTTGTTGGATTTTTCAAACTTTTTCCACTAGGATCGACTTGCACACTAACTCGGGCCCGATGTGCACTTTAACTCGGTCGGTGCCCCTTTTTCTTTCACTTAAGCACTTTGCTTTCAATCCACTACTTTTTCCAACATTTCTTTCTTTTTTCACAACAAAGATGCACTACCCACTTGGTTTATAACTCCATTCTTTGCCCTTCACCAAAGAGAATCTCAACTCTCCAAATATTCTTCCAAAACCACTCACTAAAGTCCAATCCCATAAGGGTCAAGTCATATAGGCTAGGAATCATATTTTGGAAAAAGTCCAATCTCCAAATATTCCGCCCTCATGTTATCTATTTCCACACCATCCTCCATCTCCTTCATGTACTCCACGGGCAACCGAGATAGATGATCAGCCACCAAATTCTCCGAACCCACCTTATCCTTGATCTCATGGTCAAACTCTTGAAGGAGAAGCATCCATCTCAAGAGCCTTGGCTTTGCATCCTTCGTTTTCATGAGGTACTTGATTGCCGCATGATCCGTGTAAACTACCACCTTTGATCCCACAAGATATGACCGGAATTTTTCAAATGCAAATACCACGGCTAAGAATTCCTTTTCCGTAGTCGTGTACTTGCATTGAGTTTCATCCAAGGTTTTACTTGCATAATAGATGGCATGCAACTTCCCCTCCTTTCTTTGCCCAAGAACGGCTCCCACGGCAAAATCACTTGCATCACACATCACTTCGAAGGGAAGATTCCAATCGGGTGACGCCATGATAGGTTCCGAAACCAAAGCATCTCTCAACCTACAAAAAGCACTCATACAATCCTCGGAAAATTCGAAGGGAACATCCTTCATCAAGAGGTTAGACAATGGTTTTGAGATTTTAGAGAAATCTTTGATGAAGCGTCTATAGAAGCCCGCATGTCCTTAGAAACTCCTAACATCACGCACACAAGTAGGTGGGGGAAGTTTTTCAATTATCTCAATTTTGGCCTTATCAACTTCTATTCCTCTACTAGAAATGAGATGTCCTAGAACTATTCTTTCGTTAACCATGAAATGACATTTTTCCCAATTAAGCACAAGGTTAGTTTCTTCACATCTAGCCAACACTCTATCCAAATTAGCCAAGCAAGCATCAAAAGAGGAACCATAGACCGAAAAATCATCCATGAATACTTCTACTATTTCCTCTACCATGTTGGAGAAGATAGACATCATGCACCTTTGAAACGTTGCCGGAGCATTGCACAAACCGAATGGCATGCGTCTATAGGAAAACGTTCCATAGGGACATGTAAAAGTCGTCTTCTCTTGATCATCGGGATGAATAGGGATTTGCCAAAATCCACTATACCCATCGAGGTAGCAAAAGTATTCATGTTGTGCTAATCTTTCAAGAACTTGATCAATAAAAGGAAGGGGGAAATGATCCTTACGAGTACCACTATTCAACTTTCGGTAATCAATGCACATACGCCATTTTGTAGTGGTTCTAGTAGGAATCATTTCTCCTTTCTCATTTTGCACTACGGTCAATCCACCCTTCTTAGGAACTACATGCACGGGACTAACATACTTGCTATCCGAAATTGGGAAGATGATTCCCGCATCCAACATCCTAAGTATCTCACTTTTAACCAATTCTTTCATATTAGGATTTAATCTTCTTTGTGGTTCAATAGTGGGTTTATGGTTGTCCTCCATGTAGATCCTATGCATGCAAATTGATGGTGAAATTCCCTTTAGTTCCTCTAATGAATACCCTAAGGCTCCTCTATGCTTTCTCAAGACCTCTAGCAACTTAGACTCTTCCTCATTATTCAAATTAGCATTCACAATTACGGGCAATGAAGAGTTAGGACCAAGGAAGGCATACCTCAAGTCTTTAGGAAGCTCCTTTAGCACATGTGAAGGCTCCGGTGGTGCTTGGGTTTCCTCCGTTTCGGCCTTGAATACCTCCAAGTAGGACATCCCACTCTCCACCTTCTCATCTTTCACTTTGTTAGCAATCACCCCTTCGTTCTTCACTTCAACTCCATAGGGTGGTGGAATGGCTTTCAATTCTAGCTTCCTTGTACTTGGCTTGTTAGATATAGCTTCCCATTGCACTCCACTCGGAAGAAATTGAACCATCTTGGCTTCTCTATGCAAAGCTTCCCTTGAAGTTGGTTTGAAGGAGAAATCGAGCTCTACTCCTCCAAATTCGAGGGACAAGTGACCTTTCTTCACATCTATCACGGCTCCCACCGTAGCAAGGAATGGCCTTCCCAAAATGATAGGCTCACCCGGCACTTCTAACATGTCAACCACAACAAAGTCCGTAGGGACATAGTGCCCTTCTATACACAATGGGTAATCTTCCACCACTCCAATTGGCTCAATCGATGTTCCGTCGGCTATGGTCAACCTCATTTTAACCGGGGCAATGAGTCCCATGGCGGTAGACTTCCATATGGTGTATGGTATCACACTAGTACTTGCTCCAAGGTCACACAACGCTTGAAACTTCCTTGGTCCGACACCCACGGTGATAGCAAATCTTCCGGGATCACCTAGCTTTTGAGGTAGCTTTAAGATCTTCACCTCATCTTGCATCTCAACAATTGATCTCTTCTTGCTCAAGATTTCCTTCAAGAACTTTGCATAGGATGGCATCTCACTTAGAGCATCAGTGAATGGAATAGTGATGTTCAAGCCTTGCAAAAGCTTCAAGAACCGCTTGAACTTGCCCTAAACAATCTCCTTGGGCTTCTTCAAAGGATATGGAAGAGTTGTAGCACCTTGCTTCTTGCTTGGATCCACCTCTTTGGATCGATCTTGGCTTCTCTCCACGTCTTCATCCTGGATCGACTTCGGATCGACGTCGGGACCGACGTCAAGTATCTCGGACCTGGGGCAGGGGCCTTCTGGGAACGTCGAGCCAACTTCAGGGCAAGTCGGGCCAACTTCAGGGCAAGTCGGGCCCGAGTTGCTGGGTAACATGGTCTGAGTTGCTGGACTGCCTTCTTCTTCTGGATCGACATTGTGGCACATCGGGCCCGAGGTACTGGGAACCTCGGTCCGACTTCCTTCTTTTTCTCTTGGAACTTGTGGCTCGGGCAAACTCCGTCCACTCCTCAATCTTATGGCACGAACTTCGCTTTGTTGTTGTTGTGCACGGGGATTCTCCTCGGGTCGCCCCGGGAGTCTCCCTTCCTCTCTTGGAAGTTGATTTGCCATGTGAACAAATTGGTTGTCCACTTGTCTTCTCCACATATCAAACTCCTTGAATTGGGTCTCTATGTTGGTGACTTGATTCTTCAAATCTTGAGCCCATGGTGGTGTTTGCTCATAGAATCCGGGAGGTCGGTATGGTGGTGGTTGGGCCCTTGGCTCGGCTTGGTTGAAGTTGTTGTTGTAGCCACTAGCTTGGCCTTGGTTCCACCTTCCTCCATTGTTGAAATTGGCTCTCCCTCCATAGTTTCTTTGAACATAGTTGGCCTCCTCAATTTGCTCGGCCAATCGGACTTGGCGCTCATTTGGGCACTCTTGGGCTCCATGCTTCAAAGAACCACACTCTTCACATGCTCTTGTATTTTGCTTTTGGTGATAAAGCCTCTTCATCTTGTTCAATTCATCCTCCAAGAATTAGATCTTCACATCTTTGTCCACCTCTTCACTCTTGGGATCGTAGAGCCTCTTCGGACCGTGTCCATGGACTCTCACTTCCTTGTTCACTTGATTGACTCCATACATGGCCTCATAATCCGAGAGCTTGTCTAGCAACTCCCACGCTTGCTCCGGAGGCAAGTCAATGAACCCACAATCGGTATGGAGGTTCAATTTATCCTTGGTGGCGGGGTTGATTCCTTGGAAGAAAATGTCTTGAAGGACATAAGGTTGTTGACCATGTGTTGGACACGCTCTTAACATCTCTTTGAATCGGTCCCATGCCTCGAAAAGTGGCTCGTGAGCTCCTTGTTGAAAGCTAGCAATCTTCCTTCTAAGCTCCGTCGTCTTGGTGGGCAGAAAGAACTTTATCAAGAATGAGTCGTTGAGAGCCCTCCATGATGTGATAGAACGAGGTGCTTGGCTCTCCAACCAATGCAAAGCCTTGCCTCCCAAAGACCACTTGAAGGCCTTGAGTAGCACATACTCAAGTGTCTCATCGTCCATCGAGATGGTCTCACATAGATCTTTGAATTGCTTCACATGCTCGATCGGGCACTCATTCGGTCTCCCTTGGAATTGCTCTCTCTTGATGAGTGAGATACATTGAGTTTTTATCTCAAAATTCTTTGACACCTCCGGCAAGACGATGGCCGGTTCGGGCACCTTCAACTCCGGATGCATGTATTGTCTACCATTCCGGGGTTGGGTGTTGATTTGAGCTTCCAACCTTATCCTTTGCTCCCTCTCTCTACGGGGCTCAGCATCTTGGTTCGCCATTTCAAGTTGCATTCGAGCCATGTCGGCTCTCATCCTTTCGAACTCCTCATCACGGGCTTGGTCCGCCATCCTCTTCTTCTTTCGAGCTTGCCTTAGAATACTCTCCGGGTCACACACAAAGTCGAGCTAAAGTGTTCCTCGGACGGAACTAGCTCTCATGCACCTACAACCAAAGAGATAAACAAAAACCGAATCAAAACAAACAAGGGGTTTGGGCTAGTCCCTCACCCAAATCACTACCAAATCAAAGACTCAACAAAATATGGGTACCTCAAACAAGTAGAACTCCCCGGCAACGGCGCCAAAAATTCTGATCGGTCCGGGCGTGGTGGTCAAAATTTTGAATTTATAAACCGAACCTCACTTGTAGTAAAGAGGTAGGGTGTCGAACACACGGGAGTTCGTGTGTTGAGAGTACCCAAAAACTAAAAAGGTGTAAAAGAAAGGCAAAACAAAGGAAAACGGAAGAAATCACCTCGGACCGACACTAGTCACTTCGGTCCGAGGGTGGATCGAGGTTGTTTTGGCCGGGACCGACTTGGTTCAACGTCGGGCCCGATGACTGGGTAACTCGATTTGTCAAAATTGGTAGATCGGTCTTGGGTTTTTGGGTTCCCTCCCTAACTAGACTTGAGTAATTCCACCCCAACTCAACCAATAAGTGATGATCCTTGTGAGATCGAGGTTGCCCACCTTCGATCTCTCCACTCTACACTTCGACCCAAGGGAGTTTCCACTCTCCTTCGATGTTAGGTCTAGTGATTGGCTCGAGATGCTCCCGCTTACTCTTACCAATCACAAGCCCTATGTCCCTTGTTCCCACAAGAGAATTGAAGCTTAGTGTAGAGAGGATTCCTAGATCAAGCACTCAAAGGCTATGGAATTGGGGTTTCTTACCCAATCCTAGCTAGGGGATTCCCCCATAGCCCAGGACTATGGAATCTACTTCATAAGATAAGAGTAAAGAGCAATCAAAGGTAAAAGCAAGCAAATCTCAATCATCAACATCAATCCAAACTCAAATTGCATTCAATTCTCAAAGGGTTCAAAAGATCCAAGTCTTAATTCTACTAAAACCAAAACAAATCAAGTACAAACTCACTAGAACTCCTCTCTTCTCCACCGATTTCCTCCTCTCTTCCTTCTCCTCTCTTCTCCTTGCTCTCCAAGCCTTCCTTGAGAGTGATTTGGTGTGTAATTGTTGTGTCTTCCTTGTGACCTCCTTTAATGATCACTAATCACCTCTAATTATCCTCTTCTATTGATTGGGGACCAAGGAATTCCAATTTAGAAGAAGGGCAAAATTGGCAGTTCACCATAATTGTGCCTTGGGGCCTAATCTTCACATTTGCCGACTCGGACCGACTTCCTGGGAACCTCGGGCCCGACGTTGGGAACGTCGATCCCTTGCACTGGTTACTCGATCTCGGGCCCGACTTGGTGGTGCTCGGTCCTGGGCCTCGATCCTTGTCTCTTCTTGGCTTTCCTTTGGTTCCTCTTCATTCTTGGCGTGGCTCTTCCTCTCCTTAGCTTGGCTCCTCCATAAGCTCCTCCAAAATGTCCTCATTCTTGCCATTTCACCTACAAAACACAATAAACTCGCATAGTTCCCGAATCTTAAAGAAAACCGGGAACTAAGCTAAGAAGGAACGAAACTAACAAAGAAAGGAATGAAAAACACATATTCACAAGGGAAATTAACTACTAAAACACCTCCAAAATGAGAGACATCAAGTCCCGTGACTCCCTCCACCTCCACCAAGGTTAAAGGACGCACCTCCTGCTTCTGTGGCTGTTGTGGATCCGCTAGAAGCGGAAATTGAGGCGGACCTGGCAAAGCCTATGCCAAAGGTCCACAAGGAAGCTCCTCAAGTACAGGTCCCGGCCAAGGACGCTGTACCCACAGTCATCAGTCTAGAGGACTCTCCTGCTGAGAAGCCGCCTCCCCCTCCTACTCCGCTTAAGGTCAAGCCTATCTCAATGGCTCCGCCCAGCACCTCCTTTGCCCCCGCCACCAAAGCAAAGATAAGAACAAACCACATCAAATCCAAAACAAACCACAAAATAGTTAGAGTTGTAGTTTGTCTCTCAAAACGGACCGTGAGAGACGTGAGTGATAGCTTCCTTATAGCTAAGAGAGTTAGGTTACGTGTTAGGTGGAAAGGAGTGTTACTAGTGAGGCTAAGGAAGGACGCTTAGCTCAGAGAATTGTAACGACTCGCCTAAGTTGTAAGGACTCTCTCTTAATAAGATAAGGACGGCTATTGAAAATCCTCCAAGCGGAGGTAGAGGTTTACCCATAAGTCTAGTTGGTCTTAGTGGGGTTCCTCTATAAATACTTGTGTCCATTATCTTATGGATGAAGTGTCGAAAGAAAATGGATGAAGTGTCGAAAGAAAAATGATGAGAAAGAGGTGAAATAAGTGGTGGAAGTAGGAAGTTGAAAGTGGTTTTTTGTAATTTGGGTTTTTGTGCACACTAGTTCCCGGATTTTTAGCACCACATGACCAAATATTTCCCTACCTACTTGTTTATACCTTGGCCCCATTACAACCCTTAAAAGTCCTCATGATTTTTGTTGTGTGTTTAATAATTCGTAGTGGAGATTTAGAACACTGATGCAAGCCTATGGTAGTCTAGCTTTCAAAGTTGATATTGAGTGAAACACATACCCCTTAAACACTTGAGTGAGAGTGCAAAACATATTACCTTGGTGAGGTCTAGAATGGATGAATGATTTGATTTTGAAAGCTTCTATTCCATGTATGCGATGATGTCTTGGTTAAGGTTTAACTTGATTGATGAAATGTGGATTGATATTGAGATGGATGCTTGACATTCTAGTTGTGCTGTGACTTTGATTTTATTTCTTGCTTGAGGACAAGCAAGGTTCAAGCATGGGGGAATTTGATAGACACATATTAGGTAGTGTTTTAGGGCATGTTTAGTTAGGATTTTCATGGATTTTGGTTTAGTTTTAGATAGTTTTATTAGTTTGTAGTCTGTTAGAAAGATTCGGATATCTACACTTTGTTGTGGTTTTTGATTGTAGATGTGAAGACAACGAGTGTAGAGGAGGTGCAAGCCGAAGCATTGGAGAAGGTGGAAAAGGAAATCAAGCCATGAAACATGCCCAAGGGACGAACCGAGCCAAGAGCGAGAGGAAAACCTGCTCAGAACGTGAGACGCGGGCAGAGGGTTTACAAGAGGCGGCCGCGTCTCAGGGGATCAGACCGCGCTTCGTGATTTTGCTCTCTGGTGTGAAAGCGCGGGCAAGGCTTGAAACGCGACCGAGTTTTGGGGTTCCATCCCGAGTTTTGCCCCGTGTCCGAGTTTTGTGTACAAGATATTTTGGGCCCTTTTAGGTTACCTTTTCGATATATTTTTGGGAAGACATATTATATAGTTAGGCCTAGTTCTAGGTTTGATTATTCTTTGACTTTGTTTTGGTTATTGGAGACTTGGAGAACAAGAACCCTATGGGAAACTTTGTTGAAGCTTGAGAAGAACAAGAATCCATTGGAAGAATTGTAAGCTTTTCAATGTCTTTGAACAACTAAACCTCTTTTGCTTAACTAGTTAATTGAAGTTGTGAATTAAGACTTATTGTGAGATTTGATTGTTCTTAATCTCCCTTGACTAGATTGTTTTCTGTATGCTTAATTGAATATGTTTGATTTAATGTTTTGTTAGATTGGCCATCTAATTGAATCTCTAGGTTGAATTACAACTAGATCTTTCTAATTACCGGTTGGAATTAATTAGATCATAAGTAGAACCATTAATCAATCTAGGACTGGTAGGACTAGTTGATTAGAGAAGAGAATTCAATCCCATGTTATTTGGATGTCTGGTTGCTCTGAATACATGTTTCTATTGATACTTGAATCTTAATGCTGTTGTTAAATTGAATCTAGGAGGTCTCCTGGGTTATTTGATAATGTGGGTTGTTAGTACCGGTTGGGCTAATAACTATAACTGAAGTAGGATTAATAATGCCATGAAGTTGGGTTATTAACATTCCGCAATAGGTTAGTCAAGGTAAAAAGAGAATTTTGATAATCAATGATCAATAATCAAGTTCACAATGGATATTAACTAGTTGAGCATATTTCTCTCATATTTTACATATCATCTTTATTTTGCATTCCTTAGTTTAGTTTTTAGATTCATATTCAAAACCCCCCTTTTTAACTCTGAGTAGCGTAACAATAAACACTGAAACCTGAGTCTCTGTGGGATCGACCCTTACTTCCCTACTACATTAGTTGGGTTGTTTGGATTACTTTGATAGGTATTAAGGCGACTAAAATACCGTTATCAACCCCCTTCCACGGGGCAAAAGGTATTTTTCCTGGCGATGACAGACTACTTCTCCAAATGGATCGAGGCAGAGGCTTTACGGGAGATCAAAGACAAGCAGGTCATCTCTTTCATAAAGAGAAACATCTTGACCAGATTCGGAGTACCAACGGAGATTACTTGCGACAACGGCTCCCAGTTCATAAGCAAAAGGATGCGCGACTTCTGCAAGGCATGGAACATTGATTTAGTTACATCCACACCCAGGTACCCTCAAGCTAATGCCCAGGCCGAGGCAAGCAATAAAGTCATCATCAACAATTTGAAGAAGCGACTAGCGAAGTCCAAAGGGAAGTGGGCAGAGGAACTACCTTTCGTCCTATGGGCTGACCGCACTACACCCAAAGGTGCGACCGGCCAAACGCCCTTCTCCTTGGTGCACTGTTGCGAAGCCGTCATACCAGCTGAGGTCACGGTGCCCACCGCCCGATATCGGCTCGCCACATCCACAAGCAGCAAAGAAGAATTGGAAGCCGACCTTGATACGGTCCATGAGCTCAGAGAAGTAGCACACGCACGCATCTCAAAATACCAACAACAGGTCGTAAGAAGTTACAACAAGAATGTTCGCGTTAAAAGCTTCCGAGTGGGAGACTGGGTCTTACGTAAGGTTTTCCAAAACACCGCGGAAGCCAACGCCGGTAAATTGGGACCAACTTGGGAAGGGCTGTATAAGATCACCAAGATAGCTGGGAATGGAGCGTACCAATTGGAGTCCAAAGACGGTGGAGCAGTTCCCCGAAGCTGGAATGCAACGCACCTAAAGAAGTATTACTTCTGAACTCGGTTGGTTTTCGTTAAAGTTTCAGTCATATTTTTATTGTTAGTTTTTAAGACTTCTTTAGGACCTAGTTGTTTCCTTTTCAATAAAAGACGCTGGGGTTGCCACCCCCAACGTCGATGCATCATTTTTTAGTACGTAGTCTAGAATTTGTCTTTGTTAATGATTTGGAATGTTTCGCGAGATAGCAGCTCTCCCACAACTCAAAATCATCTTGCACGACCTTTCTCTTGAAACATCTTTACGATCGAAACTTATGCGTGACTAAAAGCACATTACTTAAACTAACCACTGTACATTCACATGGTTGTGCCGTCTACAAATAACGATGTCGTCACGCATTCAGCGTGATGAAGTAACCCATAAGTTGGTTACCCCCTATCTAAGTCCAATCAATGTAGTCACATTGGATTAGTACGGGAAGGGGAAAGCTATAGCAACGATAAAACCAAGGCCACACTTCGCGGGACTCCGTGAAAACAATACATCCTAAGGACTAAACTTATGGATCCAAAGGATGCCTAATCATAAACAATTATGCACGGACCTTTGCAGTAAACTAAGCGCAAAGAGCCAAAATCCTATTTCGCGATGATAATGCGCTAGGGAGAGAGTCACATAACGCTTTCCCCGGATGCTGATCTACTAACGCATCCAAACTATCATGAGCACGGCACTGAACCAAAACCAAAAACCATTGCCACCCTCTGAAAATTGCCAACTAAACGCAAATCAAAAGTGATAAAAACGTCACGAGAAGATACCAAAATGCGCCATACAATGGGCGTCAAAATGATCAAGAGATAATATTTTTCGGCCTACGGCCAAAATATCAAACAAGTGCCGGCCCACCGGCCGAAAAGGGTAGCAGAAAGGTCTCAAAGATCTAAATAGGTAAAACGGCAAGACGAAAATATAGAGTTTACATAAGGAAAGGGCAGGGGTGGTCAGTCTTCCTTTGGGCTCGCCTCTCCTTCAGTCTTTGCATCAGCATCACCATCCTTGGCATCCTCTGCGTCGCCCTTGACCACGGCACCATCTTCAGCACAAGCGTTCTCGGCGGCAGTTCCTGGGGTCCCGGCCTCCTTGGTCTTCTCGGAGTCCTCTTTCTCAGCAACCTGCTCAGCGGCTTCCAGGAACTCTTGACCTGGAGGAGGATTGCAGGATGGAAAATACTCTTCGAAAGACTCCTGCTGCGCGGCGAGCACCCAGTTCGCACCTCTCCCTTCCGCCTGGTCCTGAAGAAGTTCCACTCGCGCTTTCAGCGTATAATATCCAGCCACCTGGGTCCCTACTTCAGAGAAGTGCTTGGCCGACCTCTTCGCCTCGTGCATCCAAGACTCCAAGGAATCCTTCTCGGCTTGAAGGTCTTCCATTTGGACCGACAAAGCATCAATGGAGGATTGAAGCTTACGGACTTTCCTCTCAGATGCGGCAGCGGCTTCTCTGGCACTCTTGACCTCAGCCTCCAGCTTCGACAACTCGTCATGAGAACGGTTGTTGGTCGCCATCAGCTCCTGGAAGGCCGACAGCGAGCACAACCCGATAAACAAAGAGAAAGCATTGGAATATGCAAAAAAGAAACAAAGAAGTATCGATAAAAAAAGGGGAGTCGACTTACCAGCCTAAGAGTGGTTCCCACGTGGCTAAAAGTCGCGTCGAGGGACAAGGGTTGAAACTCTGACTTAACGTTGGGCGACAGCTTATCGCCGAAGACGCTTAGAAGATCCTTGGGCTCTCTCTTTTTTGTGACGGGGGACGGGGTCTCCTCGATCCTTTTTCGTTTTGGAGGTTGAGACTTCTTGGAGTCCACGGAGGGAGTCGGGGAGGTCATAGCTTTGATACCACTCGACCTCAGTCTCTTAACCATCCCGGCGGCGGACATGTCAATCTTGGCACCTACACGCGACTAACAATTAGCGACGCCAAACCATTGCAAAGACAAGGACCTTAAAATGCAGAATTTCAAAGAAAAACAACCCCAAACCTGATTTCTTTCCGGAAGAGCTTGCCATGTCAGAAGATGCTGGGGTCTTGTCTGTCTCAGTCTCGTCCTCGTCGGGCTCCAACGCCTCCACTTCCTCTGCAGGATCTTCGGGTTCAGGTCGGATCTTTTTAGGCTTGCGTTTTTCGGCCTTGAGCTTCAACAGTCGCCGGCAAACACCTGTGTCAGTACTCTTGGAATTTATTCCCACCGGGACTGCACAAAGGAGAAAAGAAACTCAGATTCAGCATTACCTATGACACAAAATCGAAGAGATAACATCAAAGAGAGGCACAGAGCCTTACGAGATGTGTTCCACCCATCTCGAAAGACCGCTAACACGTCGTCATCTATGCCTTTTAAGGACTCTAACTCAATAAAAAAGAATCGGGCTTGCAGGCTTCGAGAAGGCATTTTGGTTTTAGGGATTAAGGGGTTCTTAACATCCCGGGCATGAAGGGTAATTCGACCGGCTCTCTGAGGGACGATTTTGTAGGCAAGGAGGAGCTCTCCCATAGTCATCCTAAGACCTCGTTGCACAGCAAGCTCGTCGATTCGAACGAGCGTACGCCATGTCGTGGGAAGAATTTGACAGGCGGAAACCTTTAAGGTACTAATCAACTCCCAGATAAAATTGGAAAAAGGGAATTTTAAACCTAGGGTGAATGGGTAATCAAGGAAGCAGACCCAACCCTTACGAACCCAATCGATCTTTTCGATCGTCGGGGCATGGAATCGGGTACCCTTGGGGAAACCCCCAAAAGCGACCCAGTCCGCGATTTCGTCTCGGGTCATTGCACAGGGAAGGAGGTCTTCCTCGCTAAGGGATTTCGAAGAAGTAAAAGGGGATCTTGGAGCCATGATAAGCAAGAAAGAGAAGCGGGGAGCGGAGAAGAGAGATTACCTGAGGAGATTGAGAACGAAAAACAGAAGAGGCAGAAGAAGAGGCGGACGAGAGCAAAGATGAAGATGAGAGGAAATGATGAAGAAAGGGGTTTAAGAGGGGGTTCTGCAAAATCCCGAAAATCAAGGTTGACTATAACCTCAAATCAAATAAATGCACCATTCAAAATTTGAAGTTCAAATTTCGAACGCTACATTTAGGGGTATTGTTGGATCCGGTTTTTCTTCACAGAAGTATCAAGACCCGATCAGTACTTCTTTGCTACTTCTTCAGAGCATAGTGAGGAACGGCGAAGAGGGAAGTCGGTCGAACAAGATAGAGTCAAAGATATAAGATAGATTTTTTCCGAAGATACGCCGTTGGGATTAGGATCAGATAGAATCTTGTATTATCATAAGATAGATCGATCCTCCAGGGCATTATATAAGTCGATTGTAAGCCCTAGAGCAGAAAAACACGTTGTCGAGCGCACCCATTCATACATTCAATACAATTCGCAGCTATAGACATTGAACTTGTTCTTTGTGATTCACCTCGATCAGGCCCGATCTAGGCCGAAGTTTCCTTTGGTAAAATCCGGCTCAAACACCACCCCTTGGTTGTCATTATGCTACGTTATCTCAAATGTAGGTTTGAAGGAGTGAAAAATGGGCCATACGTTTATCAAATCTAAAATGATGTGAAAAAGGAATACCTTCAAAACATAAGCTATTCGAAGGCAAGAAAAGCAAGGGAAGCTGCTCTAAATATGATACGAGGTGACCTTGAGGAGAACTACGCATTGCTTGCCTCCTATTGCCACATGTTGAAGAGAGTTAATGTTGGCACATATACCAACCTGTGATAGATGCCAACACAAATCGATTCAAGTATGTCTTTGTAGCCTTTGGAGTCTCTATACGAGGCTTCCAACACATGAGCGGGGCGGACTCATGTAGGGACGAGTGGGGGCTATACTGACTTCTATAATTTTTTAAATATAAGTAATATAGTAATACAATATTACCTCCGTTTTAAAATAACTATCCAAATATTATTTTCACGGATGTAGTAAAAAAGAATTGTTTTTCATATAATACCCATATTGATGTAGAGTTAATTATAAGTGTAAGGAAATATGGTTCGACCAATAAAAAGTGTAAGGAAATATGGAAAAACGTATATAATTATGATAGTGTTAATTATTAGGGATATAAATAAAGAGAGATGGAAAATAATGTAAAATGGACAAGTATTGTACGTGAAATAAGAAAAATGATCATATGGACAAATATTTTCAAACGAATGGAGTATTAAAAACACATATATAAACAGACATATTAGTCATACACTATAATTGAAATGAAGTTACTTTGTTCATAAAATACAATTCTAAGAAAAAAAGGTGAAACATATGTTTAGTGGAAAATATAAAATATTAGCTCATTTTTAAAAAGGAGATTAATTTTGTGTATAATAATGGAAGAATATACATACAAAAGGGTCCTTAATTAGATTTCGCCGGGGCCTCTAATTTGTTAGGATCGACCCTATTTGTCGTAAATCTGCTCACCCTGGTTCGCCAACCACTCCACTTCCGCAGTTCTGCCCACCGTTGTAAAAAGTTATATTTAAATTAATCTATTTTGGGTTTATTCCAAGTTCTAATGTTTAACAGATTGATCAAATCTTTAAATTACTCTAATGGTTATTGATTCGCTCTACTTTGTATAGGTTAACTCTTGTATTTTAGAGCTTTATTGAGAGTGTTTAGGTTAGTTTTGAGCGTTATTATAATATCAAGACTGAAGACACAAGATTTGAAGAATCAAGAGTTAAAGAGCTTAAGACGAAGAATCGCCACTGCATGGATACCGCGGACGCGTTACCTATGGCGCGGGCGCGGTGGCGTGGAGGAGCGAACCAACCTAAACCGTGAAGGCCGCGGACGCGTTGCTTCCGGCGCGGTCGCGGTAGAAGCTGAACCCGGTTTGACCGTTTGAAGGCCGCCGCGGGCGCGGTTCTGGTGCCGTGGTCGCGGTGGTAGCCGACTTCCAGACGGGCGAGATTTCACCGTTTCTATCTTGTTTCCGTTCTTATCTTTCGGTTTCCTATCTTATTTAGTCCAAAAAGGTTGATCTGTGGGGCTATATAAGGGGAACCTTTCTAGGTTTCTAGTTATCATTCAATTCTTGTCAACCAATTGTAATTCAATAAAGATTAGAGTTTTCTTTGTAATGGAGAACTAACTCTCCTCTGGAGTTTATTCAATCAAGGAAGCTTTATTATGAAGTTGTGAAATTCTGGTAATCTCTTTATCCTTAGGTCTTTATTGATACTCTTGTGCTTCATCCCATGATCTATGTTTGATTTTATGAGCCTGATCAACTTGTTTGATTGACTTAGATCTATTGTTTGAATTAGGATTGGTTGTTGTCTATGCATCTTTCCTATTCTCGAAACAACTCTATTATAGGACCGTGGACTAGTTTAGGGAAGAGTATTCAATGGTTAAATTATGCATGAGACTCGTAGCTTGATTGCATGATTTGATTTCCTATTATCCCTAAGCTCTATGCTAATTCTAGCTTAAGCGTCCTTGCCTAGGGTTATAGAATTGCTTGGACCGTGGACTTGCAATTGCTAATGATTGGGATTGGAATTGACCTAAGCATATAAAGAGGTGGATGAATTCATGATCAATGGATTAATAAAGTGGAATTGATTGGATAAACCCTGCTTGATAACTTTGATTGAAAACAACTTTCAAAACCTCCTTTTTGATTACTTGCATGAAAACCACATAAAATCTGAATAAAACTGATTCCTTTGGGTTCGACCCCTTGCTTGCCTACTATACTTGTGTTTGCATGTTTGGGATTTATTTTTGATTAGGGAACAACGACTTTGCCCGAGTCAAATTTTGGCGCCGTTGCCGGGGAATCTTTTTCTTGTTTGGATTTTGTGTGTTTTTCGGGTTCTACGCCCAAACCGCGCCCGCGGCCCCCTCGGCGCGCCCGCGGTTCGTACGCAGAACCACTCTTTGGGTGCGGACCTAACACATTGTCCGTACCCGGTCTACTAATACTTCTCCTGTTCACTTTGATCCAGAAATCGACAGGACTCTTCGGAAGATAAGGAGCGCCCCCAGACCCTCTACATCTTACAACCTTCTTGAATCTTTCTCTCTCTCTGATTCTGAACCAGAAGACGTCATGGCGGAGCAAACTATTTGCCAACTCACGGCGCCCGATCTCCAGCAACAGCAGCTCGCTGTTCAATTCCCCGAACTCGGGGAGGGCGTGAAGTTCGAGCTCAAGTCTGGCCTCATCCACCACTTGCCCAAGTTCCATGGGTTGAGCGGTGAGGACCCGAACAAGCATCTCACTGAATTCCACGCAGTGTGCGTGAGTATGAAGCCCACAGATGTGACGGAGGGTCAAATCAAGCTCCGGGCTTTTCCCTTCTCTCTTGAAGACACCGCCAAGGACTGGCTCCTTTATTTGGTGCCAGGCTCTATCACTACTTGGGCGGCCATGAAGAAGGCGTTTCTTGAGAAGTACTTCCCCGCTTCCAAACAAACATCTATTAAGAAGCAGCTCAGCAGTTTGGAGCAAGGGCAAGACGAGAACCTCTACGACTATTATGAGCGCTACAAAAGGCTCATCGCGAGTTGTCCCTACCATGGCTACCAAGCCAAGGACCTTATTTGCTACATCATTGAGGGACTCTGCGACAATGACAAGAGCCTCGTGAATGCATCTTGTGGGGGTAGTTACGAGAACTTGACCCCCGCTGCAGCCTTTCAGAAGGTGGAAATCTTGGCCGAACAAGCCCGCAATCAAAGGTCCAGGACCAAGGTGAGGTCCGTTAGTGTGGTGAATGAGTCCTTGAATGCTGAAGTAAGGGAGCTCAAGGATCTTATGAAGCAATTCCTCACAAAGAGGACGGCCCAGCAAGTCAACGCTTGCGGTCTATGTTATGATGCTAGCCACCACACGGATCAATGCCCTACTATTCAAGAGACCGAGGAGTCGGTCAACGCTATTGGCAATTATGGTGCGCCCCGACCCCGGAATGATCCTTACTCTAATACCTACAATCCGGGGTGGGCGAACCATCCTAACATGAGGTGGAGCAACCAGCAGCAGCAAGATCCACCACAACAGCAGCAGCAGTACGCTCCTCAAGGCCAGCAACAACAATTCCGGTCCAATAACTATGCCCCTAGAGCGCCTGCTCCGTCTCAGAATGACGCTATTACTGCCCTCTTGAAGGAGAACCAAGAGACGAGAGCCGCTGTAAAGAATCTTGAGACTCAGCTAAGCCAACTTGCCACCATGATCAATAGGCTCGAGTCTAAGGATTCCGGGAAACTTCCCTCTCAACCGCTCAATCACAAGGAGAATGTGAGTGCCATGAATTTGAGGAGCGGTAGAACACTGGCGAGCCGAACATCACCCACTGGTGACATTCCGCGCCCGCGCTCCCCTGGCCGCGACCGCGCCGGGGCGACAGCACAGGAGGACGAAGCCTCTGTGGAGATTCCGCGCCCGCGCTCTCCCCTCCGTGCCCGCGGAATCCCAACAGAGAACATGGAGCATGAGAGTCGTAGCGACCCCCGCCCGTGGAGTCCGGACCGCACCCGCGGCAAGGAGGCCGAGAGGAATTTCGAGGCTTTACTCGACTATGCTTTCAAGAACTACTCTCCTCCTCGCCCAAGCTCTGCTAGACGGAACCGAGCTCCAGCAGCAGAAGAGGACGATGGCTATGTGGCTCAACCCCTTCCACCATTGGATTCTTTCAAGCCCTCTCCTCCATTCCCCGATGCTCTCAAGGACACAAGGAAGCCAGCACATGACAAGGAACTCTTCGAGACCTTCGCCAATTGTCGGGTAAATGTTCCTCTTCTTAATCTCATCCAAAGTGTCCCTCGTTTTGCTAAATTCATGAAAGAGCTATGCACCATAAAACGAAAGAATAGGACTAGTCCTAAGATTAAAAAGGTAGCTCTAGTTGAAAAGACTCAGGATAGCAAAATTGAGACTTGTAATTCCCTACTCCAAAAGCAATTACCTAAGAAATGTTCAGACCTAGGAAGATTCACCGTCCTTGTCACTATTGGAGAGACTAAAATTGAGCGTGCTATGCTAGATTTAGGTGCCTCCATTAATGTTCTCCCAGCTTGCATGTATGATAGGTTAGGCCTTGGTCCTTTGAATAAATCTGATATTGTTATTGAATTGGCTGACCATTCTAATGTGCGCCCGAAAGGGATAGTTGAGGATGTTCTAGTGCAGGTGAAGGGCTTGATCTTTCCTTCAGATTTTTATGTGATGGAGATAGGTGAAGGGCGGTACGACCCGGTTCTCTTACTTGGTCGTCCATTCATGAAAACCGCCAACACGGTCATTGACGTTGCCAATGTATCTCTTTCCATATCCCATGGTGGCAACACGGTCCGGATTGATGTTGATGAGGACCCGTATTGATCGTATCCACGTCGAGCCAACGACGTTAAACAAAAGTGCTGCTTGGGAGGCAACCCAAGGATTAGATAGATTGTTTTTCCATTCCTAGCTTAGGATTTGCTTGTACTTTTTAGCTAACATGCAGGTACTAGGTCCGAAAGGACACGCCTGGCGTGAAACCACGCCCGCGCCTCCTTGGCCGCGCCCGCGGTGGATCGTCAGCGCGCCCCGACGAACAGGTACTAGCCCGTGCTCGCGGCAACCATGCTGCGTCTCGGTTTTAGCTCGTTTTTATTATAAAAAAAAAAAAAAGAAAAAAAAACAAGAAAAGAAAGAAAAAAGAAAAAAAAAAGAGACAAAAAGATGACTTCTTGGTCACATTCTACCTCTATATTTTCCATCCATCTATATCCTTTCTATTCCATCTTCTATCTTTCCACCATTCTATTTGTTCTTTCCATTCATCTTTGTATTTTCCATTCTTTGGCTATGTGTAAAAGCCTAAGTATGGGGGAGCTTTGTTTCCCCGAGAGTTTTATTCTCATCGGCTTGAGTTTGAGTATTGATTCATCTTCCAAGAAGACGAGCCAAGATACGAAGGTTACTTGCACATCACGTTTTTCGAGACGAAGTCAAGACATTGTTCCTGCACGAGACCCGCGCCCGCGCCCCATCAGCCGCGCCCGCGGTGTACTCCGACGATGACTTCCTTCTCTGCATTGATTCCGCGCCCGCGCCATACCGGCCGCGCCTGCGGTATACCCGCCGATTGGAAATACGGAACTTCTCTATTCTACCACTTATGAAGAGTTCTTCCATTCCACCCCTCTTCATCATTTGTGAGTCTTCTGATTTCCTTTCTCCTTGCTTCTATCCTTTCTCTTTGCTTCATTGAGGACAATGAAGGATTTAAGTATGGGGGAGGGAGTACTCGCATTCGCTTATCTTAGTTAGCTTAGTTAGCTATTTGCTTCAGATTTTTGATTTTCTTCTTTTCATGGAGCACTTGCACCATACTTTTTGCATAATAAAGAAAGAAAGAAAAAGAAAAAAGATAGAAAGAGCCATAAAAAATTGAAAAAAGGCATATAAAACCTGGGATGAGTCGAAAACCCGAAAGGGCGGCTCAGGTAATAAGCAGGTAACCCGGACAAACATTAGGCTGGGGTAATATGAGGTTCATGAGAGTTGTGAGTATTTGTGAGCACACCATTGAGAAAAATGAAAAGAGCGGTTAGGTGAAAACCCGAAAGGGCGCCTAAGCAGAATTGAGCGGTAAAATTTGAGTGATTAGGATTCATTCTTGCTTGGGGACTTTGGGGCTTACATGTTAGATTTGGGTAGATCCTAGGTTGCTCTTTTTCATGTTTTTAGAGCTTGAGTGTTATATCTTTGTTGTGAGGTGTGTGTTTGAGCTTCATTGTTTTATGCTCATGATTTCTCTATATTTTTGGGTTTCGGGTTGTCAGTTGAGTGTTTTTATCTTCCCTTGTATTTCCAGAGATCTTAGATGTGCTTACTTGTTGTATTTGTTTTGAGCTTACTCGAGGACGAGCAAGATCTAAGTATGGGGAAATTTGATTCGCTCTACTTTGTATAGGTTAACTCTTGTATTTTAGAGCTTTATTGAGAGTGTTTAGGTTAGTTTTGAGTGTTATTGTAATATCAAGACCGAAGACACAAGATTTGAAGAATCAAGAGTTAAAGAGCTTAAAGACGAAGAATTGCCACTGCATGGATACCGCGGACGCGTTACCTATGGCGCGGGCGCGGTGGCGTGGAGGAGCGAACCAACCTAAACCGTGAAGGCCGCGGACGCGTTGCTTCCGGCGCGGTCGCGGTAGAAGCTGAACCCGGTTTGACCGTTTGAAGGCCGCCGCGGGCGCGGTTCTGGTGCCGCGGTCGCGGTGGTAGCCGTCTTCCAGACGGGTGAGATTTCACCGTTTCTATCTTGTTTCCTTTCTTATCTTTCGGTTTCCTATCTTATTTAGTCCGAAAAGGTTGATCTTTGGAGCTATATAAGGGGAACCTTTCTAGGTTTCTAGTTATCATTCAATTCTTGTCAATCAATTGTAATTTAATAAAGATTAGAGTTTTCTTTGTAATGGAGAACTAACTCTCCTCTGGAGTTTATTCAATCAAGGAAGCTTTATTATGAAGTTGTGAAATTCTGGTAATCTCTTTATCCTTAGGTCTTTATTGATACTCTTGTGCTTCATCCCATGATCTATGTTTGATTTTATGAGCCTGATCAACTTGTTTGATTGACTTAGATCTATTGTTTGAATTAGGATTGGTTGTTGTCTATGCATCTTTCCTATTCTCGAAACAACTCTATTCTAGGACCGTTGACTAGTTTAGAGAAGAGTATTCAATGGTTAAATTATGCATGAGACTCGTAGCTTGATTGCATGATTTGATTTCCTATTATCCCTGTGCTCTATGCTAATTCTAGGTTAAGCGTCCTTGCCTAGGGTTATAGAATTGCTTGGACCGTGGACTTGCAATTGCTAATGATTGGGATTGGAATTGACCTAAGCATATAAAGAGGTGGATGAATTCATGATCAATGGATTAATAAAGTGGAATTGATTGGATAAACCCTGCTTGATAACTTTGATTGAAAACAACTTTCAAAACCTCCTTTTTGATTACTTGCATGAAAACCACATAAAATCTGAATAAAACTGATTCCTTTGGGTTCGACTCCTTGCTTGCCTACTATACTTGTGTTTGCATGTTTGGGATTTATTTTTGATTAGGGAACAACGACTTTGCCCGAGTCAGTTATAGATTAAGGTATTTAGCCCCCTATGAGATAAATTCCTAAGTCCGCCACGACACGTGAGGAAGGTAAGCTGCAACCCATCCTACCATTTTATCGATTATTTGTCACCAAACATCTACCAGTTAGTCGATTTTATCTTGTCACCACGTAACCCCCAACATCATGGCTTTGATTGTCATCGTGTTAATAATATTAGTAGACGAGACTTTTTTGCATTGAAGGTATGGAGGGACGCTGATGACGCTAATCAGGAAGTGTACCCACTTGCATATGTTGTGGTCGATTTTGAAAATGGTAAGTGTTGGATTTGCTTTTTCCAACAACTTCTACATGTGGTTCCATCCACCTCAGGCTTGGTGGTTATCTCTGATAGACAAATGAGCATAAAGAAGGTTGCGACAACCGTGTACCCGCCAGCTATACATATATGTTGTGCGAGACATCTAAAAGAAAATCTTCGAACAAAATTCCATGACAAGGGACTGCTCAATCTGCTCACATAACTGAGGCTTACGCTATACACGAGTTTAATGGGCACTTCCAAGATATTTACAGGGAGAATCCATGAATGGGAGAATACCTACTAGCATTATACTTCAGAGTGTGGAGCAGGGCACACTATCTAGGCGACAAATACAGCATGATGACAACAAACAACTCTAAGTGTGTGAATTCGGCTTTAAGGATCACTAAATCTTACCAACTTGTCGCCCTATTTGAGTTCATAAGAGAAGTGGTGATAAGATGGTTCATTGAGCGCAGGGTCAAAGCCGCGGCCTATAAAGACCAACTTAGCAAGACAGTGGTGAAAATCTTAAAAGAACGGCACACATATTCAAAAAGGTACGTATGTTGTCACAATTCATCTTTCGTTGTATGCAATCTTGTCATCATGTGTTCTTTGTACTTTTGCCACATGATGCCACATCCTTTCATCACCTACTTGATTTCACTGTATATTTGTCACCTCACACATACTTTGTGGCCTCTTGTAACCAAGTATGATGTGAAGTGTCTTAACGATGCACATTTTGAAGTTAGTCGTGGGCAATTCTCTAGTATTGTGGATCTTAAAAGAAACTCTTAAAAGAACGGCACACATATTCAAAAAGGTATGTATGTTGTCACCATTCATCTTTCGTTGTATGCAATCTTGTCATCATGTGTTCTTTGTACTTTTGCCACATGATGCTACATCCTTTCACCACCTACTTGATTTCACTGTATATTTGTCACCTCACACATACTTTGTGGCCTCTTGTAACCAGGTATGAAGTGAAGTGTCTTAACGATGCACATTTTGAAGTTAGTGGTTGGCAATTCTCTAGTATTGTGGATCTTCTGAGGAAGACCTCCTCTTGTCGGGTCTTTGATTTTGATAAATTCTCTTGTGCACATGCTATCTTTGTAATAGAGTACATGGATTACATGATGGGTGACTTCATAAGTGTGTATTACACAAGTACCAACTGGCTAAGGACATACGTGGAAAGCACATATCCATTGCCGCATAGGAGCTGTTGGGATATTCCAACTAATATTGAGATGATAACGTGCCATCCTCCCAATAATTGTAGGAAAAGTGGTCGGCTAAGGGTTACCAGTTTGCCATCTATGGGGGAGTTTGGTAGGGCTATTAGGAAGAAACCGAATCCAGCAAAGTACAGGCATTGCCTTTGTGGGAGTCCTCATTAGAGCAGAACGAGATGCCCTAGAAGCTTGGCAGTGGTGATCCTCCACCCCCGAAGGGATCATAGCATATCATATCCTTGTCATCAGATATTACAAACCGTTAGGGTATTGTTAGGGTATAATAGTTTGTCTTCACTAATGATATCTTTTTGAGTATATAACAAATGGATATAATACGTAAATGCCTTAATATATTTAGACATTGAATCTTGTCATCACAATTGGCAAGCTTTTTGGGTGTACTTTTGGAACATTGAACCTTGTCATCACTTTGCCTTAGCTTGTAACATATATTTTACAAGCTTTAAATCTTGTCATCACGACTGCCAATCTTTCGTGGTGTATTTGTGGTATTTTCCTTTCTGGTATATTGTCACCATTCATACATACAGTGTGTACCACAAAATATGTGTGCACAATTTCATTTCTATAAAAAGGCTGGTGTAGCCGACTTTGGTAAACGTGCAGACAACCACGCCCCTATAAATACCCCTAGTGACCGGTTCATAAATGGGTGATATTATGTGTCTTTGACTTGCATTGGAAAAAATGGGTGATATTATGTGTCTTTGACTTGCATTGGAAAGTTGTAGCCCTACATAAATAGGTGTTGTCTCTAGCTTTGACTACTCTAGATTATTCTACTATAAATGTGGTTCATTGCTCATCCAACCCACCCCATCAAATTTTGAAAAACAAACACTCCATACCAACTTTCACAATGAGAATGCGACACTCAACCAGGGGGAGGGTGTACGTGTATAGAAGGGATAACACGATCAGCATTTGCATTGTTAATCAGGTGATATTAGGGTCTATATTACTTCTGCACACTTGTCATCACATCTCTTTGCCACCTTGTTACGTACCATGCATTTTGCAAGATGGTCGTGGGACAACGATGACCACTATAAAGGCAAGCACCAGGTTGGGTCGAGTTCTACTTCGACGGTTAACAACACTCCGTAAGCGACCTCATAGTGCAAACGGTACAGGTTTTTAAACCTGTCATCATTCACTATTACACACATATGGTGCACACCCCCCATTGAATGACATTATGTCCTTATGTTTGTAGCTCAGTCTTATTAATGGGAGCGAGCTTAGAGCCAAAGAACTCCCCCCAAACTACTTCCGGTGCCGATGGGGGAATGCTAATTAATCTTTGTGACTGTTAGTTTTATTTAATCTTGGTGACATTTAGTGTATTGTGACCGTTGCAGTTTGTACGTGTTTTTAATGTGTTAAAAACATATGAGATGATCTCATTATGTCTGAAATTTGTACCACCCCGCCCCCAGATGTTTGGAATATTATTGTTTTTGCAATGTTTGCAAAATGCTACCTTGTCACCAAATGCTATCTTGCAATGTTTGGAATTTTATTGTTTTTGCGATATTGTTATGCATAACCCTGTGCTGTCCATGTGAACAATTCATAAAACATTCTTACGTGCAACCGTGTGCATGCAAACAATTCATACCCATTCTAACTTGTGGCCACTTCCAAACAAGTATGTTGTCACCATTGACTACCATATTACTACTAACCTACTTCTCCACCAACCCACAAATGTCTTCGTCTAAAAACACATACATTACTACCATATTAAACATACATACATAAAGCTCATTTTGTCACTATGAGGTACCATTTATACACACAATACATACAAACATGTGCCCCTATGAGATACCATTTGTTTTGTCATCATTAGACTGCAACGCAAGCACCACCAAAAACATGCCACCATAAATACTACCACATAAAAAACTACGATAAATAGCAATGTATCTTGTCACCAATGTATCTTTCCAACCATCACCAAAAAAAAAACATTGTCTTCATTCACAACACATGATACAACAACACTTGTCATCATTCCACCATGCACCTAGGTTTTTTTTATAGAACTCGATTGCCATCTTCTCCTTGTAAGTTTGCATGTTTGACTCATCCAGTTTAAACTCACCTCCAAACACCAGTTATTCAATGTACTTTAGTGTGTATACACACAATTTCCATTGCAAAACGATACACTAGCATAAGATAAGCCATCCTATCACAACAACTGATCCAGTAGGAGAGCATAGTGCAAAGACGGTCCAAGATGGCTTGCATCTCTGAGCTTGTGCACAGGTTTTTGCAGCAGTCATAGACATTCACTTGCTTCAAGCACACGTCAATCTCTACTACAAACCAGTGCACCTCGGGGATTAGGAAAGCTGCATACATCTTCTTCACATCATATAGTTGCTCCCCAAAGTTCCTTAGATACAACTCATCTTGATATTATGTCCATATCTCATCAAAATAAAATAATCCCTCCATGAACTGCTTTAGGTATGAGCTGTTGAACTTTGATATCCACAAACAGTCTATCATAACAATGTCTTTGAAGCAATCTCCATCAAAGAATATGGCCTTCCTCATGTGGAACAAAGCCCCATTAATATGCTACATCCAAAAAATAATGTTGTCATTGCTACTATAATAACTAATGTCACCAGCAATACATGAAGTGACCAAGGTGGTGTGTGTTGTCGAATGTTGTCATCATATGTTCATAGAATGAATACAGGTGTGGGTTTTATAAGGTTGTAATCATGCGTGAATGAGAATGTGGATACTTAGTATATAATGTTGTCATCACATGTGTAGTATACAAGCATCACATAATAGGGGGCTTACTCCAACATCTAGCTAAGTCTTCTTTATCACCAACAACCTGAAGAACTTCTTATCCATTCTGACCTCAGTGTTAGGGATAAAATCATTATTGTTCCTGCAATGCAACATCAAGGCACTCAATACCCACATTTGGCACAACATATTATATGCAAATATAAAGAAAGACTTCTATTTGCAAGGAGTCATACCTGCCATCATTGTAACAGTTGTAAAACAATTGTCTCTCATTGTCCCCATAGAAAGAGTGCTTAGGCCTTATTGGCATCTTCTTTTTTGGCACAGTGAATGGAGAAGTTATCAGATCACTAGACTTGGTGCTCTTTGTTGACCTCCTTAGCCCATCAGCTCCCTCCTGGTTTAGTTGTACCTCAACTTGTTCAGAATAGTTATCTTCCTTCCCAGACTCTACAACAAATGCTTGACTAGGTACTCCATCCCTTGCATCCTCATCCTTGGATGTACCAGGATGTAAACCAGCCACGCATGTAGGATGGGTTATGACTCGACTAAAGTCGTCGTGCCAAGATCAAAGATAAATAACCCCAAATTACAAACTAATATAGCATGCAAGTCAGGGGTCGAACCTAAGAGAACTGAGGCTTCTAGTATTAATATTTCTACTAACTAAAGATATGAGGGGATTTAAGAGAAAGATCTAAACTAAACTATACTAAACTAAGAAACAAATAACAAAGAATAATCAAT
Source organism: Polygonum maritimum (assembly GCA_963924305.1). Taxonomy (NCBI): domain Eukaryota; kingdom Viridiplantae; phylum Streptophyta; class Magnoliopsida; order Caryophyllales; family Polygonaceae; genus Polygonum; species Polygonum maritimum. Next base: position 24,813,924 of record OZ002729.1, read on the forward strand.
AAGGGAAACAAGTTCATTCAAAAGATCCACTCTGAAATAATCACTTGATCATAGATTCATCCATTGATTTCATTCACGCCTATGGTTAATTTCTATACTAATCATTAGCAATCGCAAGTCCACGGTACAAGCAATTCTTTAACCCTAGGCAAGGATGCTTAACCTAGAATTAGCATAGAGAACAAGGATATGCAGGATACATGAAAAAACAATCAAGCAACGACTTATCCTAGGATTTATATGCCTAATGCTGGTCCGGGAGAACAAGGATATTACCCCAACCTAATGCTCGTCCGGGTTACGTTCTTATTACCTGAGCCGCCTTTTCGAGCTTTCGACTTATCCTTAGATTTATATGCCTTTTTTGAAAAAATTTATGGCTTTTTCTATTTCTTTCTTCTTTATTATGCAAAAAGGTATGGTGCAAGTGCTCCATGAAAAGAAGAACATCAAAAATCTGAAGCAAATCGAACCAAAAACAATATGGCGTAATACATGTACGGTCCCCCGAACTTGTAACTTTTTTTGAACCAGAACCCTCAACTAAAAAATTTTCTATTAAACCTACTAATTTTTTTCGATTAGACCCTCATCACGCGTCATGTGACACGCCAGTGCCACGACACTGCCACACCAGTGCCACGTCAACGCCACATCAATGCCACTTGGCAGTGATGTGGCGTTGACATGGTGCCAAGAAATAGGTTTGTAATCTCCCAAGGACATGGGATTATCCACTTTCGGGACAAGGGCTATTACAGTGTTTCCAATTTCTTTCAAGAGCTGGCCTCTTTCGAAAAACTCAAGAACAACGGCAGTGAATTCATTACCAACAATACCACAGGCCTGCTTGAAAAAATGAGCATTGTAGCCATCCGGACCCAGCGCTTTATTTTTGTTAATACTCCATAAGGCTTTTTGGACTTGTTTTTTGGTAAACGGCACGATCATGCCTCTGCTATCTTTAGGCTCTAGCAGCTTACCCTACTTCGAAACCGAGACATCAAATCTTCTAGTGTTCGCTCTACTCCCCAGGAAATCTTTAAAGTGCTACACAATAATATTTTTAATTTCACCATCATCATTTAGAAGCACCCCTTTAGAGTCCTTCAAGCAGTTAATAGCATTCTAAGCCCTTCTCTATTTGATAGAATTATAGAAAAAGCTACTTCAAGAGTCCTGATATTTCAAGCAGTGTAACTTCCCCAACTGTTGCAGCTTGACACGTCTATTTTGAACTGAAGTCTTTAGCTCGGCATGCGCAATCCTCTCCATTTCAATCAACCTCGAGTCCTTGGGTGCCACTTACAACTCAGTCTGAATCAGTTTTAGCCTGCTTTGCTGGTCTTTAAGAATAACTTCTTCCTGATCAAAGCTTTCAGAACGCATCCTTTTAAGGGGAAGCTTTAACATCTTAAGCTTCTACACAAGTCTGAACATTTTAAATCCTCTTAAGGAGTTATTTCTCCACTCTTGTTTGATGATGTTTAGGAAATAAGGGTGCTTGGCCCAATCATTGTTGAAGCGAAAGGAATTTTTTCTCTAACACGACCCCCTTTAATGCATAACACAATACGTTTGTGATCAGAACATCCGGGAACCTCAAAGTGGACTTTGCAGGAACTGAATTCATCCAAGAGCTTTTGATTTGCGAGCACTCTATCTAATTTGCACAAAATAAGATCATCTCCACTTTATTTATTAGACCAAGTGAAGAAAGTACCAGAAAATCTTATATCAGAAAGGCTAATTTTATTAACACAATCTAGGAAATCTTTGCTAAAATTCACATTTGTTCGTTTTCCGTAGAGCTTTTACTTGGCATCCAAGATGGCATTGAAATCCCCCATGATGATCCAAGGCAAATCGTTGGCATTCACCGTGATTTGATCTAATAGTTGCCAGAGGCTTGATCTTTCTATTTATAGTTTGAGGCATAGGCGAAAGAAACCTGTAAAGATTTGTGTAAGATTGGAAATTTGATCATACAGTGAACAAGTTGAGCTGACTCAATAACTATGTCAGCATCTATACGGGCGTGGGACTTCCAAATAATACAGATTCTTCCATTCTGGCTAATACACTTGGTATTTCTATTCCAACCCTTCAGAAGATGTCGAGAGACCTCTTCCACTATATTTTCCCTGACTCTTATTTCTAATAAAGCAAAAACATCAAGGTTATTATATAATGCCAAATTATAGAGAAAATCGGTCTTAGAGGCGTCATTGAGGCATCTAATGTTCCAAGAAGCTATAAAGATACTATCCATCAAAGACAACAACATCAATGTCGTCACCTTCCAGGAAATTCTCAATACCATTCAACTGCTTTTCAAGCACTGTAAATTTAGATTTATCAATCAAAACAACTTTCCCCTTGGAGTTTGGATGATTTTCTGCATTCTTTCTAGCACTCTTTCTCTTAACTGTTTCCAACCATCTTCCGCCGTGCTTCCATTACTGATTTGAACATTTCTGGTTTTCAACATTTTAGGTTAAGCCAATTTTGTTGCCTTTGAATTGTTTGGCCCAGGGGCGTACTGTTGGCAGCGCCTTTTGCACCCACTTTCTTCGAGGCATGGTGCTAGGTATTTTTGGTCTGAACCCCACGTGTCTTTGTGGATAAGTCATGGTTGCTCCACAATCTCCCTTTTCATGCCCGAAAGCATTGCAGGCATCGCACTTGGGAGGAACCCACTCATAAAAGACTTTTTGCTCCACTCTTTCACCATCCTCTCCAAGGAAGATAACTTCGTTCTAAATGATTTCCTTGTAGAGATTTCAACCAGTAGTCGTGCAAAGGAAAGCCTATCCTAGTTTTCAGTCACTTTATCAACCAATATAGGTTTTACTAGTGCACCTCCAACCTTCTCGAAGAACTCCTCATCCCAAAACCTGACATCAAGACGTGGAAAATTCACCCAAACCTGCGTGGATTCAAAGCAGGACGGGTCGAGCTTAACTCCTTCACTCCATCTTTTGAGGGCTAAAGGCCTCACTCCTCCAAACATCCATGGTCCATTTGATAGGACCCATTCCATGTCTTCAGCATGATCAAACTTGAAAACAAGGATACCAACATCTGTGAGGATTTTTTCGGGCTAGACTTGACTGCCCATCTGGCTTTCACAAAGCCTTGAACCTCCTCTGCAGGCTTTTCAACATCAGCCACAATCTCACCCTCCTCAAGTGCCCCTACAAAATATAAAGCCTGACTCGTCGGAACCTTGCACGCAGAGGCGTGGTCGTCTTGGGAATCAGGGACCTTCTCCACCGAGCTTTCAGTCTTGTCGCCGGAGTCCCCTTCGCTCACCTTTTCCCCTACCGAGGCCTAGACCTCCTGTTGCCCAAAAGCTGCCTCCCGAGCAGAGCTTCTTAGAGCATCCACAATGTAGAGTATATAGATTTCTTAAGATTTTAATAAAAAAGAAAAGTCAGAAAAAAATCAGAACACGGCAGAGAAACCTCTCTCTGTAAAAATAAAAATTTCTTCTTTAAGAGTACCAAACTGTACATTTCTCTGCCAATTATCTGATGTGGAGAAGAGAGAATACCAAAAAGCAACATGAGAAATCTTTTTCCACTCTCTCCATAGTGGATGCTCTTAGGATTCACCTTTTGTTGTGGCGAATGACGTTCTCTGAAATTTCTTCAACACTTTCATCTCTTTCCTTGGGCGAAGATTTGGAGCCCCCACCCTTCCTCCTATTTCCGGCAGTTTCCCTCTTGCCACGGCCTCGGATCCGCCGTTGTGGCGCCGGAACAAGTCGCTCCTGTAAACCCTCAGACTTTGTCGCGCGTGTGAGGCGCGTTCCGCTTCCTTTTGTTAAATCCGGTTTTAGTTTTTCGATTGTTTTGGAATTACTCCATCCTCAAATTTTCCTAGTGTATGCAGTATTGTTTCCTTAAAGTTTCTAGGTCACTTTTCTATGTTTAAGGATTGTATTTAAAGGTGGCTCTATCAATGCAATGTATGAACATGGCTAAATTCATGGTTCTTCTATAGGGTGCACCCTTAGTTTCCCTGAACGTATACATCAAGAGAGTGCGCACTATAGACCCCACAATGAGAAAAACAAAGCATATGATAAATTATAAATCACGACACATACAACACTCAACAAGTTGATCACGACACAGCACTAAACAAGATCGAGAAAAAGCTTTAGTTTACATAATTTGAATGCTAATTAAGACACAAATGAAGTGACATATATGGAAAAATAAGGGAGGTAAATTGAAAGAATATATATTTCACTAATTTTAGTGGGTGTAGGCGTGAAGTGGCCGGTATGTAGTGAAACAGATGAATCCAAGTAGGTGGAAATCGTAATTAAGACGGAAACGGGATTCATTCAATATATGGTGGCACCTCACAGTGCATGAACTGCTGGAGCCGCGTACTTTTCATCTATGGATCGAGTCGTGAGACGAGGACACCTCCATTAATTAACAAGTTTGGTAGCCAATATTGTCTTCGATAGAGCGAGTAGCCATTTACTTAGCCTTGATAAAGACTGTGCCACTGAATAGTTTGCTGACAAGGGATGTCATATGTGTAGTACACTATATACACGTAAACAAATTGATTAATCACTAGATGCATGGTACGGTTTATTTTTGAATTCATATATATAGATAAATATGATCGAGGAGCCAGAGATATATGTATGTGCATGCATATATATATAAACGAAAGAAAAGCCTAAATTACTTGACATGCATGAATTTGTAGTGAATCTAGTCTAATTTAAAAACAGCAATCGAGCATCTACCGAGCTAGTTAATATTGTAAAGCAGGACATAATTAGAATGTACTATATATATATATATATATATATATATATATATATATATATATATATATATAGCTCACCAGGGCAAGGACAAGAACAAGGAGGATTACAACAAGTTGGGCACTGATCTACTTGAGGCTCAACTCTGATGGGACTTTTAATCTTTGGTGGCGGAACAATATCATCTGGCAGTTTATTTGTTGGTGAGTCTAGAAGAAAGGAGCGTAATTTGGTAAGTACTTAATTAAGCATCATACATCCTATCAAAGTTAACATATGTAATGTATATATGTAGGCCGGCCAGTTGTGGACTAATATCACTATACACTTACCCGAAGTTCCCGAAGGCCCCAAAGTTCCCGAAGGATGATCGCACCTATGCGGCAATGGGTAACGCTTTCTTAACTCACGGTAGGCTCGAACCACGCCATAACCTAACACGATTGAACTCAATCCTCCAACTGTAGAAGTACCAATGTCCCTAAGTATTGTTCTTCTCATCCTTGCTTTACATCCAAACAAACAAACGAATAAGTATAAATTAGATTTGTTCCTTCACATGACTTCCATGCCTTGAGACATTTGATTAATACTAAAAATATATCTTTATCTTTATCTGTATCTTAACTTACGGCTTCCCATTCTGTATGTAAAACATATAATACAGAGTATTCATTAGCCACAAGCTCACAAGCATGCAACTCAACAATTATACAACCCAATGCATCATGATATCAAAATAGGCCTGCTGCAAATCGTAGGTAAAATAACTCAACTAACGAGGCTCCTAGCTCGCTTTTAGCTCAGTTCTTAATTATGCAACTTCGATCAACAATATATTAATTTGTCTATCTCCCTCAATTGTATTTTCAAACTTAAATCTATAAAATAACTCAACTAGGCAACATATAGGAGATCCTATATCTGTAATAGTAGTATTTAACGATACAAATAACGATGATCATGTTAGCCAAACACCATGCCATCATATCCATTATGCATAAAATAGATTTATGCATAATGGTCGAAGACAGAGAATTAAGGGTCTACGAGAAGGAAAATGGAACGAAAAGAAATACATGAATATTAATTTGACGATCCTTGATCCTAACTCAGTATGGATGTTAACAACACTTGTGTGCCTTTTAATTTGCATGCTAAGTGTTTTTTAAGAACAAAAGTACATGAAACATAGGAAATGATCGATCGCTAGGAAAAACCAAACCTAAGGTACAAACGGGCAACTCGTGTACCCGCTTATTCCACAACGTGATACTAATTAAGGGATCAATGCAAAGCTGTATGAGTGATTTATGGAAGATCTAAGAGGGAACATGCATGTGTGAAGAAGGAGTTGTTTCCTTATACATGAACGGCGGTTGAAGCTATACTTGGAGTTGCATTTACCTTTGTTTAGGAATGATTTAAATTTGGACAGATGATATTTAGACAAATAAAATCGATATATTATATTCTATCTTATATTTAGTCTTTCATGTTAAATTAATTAATCATGTTATTATGTGATTATATATTACCAATCCCATCTAACCAACATGTAAGATTGTATTCTTTTGCCATTAAATCCAGTCAATTTAATTCCATATATATAGGGTCCGATCCGGTAGGAATGGGTCTTAGGGTAGGAAATATGAATAAATTTCAACCGTTGATCACGCGCGAAAAAAACAACCCAAACAACTCACGGGCGTATTATTCGCGTATAATACGCATTTTATTCGCGTATAATACGCGTTTTATTCGCAATTTTTTCGTTTTTTTCGTTTTTTTGATTTCTTTTCATTTTTCTCCTCCCCCCCCCCTTTTTACGGTTTTTTTTTGTTTTTCGCGTATTTTTCAAAAAACTAGCGCACGTCCAAAATTTGTTCAACTATATGGCCGATTTATTCAACTTTATGGTCAACTTGTTCATCTATACTTGTTCAAATCTAATGCCCATTTGTTCAACTCTATTGTCAATTTGTGCACCTATGTCATATTTTATAGCAATCGAAGTTCGTATAATTTGTTTCGCTTTTGCAATTTGTTCACCTTTATGGTTAATTTGTTCATCAATATTTGTTCAACTCTATTGCCAATTTGATCAACCCTATGATCAATATGTTCATCAACATTTGTTCAACTTTATAATCAATTTGTTTAACTCTATGGTCAATTTGTTCATCCATATTTGTTCAACTATATTGTCAATTTGTTCAACTTTATGGTCAATTTTTTCAACTCTATGGTCAACATGTTCATCAATATTTGTAAATCAATGGCTCATAATTAGGCAAAAAAATAATTAAAATAGGGGAGGATTTTATTGATATATATGTAGATTTTATTTTGGAAAGAGGGGGGATTTGCTGATTTTTAGGGATTTCCTAATAGGAAAAAATGGATTAAAGAAAAACTGCTTAATTAGATGATGAAAACTGTCATAATCCACAATTGGAAAAACCTCTCACCAATAACCATCTTCTTCATCAATTATCTGCACATTCAAAAGGAGAAAAGCACCAGCAACACATTCAACACATTCAACACGTTCTATTGAATTACATACGTTCTCTTGGATTGCAACCATGACGATCAACCTTTCAAGAACTGAGATGGAATGAGGTATGATTTGCACCTACAAACTCCGAATTTTATTAATTACAGATTTGATTTTATCGTGTATGATTATTGAAAATTTTGAGTGCTTGAACGAAGTGTGATGATGATACCAATAGGATCATCGTTTATGATTAATTCTTACAAATTGAATCCATTGTGTTGTTCAAACTTGATGATTATCATGTTGGTGTTGGTAGTAGTTGTAGATAGAACTGATATAATGGGTTCATGAATAAGTACGAATCTTGTTTGGATTGTGCTGATTCTTTTTCAACTATTTACATGAATTTTCTCATTACAAGATGAAGTGAGTGATTTTTATTTATGTTTCATGTGTGTCTATTGTGTTTTTCAACATATTAGTAACAATTTTTCATATAACAAATATAATTTTTTTCCCATGTTGTACAGTAGTGTTTTTCAATAATTATAAGACAACTTTTTCACATATTAGTTTCAAGTATGTATTGGTTTGTTTGTTTGAATCTTTTTCAAATATTTACACGAACGTATTCATTACTAGACGAACAAAGGGCTTTTTCATTTCTGTTTCGTATGTGTCTACTGGTAGGTTTTTCTACATATTGATAATAATTTTTAAAATAACAGATATAAATAGTTTTGTATTTTTCATGCTGTACAATAGTATGTTTCAATGATTATAGACAACTTTAGCAATAGTGTTTTTTGTTTTGATAGTTATGCATTTTGTGATGAACACTTATTCAACAATATTAGCACATATTAGTTATTCAAAATCAACTTCTAATAAAATGCAATATATCTGACTTTTTCACTAATGCATGTATAATTATTCCACACAGAGTATGCACTTATTCAGACATATGTCTTTTGTTATACGAACGATTTATTATTCATATTTGATTGACTTGTTATTCATAATTTTATGGTTTCATAGTCATATACGTATAATATGTTATTCATATACATGTGAATCGTTATTCGGACATATGTCTTTTGTTATACAGTTATTCAAGAAGGGGGATGAAATAGTAATAGATGAAGTTTGAAGATAAAGACAATATTTCTTTTTATCATATCAATGTATACTCAAAAGTAGATGTACTTATTCAAACTTATCCTAGTATGTATTTGAGATGTAACAATTCCTTTTTCATCTTAGTCAATGCATTATATATACATATTCAATGCTCATATAAGATCCTTATTTTCATTTTTATTTTTTATATGTAATGATTCAGCCTATAACGAATTGATTGCCGTATGAAGATATTATTCAACTCTAGTGATACATGAGTACATTTAATTAGAAAAGGATACATAAAACAATAAAACATGCTCAACTTTGTTATTATTCAAACAACCATACAAAGTTATTCAAACACTGATGAATATATTTTCTAGGATTCACTAACGATTTTTCAATGTTATGTAAATTATTAATTTTTCAAAAAAATCTTCTCACTCTTGTTAATCCCTAAAGTCATGGAACTTCCATTTTAAATTTTAAATTTTTTAGCAATTCCCCTACCTAATTTTCCTCATGTCAAATCCCTATAATTAAGGAGATTTCCTTATAAGATGCCACGTTTGAATAATCATCTCCCCCACAAATTCTATCATATTATGCACCCTCCTTATCTACCGTTGATTTGGTTCGATCTAACGCCCCTATTATGCCTCACGTTGCACCTTAATAGCTATCTCACCTATAGGTTAGATGGGATCTAACGCCCCCTCACGTCTTATATTTAATCTTTCATGTTAAATTAATTAATTATGTTATTATGTGATTATATATTACCAATCCCATCTAACCTACATGTAAGTTTGTATTTTTTTGCCATTAAATCCAGTCAATTTAATTCCATATATATATATATCAATATTACTACAATATGTATTATATAATATCCAACCTACATGTAAAGCTAAGTTAAATTTTTTTTTTTGTCATTAATTGCCCCAACTTCAATTCATTCTTTCATGCTACGGTAAATAGGCTTAATGCATATACAAGCCCTCGAACTTGCAAGTTTTTGTCACTCAGGCCCTTGTACTATGAAATGTTCAATTAGGCACCTGAACTTAGCATTTTTTGTTCAAATAGGCCCCTTATGCTGACGTGGCTTGGCGCGTGCACCACACGCGCGTATAGTGCGACTTAAACTCGTTCGCATTTAATACTAAAATACAACTTTTTAATTAACTTAATAATACAATATAGTATAATTTTGAAAATAAGTTTTATGCATTCTTTAATTAAAAAAGAATATTTTAATTCAATAACAACACTTAATACTAAAATATTTTTTTTAATTCATTTAATAATAAAAAGTAGTATAATTTTGATAATAAATTTTATGCATTCTTTAATTATACTTCACCCAAGTGATTTCGGGTTTCAACCCATTCGGATGTGAGTCAAAACGGATTTAGTTCGTTTTGGGTTCAAATTTTCGGGTTTCAACCCTAAAATTTTCGGTTGGTTCGGGTCAGTTAGCAAATTCGATCAAATTTTGACAACTCTATTAATCAATCATGTAATAGTAACTCTAGCTCATTCGGTAAAACTAATTGGATCCGAAATAGATCTGTTATTGCGTGTTTGGTAGAACGACTGATGTCTCTCATTTTGATAGTGTTTTACAGGTCATTTTGCCTTGTAAATATGTTTCTTTAGTCCCTTTTCTTGTTTGTTTGTCCCTTTTTAGCTTAGATTTCGATTTTCTATGAGATTCGGAGGCTATGCATGTTTTGTGTGTTTTACAGGCATTTCGGAGCAAGAATCATGGAGATTGGAGCATGGCATCATGGCGGAATTCAAGGATGAAAAAGGAGCCAAAATGGAGCTAACAATGCATGGAAAGAAGCCTCAAGTGAAGACGAAGATAATGGCGAAAGAATCGATTCAATCGGAGCTAAAACGAGAGAGAACGGAGCGAAACAAGTTGAAAAATACCTTAGGACCGAGGTACCCAGCATGTCGGGCCCGAGGTACTATGGTGGCCCGAGGTGCTATGGCGCCGTTGCCGGGGAGTTCTTATTGCTTGAGGTACCTCTTTTGTTGAGTCTTTGATTTTGTAGTGATTTGGGTGAGGGTATAGCCCGAGCCCCTTGTTTGTTTTTGATTGGTTTTCGTTTGTGTCTTTGTTTTGTAGGTGATTCCATCTCGTTCCTCCCAAAGGTTCGATTAAAAAAAAAGAGAGAGAAAAAAAACAGAAAAAAAATGGATTACTATGATAGTGATGATGAGTATGAGTGGAAGGTTTTCTACCTTGAAATGGAGATCAAGTGTCTAAAAAGAGAACTCCACGAGGCAAAAGAGCAATGGGAAAGAGAGGAGTGACGAGCTCGTGAGTAACTCAATGACCGGATTAGAATGGCACCAGAGAGAGCCTATGAGGAGGAGTGTTACATGAGAGAGGTGTATGGGAACCGAGACCACTATGATGGACGAGGTGGTGCTCAATCCTATTGGGGAAGTCCCACTTGGGGAAGTCCCACTTACACTCAAATGCAAGGAGTACCTCCCTACCAACCTCCGAGCTACAAGGAAACTCCTCCATGGGCACTTGAATGGCTAGAACAGCTCAAGGAGATGAGAACTCAATTCAAGGAAGAGAGGACTCAATTCGAGGAACTTAATTCATGGAGGATGAGCAACAACGCCCAACCCGACTATATTTGGGCATCCCTTCCGAGTTCTCAAGAGCAACTTCCGAACTATTATGATGAAGAGAGTTATGATGAGGTGCGAGTCGAGCCACCACAAGTCGAGAAGAGTGAGCGAGCCTGGACCGACGTACCCAGTGTGTCGGGCCCGAGTTGCTCGCAAGATGGACCAACTCTACAATCCAGGACCGAGTTGGAGGACATATCGGGCCCGAGTTGCCCAAACATCGAACCACCTCCCCTGCCTCTACTCTACCCCAGGACCGATGCACACTAACTCGGGACCGACTTGCATCCACTTCGATCGGTGACAATGGAGGAAAACTATGTCATGGCTCTTAGGCGTGCAAGGATTGAAGTAAAGGAAAGCTCTCCCTCTCTTATGATTGATGAAGAAAGAGTCGAGTCTCGGTTCAAACAAGCTTTGGAGGAGACACCGGAAGTCGGGCCCGATGTGGCACCTATGTCGGTCCAATCCGAGAAGCAAACCTCCAAGATCATGTGTGAGACTCGTATGCCCTATCTCCTTTGCTCTTTTGTGAAGGTTTCTTGTGAGTCATATGGAGAGGATGAACCCTACTCGGTGGGTTTGATTTCCGATTATTCTTGGTGTAAGTATGGGGTCCCCCGCCATTATGACGAGGCCGAGGCGCATGTTTGGTTGAACTATAGTGGATGGCCTCAATTCTACTTGAGTGATGAGATGGTCCTTGGGGAATTCATGGACCCCGAGCCTTATTTTCCACCCTAACCGAGATTAGGTGGCCGGCACGTCAAGCTAATGACGTTAAAAGAGCGCTTCTTGGGAGGCAACCCGACGTATCCTTCGTATCCTTTGTTTCCTTTTGATTTGTTTTCTTATTTTTAGGAATTGAGCATATTGTGTTATTCCTTTCTCTAAACCCCTTGAATGCAAGTATTTTGGGATTTATCTTTAGTGTGATCTTGTAGGTACTTCTTGATTCAAATGATGAGCTTGAAAGGAGAAGGTGTATGATGCAAATGGACGAGCAACTAGGACGTGAGACGAGCAAATGGTCTTGACCACCTCTCAAGTAGTTTGAGCCTCAAGTGCTCCACCTTCACCTTCCCATGTGCCCATGTCAACAATTCACCATTCTTCTTAGCTTCAAACGCCTTGTCTAGTGAGTTTCCCTTTTCATTTTTCCCTTTTGGTTTTATTTGGATGCAATGAGGGCATTGCATATTTTAAGTATGGGGTATCGGAAAAGGAAGCTCTCTTGTGCCTAGTGTTTTGTACATATGTGTGCTTTGTGTGTCTTTAGCTTTGTTTGAGAAAATTTTAGCAAAAATCCATAAAAATTTGAAAAATTGTGTTGAAAATAACAAAAAGATTTTGTTTTGGACTAGAAACCCCCATCTTAAGTGTCCTATGAAATGGCTTGTGTTCATGTAATTCATTTGCACGCTTTGGATGGTTTAGCCTAGTCTTATGATGTTGCTTTTATACATGCTCCATGATTGGCATTCTATATTGAGCATGTGTGCTAAAAGATGACTTGTTTGCTACCTAGTATTGAGTGTACCTTGTGAGATTTGATTTTGGCCTTTTGGGATTTTTCTTTGCATATCCCTCTCTTGTTTTGTGAGTGTACTCTCTTGTGTCATAGTCTCTTTGTTATTGAGGTGTATATTTATTTCTTGAAGCCGCTATGAGAATTGACCATGCATGCTAGTATTAAGATTGAACTTGTATGTTTTTAGCCACATAAATATCCTTATTCCTACCTTGCATTAATCCTTGATTTGTAGCCCCGTTATAGCCTATTAGCCTTTGTTTGTAGCTCCTCAAAAACATATTCCTAGCCGATGAAAGCTTGACCCTTATGGGATTCGAACATAGTTGAGTGGTTGTGGAAATGATTTTGTGGAATACTTTGGGTGAAGGCAAGAGTGTGGGAAACACATTTTGGTAGTGCATCTCCTACGGAGAAAGTTGATGGGTTTTTGAGAATTTTGCACAAGAGCAAAAATGTGAAGAAAAAGTGAGCCAAATGCAAGTATGGGGTCAATCGAGACGTGATCAAGTCTAGTAGACTCGGGCCCGACCTCCTTATAGCATATTGAAAAAAAAGAAAAAAAAAGAGAAAGGAAGAAGAAAATAAAGAAAGTGCAATAAAAAATCCACGTGTAGAGATGTAAAATAAGAAAAGTGTGGGTGAAATGTTGGGTAAGTGCCTTTGATTGTTGAAGAGTTGTTTGGAGGAGTAGTAAGATGTGGAATCTTTGGTGAAGTTGGTGAGTATTTTAGGTTGTTCGAGTCCCATTGTGAGCATCACATAGCCAAACGAATCCTTCCCTTATGAAACACCAAAAGCCCCATTACAACCCGGCCGAATGGAATTCTCTATGAGGATCTCCATTGAGCCCAAGTTCATCTTATATTGGTATTGTTTTGATATCTCTAGGTAGAGAGATTGGTTATATTATCTTCAATGGTAAAAGTAGACTTTGCACAAGGCATGAGTGGAGAGATGCATCACTTTTATGCATTAAGCCATACATACTTGAGAGTTGTGCTTTGATTACATTTCCCTAAAGTAAGGCTAGGTGGTAGCATTTCATACTTGAGGCATGCATACACATGTGATGACGTTTGATTGCTTATCTTTGGATTCATACGTGCTTGAAAATGGTTTTGACTTAGTCCTTTATTTGAAGATCATGTTGAGGTTTTGAATCCAAGTTATTGCTTGAGGACAAGCACGTTTAAGTATGGGGTATTCTGATGTCTCTCATTTTGATAGTGTTTTATAGGTCATTTTTCCTTGTAAATATGTTTCTTTAATCCCTTTTCTTGTGTGTTTTGTCCCTTTTTAGCTTAGATTTCAATTGTCTATGAGATTCGGAGGCTATGCGTGTTTTGTGTGTTTTATAGGCTTTTCGGAGCAAGAATCATGGAGATTGGACCATGGCATCATGGAGGAATTCAAGGATGAACAAGGAGCCAAAATGGAGCTAACAATGCATGGAAAGAAGCCTCAAGTGAAGACGAAGAGAATGGCTAAAGAATCGAGTCAATCGGAGCTAAAACGAGAGAGAACGGAGCGGAACAAGCTGAAAAATGCCTTAGGACCGAGGTACCCAGCATGTCGGGCCCGAGGTACTATGGTGGCCCGAGGTGAAGCAAGTCGGGCCCGAGGTTCTCCGTGTCGATCCATGTCGGTCGTGACTCCGGATTTCTTTCTTTTTGGGATTTTCTTGTTAATTCCCATAATTATATTTGCTTCATTGGAGGTCAAGGAGTTTAGAAGCCTTGGAGGTCAAGGAGTTTAGAAGCCTTGGAGATCAAGGAGTTCTAGAAGCTTTGGAGGTCAAGGACAAGCCTTGGAACCCAAGGATTTTAGAGGGGTAATCTAGTCTTTGTAATAAAAGGGAAGATCTCTATTTAAACCCTTGTAATCTCTCATTAGATCATGAATCATCACATACACTTTGGGAGTAAATTGAGAGTGAGGTTTGAGAGAGTAGAAGGTAGAAGGGGGTAGACTCTTCTCCAAGGGAGGGAAAGAACACAAGATCTAAAGGAGGATTTAGGTGAATTCCTTTCCTTGGAGAGGAAAGAAACCCTTAGGCTTAGAGCGGGAGTATAGATTGTAAGAATTCCTCTTTCTTAGTTTAATTCAAGTTTGCTTTGGCTTTGATTTTGTGTTTGTGTTGTTGATTGTGGATTTGACTTGCATGAATCATGATTTGCCTATGGTCTTTGATGATTGCTAGCTTAAATTCCATGATTAGTGAGTAGTTAGCTTGATCTTAGGGTAGGGGGCAAAAACCCCAACTCAATTGTATGTGCTTGAACCAATTTCATGACTTAATTGCCTAGATTCATGTCTATTTACCTTATGGGCAAGATCCTTTGTTAGACGCTTAGGAAAGTCGGTTCGAAGGGATGAAGAGAGGATCTCTAGATCCCGCGGTCGAGTAGGAGTAGATAGAGAGTCGTTTGAATTGAATGAATGCGGATGCCTAGTTCCATGAGATTAATGGCATGATTTGATTGGAATTGTTGATCTATGTCTAAGGCGGAAGCCTCTAGTTCATTTATCTATATGAGAGCATGTGAAGTTGATGTTGGCATGAACCTCTAGCCCTAGGATCTCCTTAGCCTAGCTTGTTTCTTCCCTTTTACATTGATTATTGCGGCGTGCCCGAGTCCCCTAGCCTCGAGCCCAACTTTGTTTGTGCCTAGCTACCTCGGTCCCGAGTTGCTTCGTGTGTTTTATTCCCATTTTGTTTGTGTTAGACAAATTAACCGTTCAAACGCATATGAAATAATTCCATGTGATCGACCTCGACCACTATACTACAACGGGGTCGTGATACAAATTTCTTTTGTTGATTGACCCGGGGCCCTATCCTTAGTTTGGTATAGTACTTTGGGCCTATCATCAACGACCTCGATAAAAAATTATATTGAGCCGACCAAAAAAAAAAAGTTATATTGAGTATAATTACCATAAAATTTTTTTAATAAAATCATAAAATATTTTAAAAAAAATTGTGCAATATTTTTTAAAAAAAATTCTTAAAATATTTTATTTTAAAAATCATATTTTTCTAAATTAAAATATTTTTTTAAACCATGCCACGTCAACGTTGACATGGCATCTTTGCGGCACTAACGTGGCATTGGTGTGGCTTGTGTCGCTGACGTGGCATCTACGTGGCGCTGACGTGGCATCCACGTAGCTCTGACATGGCACATGGCGTGTGAGGAGGGCTTGATTGAACAAAAAATGCTAAGTTTAGGTGCCTAATTGAACATTTCATAGTAGAGGGGCCTGATTGACAAAAACGTGCACGTTCGAGGGCTTTTAGATGCATTAAGCCGTAGTAAATATGTTATTTTGTGATTATATGTTACCTATCCTATCTAACCTACATGTAAGTTTGTAATTTTTTCCATTAAATGTATTCAATTTAATTCCATATATATTTTTCATCATTATTACTACTCTATGTATTATATAATATGTCACTGTTTTAATTGTGTTATATGATAAAACTTTTCAAATGGACCAATAGGTTGCACTGAAAAAATAATTCAGTTACCCGATTGTTAAAATTTACGGATTCGGTTGCTTTGTGTTTAGTCGGATCAACGTAATTGGTTGAGAAAATTAATTTTTCAAACCTTTTAAAGAATTATGAAAGTTAGATAATATTTTCAATGATATAATATTAATTTATATATTTTAATATAAAAATACATTATACTATTCAATGTCTTATATACATTTATATGCTAAACAATATTTTGAGTCGATCCAATGCATCTCGGGTTTCAACACATTAGTGATTTAGTCCAACAGCTAGAGTTTCACTTTGACCTATAATCTTCAAATCGGGTTTTAACCCGTAAATTTCGAATGAGTTTCAACATAATAGTGATGGTGTCTAACAAGTCGAGTCATATTTGACCCATAAATTTTTGTAAAAGTCGAGTTGTCGGGTCGGGTTACGTTTTGACAGGTATAGTTGCAATTGAATAAAAGCATTTCGTTTCGATTGTAGTGCTTCCCATTGAATTGCATCTAAACGACCCCTTTTATTGCCATTTAAATACTACCCATATAAACATATACCAAAAAACATACAAAGTGATGTTAAACTACCGGCCTGGAAAACATAGTTTAACCCTTAGCGCCATACAAAGTGAATCGCAAACCGACCTGACCCGACCTGACCCGCCCGGAAATTTAGGTTTTCAACCCAAAAATTTTAACCCGGACGAAACCTAGTTTCAACCCGACCCGATAAACCCGAAAATTTCTGGGTTAGGGTAAAAATTAAGATCAAAATTGAAAGTATAAAAAACAATTAAGATTGAAATTGAAATTATTAGATAAGAAGATTCTGAGAAAAAAATTAATTTTTGTAAAGTTATTATGATTAAAAATAAGATTGTTTTTAGTAGATAAGAAAAATATTGTATAAAATTTAAGTTTTTTAGAAAAAAGTAAAATTAAAATAAATAGATAAGATGAATTCTAATGTGAGGTCTCCAATGAGATTTCAACAAATTAAATAAATTAAATTGTTTTAATAAAGATGGGTGATGCAATCAAATAAGAAGTTTACACGTGTCATGCTAAATATTATTTTTAACGGAAATTTTGCCTGGTAACCCTGTGGTTAAGGCAATTTCGCGTGGTGCCCATAGATTTATATTATTTCGCATGGTAACCTTGTGGTTTTGACAAATTTTGTGAAATAACCATGCTGTTATTTTATATTCTAAATGTTATCTTGCTCTTTTTTTTCTTTTTCCTTTTTTGAGAAAAAAAATTTATTTTTTATTAGAAATAGTTTAAGTTTTCATATTTACAAGAATTAGTAATGAGTTATTTTTTCTTAATAGGTAAAGCTCTTATGGTTAGAATATATATATCACAATTATATTCTCCATACTTGTATATTATGATTTTGTTTTCATTTTTTATTCAAGTGGTATGATTATATAGAATAACTACCATATTACATGTATAATATCTTTTTCTACA
Organism: Polygonum maritimum; assembly: GCA_963924305.1. Taxonomy (NCBI): domain Eukaryota; kingdom Viridiplantae; phylum Streptophyta; class Magnoliopsida; order Caryophyllales; family Polygonaceae; genus Polygonum; species Polygonum maritimum. The sequence goes on from OZ002729.1 coordinate 24,831,528, forward strand.
TTGTGCAATTAATTGTATAAGTTTAAAATGGCTAATAACAAGTTATTGAGTGATGAAATAAAATTTCTATATTTTATAATTTAGCAAAATAAAGAGAATTTGGAAAATATTACAATAAAAAAGAATTTAAAATAAAAAAGAATTCTAAATAATAGAAATTTCTATATTCTAAAATATAGAAATTTCTATATTTTAGAATTTAAATTATAAAATAAAAACAAATTTAAGAAAAGAAATTTCTATATTACCACAAAGTTTTGACGATTAGCAAAATTTAAAAGAATTTTATTGAATTTAATATTCAAACATTAACCCTACCATCAATCGTCACAATAAAAAAGAATTAAAAATTATTAATTTTTAAGAAAATGTAAAGTTTTGACGGTAGAATAACGGTAGGGTTATTTGGCAAAGTTTGTTAGAACCACAGGGTTACCATGCAAAATAGTATTAATCTATGGACACCACGCGAAATTGCCTTAACCACAGGATTACCAGACGATAATTCCGTATTTTTAATCTCTTTTTTAGTATATAGCTACGATGATAGTTTTAAAAATGAATAATTGACACATTCCATCTTAGATTAAATAGATGTGAACAATATAGAAATAATAGTAATATTTATTCATTAAATTGTATGTCAGTAGATGTTGTAACCATGTCCCGTACAAATTATGGAAAGTGAAGTAATATATGTTTAATGGATATCATTAATTAAATAAGAATGTTTTTTTTGTTCAATTATTTATCAGTTCCACTTAATTAAAGTGAAGTAATATATGTTTAATTGTATGTCAGTAGATGCTGTAATACATGTTTGTTTGTTCAATTATTTATCAGTTCCACTTAAATAATTTAGGTTGGACATTAGTTGCTTAAATTTCTTGTCTTATTGTATATTTGTATAAGATAAATTAAGCTTAACGAAATTGTTAATTCTCGCTATTATTTTAATTGAATCAAAGACTTGTTTAGCTGTTGAAGACTTCAACCAAGATAAGGACTTGTTTAAGATAGCTTAAAGCTGGATTTGCATTGGATCTCACCTAATTTGCATTGATTAATCTTCAAATCCTGTCGACCTCATGCTATTGAGCTCTTTAGATTAGTTTGTTCCGAGATTCATATATTCCTGAGCTTGGATGAAGTACTGTATGTTTACATTAATGTAAAGATGCTCCATATATTTAATTAGGTCCTCTTTGGTTGTAAATTGTGGAAACATAAACGAAATTAAAATGAATTTGGTCTATATTAGGGTCGTGAATATCTTCTTGTCTTTCATAACCTCTTATCTATTAAAAATTTGAGTTTCCTTTACCTCAATCATCATAATCATCATTATAACTATATACTAAAGCGGAGGTTAAAAATAATATTTAGCACGACACGTGTCAAGTTTTTATTGGACTGCATCACCCTTTTTTTTTTAAATCTTAATTTGTTTAATTAGTTGAAATTTTATTATAGATCTCACATTAATTATAACTCTTCTTAAAATAATCTAATTGGTTAATTTTGATTGTAGACCCCACATATATGTAAAATATGAAAGAATATATATAATTGAAATTGTATCTATAAGTTTTACTTAAATATAAAATTAATTAATCTTACTATATACTAAATTAGAGATTAAAATAATAATAAGAAAGATGTATGTCAACTCCAATTATATATATATATAAAAATAAGTTATAATCCATAAAGAATAAAATAAATCCTACAAACCTTAGGAGTATTCAATCATTATACAAAAATTATACTTCTACAAATCTTTATTTGATTAAAAGAATATATATTATAGTAGAAATATTGTATCATTAAAATAAATACCATAAGAAACAGATTAAATAAAATAATAAAAGGTTATATATTGAACTATTCTTTTAAATAACTGAAAACAAAATTTAAACCAATTATTTAGCTAAATCAAATTAGTGTCTTCACGAGAGTAACACTAGTTCCTCCACTAAAGATAGCGTTTCAAAAGGGGGAACGCTCCCTTCTACCTCACCTTTAAAAGTAGTGAAATGTTGAGAGATTATCCATTTCTATTTCGTTCACCTTGACCGTAACCAAATGGGCCAATAAATAACATGAGGGGATAGAAATAGAAAATAGAAAATGGTTGTCCTTTAAGAAGCGATGAGGAAGTAGATGGATGAGTCAGGGTCGATGGAGTCTTATGAATTTTTAAAGTCAAAAGTAAGATGCGAGCTTGTGGTCGTATGCTTTCCATATTTGGTCCTCATTTCTGCATAGGTGGACCGTCAGAAGGCAGTGTGGGGGTAACGCTATGATCGATATTATTGCTAATTTCACGTGAAAACCAGACTGGCCTGAAAGCTGAGGTAGAAATATTAATTGCAAAGGGTCTATTAGGCTGTCAATTGTGAATGCCAGTGCCCGTAAGAGTCAAACCAGATTGGTCTAAACGGAATATTATTCTTAGAGTTTAATCGTTCTTGAAGACGGTCTGTCATGTTGTCGTTGTAATGTTTCTTAATTCGACGACACAATAGACCGGAGACTAATTAACGACTCAATTTCAAAATCTTTTTAAAATGGTATTGTATTTCTATAGAGTTATACATATATATGCGCTTTCTCTTAGCATTACGGTAACTAACCTAGCTACCTAGCTAGCTGGATCATTAAGCTGATTACTCCATAAATCTTTATATTATATTATATAAACCAAGGAAGGAGAAGGGGACAGGAGGTTATACTTACCGCGTCGGCGTCGGCGTTTGGAAGAATCTCGGTCGTCATCGTTGTCATCATCATCGTCGTCATCATCGTCGCCATCGTCATCATCGTCATCGTCATCGTCATCGTCATGGCTTGAAATATGGATGAAGCTGTATTCCAGATTACAGCTTGCTCTGAATACCATGAGCCGCTCCCTCGTCCATCCGCAACACGAAGGAATAACTCGACGGCTCGCCCGAAGGCACCACTCGCAGGCGCTCCCACTTATCAGAGGCGAGCACTGCGCGCTCATCTCGAGCCTGAGCGTTGACTTCACCTTTGCCACCCCCCTCCAGTAGAGCCTCGGCTGTGAGGAGCCGGTGTCGCCGTCAGCTGCTTCCCCGACCAGCCGGTCAAACAGGTCGGATCCAGCCCTGCTGGCGGAGGGGTCGTTGTCGACGCTGATGCTGGCGGGGGATGGATCGGATACCCAGAGGGTCTCGTCTTGGGCGGGCGGGAAGGGTCGGTTGGCGTAGCGCAGCGTGCACGCGTCGTACCAGATGACAGCCTCGAGTGCCGTGGGGCAGTCCTGCACGACTCTGGAGGCCGCCGCTTGGACGCAGGCGCGGCAGTCTCCGGCTCCCACGTCGCCTCTGCAGTAGTAGAGGCCGTGGACGACGTCGACGTCGTTGGCACTCCAGGTGGAGCTGGAGCTAGAGTTAAGGAAGACGCCAAAGAGGAGGGAGTTGAGGCTGGCCTGGAAGGGGCTGTTGGCGGCGTAGCTCCCTCCGCCCGCGCTGGTGTCGCTTCCGCAGAATGTGTAGACGAAACGGGGCGTAGACGTAGCGCTTGTCACGCCTACGATCGTCAGCGCAACAATCACGGCCCGCCAATACCCATCAACTAGCAGATGGTAGTAACGTGCGTAACTAATTGGTGCTTTTCGCCACCCGGACATATTTAGGTTGGAGCAGGCACAAGTCCGCCAAAGATGCCCAGATTATTATTTACAATCTTAGCTTATCAAGCTTTAACCTACATATATGTAAACGAAAATCTAAACGAGTATAGATGTACGTAGAATAATATTCCCTGTAATCAATATATATATGGTCATCGGGAATATTTTTAATTTATTTTCGTAGGTACATGTTGCTAATCAATGTTCTAAAATTAATACTGTAATTGTTAATTATTAATAGCAGTACTAGATTAGTTGTCTTTTCAATAGAAGAGCTACCTTCAACCCAAAAAGAAATAGAGGAGCTACCGACTCAAACAAGCTAAAATTAGGCTACCAGATGTTACAAGGTTAACTTAAATTATCATAACGTGTGATCTTAAAGAATTCGAACATTAAGAAGGAAGACAAGTTTTCTTCAACAAAAAAAAAAGAAATGAACAATTTTGGGATCTGGACATGTCAATCTCATGGCATTTACCATAATTTCTCAACTCCAAGAACTCCTTATCAAAATGGAGTCGTGGAAAGAAAGAACTGAACTCTCAAAAATATTGCTAGAATCGTGTTCATAGAGGGTGGTGTTCCACAAAAATCTATAGTATATATTAAAGTCAAGACCTTTAAAACCTTTAAGTTAATTTTGACTCCACCTCATATTAAAATAGTTATAAATCAATTATATTTTAACAATCATATATCATTATTAATTTTACAATTAAGAAAATTCGATATGTCTTTATCTAATTACCATATATTAATATATCAAAATAATATCTATATTCATACTCAATCAAAATAATATCCTATATTTGCGAACTGTTCAAATAATACCTATCTATCAATCATGATTTTCCTAAAAATATGTATTTATCTAATTACCATATTATAATATATCAAAATATTTCTAGAGAAAGAGTCATGTAGGAAGGATTGTTGTGGTGAGAAATAGAAATGAACTTCCTCCGTTTGATCATACCGATCCCACGGCTAATATCACGCGTCTCCCTTCCAAAAAAATAAAGCTACTAAATAAAAAAAAGAAGTAAAGTCCCATCTTCTTCGGAAGACCCAAATCTTTCAGCCTCCCTCTCAAACAAACTCGATCATTCCGGATCCATCGCCCGTTCGATCGTCGGCCTCCGCCAGATCCTCCCGCTCCGCTCGCCGACGGCCCATGATCCGGCCGCCATTGCCGACAACGCCGCCGCCTCTCTCGGCAAATCCGCCTCTCATCGACGCTGTCCACTTGCAGGACTCCATTGAAACCGCCGTCATCCTCCAATCGCTCGCCGTCTTCGCACTCGTCTTCGGTCGGATCTAGCGGAGGGCGTGGATCTCGGCCACTTCTCCAACCTCGTCTTTGGTTTGATCTGGCGGAGGGCGTGGATCTCGGATCCGGTGAAGCCGAACACTCAAATCCGCCTGTCGCTTCGCCACCAACCTCCGGATCTCCGCCGTCACTTCGCCACCGGCCAGATCTACCACCTCCCGAGCGGACCGATCTCCCAAGCGGCGGCGCTGCCGAAGTAGGAATCCCGATCTCTCGCCTCGAGGAGCCACCGGTGGAGGACGAGTTGATTTGCAGATCATCAGTCTCTATCTTATTGTCACCGGCTTCTTTCCGGTGAAGCCTGCACTCTCCGGCGATAAGTTCTCTCTCTATCTTTTTGTCGCTCCTTCTCCAGTGTCATCAGAGCAGTTGTCTTCGAAACCTCACTAGTAAGTCTCAGAAATTCACGCTACTTTTCCTTCCCCCAATTTTAATCTTCTCCATTTTCACGAGTGCGTCCAAAAGCACTTTTCTCAAATCTAATTGGATTTTGCGATATCGTTTCTTTGTCGCAGAGTAGGCGAGTCCGCGAGTCCAAATTATCGCGTAATCGCTCCGATCAATCGTCCCTCAGACTTCCGCCGTCCGATCTGGAACCGCTAACCACCACCGATTGCACAATTCCGGATGAGAAACCGAAACCGGAATCGGCGATCGCACCAGACTCCGTTTCAAATCCTCCGGCATCGGAAAACGTGATCCAAAGCGAGATCGGCAGTGAGGATTAACCCCGTGGTGTGTCTGATTCTGCTGAGCCTTTGTGTGACGGTGTTCTTGGGGAGAGCGTTTTCCGTGATGACAATGACGATCGGGATATACGCGTGGCGGAGCGGCGTTGTGGTGGTTGGATTGGGGGAGGTGATCAGGTTGAAGGAGGAAGGCCGTGAAATTGAAAAGAAGACCGACAGTTTCTGTGCACATGGAAACAAAGTGATTGAGCGTGGTGTTGATGAGGAATTCAGCGTGGCTTTCCTTTATCATCTGTTATGGTCCAGGACCTCTCTCAACTCCCAGCTTCCTATGACCGCTTGATCCTTATGGTACGTCTAGTTTACACACTGGTAGACCGAACATAGGTCTCTACTAGTTGAGGTTCCATCTGGAATGTGCGTTATTTACATGTTAGTCATAAATATTGTTTAGCTCAGATGACTTAAGTCTCAACCAATGTATTTGAGCTGCCCGTTTTAGCATTTATGTTTGCACTTACTGTATGTTGTCGCACTCACCATAAGTCTAGGTGTTGTTTTGACCAATATGTGTTCTGGAGGTGTTGTTTTGTTGTGTAAATCTCTTAAATGAGAATAATATTTGACCATAGAGTTGTACAAATTTGACCATTGAGTTGCACAACTTTGACCATTGAGTTGCACAAACTATTGAGTTGCACAAATTTGACCATTGAGTTGCACAAATATTGATGAACAAATTGACCATAAAATTCAACACATTGACAATAGAGTTGAACAAATATGAATGAACAAATTGACCATTGAGTTACACAAATTTGACCATTGAGTTGCACAAATTTGACCATTGAGTTGCACAAATATTGATGAACAAATTGACCATAGAATTCAACACATTGGCAATAGAGTTGAACAAATTGACCATTGAGTTGCACAAACTTGACCATTGAGTTGCACAAGTATTGATGAACAAATTGACCATAGAATTGAACACATTGGCAATAGAGTTGAACAAATTGACCATTGAGTTGCACAAACTTGACCATTGAGTTGCATAAATTTGACCATTGAGTTGCACAAATATTGATGAACAAATTGACCATAGAATTCTACACATTGACAATAGAGTTGAACAAATATGAATGAACAAATTGACCATTGAGTTGCACAAACTTGACCATTGAGTTGCACAAATTTGACCATTGAGTTACACAAATATTGATGAACAAATTGACCATAGAGTTGAGCAAATTGGCAATAGAGTTGCACAAATTGGCAAAACGAAACAAACTATACGAACTTCGACTGCTATAAAATATGACATGAATACAAAATTGATTATAGAGTTGCACAATTAAGCAATAGAGTTGCACAAATATGGTTGCACAAATCGGCCATAGAGTTGCACAAATCGGCCATAGAGTTGCACAAATACGGTTGCACAAATTGGCCATAGAGTTGCACAAAGTCTGGACGCCCGTGCCGTTTTCCGAAAAATACGCCCGTGGCGTTTTTTCCCTCTTTTTTCTTGAGCCCTTGATCTCTCCTCATCCAATGGCTATGATTCATTCCTATTTCCTACCATAATAATCATTCCTGCCGGATCCGGACCCATATTTCTATATCCATAATCTAATAAAATCATATCTTATGATTCTAAACTATTATTAGTACACAAAAATTCATCTTTAATGCACTAATGGGAAGCTCCTTCTTCAACCTTCGCTCCAACTTAATGGCCTATAATATGCAAAGCAATGGACAAAGGGGGCGGAGACCCCCTAATCTACTTCCGATGCCTTAGTCAAAATTACAATTGTCGAACGAGCATGAGGGTAAGGGAGGAGAGTTTGTAAAAAGATAGAAGTTGAAAAGATCATACCTCCATACATGGCGAAAACATGTATTTATAATGGAAGAGAGAGGATTAAGCGATATCTTGTTACCCAATCCAACAATAATTCTATCTTTAGGATAAGATAGAATAATTAAAAAGACCTTTATCTTGGAAATAATTAATGGCAATAAATTTACCCGCTCACAACTATCCAAATAATATCTACATATATTTATTACATTTCAGGTTTTATGTTGGTTTATAAGACAAATCAAGTATTGATATTAGAAAAAGTTTATAAATAAAAAATATAGTAAGAGTAAAATTTATATAGAAAAAACAAGTTAATTCAAATTAAATATAATAGTACTATCATTATGTAATGTGAATACGTTGAATAATATAATATATTCAAAATAGTTTTAATATTTAAAGCGTCTTACATGGTATGACGGGCTAAGCTAGTTATGAAAAGCAATCTCCATGGTTCTATACATCTTAAATAGGGCAATGATTAGTACTTTGATTCTCAAGACGTCTTATGAATTGATCATGGAGAGGAGAGAAATGAATACCTAGAAAGATCTCAAGGGAAAGATATTGGTTCAGATTATGAAGCAAACATAGACAATTCTCCATCAATTCAAAATTTCAAACTGAATCCTTGACTCCACCTTTGATAACGATGATTTAGTCGTTTTTAAACCACAATTTTGCAAAAAAAACCAAACTAACTTAAACCAAAATATAAAGCAAGTAAGGGTCGAATCCACAGGGAGACAGGTTATCTTTAGCAGTGAAGTTTGTGTCAAACGAAAGTAACAAGGAGGTTTTTAGGTTTCGTTCACACACTAACATGTAAATCATAAGAGTTCAAGAGTTTATTAATCAATATTTAGAAACATTTAGGCAAACAAATATCCGCATTCGCTTGACAAGTTGATCATTCATTTCATTCAATATCTATGCAATAAAAAATCTAATTCCTTTTCAAAAGTAATTAATAGCACAACCAGATACTATTAACCCTAACTAGATAAATAATCATGAAACTATCAAGATTCAATCTAACTAGCAGCATTCAACAGTAAGAATACAATTGGATACAAACTAAGATAAAACAACCAGCTTTTACTCTAGGATGCAAATCAATTCTCTTATGCATACAACTAACACAACCAGATATTAGCACAATGCAATTGCTACTTATTAATTAGAGATGCTCAACCAGAAACACTCTAAATCTAGCAATAACCTAATAACAATAAATCCTAGGTGATCAGGCTAGAAATCAGTGAAACAAGTCAATCGCAATTCAAGCAAGAGAAAAGATTAAATCCATGCAATCGATAAGGAATTAGAAATCCCATAACTGAATTAGAATGAACACTTTAATTGTCTATCTAAGCAAAGAGGCTTAGTTCTCCATAGGTCTCCAAAATACAAAATAATTCCAAACTCAAAAACTAGGTCTAAACAAAGGGTCTAAAGCTCCTTAAATAGGAGAAAACAAGATATCCAAAAATACATAAAAACCGGACTTAAAACAATATCCATAAGACGGATTCCTCCTCGACACTGGCAGCGGGCGCCGCCTATGGGGCAGCGGTCGCCGCCTCCCACAGAATGCGTTTTCTTCACTTCAGCTTCAAGTGGTCTTTGGTGCACTTTGGCTCTTCCTTCTTCTAGGCTCCAAAATCCATCTTTAGCACCTAAAACATGAATAAAAGTATGCTAAAACCCAATCTAAATACACAACATAAATGTGCATATCAAACTCCCCCACACTTAAATCTCACTCGTCTCGAGTGAATCAGAAAACTAACACTCGTAATCAATAACAACCTAGATCATCAAGAGTAGAGAGAGCCTATAGCTAAAGGTAATAGCAATAAACAACAAAGCTCCTATCCAACCATCCCAACAAAATATAACATAATCAGCGCCAGCATCCAACAACCCTGACAATACAACTCTAATCAACACAACTCAGTACTACAATCAACCATCAACATATCTAACACCAACTCCACATATCCAACATCTATCAACAATATGCATCAATAAAGAGGGTGAAAAATCAACAAACTACACCTTATCCCTCCCAGTGAAAACCTACCCAAAAACACTCCTATACTCTGATGGGGTGTCGTCCGGCTCGGATGATATCAAAATTTAAATTTATAAACTGAACCCCAGTTGTAGTAAAAGAGGTAGGGTGTCGAACACACGGGAATTCGTGCGTTGAGAGTACCAAAAAGACTAAAAAGAGGTAAAAGAAAGGCAAAAACAAGGAAAATCAAAGAGAACGCCTCGGACCGACACAGGTCACTTCGGTCCGAGGGTGGATCAAGGAGAGTTGGCCGGGACCGACACACACAACGTCGGGCCCGATGTACTGGGTAACTCGGTCTTGCACAAATGGTAGATCAGTCTTGGGTTTTTTGTTCCTTCCCTAACTAGACTTGGGTGATTCCACCCTAATTCAGCCAATAAGTGTTGATCCTTATGAGATCGAGGTTGTTGCCTTCGATCCCTGCACTCTACACTTCGACCTTAGGGAGTTTTCACCTCCTTCGATGCTAGGTCTAGTGATGGGCTCGAGATCGCTTTCGCTTACTCTTACCAACCACAAGCCCTAGATCCCTTGTTCTCACAAGAGAATTGAAGCTCACTCAAGGCTATGGAATTGGGGGTTCACACCCAATCCTAGCTAGGGGATTCTCCCATAGCCCAAGACTATGAAATCTACTCCATCAAGTAAGAGTAAAAAGCAATCAAATGGCAAAGCAAGCAAATCTCAATCATCAAACTTAAATCAAAACCAAATTGAAGGAAAATCCAAAGGGGTTCACAATATCCAAGTCTTAATTCTACTAAACCAAAGCAAAACAAGTTCAAAACCACTAACTCTCTCTAATCTCCAACGATCTCTCTTCTCTTCTCCTCCTCCTTTCTCCTCCTTACTCTCCAAGTCTTCCTTGAGCCTTTGAGAGTGATTTGGTGTGGATTCTTCTTAGATGCTCTATAATCACCTCTAATTATCCTCCCTCTTGGATTGGGGACCAAGGAATTCCAAAATTAGAAGAAGGGCAAATGTGGAAGATCACAATAATGTGCCTTGGAGCCCAATCCTCTCCTTTGCCGACTTGGATCGATACGGAGGTACCTCGGGCCCGACGTTGCCAACGTCGGTCCGAGCCTCTGAAGTACCAAACTCGGGCCCGACTTGGTGGGACATCGGTCCTGGCCTCGATCCTTCTCTTTTCTTGGTCTTCCTTGAGTCTTTCTTCGATCTTTGCATGGCTCTTCCGCTCCTTTGCTCCTTAGCTCGGCTCCTTTTTAGAAACTCCTCCAAAACGTCCTCTTTTGCGCCAATTTACCTACAAAACATAACAAACTCGCATAGTCTCCGAATCTCATAGAAATACGGGAACTAAGCTAAAAAGGAACAAAACTAACAAAGAAAGGAACAAAAGACACATATTTACAAGGGAAATTAACTACTAAAACACCACCAAAATGAGAGACATCATACTCCACTTCTTATGTCGCCAGCTCCAGTCAAAAGAACATCTTAAAACACTCTTTTTTCTTTCACTCTTTTTGCTTAGGCGCCTTTTCAGGTTTTCACCTAACATCTCTCTTTTCATTTTTCAATGTTGGACTCACCATCTCACATCACTCAAAAATCTATTTTTGCCCAAGCCTAATGCTTGTTAGATTACCTGCATTTTACTTGAACCGCCCTTTCGGGTTTTCAGTCAACCCCAGGATTTTTCTGCCTCTTTCTTTATTTTTATGGCTCTTTTTTTTTTAATTAATATAAATAGTAATATAAATCCAACTCCCCAACACTTATAATAAACATTGTCCTCAATGTAGAAAGATAAAAATAATATAAGGGGAAGTAAGGAAAAATACCCGACTGTGAAGGTGGTGGTGGCTAGATGAGATGATTGAGAACCCAAGAATAAGTTTTACTGTCACATATGCTCCTCCATGGTGTTGATATGGGCCACCTAGCACTACTGTAAAGGTGGTGGTAGTGGCAGATAATTAGGGTAGGATAGGTATCCAACCCACTACTGTTGAAAATAGTCCGTCTGCTGCTTATGGTGCTGCCTCTCCTCCTCATGAAAAGTAAGAAAATCCTCATCTACGATCACGTTGAGAAGTATCCATGCTCTAAATCATCTTCCAAATATGCATCTGATAGCCAGTTAGATACCCGATAATAGCCGCAACCCGATGCATCTCATCCTCCTCATCATCAAAATCATCATTCTCCCCTTCTTAAACTCAACTTTAATAGATGTAGGGGAGACAATAGTAGAAGAAGAAGTAGCCTCTTGATGGTCAATCGCTAGGTAGCGCGGAAGAAAGGAGTGAACAAAAAGATTGCCCGAACTCTTTTTTTTTTGAACTTTTTTTTTGTCAAACCCGAAAAGGCAGCGGTCGCTGCCATTTTTTTTAAGAAGGTCGTAGCTGAAGTAGAATTGGCTGCGGTCGCTGCTTGTGGGGCAGCAGTCGCCGCCACGGACAGTTGGATTTCGGAACTTAATGACAGCAGTCGCTGCCATTTAGGCGGCGGTTGATGTCTCTTATTTTGGTAGTGTTTTTGAGGTGATTTTCCTTTGTAAATATGTGTCTTTAGTCCCTTTTCTTGTGTGTTTAGTCCCTTTTTAGCTTAGATTCCGATTTTCTATGAGATTCGGAGACTATGCGCGTTTTGTGTGTTTTGTAGGCATTTCGGAGCAAAAATCATGGAGATTGGAGCATGGCATCATGGAGGAATTCAAGGATGAAAAAGGAGCCAAAATGGAGCTAACAAAGCATGGAAAGAATCCTCAAGTGAAGACGAAGAGAATGGCGAAAGAATCGAGTCAATCGGAGCTAAAACGAACGGAGCGAAACAAGCTGAAAAATGCCGTAGGACCGAGGTACCCGGCAAGTCGGGCCCTAGGTACCATGTTGGCCCGAGGTGGTGGTCCGAGGTGTGGCAAGTCGGGCCCGAGGTACTTGGAATGTATGCCCTTGGACCGAGGTTGAAGCAAGTCGGGCCCAAGTTCTCTCCGTGTCGATCCATGTCGGTCGTGGCTCCAGATTCCTTTCTTTTTGGGATTTTCTTGTTAATTCCCAAAATTATATTTGCTTCCTTGGAGATCAAGGAGTCTAGAAGCCTTGGGGATCAAGGAGTTCTAGAAGCCTTGGAGGTCAAGGACAAGCCTTGGAGCCCAAGGAGTTTAGAAGGGTAATCTAGTCTTTCCTTGGGGATCAAGGACCAATTCTCTATTTAAACCTTTATATTCTCTCATTTTAGATGGACAATTTTAGGGGGTGGACTCTTCTCCAAGGGAGGGAAGGAACCCAAGATCTAGAGGAGGATTTGGATGAATTCCTTTCCTTGGAGAGGAGAGAAACCCTTGGCTAACAACAATCCCACACCTAATCACTCTCAAAAGGCTCAAGGAAGACTTAGAGAGCAAGGAGAAGAGAGGAGGAGGAGAAGAGAGAGAGATCGGTGGAGCTAGAGAGGAGATTAGTGAGTTTTGAACTTGTTTTGCTTTGGTTTAGTAGAATTGAGACTTGGATCTTGTGAACCCCTTTAGATTTGAATGAGATTTGGCTTTGATTTGAGTTTGATGATTGAGATTTGTTTGCTTTGCCATTTGATTGCTTTTTACTCTTACTTGATGGAGTAGATTCCATAGTCTTGGGCTATGGGGGAAACCCCTAGCTAGGATTGGGTAGGAACCCCCAATTCTATAGCCTTTGAGTACTTCATCTATGAATCCTCTCTACATTGAGCTTCAATCCTTTAGTGGAAACAAAGGATCTAGGGCTTGTGTTTGGTAAGAGTAAGCGAAAGCATCTCGGACCCATCACTAGACCTAGCATCGAAGGTGAGTGAAAACTCCCTAAGGTCGAAGTGTAGAGTGGAGGGATCGAAGGCGAACAACGTCGATCTCACGAAGATCAACACTTATTGGCTGAATTGGGGTGGAATCACCCAAGTCTAGTTAGGGAAGGAACCCAAAAACCCAAGACCGATCTACCAAATTTGCCTAGTTCGAGTTACCCAGTCATCGGGCCCGACGTTGTGTGAGTCGGTCCCGGCCAAATCAACCTCGATCCACCCTCGGACTGAAGTGACCAGTGTCGGTCCGAGGTGTTCTCTTTGATTTTCCTCGTTTTTGCTTTTCTTTTCCCCTTTTTAGTCTTTTTGGTACACTCAACGCACGAACTCCCGTGTGTTCGACACCCTACCTCTTTTACTACAATTGGGGTTCGGTTTATAAATTTAAATTTTGATATCATCCGATCCGGAACACCACGATCCCGACCCATCAGAATTTTGGCGCCGTTGCCGGGGAGTTCTACTTGTTTGAGGTACCATCTTTTGTTGAGTCTTTGATTTTGGTAGTGATTTGGGTGAGGGATTAGCCCAAGCCCCTTGTTTGTTTTGATTGGGTTTTGTTTGTGTCTTTTTTGTAGGTGATTCCTTCCAAAAAAAAATAGAAAAAAAAATGGAGTTCTATGATAGTGATGATGAGTGGGAGGTTTTCTACCTTCAAATGAAGACCTCGCATCTAAAAAGAAAAATCCACGAGTTAAAAGAGCAAGCGGAAAGAGATAGGAGAGCTCAAGCTAGAGCTTGTGAGCAACTTGATGCCCGGTTTAGAATGCAACAAGAGAGAGAAGTGAGAGCCTATGAGGAGGAGTGTTACATGAGAGAGGTGTATATGAACCAAGACCACTATGATGGACGAGGTGGTGCTCAATCCTATTGGGGAAGTCCCACTTACACTCAAATGCAAAGAGTATCTCCATACCAACCTCCGAGCTACGAAGAAACTCCTCCATGGGAATATATGTTGTAAGAAGGGATTGATGAGGAACCTCAATGGGCACAAGACTTGAAAACTCACTTCAATAATGTTGAGAGGCAAGTGGATGATATGAGTACTCAAGTCAATGAGCTTTGTGCGTGGAGGAGGCAAGTCGATGCCCAACTCGACTATTATTGGGCATCCCTCTCGAGTTCTCAAGAGCAAGTTCCGAGCTATGATGATGAAGAGGGCTATGATGAGGTCCGAGTCGAGCCACCACATGTCGAGAGGAGTGAGCAAGCTTGGACCGACGTACCCAATGTGTCGGGCCCGAGTTGCTTGCAAGTTGGACCGACTCTACAACCTAGGACCGAGTTGGAGGACGTGTCGGGCCCGAGTTACCCAGACATCGGGCCACTTCCCCTGCCTCCACTCTGCCCCGAGCCCGAGATGCCGAACGTCGGGACCGACTTGCGCCCACTCAGATCGGTGACAATGGAGGAAAACTATCTCATGGCTCTTGAGCGTTCAAGGATTGAAGTGAAGGAAAGCTCTCCCTCTCTTATGATTAAAGAAAAAGTCGAGTCTCGGTTCAAACAAGCTTTGGAGGAGATGCCGGAAGTCGGGCCCGATGTAGCTCCTATGTCGGTCCAACCCGAAAAGCAAGCCTCCAAGACCATGTGTGGGACTCGTTTGCCCTATATCCTTTGCTCTTTTGTGACGGTTTCTTGTGAGTCATATGGTGCGGATGGACCATACTCGGTGGATTCGATCTCCGATTATCCTTGGTCTAAGTATGGGGTCCCCCGCCATTATGACGAGGCCGAGGCGCATGTTTGGTTGGACTATAGTGAATGGCCTCAATTCTTTTTGAGTGATGAGATGGTCCTTGGAGAGTTCATGGACCCCGAGCCTTATTTTCCACCCTAACGGAGATTTGGTGGCACGTCAAGCTAATGACGTTAAAAGAGCGCTTCTCGGGAGGCAACCCGACGTATCCTACGTATCCTTTGTTTTCTTTTGATTTGTTTTCTTATTTTTAGGATTTGAGCTTATTGTGCTAACCCTCTCTCTAAACCCCCTTGAATGCAAGTATTTTGGGATATATCTTTGGTGTGATCTTGTAGGTGCTTCTTGATTCGAATGATGAGCTCAAAGGCACAAGGTGTATGATGCAAATGGACGAACAACTAGGATGTGAGACGAGCAAACGGTCTCGACCACCTCTCAAGTAGTTCGAGCCTCAAGTGCTCCACCTTTCCCTCCCCATGTGCCGATGTCAACAATTCACCATTCTTCCGAGCTTCAAACGCCTTGTCTAGTGAGTTTCCCTTTTCATTTTCCCTTGTGGTTTTATTTGAATGCAATGAGGACATTGCATATTTTAAGTATGGGGTATGGGAAAAGGAAACTCTTTTGTGCCTAGTGTTTGTACATATGTGGGGTGTGTGTGTCTTTTGTTTTGATTTTGAGAAATTTTTAGAAAAAATCCATAAAAATTTGGAAAAATTGTGCTGAAAACAACAAAAAGATTTTGTTTTGGACTAAGAAATCCCCATCTTAAGTGTCCTATGTAATGGCTTGGGTTTTATGTAATTCCTTTGCATGCTTTGGATGGTTTAGCCTAGTCTTATGATGTTGCTTTTATACATGATCCATGATTTGCATTCTATATTGAGCATGTGTGCTAAAAGATGACTTGTTTGCTACCTAGCATTGAGTGTACCTTGTGAGATTTGATTTTGGCCTTTTGGGATTTTTCTTTGCATATCCCTCTTTTGTTTTGTGAGTGTACTCTCTTGTGTCATAGTCTCTTTGTTATTGAGGTGTATATTTATTTCTTGAAGCCGCTATGAGAATTGATCATGCATGCTAGTATTAAGATTAAACTTGTATGTTTTCAGCCACATAAATATCCTTATTCCTACCTATCATTAACCCTTGATTTGTAGCCCCGTTTTAGCCTATTAGCCTTTGTTTGTAGCTCCTCAAAAACATATTCCTAGCCGTTGAAAGCTTGACCCTTATGGGATTCGAACATAGTTGAGTGGTTGTGGAAATGATTTTGTGGAATACTTTGGGTAAAGGCAAGAGTGTGGGAAACACATTTTGGTAGTACAACTCCCAAGGAGAAAGTTGATGGGTTTTTGAGAATTTTGCACAAAGGCAAAAATGTGAAAAAAAAGTGAGCAAAATGCAAAGTATGGGGTCAATCGGGCCGTGATCGAGTCTAGTAGACTCGGGACCGACCTTGTAAAAGAAAAAGAAAAAAAAAGAAGGAGAAATAAAGAAGAAAAGAAAAAAAAAAGTGCAATAAAAAATCCAAGTGTAGAGATGTAAAATAAGGAAAGTGTGGGTGAAATGTTGGGTAAGTGCCTTTGATTGTTGAGAGTTGTTTGAAGGAGTAGTGAGACGTGGAATCTTTGGTGATGTTGGTGAGTATTTTAGGTTGTTCGAGTCCCATTGTGAGCACCACATAGCCAAATGAATCCTTCCCTTATGAAACACCAAAAGCCCCATTACAACCCGGCCGAATGGAATTCTCTATGAGGATCTCCATTGAGTCCAAGTTCATCTTGTATTGGTTTGTTTTGACATCTCTAGGTAGAGAGATTGGTAATATTATCTTCAATGGTAAAAGTAGACTTTGCACAAGGCATGAGTGGAGAGATGCATCACTTTTATGCATTAAGCCATACATACTTGAGAGTTGTGTTTTGATTACATTTCCCTAAAGTGAGGCTAGGTGGTAGCATTTCATACTTGAAGCATGCATACACATGTGATGACGTTTGATTGCTTATCCTTGGATTCATACGTGCTTGAAAATGGTTTTGACTTAGAGCTTTACTTGAAGATCATGTTGAGGTTTTGAATCCAAGTTATTGCTTGAGGACAAGCAAGTTTAAGTATGAGGTATTCTGATGTCTCTCATTTTGGTAGTGTTTTTGAGGTGATTTTCCTTTGTAAATATGTGTCTTTAGTCCCTTTTCTTGTGTGTAAAGTCCCTTTTTAGCTTAGATTCCGATTTTCTATGAGATTCGGAGACTATGCGCGTTTTGTGTGTTTTGTAGGCATTTCGGAGCAAAAATCATGGAGATTGGAGCATGGCATCATGGAGGAATTCAAGGATGAAAAAGGAGCCAAAATGGAGCTAACAATGCATGGAAAGAAGCCTCAAGTGAAGACGAAGAGAATGGCGAAGAATCGAGTCAATCGGAGCTAAAACGAACGGAGCGAAACAAGCTGAAAAATGCCGTAGGACCGAGGTACCCGGCAAGTCGGGCCCGAGGTACCATGTTGGCCCGAGGTGGTGGTCCGAGGTGTGGCAAGTCGGGCCCGAGGTACTTGGAATGTATGCCCTTGGACCGAGGTTGAAGCAAGTCGGGCCCAAGTTCTCTCCGTGTCGATCCATGTCGGTCGTGGCTCCAGATTCCTTTCTTTTTGGGATTTTCTTGTTAATTCCCAAAATTATATTTGCTTCCTTGGAGATCAAGGAGTCTAGAAGCCTTGGGGATCAAGGAGTTCTAGAAGCCTTGGAGGTCAAGAACAAGCCTTGGAGCCCAAGGAGTTTAGAAGGGTAATCTAGTCTTTCCTTGGGGATTAAGGACCAATTCTCTATTTAAACCCTTATATTCTCTCATTTTAGATGGACAATTTTAGGGGGTGGACTCTTCTCCAAGGGAGGGAAGGAACCCAAGATCTAGAGGAGGATTTGGGTGAATTCCTTTCCTTGAAGAGGAGAGAAACCCTTGGCTAACAACAATCCCACACTTAATCACTGTCAAAAGGCTTAAGGAAGACTTGGAGAGCAAGGAGAAGAGAGGAGGAGGAGTAGAGAGAGAGATCGATGGAGCTAGAGAGGAGATTAGTGAGTTTTGAACTTGTTTTGCTTTGGTTTAGTAGAATTGAGACTTGGATCTTGTGAACCCCTTTAGATTTGAATGAGATTTGGCTTTGATTTGAGTTTGATGATTGAGATTTGTTTGCTTTGCCATTTGATTGCTTTTTACTCTTACTTGATGGAGTAGATGCCATAGTCTTGGGCTATGGGGGAAACCCCTAGCTAGGATTGGGTAGGAACCCCCAATTCCATAGCCTTTGAGTGCTTGATCTATGAATCCTCTCTACATTGAGCTTCAATCCTTTAGTGGAAACAAAGGATCTAGGGCTTGTGTTTGGTAAGAGTAAGCGAAAGCATTTCGGACCCATCACTAGACCTAGCATCGAAGGTGAGTGAAAACTCCCTAAGGTCGAAGTGTAGAGTGGAGGGATCGAAGGCGAACAACCTCGATCTCACGAAAATCAACACTTATTGGCTGAATTGGGGTGGAATCACCCAAGTCTAGTTAGGGAAGGAAACCAAAAACCCAAGACCGATCTACCAAATTTGCCTAGTTCGAGTTACCCAGTCATCGGGCCCGACGTTGTGTGAGTCGGTCCCGGCCAAATCAACCTCGATCCACCCTCGGATTGAAGTGACCAGTGTCGGTCCGAGGTGTTCTCTTTGATTTTCCTCATTTTTGCTTTTCTTTTCCCCTTTTTAGTCTTTTTGGTACACTCAAAGCACGAACTCCCGTGTGTTCGACACCCTACCTCTTTTACTACAATTGGGGTTCGGTTTATAAATTTAAATTTTGATATCATCCGATCCGGAACACCACGATCCCGACCCATCAGCGGTCACTGCCATCAAGTCGTGGCCAACATCGATATCCCGTAATTGGCAGCGGTCGTCGCCTTTGGGGCCGCGGTCGCTACCAGTTCGTCTCAGCTTCTCGTACATCCTGCACGTTAGTGCGACAGAAGAATAACAATTGAAAGGAAACTAACCTATGCTAGTTAAGGGAAGGAAATTACCTACACCGGGTTGCCTCCCGATAAGCGCCTTAGTTAGTGTCCTGGGTCGACGCCTCGTATGATTTCACAAGATTGGACATTGTCAATGCCCTTAATAACCTAACAAGCTTGTACCCTAGGATGCAAATCAATTCTCTTATGCATACAACTAACACAACAAGATATTGGCACAATGCAGTTGCTACTTATGAATTAGAGATGCTCGACCAGAAACACTCTAAATCTAGCAATCACCCAATAACAATAAATCCTAGATGATCAGGCTAGAAATCATTAAAACAAGTCAATAGCAATTCAAGCAAGAGAAAAGATTAAATCCATGCAATCGATAAGGAATTTGAAATCTCACAACTGAATCAGAACGAACACTTCAATTGTCTGTCTAAGCAAAGAGGCTTAGTTCTCCATAGGTCTCCAAAATACAAAATAATTCCAAACTCAAAAACTAGGTCTAAATAAAGGGTCTAAAGCTCCTTAAATAGGAGAAAACACGATATCCAAAAATACATAAAAACCGGACATAAAACAATATCCATAAGTCCAATAAATAAAACGCAACGTTTAAGATGGATTTAGCCTCGACACTGGCAGCGGGCGCCACCTATGGGGCAGCGGTCACCGCCTCCCACAAAATGCGTTTTCTTCGTTTCTTCACTTCAGCTTCAAGTGGTCTTTAGTGCACTTCGGCTCTTCCTTCTTCAAGACTCCAAACTCCATCTTTAGCACCTAAAACATGACTAAAAGTATGCTAAAAACCCATCTAAATACACAACATAAATGTGTATTTAAACCTTATAAAGACTTTAAGAGTACTCCTAAAGCTAAAATAGAGATTTCTCCATCTATTTCTAAAGTTGATGTCACAAAAGTTGCATATGGAATTATCATCTAAAGAAGGATCATTCCACCGATGTTCCTTGTTTTTATACTTTTAATGCTTTATTTCTTTTATGAAGTTAAAAAAAAATCAACTTGTTCGAGATCTAGAAATGATTCATGCGCAAAATGAGCTATATCAATTTAAAAAGAACAAAGTGTGGAAATGATGAGGGACCATCAAGCAACGATGTACAAGTGCCTCTTATGGATGATGGGCCCATGAATCGATCAAGACCCAAAAAGTTGCAAATAGATTTAACTGGGGTAGGGCGACATTGTACGACCTCGCTCAAGTCATCTAAACCATCTCAAGTGTCATTGGTCATGTGCATATTTCTAACACCCAACGGCAAGGATAAGCAAGGTCAATGCCAAGGCAACACTAGTGTCTCACAAACCGGCTTTTAATGCATAGGCACGCCCTGTGCCAGGCGCACCCTTTCCAACAACCGTATCCAAGAATGTCCTTTCAAGGCACTTAGCTTGCATATTGGTTATTTGGGTCGTTTGTGGTATTTTAAGACATTAGTTGGCCTTATTTCATTTTTAATATTTTAGATATTTAAAGAGCATGCCTTGCTATTGTAGAACACAGATTTGCCTTTATGAAAACATAAAACTCACTTTTCTCCATTTGAGTGCACCAGTGGTCCTTGAGTGCTTCTTGTGATTGCAGCTTCATTTATGTTGTTCTATATCATTCCTTTTACAAATTTGGTATATTCTACACATTCACATGCTATTTTCGTAGTGCTTGCATAGTTCAATCCTTTTGTGTCACGTTCTATGAAGATTGGTATTCATTTAAGTGGTATTGGTGCTTGAGCTCCATATATAGCTCTTATCCATTAGCTTAGTTGTTCTTCTTGTTTGTTGTTGTGCATTCATTTTCCATCTAGATCTAATCTTCTTCTTGATTATATTTGCTTGGATTATGTCGAGTGTTGGAAGATCGGGCCACCTCGTATTAGGAAACTTGTCCCTTGACCAAAAAACAAGAATGTTACAACAATAAGATGTATCTTTAGGAACAAAATGGATGACATAGGTACAATGTTTAAGAACAAAGCTAGATTACTGGCGCAAGGATACAACCAAGAGGAAGGAACTGACAAAGATGAAATCTTTGCCCCAATTGCAAGAGCCGAGGCCATTTGGCTATTTCTGGCCTTTATTGCTTATAAAGGTCGGCTTCAAGCTTTTCCAACCGGATGTTGAAAGATGGCGAATTTGTATATCACCGAGGTTGTGATTCCATGCGACGAGAAGCTCATAACCCTCAGCATCTAAGATGACATCATTCATGATGTCTTCCTAACAAAAAGGTACATCTTTCTTCCTAAGATTATCATGTGATATCTTGGGAAATGTATTTCTAAGGTCAGCCACTCTCTTCCCTACCCTATTCTTGTGAAGAAGATTATAATTCTTGATGAAGTGTATGATTAGACTGTTCCAAAAGAGGTACTTGGTCAAGATTTGGACTTGGTCAACATCATGAAGATGAAGCACTCGGAGCAACCAATGCCTACTTAGGGAACTCTTCTCCCATCTATTGAAAGGGGTTTCGTTGAGAGCTCTTCCCCTACTATAGCAATTGAGCTCCCTCAATCAATTCTCATTGTGCTAATGGAAGTGAGGGTCATGTTGGACCGATTTTCCATGATCAAACCCCTTTTCATCCTCACCTCATTATCCTTGTTTTTCTTTTCTTTTTTTAAAATTGTTGCAATTCCATGTTTATTGTACTTCTTTGTACTTAAGTAATAAAAATATCCTTTAATGAATTGATGTGTTCACATGTGTTTCCATTTCAATGACGTCAAAAGGGGGAGACGAAGTTTGAAGAAATTCGTTGTCTTTTGGTTATATAGATATGCTTCTGCTAATGTGGAATTGTTTGCATAATACTTATGATCGACTTAGAACTATATATATTCCTTTGAAATGATAGCATAAACTACCTTGGGGGGTGACAATGAATAATGATCTTTACTTTATTTGCAAAGTGTTGGATCGTGAGTAGTTAGTGACATATAAGGACGCCTAAAGGGATGGTGTCCTATGTAGAGGAATACCTAATTAAAAGTATGATTACAGGAAAAACACAAGTAAGGACGACACAAGAGTTTATAGAGGAACCCCGCTTAGAGCAAGTGGTCTAGAGGGGTAAACCTCTACCTCCGAGGAGGACTTTGAATGACTTACATTCACTTGTATTATGTGAGTCAATACAGCTATTATAGAGGCAAATTTTACACTTCCCTAAGCTACATGATTCCGTCCATACAATTTACTAGTGAAATTTCTCTAAGCCCTAGCTTTGGTAGCCTAACACAGTAATCATACAGTACAAAGGGAACTCAAACCTCTTATGTTTCCTAGGGACTAGGAAACACACAACACTCTTTGTTACCAACAAATTTGGTTTAGTTTGGACTTCTTCTTTGGATCTAAGTCTCTCTCTCTCTCTCTTGTCCTTGAAGTGTTCTTAGTGTTCTTGGTAGCTCGTGAGAGAGTATCAAAGAAGTCACCTCACAATATATACAAGCGGTTGTATTTATAGTAAGTGAGACAATGTTCCTTTCATAGAACCCCTTTGCCCTTTTGGCATCCTCAGATGCAGTGTCAGGCTTGTCTCTTTCACCAATGTTGTATAGCCTTGTCTTCATCCGAAAGTTAGCTCTCCTTTCGTCGGGGAGCTCCCACACGTATCTTGGGATGAGATGAGAAAGCGACATCTTGGTTTTATGCGTTTTTGTCTTCTAACATATGATGGTTCTGAGGACTACGACTGTTGATGATGTCATTTTTGTCAGGCAGCCTTGACTTCGTTTGAATTTGAACTTTGGTAATTTTGGCCCACGTTCCTACTCGATAGGGAAAACTTCCCTATCTTGTAGAAACTTGTTCTTGTTCAACACATTAATTTTAGGCAACCTTGACTTCGTTTGAATTTGAACTTTTGTTGTTTTTTATTTTTTGGACTCGGTGAGAATTAGGAACCCTACTTATGTAGGGGAACCTAGAGTATCCTTTCGGATGAGAGCTAAATTTGAACTTTTGTTGTCGTTTGCACATGATGATCATCCTAGGAAGCATGTACGGGGTAAACACTTGGACAACAAATTAGATAACACTGAGTTTGTTATTATCAAAACCAGATACGAAGAGCATTGATTCGGTGTTAACAACTGAAGTACCTAACACTGTCACAACACTCTGCATGTTTTATTAATGGGTTTCTTATAATCAAATCAAGGGGAAATACTGGAACAATGATTGGATCGTCAAAGGACTCTCAATTTCTGATATAAAATTTTTCCTCTATCCATTAAGTTTGGATGATTGACAAATACCTATAGAGCTAATATTTGTAAATAAGTATTTCATAATAACAATGCTTAGAGCTTCATGAGCATAGTGGAACTATTTTATATGCAATAAAAAGGAGTGAAAGGGGGTTTTCCACTGAGTCAAGAGTAAAAGTGCACATCCCTAAAAAGTCATGTCAAGAATCCATGTAAACAAGCACAAAATGAACATTTGTCAAAAGTGAAAACAACAGGTAACGAGTTGCCAATGAATGATATGAAAACAACCATTTGCCAGAATTTTAAAAGACATTTATAGAATGTAATTTTAGGATTTATGATAATGCATGAGAATAACAAGTTACTGTTGGCACTTCTAAAAGGGACGTTGGCACTTCTGAGCCTGAAACCAACCCAACTCCGTTTCACGAAATAGAAGACAACTCCGATGACGAGTTTGGTTCAGAAGAAGGTGGATCTCTTGAAGAGATCGATTTGGATGCCGTCCAGGATGAGATAACACGACAACAAATAGAGGCGGACGTCGTACTTGCCCGTAAGATCTCAAATGACAAGGATAACGTCCTTCCAAAGAACGCTCTTTAGGCAGAGCAATCAGTCCAAGAACTCACTTTGGATGAGCAATTGAAAAAGGACGCCAACGAGGAAGTTCCTTATGAGGTCGCTCCTCAAGATGCGGCAGGCAAATCCACCTCCAAAGGACAAAGGGCTGAACCGTCTAAGAAAAGAAAAACTACTAAGAACAAGTACAGGGTCGGTCAAGACGAAGACCAAGAGGCTGAAGATCTCCAAGAGGGAGACCAAGGTGAAGAGGAAGAGGAAGAGGACGATAATGCTGATTCCTCTAAGTCCAAGAAAGGCAAGAAGAAGGGCAAGAAAGAGGAGCACATTTTGAGTCCCTTAATCTACGACGAGGCCTTCCTTAGCCAATACTCAGAAGCCGCCCAGCTGGTTGAACTGCTAAAATTCTAGGGGTGGATGATTTTGTGTGAAGAAATTGTGGTAGTGAATCCTAAACAAGTCCATGAGTTTTATGACTCGCTGGAGATTGATCTTAAGAGCGGCACATGTTCTTTCATTCCTAACGGAGAACATGTGTCTTTCTCTGAGAAAACCATAAGGGGTCACTTAGGGCTCGGCAAAGCCCGTCCAGGACCAGAAGCCCTACACAGCGTACCGTCTAGTGGCTTTGGGATTGATGGCGAAGAACTTGATTACTTGATTCATCGTATCTTCAATGGGAAGACTCCAATTGCAAATGATAGAGTCTCCCACGTCCTCTCCCATATTAGCGCCATGGCCCACTACTTCATCTGTAGGATGGTGGTGCCAAGGTAGAAAAAGAAGAGCATAGTCCAGACAATTGACTGCCTGCTCCTAGACGCCTTCCTCAAGCCTGGCAAGATCAACCTTGCGAGCATTGCCATGGAACACATGGTTAAGTGCACAAGGAAGAACCATGCTCTCCCCTATCCTGGGTTAGTCAAGGCTCTTCTTGAAGAAAATGACATCTACATTGCTGAGGACGAGTCACCCTAGGCATGCACTGGGACGCTCGTCTTGGTCTCGTTGAAATAAGGCATAACAGAGAATTGCCTTCCGTTCTCAAACGCCTAGAGAAGGAGAGGAAAGAGGCTGAAAAGAAGAAGAAGGAAGAGGAAGCTTTAAGGAAAGCTAAAGAAGAAAGGATAAGGCAAGAGGCCGCTGTTGCTCAAAAGAGCAAGAACGTTGCTTCTAATGATGACATCCCTGAAATAGAAGAAGAACGGCAGGCCAGAATAGCTCAGATTGATCAGTTGACTGCTTTCCTTAATTAACCCACTCTTGAGTTTGCTCATCTCACTCCTGCTCAGCATGTGAATCCGTCCTTCTCTTTCCAAACCACTCCAGCTCCTCCTCAGCTAGAATCTCATTCAAGGAAGCATCTACTCTTGCTCATGATCCACAACCGGAATGTTCTCAATCAACAAGGGAACCTCCTCATCGAGCGTTTGAGTCAAATCTCTACTAGCTTCAACTCTTACTTTCAAAGCATCAGCCAACAAAATGAAATCATGCGATAACTTGTTCAAGCAATACTTCGTGAAGATGTAGAGGACGATGCTCAAGGAACGGAACAAGAAGCAAGGGAAAGGGACGATGTTCACCGTCCTGATGGATCACCTCCTTCCTAATCTTTTAATCCCTCACTTATTATTGCATGTGCTTCTTTTGTTTTATTTTCAAACAATTTCCTCTGATTGTCTGTAATGACTATTTTGTTTAAATGGCAGTTTTTCATGTTTGTGTGCATTCGTTTGTTCAAGCATTCACTTGCCTTTAATTATGTCTCTATGCTATCGTCCTTAACCAACTTGTTATCCTTTTCGATGATGGCAAAAGAGGGAAGTATAGTTTTGCAAAGATGCGCTTCATATTAGCTATCTAGAATAAGCAAGTGTTAAGGGGGAACTATTAGTGAAAGGTCTAAGGAACATTGCTCTAAATAAATTTTAGGGACGCTTAGAAATTGCTCAGGACGCCACCCTCTCCGTAAAATCCAAAAGTTAAATAGATAGATCAAAGTCTGAAAACTTGTGTTCATCTAAAAATGCTAAGTCCTAAGGATGCCTTTTAGAGTTTTCAAGCATGCTAAACTTTGAAGTCAAAACTATTTTACTTAAGGGTTTGTCATCATCAGCAAGGGAGAAATTGTTAGTATGATGTTAAGGACTCCTTTGTACTTAACATTGTACCCATTATAATCGTCCTTTGGTTTTGATATGACAAACTCACTTTGATATAATAAGTTGTCCAAGTGTTTCAGGAACGCAGGTCATAAAAAGGACAACAAGTTGTGTAGCCGTCCCTAAGGTGTAGGGACGCTACTTCTCAGAGTAAAGGACCAATTACGTTACTACCTTGACGAGGACGCAGTCCCAAGCAAGTAGGAACACAAGCTTAAATCTCTGGAGCCCTTACAAGGCTACCCGACAAAGTGACATCACCCTACAAGCCATGATCATGAAGTCCACGTCGAAGCAGATCATGTACATAAGTTCATCACCACGTGGAAGCAGATCCTGTAGTTGAGTTATACGAAAATTGTCCAGAAGCTTCCGTCATCACCGCCAAGGGCACGTGGAAGGTGATCCCTATTGCAACGTACTCAAGGGCATGATCGTCAGAGTAAACATGTCTCTCCCAAGTCACTATAAATACCCCTCGGGCATTTATTGTGACTTACGCTTTTCACAGAATATTCAGAGCATATCGTCACGATCACGAAGAACACCAAGAACTAACCAAGAACACTAAAGAACTAGGTGTTAGATCGAGAGAAAGGCTAAACCCAATCACAAAATAATTTTTTAAGAAAATATCAAAAACGGAGAATTGTCCCTTACGAAGAATTATAAAGGGAAGTGTTGTTTACCGTCCTTATGTTGTGAGGTTAGGTTAGAAACCTTAGGCTTAAAGGAGTTTCGCTAGTGAACTTAGGGATGCATACCTTTGTTCAGAGAACTGTGTAAACTCGCCATCAAGGTTGTAAGGACTCCTCATATATAAGATAAGAACGGCTATTTGAAAATCCTCCAAGGAGGTAGAGGTTTACTCTCAAGGACAGCTTTGGTCTTGAGAGGTTCCTGTATAACCGAGTTCTTTACTTATCGCATTTACCTGTTAAGTCTTTTGTTTATTTCCGCTCCACAAGGACGGCCTTAAATTGTTAAGGACGCCCGTTTCAACTGACTTACGATCCAACACTATCTATGGAGTATTGGGATTGTCTCATTCTTTTAACCGAGTGAAGAGTGAAGGTGGTTGATGGGGATTTGGGGGATTCTATAACATTAAAGGAAAATGCTAATGGAACTCGTGTTGTAAGTTCTGATTTACATTCATTGATTAAATTATCCAAGCCATAGATATAAGTTGATGAAACATAATAGCAGCGTTGCTAGTCTTTGGTGACTCTAGAAATAGGAATAGACAAATTTATGTTTTGTCTTGTGTATTTCGGCTAGAACGACAATTATGAATGCCAATAAGATCATTCAAAATTCCTCCAAGGAGGTAGAAGATTACTTGAACAAACTAGTTGGCTTATGAGAGGTGCCTTTATAAGAAATTGTGTCCTTTACTGTTTCATACTTTATGTTTTACTTGCAATAATTTTCTTCCACTACCTAAGTAACTATTCAGCAATAGTTCCTTAACTCTTACTAACGCGTACTAGACATGACAATCGATCGGGTTTTGGATGGATGTACAATTTCCAAACCCAACCCACATTACAATTTTTCCCACCCGAATCCGACCCGACATTGTAACATGAGTCACCTGAATCCAATCCACCCTATATATATTATCGGGTGGGTGGGGTGGATCGGGTACAATACTTAGTGGCGAGGTGGGGTGGCAGCCGAAGCTTAAATCGGATATGAGATATCGAGAGAGGAGATTCTTTTTATTTTTGGTGCCCATTTTGTTTTCATCAATTAATAATTCATTACAAATTACACATCTACTACCATACAATATAAAGTAGAATATATGTTTTTGTTAAATTTTTTGTCATTTCATCAATGTGGAATAAAAAAATTGTTATTTACGTCATCTAATCAATATTGAATAAGATAATGATTTTACTATAACAATGGTAACTAGTATTTCTACTATCATATCCTATCCAGTTTTTGATAGGTTAATTTATTTTACTAATATAAATCAATCGCAAATCTTACAAGAATTAATAGAAAAAATGATTTTGGATATCTTTCATGTCTGCTTAATTTTGATATGAAGATATAATTTCCCGTTAAATGCTTTTTATTTCTGGTAAAAGTATTTTTTTTTCAATTTTATGAAGATTCTATATAATTAGTTAAAATAATAGGTTTCACAATTGAAATTAATAATAAATAAATTACATATATAGGTTAAGAGATTTGAGCTTGGGTCTATCGGGCCTGTATTGTAAATTTTCGAATAAAAAGCAGGCTTAAATTTATACTAGTTGAGGACCCGTACAATGTACGGGTAATGACCATCCTTTTCCCATGCTCATATAAATTATATGAGGATTATTTTAATAACTAAAGATATAATCATATAAATTATATGAGGTGTGTGTGAAAGATAATTTTTCATCCTCGTATTTCTAACATATACATTTAACAAATTATATGAGATTTGTACAAAAGATAATTTTCCATAACAATCTTTATTGGATAAAATTTGGTTAATCATTTTCCATCCTTTGAAAGAAGTTGATCGCTTGATACGGAAAAATATGTAGAGAGATTATAGCTAATATAATTTTCCATTTTGATATGTGATCTAATTATAGTACACAATCCTATTAATCTTGGGTTAATAATTTTATTTTGTTAATAACTGCTAATTGATTCACTCTACTTTGTATAGGTTAACTCTTGTATTTTAGAGCTATATTGAGAGTGTTTAGGTTAGTTTTGAGCGTTATTGTAATATCAAGACCGAAGACACAAGACATGAAGAATCAAGAGTAAAAGAGCTTAAAGACGAAGAATCGCCACTGCATGATTACCGCGGACGCGTGACCTATGGCGCGGGCGCGGTGGAGTGGAGGAGCGAACCAACTTAAACCGTGAAGGCCGCGGACGCGTTGCCTCCGGCGCGGCCGCGGTAGAAGCTGACCCTGGAATTGACCATTTGAAGGCCGCCGCGGGCGCGGTTCTTGTGCCGCGGGCGCGGTGGTAGCCGACTTCCAGACGGATGAAATCTTGGCGTTTCTATCTTGTTTCCTTTCTTATCTTTCGGTTTCCTATCTTATTTAGTCCGAAAAGGTTGATCTTTGGGGCCATATAAGGGGGACCTTTTCTAGGTTTTTAGGGGAATCCAATTCTTGTCAATCAATTGTAATTCAAATAAAGATTAGAGTTTTCTTTGTAATGGAGAACTAACTCTCCTCTGGAGTTTATTCAATCAAGGGAGCTTTATTATGAAATTGTGAAATTCTGGTAATCTCTTTATCCTTAGGTCCTTATTGATACTCTTGTGCTTCATCCCATGATCTATGTTTGATTTTATGAGCCTGATCAACTTGTTTGATTGACTTAGATCTATTGTTTGAATTAGGATTGGTTGTTGTCTATGCATCTTTCCTATTCTCGAAACAACTCTACTCTAGGACCGTGGACTAGTTTAGGGAAGAGTATTCAATGGTTAAATTGTGCATGAGACTCGTAGCTTGATTGCATGATTTGATTTCCTATTATCCCTGTGCTCTATGCTAATTCTAGGTTAAGCGTCCTTGCCTAGGGTTATAGAATTGCTTGGACCGTGGACTTGCGATTTCTAATGATTGGGATTGGAATTGACCTAAGCATATAAAGAGGTGGATGAATTCATGATCAACGGATTAATAAAGTGGAATTGATTGAATGAACTCTGCTTGATAACTTTGATGGAAACCAACTTTCAAACCCCCTTTTGATTACTTGTATGAAAACCACATAAAATCTGAATAAAACTGATTCCTTTGGGTTCGACCCCTTGCTTGCGTACTATACTTGTGTTTGCATGTTTGAGATTTATTTTTGATTAGGGAACAACGACTTTGCCCGAGTCAAATTTTGGCGCCGGTGCCGGGGAATCTTTTTCTTGTTTGGATTTTGTGTGTTTTCGGACTCTGCGCCCAAACCGCGCCCGCGGCCCCCTCGGCGCGTCCGCGGTTCGTATGCAGAACCACTCTTTGGGGTGCGGACCTAACACATGGTCCGTACCTGGTCTACTAATACTTCTCCTGTTCGTTTTGATCCAGAAATTGACAGGACTCTCCGGAAGATAAGAAGTGCCCCCAGACCCTCTGCATCTTACAACCTTCTTGAATCTCTCTCTCTCTCTGACTCTGAACCAGAAGACGCCATGGCGGAACAAACTATTCGCCAACTCACGGCGCCTGATCTCCAGCAACAGCAGCTCGCTGTTCAATTCCCCGAACTCGGGGAGGGTGTGAAGTTCGAGCTCAAGTCTGGCCTCATCCACCACTTGCCCAAATTTCACGGGTTGAGCGGTGAGGACCCGAACAAACATCTCACTGAATTCCACGCAGTGTGCGTGAGTATGAAGCCCACTGATGTGACGGAGGATCAAATCAAGCTCCGGGCTTTTCCCTTCTCTCTTGAAGACACCGCCAAGGACTGGCTCCTTTATTTGGTGCCAGGTTCTATCACTACTTGGGCGGCCATGAAGAAGGCGTTTCTTGAGAAGTACTTCCCCGCTTCCAAACAAACATCTATTAAGAAGCAACTCAGCAGTTTGGAGCAAGGGGAAGACGAGAACCTCTATGACTATTATGAGCGCTACAAGCGGCTCATCGCTAGTTGTCCCTACCATGGCTATCAAGCCAAGGACCTTATTTGCTACATCATCGAGGGACTCTGCGCCAATGACAAGAGGCTCGTGAATGCATCTTGTGGGGGTAGTTACGAGAACTTGACCCCCGCTGCAGCTTTTCAGAAGGTGGAGATCTTGGCGGAACAAGCCCACAATCAAAAATCAAGGACCAAGGTGAGGTCCGTGAGTGTGGTGAATGAGTCCCTGAATGCTGAAGTAAGGGAGCTCAAGGATCTTATGAAGCAATTTCTCACAAAGAAGACGGCCCAGCAAGTCAACGCTTGCGGTCTATGTTATGATGCTAGCCACCACACGGATCAATGCCCTACTATTCAAGAGACCGAGGAGTCGGTCAATACTATTGGCAATTACGGTGCGCCCCGACCCCGGAATGATCCTTATTCTAACACTTACAATCCGGGGTGGGCGAACCATCCTAACATGAGGTGGAGCAACCAGCAGCAGCAAGATCCACCACAACAACAGTAGCAGTACGCTCCTCAGGGCCAGCAACAACAATTCCGGTCCAATAACTATGCCCCGAGAGCACCTGCTCCGTCTCAGAATGATGCTATTACTGCCCTCTTGAAGGAGAACCAAGAGACGAGAGCCGCTGTAAAGAATCTTGAGACTCAGCTGAGCCAACTTGCCACCATAATCAATAGGCTCGAGTCTAAGGATTCCGGGAAACTTCCCTCTCAACCGCTCAATCACAAGGAGAATGTGAGTGCCATGAATTTGAGGAGCGGTAGAACACTGGCGAGCCGGACATCACCCACTGATGACGTACCGCGCCGGGGCGGCAGCACAAGAGGACGAAGCCTCTGTGGAGATTCCGCGCCCGCGCTCCCCCCTCCGCGCCCGCGGAATCCCAAGAGCCCATGGAGGACGAGAGTCGTAGTGACCCGCGCCCGCGGAGTCCGGACCGCGCCCGCGGCAAGGAGGCAGAACGAAATTTCGAGGCTTTGCTCGACTATGCTTTCAAGAATTACTCGCCTCCTCGCCCAAGCTCTCCTAGACGGAACCGAGCTCCAGCAGCAGAAGAGGATGATGGCTATGTGGCTCAACCTCTTCCACCATTGGATTCTTTCAAGCCATCCCCTCCATTCCCCGAGGCTCTCAAGGACACAAGGAAGCCGGCACATGACAAGGAACTCTTCGAGACCTTCGCTAATTGTCAGGTAAATGTTCCTCTCCTTAATCTCATCCAAAGTGTCCCTCGTTTTGCTAAATTCATGAAAGAGCTATGCACCATAAAAAGAAAGAATAGGACTAGTCCTAAGGTTAAAAAGGTAGCTCTAGTTGAAAAGACTCAGGATAGCAAGATTGAGACTTGTAATTCCCTACTCCAAAAGCAATTACCTAAAAAATGTTCAGACCCAGGAAGATTCACCGTCCCTGTCACTATTGGAGAAACTAAAATTGAGCGTGCTATGCTAGATTTAGGTGCCTCCATTAATGTTCTCCCAGCTTGCATGTATGATAGGTTAGGCCTTGGTCCTTTGAAGGAATCCGATATTGTTATTGAATTGGTTGATCACTCTAATGTGCGCCCGAAAGGGTTAGTTGAGGATGTTCTAGTACAGGTGCAGGGTTTGATCTTTCCCGCAGATTTTTATGTGATGGAGATAGGCGAAGGGCGGTACGATCCGGTTCTCTTACTTGGTCGTCCATTCATGAAAACCGCCAACACGGTCATTCACGTTGCCAATGGATCTCTTTCCATATCCCATGGTGGCAACACGGTCCGAATTGATGTTGATGAGGACCCGTATTGATCGTATCCACGTCGAGCCAACGACGTTAAACAAAAGCGCTGCTTGGGAGGCAACCCAAGGATTAGATAGATTGTTTTTCCATTCCTAGCTTAGGATTTGCTTGTGTTTTTTCGCTAACTTGCAGGTACTAGGTCCGAAAGGACACGCCTGGCGTGAAACCGCGCCCGCGGTGAATCGTCAGCGCGCCCCGATGAACAGGTACTAGCCCGTGCTCGCGGCAACCATACTGCGTCTCAGTTTTAGCTCGTTTTTATTAAAAAAAAAGACAAAAAAAAAGACAAAAAGATGACTTCTTGGTCACATTCTACCTCTATATTTTCCATCCATCTATATCCTTTCTATTCCATCTTCTATCTTTCCACCATTCTATTTCTTCTTGCCATCCATCTTTGTACTTTCCATCCTTTGGCTATGTGTAAAGCCTAAGTATGGGGGAGCTTTGTTCCCCCGGGAGTTCTTCTCCACGGCTCGAGTTCAAATTGTTATCCATCTTCCAAGAGACGAGCCAAGATACGATGGTTGTTTGCACATCACGCTTTTCAAGACGAAGTCCAGACATTACGCCTGCACATGTGCCGCGTCCGCGCCCCACCAGCCGCGACCGCGGTGCACATCCGAGGAAGACTTCGCTCTCTGCACCAATTCCGCGCCCGCGCCCCTTGTGCCGCGCCCGCGGTATGCCCACCGTTTGGAAATACGAAGCTTCTTTATTCTACCACCTATGAAGAGTTCTTCCATTCCACCTCTCTTCATCGTTTGTGAGTCTTCTGATATACCTTTCTCCTTGCTTCTATCCTTTCTCTTTGCTTCATTGAGGACAATGAAGGATTTAAGTATGGGGGAGGGAGTACTCGCATTCGCTTATCCTAGTTAGCTTAGTTAGCTATTTGCTTCAGATTTTTGATTTTCTTCTTTTCATGGAGCACTTGCACCATATTTGTTGCATAATAAAAGAAAGAAAGAAAAAGAAAAAGATAGAAAAAGCCATAAAGATTGAAAAAAGGCATATAAATCCTGGGATGAGACGAAAACCCGAAAGGGCGGCTCAGGTAATAAGCAGGTAACCCGGACCAGCATTAGGCTGGGGTAATATGAGGTTTATGAGTGATTGTGAGTATTTGTGAGCACACCCTTTGAAAAATGAAAAGAGCGGTTAGGTGAAAACCCGAAAGGGCGCCTAAGCAGAATTGAGCGGAAAAATTCGAGTGTTTTAGGATCATTCTTGCTTGGGGACTTTGGGGCTTCATCGTTAGATTTGGGTAGATCCTAGGTTGCTCTTTCATGTTTTTAGAGCTTGAGTGTTATATCATGTTGTGAGGTGTGTGTTTGAGCTTCATTGTTTTATGCTCATGATTTCTCTATTTTTGGGTTCGGGTTGTGAGTTGAGTGTTTTTATCTTCCCTTGTATTTCCTGAGATCTTAGATATGCTTACTTGTCATATTTGTTTGAGCTTACTCGAGGACGAGCAAGATCTAAGTATGGGGGAATTTGATTCGCTCTACTTTGTATAGGTTAACTCTTGTATTTTAGAGCTATATTGAGAGTGTTTAGGTTAGTTTTGAGCGTTATTGTAATATCAAGACCGAAGACACAAGACATGAAGAATCAAGAGTAAAAGAGCTTAAAGACGAAGAATCGCCACTGCATGATTACCGCGGACGCGTTACCTATGGCGCGGGCGCGGTGGAGTGGAGGAGCGAACCAACTTAAACCGTGAAGGCCGCGGACTCGTTGCCTCCGGCGCGGCCGCGGTAGAAGCTGACCCTGGAATTGACCATTTGAAGGCCGCCGCGGGCGCAGTTCTTGTGCCGCGGGCGCGGTGGTAGCCGACTTCCAGACGGACGAAATCTTGGCGTTTCTATCTTGTTTCCTTTCTTATCTTTCGGTTTCCTATCTTATTTAGTCCGAAAAGGTTGATCTTTGGGGCTATATAAGGGGGACCTTTTCTAGGTTTTTAGGGGAATCCAATTCTTGTCAATCAATTGTAATTCAAATAAAGATTAGAGTTTTCTTTGTAATGGAGAACTAACTCTCCTCTGGAGTTTATTCAATCAAGGAAGCTTTATTATGAAATTGTGAAATTCTGGTAATCTCTTTATCCTTAGGTCCTTATTGATACTCTTGTGCTTCATTCCATGATCTATGTTTGATTTTATGAGCCTGATCAACTTGTTTGATTGACTTAGATCTATTATTTGAATTAGGATTGGTTGTTGTCTATGCATCTTTCCTATTCTCGAAACAACTCTACTCTAGGACCGTGGACTAGTTTAGGGAAGAGTATTCAATGGTTAAATTGTGCATGAGACTCGTAGCTTGATTGCATGATTTGATTTCCTATTATCCCTGTGCTCTATGCTAATTCTAGGTTAAGCGTCCTTGCCTAGGGTTATAGAATTGCTTGGACCGTGGACTTGCGATTTCTAATGATTGGGGTTGGAATTGACCTAAGCATATAAAGAGGTGGATGAATTCATGATGAACGGATTAATAAAGTGGAATTGATTGAATGAACTCTGCTTGATAACTTTGATTGAAACCAACTTTCAAACCCCCTTTTGATTACTTGCATGAAAACCACATAAAATCGGAATAAAACTGATTCCTTTGGGTTCGACCCCTTGCTTGCCTACTATACTTGTGTTTGCATGTTTGGGATTTATTTTTGATTAGGGAACAACGACTTTGCCCGAGTCACTAATATAAAAACATTATTTTATTCAACATTGATGAGGTGGCGCAATTTTTAACAAAGACATAGGTTCCACTTTATACTGTATTATAGTAGATTACCTGTACACAGTACGATATTTGTACTAGTTTTGGTTTAAAACAATACATTATATATATATATATAGGTTTTGGTTCAAGTGAGGACTACTTTTATGGTAAGGACTACTCCTTATGGTAAGGAGTGATCTCATTCATTAGATTTACCTCCTTATTATATAATGTACGGTCAAGTTTTTGTTTAAAAAAATATATATTTTCAGGATAGAGTTTTTTTTTTCTACGAAAACGATATTTATTTCAATTATTAGTACAATTTTTTGTTCTATGAGTTCAACTTTTATATCTTTTGAGTTCATTTTTGTATAATTCGATTTTTCACAAAAATAAATTTGTTTTAGTTTAATAACTTATGAATTCAAAAATATTTTTTCTGTAATACATAAATAAAAACTAAAATAATAAAAAATAAAAAATACCTTTCTTCACAAATACAATGATTATAACCTTGAAATGTGGTAGTTCAATTTTTACAACAAAAGTGTTCAATTTATTATGTTAAAAGTTCAATTACGTGTACTAGAAGTTCAATTTTGTAATTTGTAGTTTTGTACGGGTTCAATTTTTTGTACAATAAGTTCAATTTTTTCTTAGTGTTACTTCAGTTTTTATAAAAGTAAGTTCAATTTTTATATTATTCGATTTTTTTGAAAATGGAAATTAACCAAAATTAATAAAAAAAATATTTTTTTTTTTGATTTTTTGAAAAATACAAAAATTAAAATAATATGAACCATTTATTATAAGGTAAGAAGGTATTTATGGATGAGGTTACTCCTTACCGTAAGGGGTTGTCCTTACCATAAGAGAGTTCTCACCGGAACCTAACTCTATATATCGAGGAAATATATATATAAAATATAAATAAAACATGTGTCGGGTTATGGCCGGGTAGGATGATGAGTGGATGAGCCTTCACCCGTACTTGACCCGACTCGTTACTCGCATCACCCGAAACCCGACTTTAACCAATATTTCAGGTTTTCGAACTTTTTTTTGGATCGGATGAATTGGATATCCGTCGGGTGCGGATGAAATAGTCATGTAGCGCGCATACAAAATCCAAGAGTTAGTTCTTTGGACATTTCATATTCAGGCAAGCTGGCAGAGCACCCACTGCACTTAGTGTCCACATCCGGGGTTTGTCTGGTAGTCACTAGTCACCCTAGTAGTTTTTATTAGAGCAGTTATAGCCCACATGGGCACCAATATTACTAAGTGCTTCTTTCTTTTGGGCAATTATTAAGAACGTGTTTATTTACAATAATTACAATCAAAATACTGTATGATATACTAGAAGTTGCTCCACCCAGTTTTTATAAAGAACGTGTTCATTTAGAATAATTACAATCACAATATGATGCTACAAGTTGCTCCACGCAGTTTGCATCAATCATTTTGCAAATTAAAAAATTTATTCTTTGTTTGAGATCAATAATACTAGGAAAGTTACACATGTGATGTGATCGATGAAGTCTACGGGTTATGGTTTTTCCTGAATCTGATATAAATCGGGTACAATAGAAGGTTTTTTTTGTCTCGTTTAGTCAAAGAACTAAAATGTTAGATAAAAACTAATTAATTTGGTTAAGAAAGTTATAAATTCTCTTTGTACTGCAAGCCATATTATATATATACATATGCTTTAAAAATCTTAAGATATATCCAAATTTGTCAGTCCTAAATATGTATATCAATAAAGTCCAACATAAATTTCTAGATCAATTGATGGTGCGATTGATATTATAAGAGGTCGGCCGCCTAATATTATAAAAACAACGAACTAGTGAGCCATCATACATCATAAGTATATTAA
This sequence comes from Polygonum maritimum, assembly GCA_963924305.1. NCBI lineage: Eukaryota > Viridiplantae > Streptophyta > Magnoliopsida > Caryophyllales > Polygonaceae > Polygonum > Polygonum maritimum. The sequence goes on from OZ002729.1 coordinate 24,868,699, forward strand.
TTTATTTTTTTGGTCGGATCATAAGTATATTAATTAGGCTGTACGAATATTAAACTATTGCATAATACTTTTGTATTAAATTAAAGCCTGAACTTATTTAAGTTAGACAAAACTAGTTATACATCTGATGAAGCCGACGTATATTAAGCAAGTTCATATTGGGTTGATGATGACAAAAGAAACCCATTACAATAAAAAAAACTTGTTTAAGTTAGACAAAACTTGTTATCCGATAAAGTTGATGCATACTAAGCACGTTCAAATGCAGGATGCCATCCTTAATCTCTATCTTTCTATCTTTCTATTTTTCATAAGGAACCCGGTTTGTCCCGATCTAGTTTAAACATTAAAAACTTTTATTTGCAGCCGGTTTGTTCTGGTCGTATTTCAACGGTTTTTGTCGCCTTGTTTATGTTGTCCTTTAAAACTCACTCAGCTCAGTAGTGGACGCAAGCATTGTAATTTCTCTCTCAATCCATCTCAAATCTTCTAGGATTTCTTGCTCCTCATCGTTATCTCCAGGTTAGCCCTAATTTCCGCCGACCTCACAAACGAGAGTCAATCGAATCCAGGTCAGACTTTAATCTCATTCGATCATTATCCCTTTAACCCGATTTTCGATATCATTGGTATTAGAGTCGTTCATGACTCCGGCGACTGACAACCATGGTGGGCAATGCTTCTTTCGCGGAACTAAGCAGGTTCAGATGCAGGATGCCATCCTCCATCTCTATCTTTCTTTTTTTTTTGAGCAAAATATCTCTATCTTTCTATTTCCATAAGGAAACCGGTTTGTCCCGGTTTAGCTTAAACATAAAAAACTTTTATTTGCAGCCCATTTGTTCCGGTCGTATTTCAATCGCTTTTGCTGCCTTGTTTGTTCTGTCCTTTAAAAACCACTCAGCTCAGTAGTGGAAGCAAGCATTGCAATTTCTGTCTCAATCCATGTTGAGACGATGTTAAGTACTCCAAGTACTTAGCATCGTATTCATAATAATCATCCCTAGAGTTTCACTCTGATTTAATGGTTGTCCAAGCTATATCTTAAGAATTTACAAGGACGCATGTCACCCTAAAAGGACAATAAGTGCAAGGAAGTCCCTAAGGAGTAGGGACGCCAACACTAAGTAGAATGGACAAGAATGAGTTTCTACGAGAGTCCCCAACGAGTAGGAACGCGAGCTAAGATTGTCAGAGTCCATACCAGGCCGTCAACATGATGACATCACCAGACATGCCAAAATTGCCCAGGAAGCTTTATTGATCATAAAGGACACGTAGAGGCAGATCCTGTTCATCAATACTCAACCACGTGGAAGCAGATCCTGTAGCAAGAAACTGCGGAAATTGCCAAGAAGCTTCGTCCATCATCAATAGGGGGACGTGGAAGCAGATCTTGTTGCCAAGGACTCTTGAGGGAAATTGGGTCACAGGAAAGGTGGCCTTCCAGATCACTATAAATACCCTCGTGGGTATTTTTGTGATGTGACCTCTCCGACATATTTCAGAGCGAAAGTGACTAATCACCAAGAACAACAAGAACACTCAAGAATAGTGACGAACTGGTGTTTAGATCGTTAGAGAAGTTCACAAAACCAAAACATAGAACTAGGTTGTTTGTCATGAAGAAATGTGAGGTGATGTCTCTCATTCTGGTGGTGTTTTAGTAGTTAATTTCCCTTGTAAATAAGTGTTTTTCATTCCTTTCTTTGATTAGTTTCGTTCCTTTTTAGCTTAGTTCCCGGTTTTCTTCAAGATTCGGAAACTATGCGAGTTTGTTATGTTTTGTAGGTAAAATGGCTCGTTTGAGGACATTTTGGAGGAGCATCTAAGGAGAAGCTAAGCAAGGGAGCTAAGGAACGGAAGAGCCATGTAAAGAATGAAGTGGGATTCAAGGAAAACCAAGAAGAGACAAGGATCGAGGCCCAGGATCGAGTTACCACAAGGTCGGGCCCGAGATCGAGCACCAGAGTACAGGACCGACGTTCCAAACGTCGGGCCCGAGGTTGCCCCGTGTCGGTCCGAGTCGGCAAACGTGAAGATTAGGCTCCAAGGCACAAATGTTGTGATCTTCCAATTTTGCCCTTCTTCTAATTTGGAATTCCTTGGTCCCCAATCAAGAGAAGAGGATAATTAGAGGTGATTAGAGAGGATTAGGGGGAATCACACACACACACACACACAAAAAATCACTCTAAAAGGCTCAAGGAAGACTTGGAGAGCAAGGAGAAGAAAGGAGGAGGAGAAGAGGAGGAAATCGGTGGAGCTAGAGAGGAGATTAGTGAGTTTGTACTTGTTTTGCTTTGGATTTAGTAGAATTAAGACTTAGATCTTGAGAACCCCTTTGAATTTGAATGCAATTTGAGTTTGATTTGAGATTGATGATTGAGATTTGCTTGCTTTTCCATTTGATTGCTTTTTACTCTTACTTGATGGAGTAGATTCCATAGTCTTGGGCTATGGGGGAAACCCCTAGCTAGGATTGGGTAGGAACTCCCAATTCCATAGCCTTGAGTGCTTGATCTAGGAATCCTCTCTACATTGAGCTTCAATTCTCTTGTGGAAACAAGGGACCTAGGGCTTGTGATTGGTAAGAGTAAGCGAAAGTGATCTCTAGCCCATCACTAGACCTAGCATCGAAGGAGAGTGAAAACTCCCTTGGGTCGAAGTGTAGAGTGGAGGGATCGAAGGCTAACAACCTCGATCTAACAAGGATCAACACTTATTGGCTGAATTGGGGTGGAATTACCCAAGTCTAGTTAGGGGAGGAACCCAAAAACCCAAGACCGATCTACTCTTTGAGCAAGACCGAGTTTCCCAGTACCTCGGGCCCGACGTCGTGTAAGTCGGTCCCGGCCAATCTGACCTCGATCCACCCTCGGACCGAAGTGACCTGTGTCGGTCCGAGGTGATTTCCCTTGTTTTTCCTCGTTTTGCCTTTCTTTTATCTCTTTTTAGTCTTTCGGGTACTCTCAACGCACGAACTCCCGTGTGTTCGACACCCTACCTCTCTACTACAATAGAGGTTCGGTTTATAAATTTAGATTTTGATATTATCCAACCACCACACCCGGACCCATCATGAGGGACATGTGTGGTCTAGCGTCCTTACATTATGAGGTTAGGTTACAGTTTAGGCTCAAAGGGGTTTCACTAGTATACTTAATGATGTTCATTATAAGTTCAGAGAAGTTTGTAACTCACCTCTAAACTATAAGGACTCCATAATATATAAGATAAAGAAAAGCTATTCGAGAATTCTCCACAGAGGTAGAGGTTTACCCATTAGAACTACTTGGTCTTTATGGGGTTCCTCTATAGATCATCTACATCCTTATCTTATTGCTTTCTTTACCTGCTTATGTATTATTCCGATGCATAAGGACGCTCCCCAAGGACGTTCTTAGGATTCTTAACTACTAATGATCCAACAATTGGTATGAGAGCAGGTGCTCTAAATTCTTAGTAGTTGCAAGAATGATGACTGATATCGAACCGATTGGGATTAGTCATACCAAGCCTCCAAGATTGACTGATGGGAACTTCAATCGTTGGAAGACAGGATGGAGAACTTCTTGAGGAGGCAGAATTATCAGTGTTGGCAAGTCATCAAGGACGTTGACTTCTAAGTCCCTGAGGCAAAAAGACATGACGAGAAGCTATGGGGACCTGATGAATTCAAGCTTATGGAAACTAACACTAAGGCTATTTGCTTTCTACAAAATGTCATGTGCGAGAGGGACGCTACCCGTGTGAGCAACCTGAAAACAGCCAAAGAACAATGGGAAGCTACCAAAAAGTTTCATGTTGGGACTACTGACATGAGGGAGGACTCTCAAATAGTAGCTAAGAGAAAGTTCTTCTATTTTCAAATGTTGCCAGATGAGTCTATTGTTGATTATGCCTACTGTTTTGAGAGCCTGAATTGCAAGATGAAGAACTTGGGAATTCCTGAGACTGAAATCACACAAAGGATGAAAATCCAAGTGTTGATTGAAGGGTTGATTGGAGAATGGAACTTTGATAGGACGACCTTTAAAAGAAATCCAACAAACGAGGGACTTTCCATGACCAAAATCTACGGAAAGCTCATGAACTATGAAAGAAGGAAGGAAAAGGACAAGACTGATCTTGTAGAAAAAGGAATTGCTCTAAAGATAAAGGCTTCTCGCAAAGAGCATGAAGAAAGGCGTCAGTTCTATATCCTTGTGGATGAGGAAGATGAAGGTGGTGAGGATGATGACCTAGTCCTCCTGCACAAGACTTTTCATTCTTTGCTAAAGAAATGAAAGTTCAAGAAAAACTCCAACTTCAAATAAAACAGTTCTAACAAACCAACTGATCAAGAGATGAAGGACTTACCTTGCTAGAAATGCAACAAGAAGGGTCACTTTGCAAAGAACTACTTCTCTGGATTAAGTGCAAAGGACAAAAAGAAGCAAGCGTACTATGCTACTTGGGACGATATCGAAGGTCATGATGACTGGAGATCCCCAAACACCTGCCTTATGGCCATTGGGGATGCATATCAGTTTTTTTAATTAATTTGTAATTACACGCATACCGGTTTTTATATAACCGATATACGACATTATTGTTTTTTTAATGACACGACTTTTATACCTATTTTTTAAAAAACCGGTAACCATTAAATTTTTATACCGGTTTTTGAATAATCGGTATCCAAAATTTTATTACGGTGGAGTTAATACCGGAAGAAATATAGGTATCCGCTTTATAAAAAACCGGTATTAATTGATGTTATTGTACTAGTGATGACTCAAAGGAAGTCTCTGATGTTGATAATGAAGTAACTCAAGAAACTGTTTTAAAGTCCCTTAATAAGTACTCTAAGCCTAATCTTGTCAAATTGCTTGCTGAAGTCCTTCATGAAAATGTTGTGAAAGAAAAATTGGAAGCACTGGAGGAAGAGTCTGAGAACGCATAAAAAGATTATGAAAAATGCTCAAAGTTATCAACTGAACTAGAGTCCTCACAAGAACTGACTAAGTCACTAAAATCAAAACTAGCTTGTTGACTCGGCTAAAGGCATCGTGCCAATATAAAAAATAATCCCTAAACTAACAAAGCTAGTATAGCATGCAAGTAGGGGTCGAACCCAAGAGAATCTAGTTTTCCTACTCAGTTTCAGTTCAATCACAAAGCATAATCAGGGGGATTTCAAAGAGGTTTGTTATCAATATTAAGATAGTAGAGTTCATTTAAACAATTCCACCTTTATAGTCAAATAATCATCAATTCATCCACTTCTTTATATTCCTTGGTCAATTCCAATCCTTTTCTTAATTATTCACTAGTCCACGGTCCAAGCAAAACAATGATATGAATATGGACACTTAATTCAAATCATGCAATGAACATAAGGATAATAGGAAATCGAATCATGCAATCAAGCAACGAGTCTCATGCATAAAACAATCATTGAATACTCTTCTCAACTTGTTTGATTGACTTAGATCTATTGTTTGAATTAGGATTGGTTGTTGTCTATGCATCTTTCCTATTCTCGAAACAACTCTACTCTAGGACCGTGGACTAGTTTAGGGAAGAGTATTCAATGGTTAAATTGTGCATGAGACTCGTAGCTTGATTGCATGATTTGATTTCCTATTATCCCTGTGCTCTATGCTAATTCCAGGTTAAGCGTCCTTGCCTAGGGTTATAGAATTGCTTGGACTGTGGACTTGCGATTTCTAATGATTGGGATTGGAATTGACCTAAGCATATAAAGAGGTGGATGAATTCATGATCAACGGATTAATAAAGTGGAATTGATTGAATGAACTCCGCTTGATAACTTTGATTGAAACCAACTTTCAAACCCCCTTTTGATTACTTGCATGAAAACCACATAAAATCTGAATAAAACTGATTCCTTTGGGTTCGACCCCTTGCTTGCCTACTATACTTGTGTTTGCATGTTTGGGATTTATTTTTGATTAGGGAACAACGACTTTGCCCGAGTCACTAATATAAAAACATTATTTTATTCAATATTGATGAGGTGGCGCAATTTTTCACAAAGACATAGGTTCCACTTTATACTGTATTATAGTAGATTACCTGTACACAGTACGATATTTGTACTAGTTTTGGTTTAAAACAATACATTATATATATATATAGGTTTTGGTTCAAGTGAGGACTACTTTTATGGTAAGGACTACTCCTTATGGTAAGGAGTGATCTCATTCATTAGATTTACCTCCTTATTATATAATGAACGGTCAAGTTTTTGTTTAAAAATATATATATTTTCAGGATAGAGTTTTTTTTTCTACGAAAACGATATTTATTTCAATTATTAGTACAATTTTTTGTTCTATGAGTTCAACTTTTATATCTTTTGAGTTCATTTTTTGTATAATTCGATTTTTCACAAAAATAAATTTGTTTTAGTTTAATAACTTATGAATTCAAAAATATTTTTTCTGTAATACATAAATAAAAACTAAAATAATAAAAAATAAAAAATACCTTTCTTCACAAATACAATGATTATAACCCTGAAATGTGGTAGTTCAATTTTTACAACAAAAGTGTTCAATTTATTATGTTAAAAGTTCAATTACGTTTACTAGAAGTTCAATTTTGTAATTTGTAGTTTTGTACGGGTTCAATTTTTTGTACAATAAGTTCAATTTTTTCTTAGTGTTACTTCAGTTTTTATAAAAGTAAGTTCAATTTTTATATTATTCGATTTTTTTGAAAATGAAAATTAACCAAAATTAATAAAAAAAATATTTTTTTTTTTGATTTTATGAAAAATACAGAAATTAAAATAATATGAACCATTTATTATAAGGTAAGAAGGTATTTATGGATGAGGTTACTCCTTACCGTAAGGGGTTGTCCTTACCATAAGAGAGTTCTCACCGGAACCTAACTCTATATATCGAGGAAATATATATATATAAAATATAAATAAAACATGTGTCGGGTTATGGCCGGGTAGGGTGATGAGTGGATGAGCCTTCACCCGTACTTGACCCGACTCGTTACTCGCATCACCCGAAACCCGACTTTAACCATATTTCAGGTTTTCGAACTTTTTTTTGGATCGGATGAATTGGATATCCGTCGGGTGCGGATGAAATAGTCATGTAGCGCGCATACAAAATCCAAGAGTTAGTTCTTTGGACATTTCATATTCAGGCAAGCTGGCAGAGCACCCACTGCACTTAGTGTCCACATCCGGGGTTTGTCTGGTAGTCACTAGTCACCCTAGTAGTTTTTATTAGAGCAGTTATAGCCCACATGGGCACCAATATTACTAAGTGCTTCTTTCTTTTGGGCAATTATTAAGAACGTGTTTATTTACAATAATTACAATCAAAATACTGTATGATATACTACAAGTTGCTCCACCCAGTTTTTATAAAGAACGTGTTCATTTAGAATAATTACAATCACAATATGATGCTACAAGTTGCTCCACGCAGTTTGCATCAATCATTTTGCAAATTAAAAAATTTATTCTTTGTTTGAGATCAATAAAACTAGGAAAGTTACACATGTGATGTGATCGATGAAGTCTACGGGTTATGGTTTTTCCTGAATCTGATATAAATCGGGTACAATAGAAGGTTTTTTTTATCTCGTTTAGTCAAAGAACTAAAATGTTAGATAAAAACTAATTAATTTGGTTAAGAAAGTTATAAATTCTCTTTGTACTGCAAGCCATATTATATATATACATATGCTTTAAAAATCTTAAGATATATCCAAATTTGTCAGTCCTAAATATGTATATCAATAAAGTCCAACATAAATTTCTAGATCAATTGATGGTGCGATTGATATTATAAGAGGTCGGCCGCCTAATATTATAAAAACAACGAACTAGTGAGCCATCATACATCATAAGTATATTAATTTATTTTTTTGGTCGGATCATAAGTATATTAATTAGGCTGTACGAATATTAAACTATTGCATAATACTTTTGTATTAAATTAAAGCCTGAACTTATTTAAGTTAGACAAAACTAGTTATACATCTGATGAAGCCGACGTATATTATTAAGCAAGTTCATATTGGGTTGATGATGACAAAAGAAACCCATTACAATAAAAAAAGCTTGTTTAAGTTAGACAAAACTTGTTATCCGATAAAGTTGATGCATACTAAGCACGTTCAAATGCAGGATGCCATCCTTAATCTCTATCTTTCTATTTTTCATAAGGAACCCGGTTTGTCCCGATCTAGTTTAAACATTAAAAACTTTTATTTGCAGCCGGTTTGTTCTGGTCGTATTTCAACGGTTTTTGTCGCCTTGTTTATGTTGTCCTTTAAAACTCACTCAGCTCAGTAGTGGACGCAAGCATTGCAATTTCTCTCTCAATCCATCTCAAATCTTCTAGGATTTCTTGCTCCTCATCGTTATCTCCAGGTTAGCCCTAATTTCCGCCGACCTCACAAACGAGAGTCAATCGAATCCAGGTCAGACTTTAATCTCATTCGATCATTATCCCTTTAACCCGATTTTCGATATCATTGGTATTAGAGTCGTTCATGACTCCGGCGACTGACAACCATGGTGGGCAATGCTTCTTTCGCGGAACTAAGCAGGTTCAGATGCAGGATGCCATCCTCCATCTCTATCTTTCTTTTTTTTTGAGCAAAATATCTCTATCTTTCTATTTCCATAAGGAAACCGGTTTGTCCCGGTTTAGCTTAAACATAAAAAACTTTTATTTGCAGCCCATTTGTTCCGGTCGTATTTCAACCGCTTTTGCTGCCTTGTTTGTTCTGTCCTTTAAAAACCACTCAGCTCAGTAGTGGAAGCAAGCATTGCAATTTCTGTCTCAATCCATGTTGAGACGATGTTAAGTACTCCAAGTACTTAGCATCGTATTCATTAATAATCATCCCTAGAGTTTCACTCTGATTTAATGGTTGTCCAAGCTATATCTCAAGAATTTACAAGGACGCATGTCACCCTAAAAGGACAATAAGTGCAAGGAAGTCCCTAAGGAGTAGGGACGCCAACACTAAGTAGAATGGACAAGAATGAGTTTCTACGAGAGTCCCCAACGAGTAGGAACGCGAGCTAAGATTGTCAGAGTCCATACCAGGCCGTCAACATGATGACATCACCAGACATGCCAAAATTGCCCAGGAAGCTTTATTGATCATAAAGGACACGTAGAGGCAGATCCTGTTCATCAATACTCAACCACGTGGAAGCAGATCCTGTAGCAAGAAACTGCGGAAATTGCCAAGAAGCTTCGTCCATCATCAATAGGGGGACGTGGAAGCAGATCTTGTTGCCAAGGACTCTTGAGGGAAATTGGGTCACAGGAAAGGTGGCCTTCCAGATCACTATAAATACCCTCGTGGGTATTTTTGTGATGTGACCTCTCCGACATATTTCAGAGCGAAAGTGACTAATCACCAAGAACAACAAGAACACTCAAGAATAGTGACGAACTGGTGTTTAGATCGTTAGAGAAGTTCACAAAACCAAAACATAGAACTAGGTTGTTTGTCATGAAGAAATGTGAGGTGATGTCTCTCATTCTGGTGGTGTTTTAGTAGTTAATTTCCCTTGTAAATAAGTGTTTTTCATTCCTTTCTTTGATTAGTTTCGTTCCTTTTTAGCTTAGTTCCCGGTTTTCTTCAAGATTCGGAAACTATGCGAGTTTGTTATGTTTTGTAGGTAAAATGGCTCGTTTGAGGACATTTTGGAGGAGCATCTAAGGAGAAGCTAAGCAAGGGAGCTAAGGAACGGAAGAGCCATGTAAAGAATGAAGTGGGATTCAAGGAAAACCAAGAAGAGACAAGGATCGAGGCCCAGGATCGAGTTACCACAAGGTCGGGCCCGAGATCGAGCACCAGAGTACAGGACCGACGTTCCAAACGTCGGGCCCGAGGTTGCCCCGTGTCGGTCCGAGTCGACAAACGTGAAGATTAGGCTCCAAGGCACAAATGTTGTGATCTTCCAATTTTGCCCTTCTTCTAATTTGGAATTCCTTGGTCCCCAATCAAGAGAAGAGGATAATTAGAGGTGATTAGAGAGGATTAGGGGGAATCACACACACACACACACACCAAAAATCACTCTAAAAGGCTCAAGGAAGACTTGGAGAGCAAGGAGAAGAAAGGAGGAGGAGAAGAGGAGGAAATCGGTGGAGCTAGAGAGGAGATTAGTGAGTTTGTACTTGTTTTGCTTTGGATTTAGTAGAATTAAGACTTAGATCTTGAGAACCCCTTTGAATTTGAATGCAATTTGAGTTTGATTTGAGATTGATGATTGAGATTTGCTTGCTTTTCCATTTGATTGCTTTTTACTCTTACTTGATGGAGTAGATTCCATAGTCTTGGGCTATGGGGGAAACCCCTAGCTAGGATTGGGTAGGAACCCCCAATTCCATAGCCTTGAGTGCTTGATATAGGAATTCTCTCTACATTGAGCTTCAATTCTCTTGTGGAAACAAGGGACCTAGGGCTTGTGATTGGTAAGAGTAAGCGAAAGTGATCTCTAGCCCATCACTAGACCTAGCATCGAAGGAGAGTGAAAACTCCCTTGGGTCGAAGTGTAGAGTGGAGGGATCGAAGGCTAGTAACCTCGATCTAACAAGGATCAACACTTATTGGCTGAATTGGGGTGGAATTACCCAAGTCTAGTTAGGGGAGGAACCCAAAAACCCAAGACCGATCTACTCTTTGAGCAAGACCGAGTTTCCCAGTACCTCGGGCCCGACGTCGTGTAAGTCGGTCCCGGCCAATCTGACCTCGATCCACCCTCGGACCGAAGTGACCTGTGTCGGTCCGAGGTGATTTCCCTTGTTTTTCCTCGTTTTGCCTTTCTTTTATCTCTTTTTAGTCTTTCGGGTACTCTCAACGCACGAACTCCCGTGTGTTCGACACCCTACCTCTCTACTACAATAGAGGTTCGGTTTATAAATTTAGATTTTGATATTATCCAACCACCACACCCGGACCCATCATGAGGGACATGTGTGGTCTAGCGTCCTTACATTATGAGGTTAGGTTACAGTTTAGGCTCAAAGGGGTTTCACTAGTATACTTAATGATGTTCATTATAAGTTCAGAGAAGTTTGTAACTCACCTCTAAACTATAAGGACTCCATAATATATAAGATAAAGAAAAGCTATTCGAGAATTCTCCACAGAGGTAGAGGTTTACCCATTAGAACTACTTGGTCTTTATGGGGTTCCTCTATAGATCATCTACATCCTTATCTTATTGCTTTCTTTACCTGCTTATGTATTATTCCGATGCATAAGGACGCTCCCCAAGGACGTTCTTAGGATTCTTAACTACTAATGATCCAACAATTGGTATGAGAGCAGGTGCTCTAAATTCTTAGTAGTTGCAAGAATGATGACTGATATCGAACCGATTGGGATTAGTCATACCAAGCCTCCAAGATTGACTGATGGGAACTTCAATCGTTAGAAGACAGGATGGAGAACTTCTTGAGGAGGCAGAATTATCAGTGTTGGCAAGTCATCAAGGACGTTGACTTCTAAGTCCCTGAGGCAAAAAGACATGACGAGAAGCTATGGGGACCTGATGAATTCAAGCTTATGGAAACTAACACTAAGGCTATTTGCTTTCTACAAAATGTCATGTGCGAGAGGGACGCTACCCGTGTGAGCAACCTGAAAACAGCCAAAGAACAATGGGAAGCTACCAAAAAGTTTCATGTTGGGACTACTGACATGAGGGAGGACTCTCAAATAGTAGCTAAGAGAAAGTTCTTCTATTTTCAAATGTTGCCAGATGAGTCTATTGTTGATTATGCCTACTGTTTTGAGAGCCTGAATTGCAAGATGAAGAACTTGGGAATTCCTGAGACTGAAATCACACAAAGGATGAAAATCCAAGTGTTGATTGAAGGGTTGATTGGAGAATGGAACTTTGATAGGACGACCTTTAAAAGAAATCCAACAAACGAGGGACTTTCCATGACCAAAATCTACGGAAAGCTCATGAACTATGAAAGAAGGAAGGAAAAGGACAAGACTGATCTTGTAGAAAAAGGAATTGCTCTAAAGATAAAGGCTTCTCGCAAAGAGCATGAAGAAAGGCGTCAGTTCTATATCCTTGTGGATGAGGAAGATGAAGGTGGTGAGGATGATGACCTAGTCCTCCTGCACAAGACTTTTCATTCTTTGCTAAAGAAATGAAAGTTCAAGAAAAACTCCAACTTCAAATAAAACAGTTCTAACAAACCAACTGATCAAGAGATGAAGGACTTACCTTGCTAGAAATGCAACAAGAAGGGTCACTTTGCAAAGAACTACTTCTCTGGATTAAGTGCAAAGGACAAAAAGAAGCAAGCGTACTATGCTACTTGGGACGATATTGAAGGTCATAATGACTGGAGATCCCCAAACACCTGCCTTATGGCCATTGGGGATGCATATCAGTTTTTTTAATTAATTTGTAATTACACGCATACCGGTTTTTATATAACCGATATACGACATTATTGTTTTTTTAATGACACGACTTTTATACCTATTTTTTAAAAAACCGGTAACCATTAAATTTTTATACCGGTTTTTGAATAATCGGTATCCAAAATTTTATTACGGTGGAGTTAATACCGGAAGAAATATAGGTATCCGCTTTATAAAAAACCGGTATTAATTGATGTTATTGTACTAGTGATGACTCAAAGGAAGTCTCTGATGTTGATAATGAAGTAACTCAAGAAACTGTTTTAAAGTCCCTTAATAAGTACTCTAAGCCTAATCTTGTCAAATTGCTTGCTGAAGTCCTTCATGAAAATGTTGTGAAAGAAAAATTGGAAGCACTGGAGGAAGAGTCTGAGAACGCAGAAAAAGATTATGAAAAATGCTCAAAGTTATCAACTGAACTAGAGTCCTCACAAGAACTGACTAAGTCACTAAAATCAAAACTAGCTTGTTGACTCGGCTAAAGGCATCGTGCCAATATAAAAAATAATCCCTAAACTAACAAAGCTAGTATAGCATGCAAGTAGGGGTCGAACCCAAGAGAATCTAGTTTTCCTACTCAGTTTCAGTTCAATCACAAAGCATAATCAGGGGGATTTCAAAGAGGTTTGTTATCAATATTAAGATAGTAGAGTTCATTCAAACAATTCCACCTTTATAGTCAAATAATCATAAATTCATCCACTTCTTTATATTCCTTGGTCAATTCCTATCCTTTTCTTAATTATTCACTAGTCCACGGTCCAAGCAAAACAATGATATGAATATGGACACTTAATTCAAATCATGCAATGAACACAAGGATAATAGGAAATCGAATCATGCAATCAAGCAACGACTCTCATGCATAAAACAATCATTGAATACTCTTCTCAAACCTAGTCCACGGTCCTTGATAAGAGTTATTTCAAGAATACGAAAGATGCATAGACAATAATCAGTCTTAATTCAAACTATAGATCTAAGTCAATCAAACAAGGTGATCAAGCTTATAAAATCAAACATAGATCATGAGATGAAGCACAAGAGTATCAATAATGACCTAAGGATAAAGAAGTTACCAGAATTTGACGATTTCATAATAAGGCTTCCTTGATTGAGTAAACTCCAAGAGAGTTTAATTGTCCATATTATAAGAGAGCTAATACAATTAATTGAATAAGTATTCAAAGACAATAATGGATACCTAAAACCTAGGACAAGGATCCCTTTATATAGACATGAGGAACTTGCTCCCTGAGCCAAATAAGGATTGAGGAAAGATTAAAAAAAAAGGAAAAGAAGATAGAAATCGCGCCGTCTCAATCTGGCATCAAACCGTGCCCACGCTTTAGGAACCGCACTCGCGGTCAAAGGTCGGGCCAACACTTCTCAATCGGGCTCTACCGCGCACGCGAACCATGTGGCACGCACGCGGGCTTCGGGAGGATAGAATGGTCGGTCAAAGCTTCAACCGCGCCCGTACTTTATGGAACGCGCCCGTGGTTCTCATGCAATGGTGACTTTTACTCGCACTTTGGCTTGAAAACTCTCATATCTTCAAATCTTGTGTATTCAGTCTTCACATTACATTTAAGCTTAAAGTCTAACTTAAACACACTTAATAAAGCTCTAAAATACAAAAGATAACCTATACTAATGAGAGCATATCACTTGTCTAAACTCTAAAAATGCTAAGCTAAGGGACGAGATAAAGGTTCTAGGCAAAACTCCTTCTATTGAACCGGTCAACCCAGTCTTGTTCGTTTCATCTTAAAAGGGGACTTGGCTATAATCCTTCATCGAGTGATAAGGACTCTCTTCCAAATGATTTCCAAGCTAGTAAAACAACTGAACTTGAATGTGAAAAAGAAAACACTAGAAATCTTGAGGAAAGGATTCGCGTCCTAGAAAGTGGTAATGCTGGATACAAGGACTATTACACCAATTCTAAAAGCCATAAGATTTATGTGAAAATTGCAAAGGATGAAGGATTCAAAGTCTGTAACCTTGAAAAGCCAAAAGAGAAAAAATTTCAAAGGCCTAATCCTAAGTATTACCATGGAGAATACTATAGGACTTGTTGGCATTGTGATAAAACTAGGTCACTATCAAAATGAATGTCCTAAGCTTAAGGACAATATTCAAAGAAGTAAGAAGGCTTGGAATAACAAGAAAAATTCTAAGTCTATTGATAGGACGCATGCTAGTGTGCCTCGTGTTGCTAAGAACTCTGCCTGAAAGCATGTTAGAACTTCAAATGATGTGAACTCGCATGGTTATTTGCCTAAGAGAGAATTGCATTACTGTCACGAACTAGGTAAGGGTCTCCTTGCTTGGGTCGCAAGGAACTGACATTCTCTTACAGGTAGGAGCGACAAGTTGCCTAAGGAGTGAGAAGCCGGATCCACCTCACTTCTATCAAAGAAAATACCAAGGGAGGGACCGTCCTTTTCGGAAATAAGGGCAATGGCAACATCAAGGGAATTGGAATTGCAACACTCAACAAGTCCACAAGAGTTGAAAATGTTAATCTAGTTGAGGACTTGGCTTCAATCTCTTAAGTGTCTCTCAAATGTGTGACCAAGGAAATAAATTAGTCACATTTGACTCTCGAGAGTGCCTGGTCATCAACAAGAAAACCAACAAAGTTCTTCTCAATGGAGTTCGTGAAAACAATGTCTACGTTCTCAACAAAGAGTTCGAACCTCCTTCGAAGCTGTGTTTATCTGTCTCTTTTTAGGACGCTGAGCTCTGCCATTGCCGTCTTGATCATGTTAGACTTAGCACAATTCTCAGACTTCACCAACAAGATCTTGTTAGAGGACTTTCCCGAATCGATCCTGATCAAGCTGAAGCATGTGAAGCGTGCATTAAAGGGAAGCAAACAAGAACGTCCTTCAAGTGTAAGAATGAAGTGAGTACAAAGAAGCCTTTGGAACTCCTTCACATGGATCTATGTGGACCAATGAGGACGAAGAGTTTTGGTGCAAAGAGGTACATGTACGTTATTGTAGATGATTTTTCTTGATTCACCTAGGTTCTTTTCTTAGGTAGTAAAGCAGATGCATTCAAGATGTTCAAGAATTTCATCAAGCAAGTAGAAGTTTCCCTAGGGACACATTTAAAATCTAGAAGGTCAGACCATAGGACGGAGTTTGAAAACTCAGAGTTTTTGGCCTTCTGTGACCAGCTAGGTGTTTCCACAACTTCTCAGCCCCGAGAACTCCTCTTTAAAATGGTGTTGTGGAAAGGAAGAATAGGACGTAGGAGGATATGACAAGGACGATGATGTTGGCAAGCGGAGTCCCCAAACACTTTTGGGATGAAGCCGTTTCCACAGTTGTATATATCATTAATCGTGCTATGAGCCGTCTTTTGCTCAAGAAGACGTCTTAAGAGCTGCTCAATGGAAGGAAGCCAAACATGGCACACCTCAGACATTTTGGATGCTGTTTCATCCATAACAATGGCAAAAAATCATGGGAAGTTTGATCGGAGGAGTGATGAAGGTCTATTCCTTAGGCACTCCCTTCAAAGCAAAGCTTATAGGGTCTTCAACAAAAGGACTTTAAAGTTAGAAGAAAGTATCCATGTCATGTTTAAAGATAATTCATCTCTCAAAAAGAAACCCAGTCAGAAGGAACGCCTTCAGTCTTCACCAAGGGACGATGATGATGAGGAGGAGGAAGACTAGTGTTCAGGAAAGTATTACACCCCTAATGCAAGTCAAAACTTTGGGAATGCCTCAGGAAATCGAGATGAAGCTTCCGTTGGAGTTCCCAATGATGATCAAGAACCTTCTCAGACTTGGTCGCTCAATCAACAAGATGCTGCAAAAACTAGTGAGCAAGGTGAACAAAGGCAAAGTGTCGACTCTCATTCTGAGGGGGAACACACTGAGCCTGAGGATAGAGATGAGAACTTAGATGGTGATTGTGATGATTCTCAATGCAATGAAGAAAGGGATGCCAAAGAAAAGGAGCCCTATTTTGTGAGGAATCATCTAGTTGAGCAGATTGTTTCAGACAGATCTAAAGGAGTCCAGACCAGGTAACCTGCAGGCAAGTCCCAAGATGCAAATCTTGTGTTTTCTTTCAACGCCTTTGTGTCCTTAGTTGAACCTATGAACATTAGGGAAGCACTTCTAGACGCTAATTGGATTCAAGCAATGCAAAAAGAGCTCAATTAATTTGAAACAAACAAAGTTTGGAAGCTCGTCCCCAGACCTCAAAATAAAAATGTCATACGAACACGCTGGTCTTCCGGAACAAGATTGATGAGAGCGGAAGAGTTTCAAGGAACAAAGCAAGACTCGTTGCACAAGGATTCAAACAAGAAGAAGGGATCGATTATGATGAGACGTTCGCTCCTGTTGCCAGAATTAAAGCCATTCGTCTTCTTATTGCCTTTGCCGCTCACAAGGGGTTCAACCTGTTTCAAATGGACGTCAAGACCGCCTTCCTCAACAACAAATTGAAGGAAGAGGTGTATAACCCTCAAGTTTTGAGAAAGAGAAGTACTTAAATCATGTGCACTTTTCACAAGGCGCTCTACAGACTCAAGCAAGCCCCTCTATCTTGGTACAGTAGGTTTGCATCCTTTCTTTTGTCAAATGGTTACACTAGAGGTTCCATTGGTAAAACTTTGTTTATAAAGAAAGCCCACAAGGATAAGGTTGTTCATGAACCGACCAAAACCGATGATTTTAGCCGAACTGACCGAACCGATCCGAACCGAAACCGAAATGATTCAGTTCGGTTTTCGGTCCACTGATTTCATAAATATCGTATTCAGTTCGGTTCGGTTTATTATCGGTTCGGTTCGGTCTAAACCGAATTTTAAAAAAAACACTTTTAATTTTTTTATGGGCTGCTTGCTTGCCTAAACCCAACTTACCCAAGCCTTCCTTTTGTTTCTTTCATTCGGTGAGAACCTAACCTAAGTCGAGGCTCTCGCACACACAGCGCAGCTGCCACTCGCCAGCCCCAATCCAAGTTCTCTCTCGCCCTCTCGCCGCTGGCCCGCTGACGCCGTCGCCCTCTCGCCACCGTTGTTCACGTCGGGTCGCCGACCGTCACTACACCGAAGGTGCTGAACTTATCAATGTTGTTCTCGATGTGGTTGCAAGGTATTGATGGATCGACGCTGTTCTCGATGTGCTGAACTGGTCGCCGGCCGTCACATTTACGCCGGGTCGCCGGGTCTCCGACTGTCACTACACCGAGAGTTACGATTGCTTGCAAGATGTGGGTGGATCTAGCTTTTTTTTGCTTGGATCTGACTTTTCTTGTGCTTGATTTGATTGTTTATGGTGCTTGTATGTATGCTTCGTATGGTGTTTGCTTGGATCTGAATTTTACTTGCGTTTCTCTTTCTTCAAATCAATGGACCTATTGTTACGTTTACTCTATAGTCATTTGCCTTTGACTGTTGACTATCTACCTAGCTTGCTCGGATCTGAATTTGGTGCTTGTATGTATGCTTGGTTTTTTTCGGTTTTTATGTGAACCGAACCGGCACAAACCGAAACCGAGCCGAACAGAACCGAAAATTTTCGGTTCGGTTTTCGGTTCGCATATTTCAGAAATATCGGTTTCGGTTCGGTTCGGTTTTCGTCGGTTCGGTTCGGTTTTGAACCGATGAACAGCCCTACACAAGGATATTTTGATTGTCCAAGTCTATGTCGATCACATAGTCTTTGTAAGCACTAACATGAAACTTGTAGAGGACTTCAGGACGTTGATGAATTTCGAGTTCGAGATGTCTTTTATAAGAGAACTCAACATTTTCTTAGGACTCCAGATCGCTCAGCTAAAGGAAGGGACGCGCATTCATCTACAAAAGTACATTAAAGAAATGTTGGAGAAGTATGGAATGAACACGTCCAAACCAATTCTACTTCCATCTCTCCTAACACACGCCTCTATGTTGATGAGGACAGTAAGTGTGTTCATCAAAAGCTCTATCGAGGTATGATATGCTCACTTCTATACTTGATTGCGAGCATGCGTGATAGTATGTTTGTTGTATGCTTATGTGCTTGTTTTCAAGCTAACCCTAAAGAGTCCCACATGAAAGAAGTGAAAAGGGTTTTTAGGTACCTCAAGGGACGTGATGATCTATGCCTTTGGTATCCAAGGAAGACGTCCCTAAAACTTGTAGGGTACTCAAATGCGGACTATGCCGGTCATGTTATTTATAGGAAGAGGACCTTATGAATGGCGCAGTTCGTAGGCTCTTGTTTTGTCTCGTGGGGATCTAAGAAGCATAACTCCGTGGCGCTTTCAACTGCGGAAGGCGAGTACGTTGTTGTTGCCTCGTGTTGTAACATAAGTTCTCTGGATCAAGTATTAGCTTGAAGACTATGGTACGTCCCTTGGCACCGTCCTCATCTTATGTGGTAACACCAATGCCATTAACATAGCTAAAAATCCTGTTCATCATTCACGTATAAAACACATTCATATTAGACATCATTTCTTGGGTTATAATGTTGAACTAGGACTGATTAGTATGGAGTATGTAAGAACCGAGGACCAAGTAGTTGATATCTTAACCAGGGCACTTGATAGACGTCCCTTTGAGCATCTCAGGTTGCTTTTAGGATCATAACCTTTAATTAGCAAGTCTCGTTCTAATATCCCCTAATGATTGGCTATTTTAAGTTGATTGCAAGTGTTTAGGTCTTTATGCATTGAAATCATATTTGTGAGAATGATAGTCTAAAATACCTTGTGTGCATTGCATTGGAACTTCAATTCATTTCTCTATTGTCTTGAACGAGTATCCTTGATCACCCAACCCACATCATAAGCCGAAATGATGGGAACTATAAGTTTACCCTAGCCGAGAGCCCAAGTAAAAGTGTCATGTGAGCTTCTTCATATTTTCTTTTACGGGACTTACTTGCTTGGTTTTCAAAATGGTTCTCAAGTGATCATAAGGTCTTTTGCAAGGTGGTCTAACGTTGCTATGAGAAAATCAGGTTAAGACAGGTAAGGACAGCCACCATCAGTTTAGGTTGCCGTCCTCACATATTTGTTAGGGACGCCGTTCTTATGTGTTCACTCAAAAATGTTAAGGTAGTTGAAGCGTCGCGAGTGTTATTTTGAAATTTGAAATTTGTAAGGGAAGCCAGCTGTACTTGGGAACCGCTCCTATGTAACCGTTCAATTCTTAATGAGGAAGTATTGTACGTGTCGCTCATCCTGCCACTGTCTAAATTACCAGCATACCCCCAGTCCCCATATAAATACTTCCATCGCTTCCCTCTTCAAAATTTTACGCACTCAAAATCTCAAGCTCTCAAATTGCTCTAACCTCTGGCTAAGACTCCCTTTGCCTTTTCTCTCTAGAACCTTTACCACAAAATCCCTCGCCAACCCAAAACCTCTACCGGAACCTCTGCATACGGCAAGAGGGGTAACTTGAAGAAGATTGGGACGACAGAGGCTAGGAAGCCAATCGTCCTGGATGAGATGTTGGGGGACTTTATCAAGAAGCAACTGAGGACGCTCTATAATCATGTCAAGCGTCACATGGAAGTTTGCTCAGAATCCCAGTTCAACAACTTGGCAGCGTTCCTCAAAAGGTTCATCCTCACCTTCGTGAGCTAAACTTTCAAAGATGAGCCGTTCTGTGGAGGGGCAAATTTGTTTACTGTAGCCTATGGACAACATGGACAAAACTAGGTTCCAGTCCTAATGGAAGCCATTCTAGACTTGTCCCACGCTATTTTGCCAGACCTCCCTCCCTATAGAACGCTACCACACTTGTTCTTTCCCTATCTCCCCCTCCTCCACAACGAATTACTCCGGCCAAGCGTCCTGCACCCGCCAAATCTCCCTTATCCAAATCTCCGTTGCCCAAATCGTCCTAGCTATGCAAATCATGGATGCCTTCACTAAAGAGGCTAAAATGAGGAGAAAAAGCAAGCATGATCCCCACCCTCCTAAAAATAAGCAAAAGACCAACCCTTCCTCCCCAAAATCCAAAGCTACCAAGGAGAAATCGTCCTCAAAATCAATGGTTCTGTCCTTAACCTCTTCTCCTCCCATCAACTACCTCGCTATCATCGTCCACTCCCCTACATACATGCATTCTCCCCTCAACCTCCAACCATTCCCTATCTTCCCCTCCAACAAGATACTACTGGGATGTTATTCTTGGTGACCTTATTAGAACAACTTCCATTTCTGAGTCCGTGAACTACTTTTTCAAAGGCTACACCGAAAAATACTATACGTTAGTTGAGCTGCTTATGAATTTTGAAAGTGCCATGGATACTCAACGTCATACTCAGAGCCAATTAAACTTTGATTGTCAGACTAAGATCCCCGATATGAAGACTCCATTGGCTATTGAGAGTTATAGTGGTAGCTTGTTTACATTATTTGCTTTCTCTTTGATTCAAGATGAAATCAACTCTACATGCTTTTCCTGCCATGTACTTGGTATTAAGAGGGGATCGGAATTGACATTAATTCTTACACCATTGGAGATCACTAAAGTAAGAACAAAGATTATGTTGTCGGATATAATCGCATTGACGGCCATTGTACCTGCACTTTCCATATGTTTGAGAGGCTTGGTATACCTTCTCGTCATATCTTTCTTGTGTTGAAGGATAAGAATTTGGATAGATTGCCATCTAGTTTGATGCTTACTAGATGGACAAAATCAGTTGCTTCATTTCCAACTTTTCGCATTGATGATGAGATTATTAAAGAATGTGATGAAATGCATGAAAGACAAGCTATCATAAAGAGAGTTTGGGCAGACATTTATTATTGTATTGGGCTTGTAGAGAATGACAATGGTCCTTTGTAAGAGTTTGTAGATTTGATCAAGGGGTTCAAGGAATCATTGAATTCTTCTTGTGTAAGTGCACCAAGCAAGGAAGATTTAGTTGAGAGCTTTGTTGGGGTCAGGCTTCCGAGTTAAGTTATTGTTTTACCACTAGAATAGGCCAAAATTAAAATAAGGGTAGTGGAAAGCGCATTAAAGGTGGTAAATCAAAGCCGGTTGAAAAAAGGGACCGTCCCAAAAGGAAGTGCAATAGGTGTAATCATTATGATGATCATGATAGCATGAACTCTGAAAAAATGCAAAGGAAAAAGAAGAAGACTTTTGAATGAAAGTGATCGTCAGAAAGTTTTGAACTCATCTTTTATAAATAATTGAACCGTTTGTAGTAGAATATTGAACTTTCATTCAGAAATGTTTGTCCTAATGTTTAGGTCGTATTATGTGATGTTTTATATGAACAACTCACCACATATTCGACAAGTATTGAGTTCATATCATTGTTTTCCCTTTGTTAGTTTATATTGTGATACACAATGTAACCAGTTTTATGACACCCCCTTTTTCTGTAGGGATATTACCACCAGTGACCTCGGGTTAAAACTCCCAAAGTCACCCTAGGCTTTACAATTATCACAAAAAAGGACAAAACTTTAATGCGGAATTAAAATGATTAAATAACAAAGGTCTTAATCGTTGATTACACAGTAAGTCGAGAATAAAACTTGTACTGGTTCTCACATCTCGAGAATCTCAATACGAAAATTAAGTTTAGAGACACGGAAGTGCGGAATTAAAATAAAGGTCCATGAAAAGAAGATAGAGTCTTCAACGCCTCCTTAGACTAGTCTTCGTACGAGTCCTCCTCCTGATGTGCCGCGACGGAAATTCGGTGGACACCAGCCGACCATGCAAGGAAAAAGGGTGGTCGATTAGTCTTGTGACAGACTAAACAAGAGGGTTTTTGAAGGTGGTTCAGTTAGTGGGAATGGGTAGTAACTGATGTCGGACTCCGAATGAAAACCGGGCGACAATCTAGCTACTACACACTTCCACGGAAAAACGAGAATGACTTTAAAAAGGTTAGGATATCACGGGAGGTGATATCCTTGCTAAACTTCGATGCAAGATTGTTGGGAACGTATTATCACACATAGACTTTATTTTAATTATCTTCTTTTAACACGAAGACGAAAATGATTTAATGTGCACATACGCACTTATCTTTTCTTTAACACACAGAGAATTACACTTGACTTATTAAGGTGCGTTAATCGCGGATATGAGTGGCATTACGCCTTAAAGTGGCATTGCGCCTTAAGTGGATAAAATCCTTAAACGACCCATCAGCGGTTGAGGAAGCTATGGTCATGACCTTACACCAGGGAGTACTCCCTCCGCACTGGTGAGATTAACAATTAAATAAATCTACACACAACTACCAACCAACGTGGCACTTACGTCCACACACACATCGAGACCTAGTTCGACTAGCGCATCCTACGAGGTACTAGGAATGACAGTTATTAATCTAACAATAAATTCCTAGGTTCATTTTAAGCACACAATTAGTTCCCAACAATCAAAACTTCATGATTCAAATATAAATCATGCTTCTAAAACATATGCGTAAAACTGAACCATTCTACTTGTCTTGGGTTCGGTTAAGACGAACTAAGCGATCGAAGGTATGACTCACTGATGACTCCTCGTACCTTCATTGAACAAAGCTGACACCGGAAAGAAACATTCCAAAATAAATTTTAGTAATTTATTTTGGGGAAAGAATTCGCCAAGGTCCATCTCCTTCATGGACCTAATTCGATAATAACCATTTTTAATATTTATAACCTTATACTATCTTATTTTATTGTTGCTACTTCTAAAGTACAAGTTATACTTTTCTTAAAATACTGAGTTTAACTAGGTAGTTGATGGGTTTATAAAACAACCTCTTAGAATCATCTTGATACAAATCTTATATTAACTTGTAGTTACATATTAACTAAACTTTAATAATATGGTTGATTCGATAAAACCCTAATTATATTACTTAAATCCATAATATTGGAAACTTATAACATAAGTAACCAATTATATGTAACTACAATTATAAAATAACCAATTATATTGTGAATTATATTATATGAGTCATAGAGTGTTTTAATTATAAATTTCTATTCAAGCCATATATAAAAAGTGATCTACTAATACTTGCAAATAAGTTTCTACATTAAATTATCTCAAATAAATATTATACATTATAGATTATGATAATATATAGTCAAAATACTTTATACTAGCATCTCCTTATGATAAAATATTATAGTAGACAAAATTCTATAATATATGATCAAACATACAATAACCATATTAACATAATCTATATTCTAGGAATTTCCTAAGAAACTCATTTTTATTTATATACATATTGCTATCCTCACGTAAGGTTATTGTATATGTATATATACGTACTTTGATCTTACTCCTTATAATTCCATTTTTAATATATACTTAATTTGAAACATATTTGATACTGTAAGTAAGTGCTCTGTTTCCATTTTTAAGCAAAACAACCGATCAACATGAATGAACTATTCGTTCCCGTGCCTTACCGATCAGAGGAAAGAAACAGAGGTCGGTGAGGTGAAAGTCGGGCGGTGGCACAGAGGTTTACGGCAACGGTTCGAGGCGATGGTCACAAATCCGGGTACGGCGGTGAGAGGCGAAGCTACTGGTGGAAGCGGCGTCGTTGTTCGTGGACGGACGGCGGAGAACGAGACTGTGGAATCCGATGTCTCTAAAATAGAGGAATCCGGACTCGGGTTTCTCCGGAGATTTCGGGCGGAATGGAGAGCGTTTTGAGACGAATTCTTGAGAGGAGAATTGTAGTGTTGAGATGTGGCTTTTGAGTCCCTCCTCGTACCCATTTATAGTTGTCAATTCGAGCGTGAATTGTCAAATACAACCGAAGTCGACGAGTCCAAACGTTGCCCCTTAAATCCAATTCAATCCGAATATCCTTCGGCTTTTGAACTCGATTCCACCCATACATGTACCTCTTACGCTACCACGTGAGCCAGGACTCCAAGAGACGCTCTTATCCATTTCCAAATCATTCGAATTTGGCTGGAAACTCCATTCAAACTCTAGCCCTAACTCGGAATGTCTACTGAATTTTCGACCATGAATAGGGGCCTGAACCTTCCAATTGATTGAGGGGTTTTATAGATCAGGTCTTGGTCTTTCCATATCATTTTATGAGAAATGAGTGAGATATGAGCATGTAATTAGCTTTAACTATATTTTTTAGGTACACAAGGTATACAAAAGTATTTCCAAATAAAATAGAAAATTTTGACCTACTTATGTTAATATTTCATAACGTAAAAATTTGAACTAGTCGATAAAACATTTTTGAACTGCTCATTTTTTAGTAGCGCCACTTAATATCCTGATACAGATTTGCACAAAATAGCAGCCTCAAGAATTCAAAACATCAACACATCAACTTGTTCATTTGATCATTACCCAATTAGTATTCTAGTAGCCTATATGCATCTATAGTAGCCTATATGCATCATGGGTTACATTAGTATCCTAGTAGCCTATATGCATCCATAAGGTGTTTTAACCCTACCATGTCACCAACAATAGTGTAATTTTTAGCCCCCACATTGTTTATTGGTTAACACATTACAAAAAGTTTCCAAACAATATGCTTTCCAAAGTTTTTTCACTGCCAATGGTTATATAGTGGTACTACTCGTCTTTTTCTGGAATACTTTGCAGCTCGTTCCATGGGGATGAAACTATTACTAATGCATAATGCATTCTTAATGACGTGATGCTCTTGTTGCTTGATTCCTTGAAGTCATACGACTAGTTTGGTTCAGCCTTGTACATCTCGAGATGCCTCATATCATAGTCCACAGAGTCAACATGGTTTTGTAGGTTCGTCCATTTTATTGGCATCCAAATTGGGTCAGCGTTTTTCACTCCAAGCTTCTTGAAATCTCTTCTCTCAAGAGCAGACCGCACAAACATTTTCTTCTGCACATGAAGAGATTACACCATATAAATAGCGAAGTTGTTATCTAAATAAAATATTGAACTTACCATATAAAATATTGAACTTACCATGAAAAATATTGAACTAAATGCTTAGAAAAATTGAACTTTTACCATTTCTTGAGCGATATTATCATATTGCGCCTCATAGCTCTCTCACAATAGAGCTCTTGGAGCATGATGAATGATATAATCTCATTGGTGTTGAAATTGAAGCTGATGACATAGTAACGGTCTTCCGAGTTCAAAATCGGGATAACATCCATAATTTTTACCATGAGTTTTACCATGTTAATATCACACTAAATAAAATATTAATATACGCATAGTACTTAAATACTAAACTCATGAGTTTTACCATGTCAATATCATTCATCTTTTGCTTCAAACAAAAGAATGGAGTGGATTAACAAAAGTATATACCTAAATTTTTTTGTATAACCATTAGCTATTGTTGCTTAATCCAACAACAAATACTACACATGTGAAAAATAATTTATAACTAAAAGATTAGAAAACTTACAGATGTGCTTGCTTTTGCAAAGAATCTGTATGGAGACCTAGTAGCTCTGCATTTTTCTTTATCATTTAGCAGCATCATCCATACATCCATGACTTTGATATCAACTATTGTTGATGGCTCCAATGTTCCTAATTCTGATCTTATGAGCTTTACATTTTCACATAAGAACACAGGAATGCTGCAAAAAAAATATTGCAATTCCTTTAATTTGAATACACCTTCGTTTTACTATTATAAGTTGTTTTGAATATATAACTTACTTCTCTTTATCTTCAAATAAAGCATAAGTGATAGCTTCCTTTTGTTCTTTTTTTAACCCTTTTCCAGGCTTGATCACCCTTTCATAAAACGGACTTCTTAGCGCATTGGGTATGATAAGTCCATCTTCGGTTGTATCCTTGCCTGTATATTGTTCAGATTAATTACAAGGAGCATATGTAATTTGTCTAGGTTGAATTCAATTCTAACCTTTTTCTGGGCTACCTTCTCTACTGGCTGTTGTTTGAGCCAAAATTCTCCCTAGGAGGAACTTTGGCCTAAAGAGGGCCTGATCAGCTAAACCTTGAAGAACTTAAGAAATATTGTATGCTTTGTATTGCGTTGAATGTGTGAGTGTAAAAACGTATCTCTCTCTTAGGGTTACAATTTGCTTATATAGCCCCCTTAGAGAATGATCTATCTTAATCAAAGATATATTCTTTGAGATTCTACCTAATCTTAGCTTCTAACGGTACAATCTATAAAAATCTATCTTATTGTTTAGATATGGCTTCGCATCTGTCTTCCTTAACCGACTCTCATCCTATCGTAGATCTTGTCATTTTCCGAAGAAGTGCTGAAGAATTATCATTCGGGTCTTGATACTTCTTTGGCTAAAATTCAAGTCCAACAGCTGCTTTGCTAGAAGCTTGTCCTTTTTTTTTTTTTCCGAATGGAGATTGTCTATTGAGCTTTCCTTATGACAAGCTTGGCACCTTCCTCGCATTGCATCGGTTTTTCTTTTCCTTTACTCTGAATTATAATTATAATGTAAAGAGAAAGAGTCATGTAAGAAGGACTCTTACCGTAGGAAATAGGAATGAATTGTGGGCGTTTGATCTAACACATCCAATGGCTCATATTACTCCCGTTTCTTCTAAAAAATAAAAATAAAAATAAAATTACAATTACTCTTCTTCCTGTTCCCGTTTCCTTCCGTCCCCTTCGTTCTCCCTCCCGCTAATCGGCCACCCCACCTCCTCTCCCGCCCCGTCCGCCACTCCCTCCATCGCCTCCCCCTCTCCCTCGGCCCCTTCGTTCTCGTCCCCGTCCGCCCCCGCCTCCTCGTTGGCGAGATCTCCGAGCCTCGTCACCTCCGCCTACAGTACGGCTTAGATCTTCTCCTCCGCTCGTCTCGGCTCGATCTCCGGCATCTAGATCCAGGCCGTGGAAGACCTAATTCGGAAGATCCACCTACAGAGCTCGGATCCGGAGGCTGTTGTTGGTGATTTTAGTGTTATCACCTACTGTTACCTAGGGGTAACAGTGCCATTTGGTGTGGTCAGGATTCATACAACACTATGAAGGACTCACTTTGCTATATCACGGGTTTGGGGGTGCGGAGTGCACACTCGTGTAAGCTTAGTTGAGATCTAGAGGGGATATTAAGGAATTATGTTGTTACCTATAGGGTAACAGTTGGATACTATAGGGTAACAGTGGAACGGTGTCTCTAAGACAAGAGTTGGACATGATGTTCAAGCTGATTCATAAGTGTTGTTACCTGATATGGAACAACGACTTTGATGTCTGAGATGATTGACAAGTGTTGTTACTTGGGAGGTAACAGTGACTTTATTGTCTTAGAAGGAACAAAGATGTGTCTGACGGATTGTTCTATCTAATGGAATAGTGATTGTTTCCTACGTGAGTCAGATGGTGTAACCGTCATGTAACTGACGTGAAACCACTTTGTAACTTCCTTAATATGTTGTTAACTAATGGTGATGTGGATAATACTATGTCTTCCACGTGTGGCTGCTGGTAACTACCGATAACCACATGTAACTGCCAATAACGGCTAGTAACTGCCATTAACTGTTCCCTGTAACTGCTCCCTTGCCTCTACATAAAGGCTGTAGGGACGATAGTGTTGGGGTTAGAACGTTTGGTTCTGGTTGGTTCGAATGGTTCTTTTGCCATGATTGAACTTCAATGAAGAGTCTAAAGTCCAATTTACATGAACTCTAAGGTTCGATCCATTACAAGAGCCTTGTATGGATTGGAGGGTTTGTCTTATCTCACTTCAAATTTCGTGGATTCCCTAAGGCTCGAAAGGGGCGAAGTATTTGATTTCGGAAAGTGACTACACGATTCAAACCTATATCGGTACAGGTACATATGATTGATCTACTGAAGAAAGTTTTTCTTCAACAACTTCCACGAAGAGGCGTTCTACAACAACAACAGAGCACTGTTCCCTGGTTCGACAGAGTTGCTGTTACAGGGGGAAAAACGTCAAGCACCAACAGAATGAAGTTCTTTGGTGGGAACAGTTGTTGTAGAGAGCCCAACACCTACAAACGAAATCAAGAATCCAACATTCGAAATCAAATATTTTGAGATCAGTCATATGGTACCAGTTTCCGAGAAGACAACCAGTTTTAAGTTGAAGGAGATCAATGGTATTTTGGTCGTCCTTAAAAAGAACCAAGATCCGATGGAGATTGATCCATGTTTTCTCAAGTTTGATTTTGAGAAAGAAAGGTCTTTTGGTCTTGATATTATTCTGGAAGAATGATATGTAATGGTTGATTATAAGCCATGCGTGATTTTTGGTCATGAGATAAGAGAATCACATGTATGGAAGTGTTTTGTACACAAGTCCATGTCGTCTTGTTACTCTCTAATGAGAAATGATATGTGTGATACCTAAGGGTGTTTTAATCATATAAAAGAGATTAATGTATGATTATGTAAGGCCAAATGGAATTTTGAATTAAACGAATTTCGGATGACTGTTTCCCTAGAAGGGATCAGTGAATGTTGTTCCTAAAAAGGAATGTGTTTGTTTTGTTCTATAAAACAGAACAAGTTCCTTCTATGGATATGTTAATCACGAGATAGTGATAAGACATGATTAATTTGCATTGAAATGTTGTATGACTCCATGTAAGTCATAGGGTAACAATGCCAGTGACTCACATATTGTTTCCTTGAAGGGAACTGATTGTTTATCGAAGATAGACTAGAAGTGAGCAATATTCCTCGAAAGGGGGAGGTTTCCCAAATGAGTCTACTATACCTTATGTATAGATTACTTATGTTTAAATCCAGATTACTCTCTTGAGTCTACTGGTTAAGGCCCTAAAGTGTTACACAGATTGGCTACTCGACTCTACTGTTCCCATACAGATTAGTCGGTTTCATTTCATTTTTCTAATGTATTATGATTTAATGTTATAATTACATTTGAATGCAGGTTAATGAGGAAGGATTTGAACAATGTTGCAGGAGTTTCACTTATGTCAATGTTATAGTTGGTTGAAGAGGCTGAACGTGACTGTTCCCTCCTGAAATCCAATGTCCGTTCAAAGGATTGAGATGTCCTTGGAACTATGGTGAATGGCACGTTACATAAGTGGTGTAAGTGGCAACTTATGGAAAGTATTCCTTAAGGACAATATTCCGATGAAAGTGCTCTCCTTGAGAGTAGTATTGTTCCCTGGAATTACACTTGCTATGTGAAGGGAACAATTGTGTGTCTTGCTATGTACACACATAAGGTTCTAAGCAATAGAACGAGAATTTCCCACATGAATTTTGTAGGAAAAGATCAGACTTAATTCATGTTGAGTTTGAATCTAAAGTGGTCAAAAGACTACTCAAGCCTCAGAGGTAACAATGGGCAAGATAGGTGCACGAATTGCATCTTTGGATATGCCACGTATTCCAAGATTTTGAGAGGCTGATGTTATCTTAGGGGTTAAGATAAAAGGGGAGGAAAGAAGAGTTTTATCTTTATCCCGGTCTCATTACATTGAGAATGGGTTGGAAAACGAGATTGAGGGATCAATGTCCCTAGATAGGACTGGAAACACGTCCTTTGGGAACAATGTCTTTTGACATGAATACTTGTTTCTTGTTTAGAAATGTATCCCTCAACATTACCTCTTGAGAATGTCATTATTTTCTTGGATATTAAGAAAATGTTGAATGCAAGTTGGATCGGTTAGAGAACTATTACTCTAAAGGTGGATGGACATTTCTACTTGGGATCAGTTCCAAATCCTAGGTTATGGAAAAGGATCCTAGCATTCTAGTTTGATAATGAGAACGAGGCTGGTAGTGTGAGTTGTAGCCTAGATTAAGGTAACAGCTTTGGAAGCAAATCTACCATGTTTCGTGAAGGCTAAGACTAATTTCAACTATGTGAGCATAGTAACTCTGGTCAGAGGGTAACGATCATGCTTGTTAATACCATGTCACATCTTTGATGTGTGGTATAGCATAGTTCGTGGATTTATGACACATAGTGTGATTTTAGCTGTTTCCATTTCATGGAAAACAAGGTTGGATGATCACTTGATGAAGTGGTTAGACCTAGGGGGATGAGAATGAAAGACCCGCATAGCTTTCTAACGATGGGACACCCAATTCCTACCTCATGAAAATTAGGACAGAATTCAATGTGGAGAGCCCATTCCTAGAAACTGTGAGCACAACCGTAACAGTCCCCAATGTGTGCTCTGTTCCTACATCTTGGAGGTTGAAGCCGTAGTCTTCTTAATAGTTCCTTTGAAAAAGTGCAATGTAGGTGCATGATGAAAGGATCTACCCTATTCCTTTGGAAAAATGCAATGTAGATGCATGATGAAAGGATCTACCTATATGAATGTGAAGTTTTGCCGCTTCATGAAGCTTCAGGTTGAGCTTCGTATACATTCATGAATAGATATGGACTCAGGGCTATAATAGAGTCAAGTTATAGCTTTGGAGATGTAACGAGACTTGTGTGTGTGTTATCTTCATTCATCCAAAGAGGTTGATTGGTTCAATCCTTAGGACACCATGATTCCCGGATGTTTGAAATGTGTAACTACACTAAAGTGGAAATTCAATCGTCACGACATTTTCGCTTATGCACGAGTTTGGGACAAAGGCTGATTATTTTATGAATCAGGGATTACACTAAAATGGGGGAGGATTGTTGGTGATTTTAGTGTTATCACCTACTGTTACCTAGGGGTAAAAGTGCCATTTGGTGTGGTCAGGATTCATACGACACTATGAAGGACTCACTTTGCTATATCACGGGTTTGGGGGTGCGGAGTGCACACTCGTGTAAGCTTAGTTGAGATCTAGAGGGGATATTAAGGAATTATGTTGTTACCTATAAGGTAACAGTTGGTTACTATAGGGTAACAGTGGAACGGTGTCTCTAAGACAAGAGTTGGATATGATGTTCAAGCTGATTCATAAGTGTTGTTACCTGATATGGAACAATGACTTTGATGTCTAAGATGATTGACAAGTGTTGTTACCTGGGAGGTAACAGTGACTTTATTGTCTTAGAAGGAACAAAGATGTGTCTGACGGATTGTTCTATCTAATGGAATAGTGATTGTTTCCTATGTGAGTCAGATGGTGTAACCGTCATGTAACTGACGTGAAACCACTTTGTAACTTCCTTAATATGTTGTTAATTAATGGTGATGTGGATAATACTATGTCTTCCACGTGTGGCTGTTGGTAACTACCGATAACCACATGTAACTGCCAGTAACGGCTAGTAACTGTCATTAACCGTTTCCTGTAGCTGCTCCCTTGCCTCTATGTAAAGGCTCTAGGGACGATAGTGTTGGGGTTAGAACGTTTGGTTCTGGTTGGTTCGAATGGTGCTTTTGCCATTATTGAACTTCAATGAAGAGTCTAAAGTCCAATTTACATGAACTCTAAGGTTCGATCCATTACAAGAGCCTTGTATGGATTGGAGGGTTTGTCTTATCTCACTTCAAATTTCGTGGATTCCCTAAGGCTCGAAAGGGGCGAAATATTTGATTTCGGAACGTGACTACACGATTCAAACCTATATCAGTACAGGTACATATGATTGCTCTACTGAAGAAAGTTCGTCTTCAGCAACTTCCACGAAGAGGCGTTCTACTACAACAACAGAGCACTGTTCCCTGGTTCGACAGAGTTGTTGTTACAGGGGGAACAACACCAGGCACCAACAGATTGAAGTTCTTTGGTAGGAACAGTTGTTGTAGAGAGCCCAACACCTACAAACGAAATCAAGAATCCAACAGCTGTGGCGGTGGTAAAACTCAAGCCGCTGACGACGACGACGACGACGACGACGAACTCGGCGAGACAAATCGTGCATTCTAGATCTCGTTTCCCTATCTTGAGCCTTCTCAAGTCGGAGTAAACGAACGTAGGGAGCATTTCGATGTCAGATCTGGCTAGTCCAGGCTTGGAGCGACGCTAAGATCCGGAAACAGCGAGCACCTTGCGAGCCGTTGACCATACAGTTAATGGTCAATCTTCACATTTGGCCGGCGTTGAGATTCCAGCCACGTGCTTTCAGGTCGGTGATTGCAATTTTGAGACCTTGTTAAGTTGGATTGTATACTGCTTGAACTTCGGAGCTAGGAGCTGAATTTTTCTGTCTGAATCTGTAATTAGTTGGAGACTCAATTTGATTGCATTAATTGTCTTTTGCCTCGCTGTGGACAATGTTGAGTCGATGGATGAGAAGCATAGCTTGTATCTGAAATCAATTGAAGCTTCGTTCGTAAAGCAGTTGTACAATTTGAAAGAGCTGTTCCTGTAATCGATCGCTTAATTGATTTTTTGGTATGTTTGCTTCATTTAATCGATCGATTGGCTGATTTTCCTAGTCTGTTTGCTTCATGTAATTGATTGATTCACCTCTGGAGTTCTAATTCATCAATCGAGGATTAGTTTGCGAAAATTTTCAGGAGATGCTTATAGGCTCAAGTCAGGATCAGTTTTCTACATTCAGAGCAGCCAAGAAAGTACTCAAACTGAAAAGTTGAGGTTGTTTGCCATCTTCTCTAATGTTTTTGAGGATGGAAATGTAATTATAAATTAATCTTTCCATGGCCATTGTATGATTGTATAATTGCATCTCAAGAAATTGTTTCTTATATAGCTGAAATTTATGCATACATCAAAATCCAAAAGGTCGTTGTGGTTATGCTATAGCTAAATGTGAAACTAGACAAATGATATCCTCCTATATGCTATATAATAGATTGTTTGGTTAATATATTGTGCTAAAGTCTGAATGATTAGTGCTTGTTTGGTTATGTATTGCTTATGTATTGCTTATGTATTGATTATGTGCTAAAGTCTGAATGATCGTGATTGCACAATCCTCGGTCGTGATTGCACAATCGACGATCGTGATTGCACAATCCTCGATCGTCATTGCACAATCCTCTATCGTCATTGCACAATCCTCGATCTAGTTCACTCTAGTAGTGTAAAGCGGTTCCGATTTAGCTATGTTCTTGTGTGTTATTGCCAAATTGGAAGTGAAATGCAATAACTTTTGGCTCGGTGATCCGTTCGAGGCGTGTGAGCAGCCGTTTCGAAGGTCTCGATGTAAGCCACAAGGTGGAGTCTTGATTTTGCGGTTTCCGGGCCGGCATAAGACCAGAATCTGGGGGGAAGCAGTCAGGCATCGGGGAGTCCGGGGAGAAAAGGGGCGTAACTTTGCGCTCGCTTATCGGAACGGGGCGTATTTTATGTCATTTCGAAGGTCTCTTCGAAACGGGGCTATAGTAAGGCCCAAAGGGCCTATGTGTCTGGGGATCTCCCAAAAAAACGCATTTGAGCCTCCAAAACCGCATTTGAGTGTCCAAAACCGCGTAGTTAGGTCCCGTTTTGGAGCTTTCCATGCATATGGGCTCGTCATGGCTCATTCTGTAGGTCCGTGGGGCGAATAGGCACTGTAGTTCCCGTCGAGACCTTCGAAATGAGTGGTCATAGTAGAGTTGAACAAATTGACATGGCTAGAAATTTATCTATTGAACCCATTCAGCTATGCAAACTTTTCACATGGAGTTGCACAAACTTGACCATTGAGTTGCACAAATTTGACCATTGAATTGCACAAATATTGACGAACAAATTGACCATAGGATTCAACACATTGGCAATAGAGTTGAACAAATATGAATGAACAAATTGACCATAGAGTTGAGCAAATTTGACCATTGAGTTGCATAAGTTTGACCATTGAGTTGCACAAATATTGATGAACAAATTGACCATAGAATTCACACACATTGGCAATAGAGTTGAACACATATTAACGAACAAATTGACCATAGAGTTGAACAAAGTGGCAATAGAGTTGCACAAATTGGCAAAGCGAAACAAACTATACAAACTTCGACTGCTATAAAATATGACATGAATGCAAAATTGATCATAGAGTTGCACAAATAAGCAATAGAGTTGAACAAATATGGCTGCACAAATCGGCCATAGAGTTGCACAAATCGGCCATAGAGTTGCACAAATACGGTTGCACAAATTGGCCATAGAGTTGCACAAAGTCTGGACGCCCGTGCCGTTTTCCGAAAAATACGCCCGTGCCGTTTTTTTCCCTCTTTTTTCTTGAACACTTGATCTCTCCTCATCCAATGGCTATGATTCAATCCTATTTCCTACCATAATAATCATTCCTACGAGATCCGGACCCTAATGTAAATAAAAATTAGTACCTTTTTTATGTAGAATGTGAGTGCAAAATCTACTAATTTCCACTTACTGTTTGGGTGCAGCAAAAGGAGGTTTAACAGTGTGAGTTTCAACGGTGTTCCGTTGTGTTCTCAAGACCCGTGTGTTGACCGGTCGTTTTTGTTCCCCAATACTAGTCATTTTTTTCTTCCCTTTTGCCTGAATTATTAACATAATCAGTTATGATCAAAAGTTCTACATTAAGATTTTCAAGCGCTACATGCATATAACTATTTATTCTAACCTTTGTTGCATCCTTCTTTGCAAGTGCAACAACTTTCTCCTTGCTCTGTGGTCTTGCCTCGGCCACATGTTGACCCTTTTCCTAAAAATTGAACTCTTTTTGTCAAAATATTGAACTCTTACGTAGATAACTTTGAACAACTAATAAACAATTATTATAACCTTTGCAGCATCCTTCTTTGTTGGCACATATGATTTTGTTAGGGCTTTGTCGCCAACAACTTTCCCTTTGGACCGTGTTCTTGCCTCAACCACTTGTGTATCCTTTTCCTAAACATTGATCTCTTTTGATCAAAATATTGATCTCTTGAGTAAGTAATTCTTAACCACTAATAATAAGTTATTCTAACCTTTGGTAGCTTGATTGTAAAATTGGACGAGTTATAAAGTATTAAAATAGTTTTGTCTTTTGCTCAGGCATAATTAATTTGCCAAAAGTAGTTGTTTTTTTAATCAAAACCAAAAGTAATTGTTATAAACATTGGTTTCTGCTCAAAACATAAGTGTTAGGGTTGGGCACCGGTCCAGATCCAGACCAGGACTGGTAATGTGGGAAAACATGGAAAGGGGATTTCCCCAGTCTCGGTTCAGTCCGGTTTTGGACCAAATTTTTAAATTTTTAAAAGAATATATAATATAGCTAAAGAAATCGTATATGATTGATGAAATATATAACATTATTAAGTATATAATATAAATGTGAAACTGAAATATTAAAAATAAATTATACTCCCTCCGTCCCGGAGAGTTTGTATGTCTTTCCTAATCAGGCATCCCGGGAAGTTTGTCCGCCTTTCCATTTATATCACACCACTTTTACACTTTTACCCTTACAACAACAAACAATTACAATCACTTTTACCATCTCCATCAACCTTTTCTTCCTCATTCCTCTCTCTTCAATAATTCATTCCATTTAAAAATGTTTATATGCAACAATTAATTTAATTTACACAAAAAATAAGTAGGAATAATTTTAATTTTTTTCTCTACAAAACTAGATTAGTCATGATATTAAAAAAGTTAAGCATGATTAGCCTTCTAATCAACCGTGTGATGTGTGGCTATGCATTTTGGGTTGTGAAAAATTATAATCATATGTGATTTGATGCTTCTTAAACCAAGTGCATTTGGCCATTTTGGCCAAACTCCTTGAGGCAGAGGGAGTATAACATTAAAAGTTAATATAATATTTATTTAAATATAATTTTTTATTATATTTTTTTAACATCAGGTCCGGATCGGGACCGGAAAAGTCAATTTTTATGGACCGAGGACCGGACCGGTATCCTCCGGATCCGGTTTTAAAATCCGGTCCGGACCGGATTTTGCCCACCCCTAATAAGTTTCACTCTACCCTTCAAAGACCAAAAGGGTTTTTGGTCATGGTGAATGATGGAACCGGGCTGGGCCGGGTCAGGCTGCCACCAGGCCAAGCCAAGGAACTGTGACCTAGGACCGTCTCGACAAATTACCGGGTTGGGCCAAGCCGAGCTAGTCCACCTAGGCCCGTGCCGGTTTTTATCGGGTTGAGAGCGAGCTGGTAACGGGTTTTCGGTCGCGCGGGGCCAATGGTTTATTTTAAGAAAAGGGGGGGGGAAGGGTATTTCCTACATGCATTAATCATTAATTTTAAGCATTAGTGTATATATACATACCATTATAGTTAATATGCACCATATACTTAGATTATATACTAAAGTATCTACTTACTAGCTAGCTATCCAGACCGGGCTCCTGGCCCGTTGACCAACCCGGTCGGGTTGGGCTTTAAAACACTGACCCGAGACCGGCCCATGGTCCGGCCGGGTTTGGCCGTCTGGTCCGCGGGCTAGCCGAACCGGACTTTTGGGCCCATGACTCCGGGTTGAGTTGGGCCGGCCAGCCCGTCCTAGTGGCCAAAACCAATACCTTTCTCTTCAAATTCTGTCATTTTTTCATTTTTTAATATTTCTTTATTGTATAGCCAAACTTTTGGCCAACCACTACCAATGTCCTAATGGAGTAATAGATTCTAGCTTATACTGTCCAAACTTGGTAGGCTTTGTACACTTTATCATAAAAACTACTATGTTTCCAAAACCTAATTATTAAATTTCTTGAATACAAACAATTTTTTTACCCTTTACATATTTCAAAGCAAATAAAAACTATTTCTACAAAGATTATTTTGTAGCCATGTTCTCAAATTCCTACATTATCCTTACTTTCTAGTTTCTACGCATTTCAAGCAAAGAAAAACTACTTTCCACTAAAAAAATCCCAAGGTAAATACAAACTATATTTTATCCATAATTGTATAACGGTAGTCTACACTGTACTAATGCTAAAAAATGCACATTGTCCTACTTGATTGCTCCAGGGGAAATAATGCTCAATTGTTTCTGCAAATTGACAGTCAATTGTTTCCGCCAATTTGGATGGTAAGAACGCTTTATTCCTCCCTCACAGCTTCGATACATTGATCGTCATTGTTTGCCAATTATTTCTAGACAAGAGTACCGCCATTTTCTGCCCAAAAGATGTTTTTTCTCATTGGGCAACGATAGTTTTAAATACTTGAATGCTAGCCTAAAGCATCCCCAACAGATGAAAACTACTTCCAACAACCCTAAAATTGAGACAGTACACTGCCCATAAGGTTCAAACTAGTAACTTGAGGATAATGCCTGAGGCCTTACTGGATAACCACAGAAAGCATTTTCTCCCAAAGAGATGCAGATTTATGTACTACATTGTATTTAATAATTTCATTGTGTAAAACCAAGTTTGATAGACTATAAACAAGTTGCTAACACATCCATAAAATTCAACTCCGCAAAATGTAAGGAAAAAACTCCAGCATTTCATGATTCCTTGTAACGTAGGGGGATCAAGATGAAACTTCTCAACCACAAACATTACTGAAAGAAAAGTGATGCAGAAAATGGGACCTAGACATCACATTGCAAGAACTTAGAACCCTCTGCATTCCCTATATAACATGTGTAAACTCACACAAGACCGAGCTCAAGTGCTTAGACTTGAGCTCCGAGTTCCAGCAGTAAGGTATGGTTTGCTGCATTTGAGCTTGGGCCAAGGAACTGAACGGGACCTGTAAACATGTTGAATCTTTAGAAGGTCAAGAAACCAAACCTGAGCACTCTCGCACTTTGATTGCCAAGAAAGACTTTTTTTCAGAATGACCTAAGAGAGTTGGCCACTTTTGTTGACAAACTATACTACTAACAGTTAACTTATATATACAAGATTCAGGATAAAGGCACATATATGTACCAGGGCTGATGTAACAATTCTTGATGGCCCATTCATCACGCATTGACGCAAACTTCTTAAAAGGTGCACCTAAAAAAGCAGAGGATGGATTCAAACTCAGGAAAAGCAAGTTTAAGAGTACCGGGGTAAATTTCCAGGTGCATAGTGTAAAAATGAGACTTTTTTACCATCAAGTTCAACCATTGCCTTTTTTATCACAGGCTTGAATTTACCTGGAAGATGAGAACTTAGATGTTAGACATGCACTGTTATAATTGTTTGAAAAGGATGTTCTCTTCAAGAGAAGATAATCTGATAATTTAAAATGCATCAAAGGCTTGCAGATAAGCATCAATCACATACCGTGTCGCCTTTCCACATCCATGAGAGCCGTCAATGCTGTTCCACCTACAGACCAATGTTCAACAGGCGCAGCTAGGTTTGCCACCTATAATATTAGAGAAGCATTACACGTCTAACAAAGAGCATAAGACTAAAGAAGGTTAAAATATTCATTACAGAAACTCACCGAAGATATGAGTCCAGTCTTCCCAGATTGAAGTAGGGCACCAGCTCCATAACCCAGTGCATAGCAGTAACTAGAATCGAAGTTTGTTGGTAGACCACATCTGCCCTCATAGCTGAACATGGAACAGAGAGAATATTAACCTCTACACAAGTGAATTAGCAGTCAAGTTTTTTTGGTATCTTTCTTGGATAGAATACATTATATTCATGGTTTTTTTTGTTGTATGGACAAAAACAATCATGAAAGTGAAGTCATAATAATACCCAAAGAAATGAGATTGCCCTTTAAAGTCTCCCTTGTACAGGCCTTCTTTCTTGCTCCTTTCAAGCTCAGTTTCAACCATTTGGATAAGCATTTTTTCAGTCTCGATCTTGGCAACCTAGAGTGCAAAAAAACAACGTACCTTTATAAGGTCGCTTATCACATGTTTGAAACGCCAAAGGATGCTAACAAAACAAAAAAAACAAACCTGAACATTTCCATGTGGATCTCTTTCCAGCATCAGTTGATCCTGAATTGCTAAGGGTAAAAGGTCAAACAGCTGTAAAGATTGGTTAGTAAGCTTCTTCTTCCAGATGCCAGCCTCATCCACAGCATCATGAGCCAAGATTTCATTTAGTTCTGCTATAAGCTTCTGAACCTACAAGAAACCAAAACGCCAGTGGAGCCTACTAGTTGGTAAAATTTTCTACATAGTTAGAATGGATAAATAAAAAAATAGCACTCACCTCTGGAATGAAATCAATAAGACCTTCAGGGATAAGTATAACCCCATAATTGTATCCCAGTTCAAAACGTTTACGTATTACATCCACAATGTGGTCAGTTACATTCTTCAAAGTCAACTGCTTGGAAAAGACCTACAGAAACCAGGATGCCCCCAGATAATAATCACATTAGAGATTCACAAAGGAAAAAAAACGTATCTTTTAGGT
Organism: Polygonum maritimum; assembly: GCA_963924305.1. Lineage (NCBI taxonomy): Eukaryota > Viridiplantae > Streptophyta > Magnoliopsida > Caryophyllales > Polygonaceae > Polygonum > Polygonum maritimum. The sequence goes on from OZ002729.1 coordinate 24,908,273, forward strand.
ATAAGTATTGTAGGACTAGGAGATGAACTTATAGTCGTCCAATCAACTAAGACCAATAAACAGTTCATGTTTGCAACAAAATACTAGTCAACAAGGCACCTCTTCTCCAATGAGAGCAATGTTTGGATGTGTTTGCAAGGCACACTCCAATGTTATGTGAGAGGCTGCACGTCCCATAAGCCGTACAACTGAAAAGGTGCATATACTAGAATATGAGAAGAAAGATCATGCTTTTTGCAAGAAGTCTCCTGATTCAAAAATCTCAGCTGAAACAAGATATGTAGAAAGACAAAGCACAATAAAAGAATGACAAATACACAATGGCCAAAAAATTTCAAGAAGTAAAAAACAATCGACCAAATTACAAATTGGATAACATTCACAAATTACTCTATGGAAGCTAATTACATAAAGAATAGGCTTCACAAAACTCATATTGCTTTTTCTAGTTAGCAGCATATTAACATATACATCTGAGAGTAAAGGCCAAAAATGCAAATTTAATCCTTAATACTTTACTTACAATGATAGTACTTTCCAGTTGAACGAGCATCTATCATCACATTACCAATCATTTCAGCATATATCTGTTCATTCATGGGAGAAACAAAGCATTAAACAGTTATTGCAAAGACATGGGAATGATGCAACAGTGATCATTATTTCTAATTGAGGCCAAAAATATCAAGTAAAACTCCACAAACATTGAAGGCCATGGCCATGGTCACTTCATTTACAATATTATTAGCTTACAAAGTACAAGAACAGGATACCACATCATTGCAGCATAAGTGCTTTATTAATTAATTTTTTCTTAAAAATATATATGATTAATCTTCAATAAGCTATTAGATACTCCGGAAAGAATATCTTACCATTCACATATAACCTTTCAATAATAACACTTGAAACTCAATTGCTATATAAATGATCAAAACAATCCAAACCAAACCCACATACACCACTTCAACAGCAAATTTATTTTTAATATCTAAAACAATTAGGTCAGGTTGAAGGTCTCTGCTCTCAATATTTACTTGATACATCAACCCTATCTCTCTTATATTTTGTTCTTCTTTGGATTTATTTTGTTTCATCTTATTGAAATTCCATGAAGGGTCATTCACTATTTCAAGGGGTGTGGACATGGAATAGATACAATTTTTAAGAAACAAGGTAGATCCAATTTAGGCATGTGACAATATATTTTCAAAATAAAACACACGATTATCACTGTTGTCGACAAACCTTGCATGCAGTATCGAATCCAAAACTAATTGGAACTTCTTTGGATTTCAAGTCACCATCAATCGTCTTAGGGCAACCAATTACACGAGTCTTCATATTCTTGCTCCTAATACCAAAAATTTAGATTTCTACATAAGTATTAAAAACAAAAAGCATAATGATGAAAGGCTAAAATTAAATCCACTTGCTGTAGACACTAGACAGACATAAATATCAAGCGCAAGGCACATCTGATATTCAACAACAGGTCTATGACTGCATATAATCCATATGTGCATAAAACAATTATGGACCAAAATCATTAAGCAAAGAGATGCTTTGAGCATGCGGATTAATAAGAGGAAGCACCAAGAACATATGTCAAGAAACACACAAGGGATACCTGAAGTTCTCAGCAAGGAGACAAGCATTTGTATTAGAGTCATCTCCTCCAATAACAACAAGACCATCCAAGTCAAGCTTTGTAACGGTCTCTTCAGCTTGTTTAAACTGAAATTAAAACTTTAACAAATCAATACTGCAAAAGAAAGTATGGTAGATTAGAACATAAGAAAAAGAACCTGCTCTGAACCTGCCCTCTTCAAAAAAAATTATTGAGAAGAGAGAAAACTCGAACCTGCTCTGGAGTCTCAATCTTGTCTCTTCCACTACGGATCATATCGAAACCACCCTGTAAGCAGTAATTTGTCAGCACAGTGCTTTGAGTATAGGAATGAGAAAGCAAGTACTTGAATGGTAGCAAGCATGAAGTCATTCACAATAGAAGTCACTACGCAATCATTAAATGCCAACTAGACAACTTGACCAAAAAAAATAAAAGGAAATCAAAACACAAGCATACCTAGAAAAATAACCCATCCAGACAAAAGAAGAGAAAAAGCCTCACCTGGTTCCTGTAAGGGTACACATAGTCCGAAGTGAGTTCCACATATTTGCCTTTCATGATCCCAGCTGGACCGCCCCTAAATCCATACAATGTGCTACCCTTTGCTCTAGTTTGCAAGTAATCTACCAAGCACCACAAGTTAATCTTAGAAAACCGTTGTGTGAACAACTCGGGCATCATCAGAATCTAAAATTAAGAAACAACTGATTACCAAAAATCCCACAGATAACATTGTGGCCTCCGGGAGCCTGGCCACCAGAGAGCACCACACCAATCTTGAACTTGTGATCGGAGCCTAAAGGCTCGGAATCACTGGGAACCAGCACTGAGGATGGTTGCCCAAATAGGCAAGGAAATAGCTTTGCGATCTCATCTGAAAAAAACTCAAACCTATTTTCATACAACTCCGATCTACAACTCGCTTTCTATACAGAGTAAAATCAATCACTAATACAGACTAGTCAACCTATAACCGATTCACAGAGCTCACTAACATGATTCGATGAACTGAGAACTAAAATTGGGGATTTTGAGTTTGAAAGGGGAGTTAGACCTGGATTTCCGGCGGCGGAGCTTTTAGGGCCGTCGACGACATTAAAATTGGCCTTGAGCACGCTGAGGAGGGGAAGGGAGTGATCCAAACGACTCCTTTGAACTTCGCTGTAGACTGATGCAAAGCGGCTGGTAGCCGGAGCCGGAGAAGCCTTTCCGTCGTAATCGAGCACCGCAGCCGCCATGGATGTTTCTTTTATTGATTTATTTTGTTAGCTTTGATCAGTTTGCGTTCTCTCTGAAGCGGTTTTGGTGTCGTTGTGAAATTTAAAGCGGGCTGGAAACAGGTGATGAGCAGGCTTCGGTTTCGGGTGCGCTTTCCACCTGTCCGTCTGAGGTTGAAAGGATATTTTCGAGTTATTTATTTTCGGGATTGTGTTTTTGGCGGAGATCTTGATGTGGTATATTCGAAGGGAATTATTTGATATTGAAATCCAAGGCGTTGGATCAGTCTGGTTGTTGGGCTTTGGGAGGGGGTGCATTAGGGCGAGAAGTACTCGATCATGGCTCCATCTCTTTCACCTAACATTACAATGGGTTGGTTGGTACTTGGTATTGGTTAGTTTAACCCCGTAGGCCCGTACCATTCTCTACGGTAATAAATTTAGGTTATTTCTATGCGCACCCGTAAAAGTTTGTAATTACATCCGAATTTGCGCGCATCTAAAGCTTGCGCGCATCCAGAGCTCACGCAAGGGCAAAATAGTCATTATGAAAAAAACCAAAAAAAGGAAACCGGGGCGGCACAGGACACGAGGCGCACACCCAAGGCTCACGCGATGCGCGCCACCTTGATATGCGCGCACCCAGGGCTCGCGCGATGCACGCCACCTCGATATGCGCGCATCTAGGGCTTGTACGAGCCTTGAGTGCGCGCCTCGTGTCCTGTGCCGCCCCGGTTTCTGCCCGATTGAAAATCTGACCGTTGGAAAATTTGACCGTTAGAGCGCGAGCCCTGGATGCGCGGATCTGCAAAGGTCAAATTTTTTCCTATAAATACGTATGTGGGTGCTCATTTCATTCCACAACAAAAATTCTCTCTTCCAAAGTCTTATAGAAAATGTCATCCGAAGAGGAAGATCCCACATGGAGCGAAAACAATTCCGAGAATGAGGTGTCATCAAGCGATATTGACGAGGAGGAAAAGATAGCGGGAGAGTATGCAACCGAATCCAATTCGTCGAGCGAGATAGACGAGGTAATTATAATTAAATTGCATCATTTTATGAGTTCTAGTGTATGATAATAGGACAATGATAGATGTTTGATTTTGAAATATTTTACCATTTTAGGCCTTCGGAATAGATTTTTCTATTGCTTTTCACAACGATACCGTATGGAATAGTCGACAAGAAATGCTTGATTGGGCTAGGCATCTTGTAGTGTCAAAGAAATTTGTGTTAGTCATAAAACGATCGAATCGAAGTAGGGTCGTAGTGACTTGTGACCTAGCCGGTAAATATAGAAATGGCAAGAGGGTATTGCCTGGAGCTGAAAATAGGAGCATTTATAAGCCAGCCACCGATACTCCATCAAGGAAGTGTAGCTGTCCATTTGCATTGGTTGGGGTGCGGAAAAAATTTCAAAAAGGATGGGTCTTAACGGTGACATGCGGACAACACAATCATGCCCTCCCAACTACCTTGGTAGGACATCCATATGCGGGCCGATTGACAGTTGAGCAAAAGGAATTTGTCAAAAAGAAGTTCCTATATCTAGCCACTCTTAAGATGGTACTTCAAGAGTTGAGGGCAAAGTATCCTGGAAATGTTACCTCAATTAGACAAATCTACAATATGAGGGAGACATTAATGGTAGAGGATTGCGGAGAATTGACAGTGACACAATGGTGTTTAAATTTCTTGAAAGCCCGCGAGTATAGAGTTCGTCCTAGACAAGTAAGGGGCTCAGATGTTATCAATGTCTTGTTATTTGTACACCCTACAAGTTTGCGGTTGCTTAAGAAGTTTCCGTACGTCATCATTATGGACTCTACATACAAGACGAACAGGTACGCTATTTACTTATAAATTCGTATTGTTGATTTATGTTTTTTCACTATAATGTTTAAAACGAGTTTTTTTCCCTAGGTACAACATTCCCTTATTGGAGATGGTTGGCTTCACTTGCACCGGTAATACATTCAGCATCGGGTTTGCATTTATGTCAAACGAAGACGTTGCTAGTTATAGATGGGTGTACAATTATGTAAGTAAGTATTTAGACTTAATAAATTAAGGAAGTAGTAGTAATTGTGTATATGAAAATAAATGAAGATTGGGAATTGGAAAAGTGAGAAATGGAGTTCATTGATATTTAAGTGGATAGTAAAAAATGATACTGGAGAATGGTAAAATGATGTAGATGAGATAGAAATCATAAAAAGTAAGGATTCACGGCGTTCAAGAATTTCGCCAATGTTCTTGGTCTTAGAAGATTCAATCCTGCATCATTCCACATTTCCACGCTTCTGCCACAACATTGAGCAACCTAAGCGTATGGACCCATGCAACAACCGATACCCAGACAAATATCACTCCAATGGTCGTGTTTGAGTTCTACAAAAAACAGAGAGCCGATTGGAGACAAGCAAATCAACTCGAAAGTGGTGTAAAGACCAAAGGTCAAAAGAAGAGAAAAAATCGAAATGGATAAAACCACCTCATAACTACATCAAACTCAATTTTGATGGTGTTGTCAATTTTTCTGGTGTTGCCACTTTTGGGTTTATTTTCAGGAATGAATCTGGTGCACCCATCTTTCAAGACGGAGGGTTTATTGGGAACCGCTCGGTGGTGTTTACGGAGGCCTACGCACTCCGTCAGGGGATCTTGGAGGCCATCAACCGTGGCTATCCCCGCTTGATTATTGAAGGCGACAATCTGCAAGTCGTTAATGCGGTGTTGGGAAGCTGGAGCTGTCCCTGGGAGGTAGAGATGATGCGGTCGGACATTCATGGGTTGCTTGGAAAATTTCAGAGTTGGAAGATTTCACATGTTCCACGTGAAGCGAATGCTGCTGCTGACTACATTGCAAACTCCTTCCGTTGTGTGTCGACTTCGCCTATTTGTTCTGATTTGGGTCTTTTGGACCTCATCCGTAAGGATGCTCTAGGATAGTGCCTTTTCTGTTGTATAGGGCCTAACCTAATTCTTTCCTTATCAAAAAAAAAAAAAACTTTAGGCTTGAAATCTGCACATCGCTTGATCTGATTTACTTTTACTTCAGGCTCCCCAATGGGCAGATCGCAATCGAGTACATGAGATGCATCGTCGGACCTTTGTGATGATTTCTTCTTGGGTTTTTGTGGCCATCGATCTCAGACGGCTTTTATCTTTCTTACAACAATGAGGATCCTTTATCATTTCCTCTACTAGAAAGCTTGCCCGTCCGATGGACAAAAAATTTATTTCATCGTATTTTTCTGGAAGGTGAAAATTATAATCTTTGTCATAACACAATTTTGTTCTAATTAATAAATTATGTAAGTATTTTGTATTGAATTGTTCGAAAAATAGTGGATAAAATAAATATAAAATATAAATTTATTTTATTTTATTTTATTTTATTAATTTCTTATGAGAATTATTTTGATAATATGGCTTTTCTATTACAATTAAGTTTTTTAGCCGAATGAACATGTGTAGGGATTACTCTTTATAATTTTATAGACATTTTGGAGAAAATTTAAATCGAAAGCATATGATTAGCTCTTTAGGCTTTACATTCTCGCACAAAAAAAAAATGACAAGGCTTTGCATTCAAGTTACAATATTATAACATGATATATGTATGTAAAAAATAAGACATAGTAGCATGCATTCATAATCAATTATAAATAAAAAACAAATAAAAAAGCAAAACAAAAAAAAAATATAAAAACATGCATTTATTTGACAAGGAAAAGAAAAATAAGAGTTGTAGAGATATATATTTCACCCAAAATAAAAAAAATAAAAACAACTCGACACAAGTCATTAATGTGACAAGAGGGGAAGAATTTTAAGTGTCGTATAGATAGAAGATTCTACTTTTATAGGTTTACCTAGTTAAATTAATTAATAATGATGTATAAAATTACATACTCCGGTATTACTTATTACATATGACACGTTACCAATCCAAACAAATTTCAACTCGAACCCGACCAACCCAACCAATTGATACGTCTAATCCTCACCATTCCACGTGCTCTTTGTGCCGCTGCATTGAGCAACCTAAGCGTATTGACACGTGTCAAACTTATTGCCACCTCCCGTGGCAAACTCTGATACGCTACCACCATTACCCATAATACCCCCGAGACGACCTTTCCTTTCACAATATCTGTGTGTACAAACACCGTAACTCGTCGAACAACCGTGTTCCTTTCCACGCCGTTGGCATTCCTCCTCTACGAAATCTCGAGTCTCGTCCCCTTGGAGGTCGTCAATTCAATGTCGATCGTCTTCGGATTCTCCAATTTAGCATGCAAAACCCCTGAAATCGCTCCACTGACCGCTCAATCGACTCCAAGACCCTCTCTGTCCTCACTGGTTTTGTCTCGAAGAGCTGCTCCCAAAGGATTGCTCGGAAAATCAGCAAGGTTAGGGTTAGGGCTAGGGAAGGGGAGGAGGTCGGAGTTCAAGGCCTTAGCGGTCGTTGACGATGACGAGTGGGGACCGGAGCCTCCGTCGACTATCGGAGGTCCGGCTGTGGCGGTGGCCGAGCCCCCGGCCGAGCCATCCGAGATTGAGAAGCTGAAGAAGGCGCTGGTCGATGCCTTTTACGGAACTGACAGAGGGCTTAGGGCGAGCAGCGAGACTAGAGCCGAAATTGTTGAGCTCATCACTCAGCTTGAAGCCAAAAACCCCACGCCTGCTCCCACCGAGGCGCTCTCTCTTCTCAACGGCAAATGGATTTTGGCGTTCGTTCTCTCTTCTTCTCTCTTTCATCAGCTTCACTTCTTTCTTGTTTCTAATGGATTGTGTGATTTATTAGGGTTTCGTTGTTTGGTTGTTATTGGCATTTATTACTGTCCGGTATAGACACCTGTAAATCGAGGAGATTGAAACTTTGATTTGTCGTGGTGTTCGTGGATTGAGTTAGAACAGGAGAAATTGAAGTTAAAAATGGAGTCGTGTGGTTTTTGTGAATGATGATGAAGGATATTTGAAGCTTGATAATGAACTGGACAACCTTGTTTGTTTGTTGCAGATACACTTCATTTTCTGGTCTTTTCCCATTGTTGAGTAGGGGAACAATTCCCCTGGTCAAGATAGAAGAGATCTCGCAGGCCATTGACTCTGAGAATTTCACTGTCCAGAACTCTGTCCTGTTTTCTGGACCTTTGGCTACCACTTCAATTACCACCAACGCAAATTTTGAAGTTCGTAGCCCCAAGCGTGTCCAGGTTTGTTCGCTATATATTGTTTGCTCACATGAAGATGACTTTTGCTGATCCAATGTAACCATTTCTCAAACTTGGAATTATGTTGGGGGAGTTTCTTTAACTTGGAGTAATCAGATTCTTCTAAGGAATCAGCATGGTTTTGAATGCGCCGAAAATTAGTTTCTTTCACCAGATTCAGATGATGGGCTGTGATGGGTTTTGACTCTCTAGTCTCTACTATGGGAACTGTGGATCATTGTTTTGTTTTTACACGAGATTTCTACATATCATTAAGAACTAACTAGTAACTACTCTTGTGCCTTTGCAGATTAAGTTTCTGGAAGGCGTAATCGGTACTCCCCAGCTGACAGATTCTATTGTGCTTCCAGACAATGTCGAGGTTCTGGGACAAAAGATTGATCTGGCACCACTGACGGGCCTTCTTACCTCGGTCCAGGACACTGCCTCATCTGTCGCAAAGACCATCTCCAACCAGCCCCCGTTCAAGTTCTCAATCTCCAACAGCAATGCAGAGTCTTGGCTCTTAACCACCTATCTTGATGCAGATCTCCGCATCTCCAGAGGTGATGGTGGCAGCATTTTTGTGCTCATAAAGGAAGGGAACCCTCTTTTGAACGCCTAAAACAAGACTACATGATCATCCCTTACACCAGAGGCTGTTGTTTCACTTGTAGGTAAACGCTTGAGAATGCGTATATATAGTTATAATGTACACACGGTTGATTTGCTCCTATTTGCTTCTTGTGTATTTAACTCATCATATAAACTACTGAACAAACGTAATTCTCTGATGGAACAGATTTGTATGCAATAGCTTTTCATGTATAGTACTCCCTCCGTCTCCATTTGATTGTCCATAAAACAAAATTTTGTCGTTTTTAAGAAAAGGTGGAAAAGTAAGGTAATTTGGGTAATATTGAAAGGGGATAAAGGTACTTTTGTATTTTTATAGAGAATAAAGTGATAAAGTTGATGTGAAAGTTGGATTATGGGGGTAATATGTGATATTAGATGAAGGTATTTTTGTAGAGAAAAATGATAAAGTTGATGGAAATTTTGGATAGTGAGGGTAATATTTGAAATTGAGTAGGGGTATTATTGTAAGAAAAATTGGATGTAAATAGAAAGATTGAGAGATGAACAATCTTTTCGAAACGTCAAAAAAAAGAAAGATGGACAAACTTTCGGAGACGGAGGGGGTATGTGATAGTAAGAGCATGTGCAGCTTGGCCAACATTTGACCATAGAAGAAGAAAATGAATATACAACTAGTTTAACCCCCGTACCATGTACGGGTAATGTGATTATAAATTCAATTTAATATAGATATGTAATGTCAATGATCATGTTAAAATTATATGATATATATATTTATCTTCGTATTATGATTAGTGTTTTTTTACCAATAGTACATCAACTCATAATATAAGTAAGTTGGATTTGTTTAAAAATTATTTTATTATAAATATCACGTTTTATTAAATATATAGTAATATTTGTGGGAAGATTATAACTAATTCTTGGTAAGTGATAATTTATAATTTTCGGGATAATTCATAATTTTTGGTAAATTATAATCAATTTTTACGGGATAAGATTATATGAGATTCTAACTACCCAATTTGTATAAAGGAGGGTCCGACTGATTATTTTATTATTGAAATGGCACGTGGCGCAAATTTTTGTGAAGACATTGTCTCCGCTTTATACTATAGGTAGTATAGATTATTAAAATATTGAGGGAGGAGGAGAAAAAGTATGAAGACCAAAGTGGATTTTGGTCTTTGCATGTAGGACTGAGCATCAAACTGAAAAAACCGAAAATTTTAACCGAACCGAAACCGATGATAGTCGGTTCGGTTTTCGGTTTAGGTAATTCGAAAATTTCGGTTTCGTTTTCGGTTCGGTTTTTTTTCGGCTAAACCGAATTTTTTTAAAAAAAATTTGTACTTAGTAATGAGTATTAATGGTGTGGGGGCGGGTTCATGGAATTAGGGTATCGGTTCCCAGTACTTCACAGTTCATACGTTTTCAATCCTTCACCCTACCCCGCCGCCTCCTCTTTGCTCACTCCGGCACTCCGCTGCCTCGGCACCTCCCGACGGCCTCCACCCTCCGCCAGTCGTGTCGGCGGTGTCGTGCTCCTCCTCGACTCCTCGGTCCTCCCGAGTCTCCTCCCGTTGTCGCCGTCTCGCCGTCGCCGTCTCCCGACCCGAGTCTCTCGCAGTCTCCTCCATCTCGCAGTCGCCGTCGCCGTCTCTGCTTGTTTTCCCCTTCTCCGTTTCTGTCCTCTCGCTGAATTTCTTTGCTTGTGGTGATCGACCAGGCTCCCCCAATTTCAATTCCGCCATGGATTTAGCAAGCAAGCTCCACTTCGACCTCCGTTCAATTCCAATGTCGGCGCCTCCTCCATCTGCTCCGGCGTCCGCCTTGAGAACATCAACAAGACCTAAGGGGGCCACCGTCCTAGGGACGTCTCCTGGGAGGTGAAGAAGGGAGAGAAGTAGAGAATTTCGGTTTTTTTGTTTTTTTTTTCGATTTTGTTCTTTTTTTTATAGGTTTGAAAATTTTGGTTTTTTTCGGGTTTAACCTAAACCGAACCAAAAAAAACCGAAATCGAACCGAACCGAACCGAACCGACGTATTTCGATTCGGTTTTCGGTTCAACATATTCCCATTTTCGGTTTTCGGTTTGGTTTTGAACCGATGCTCAGCCCTATTTGCATTAGACCCGGCAGAAAGTGACCCGAACCCGAAATCCGAACCGAACCGACCCGAACCAAACCCGAAATTGGACCCGAACAACAAAAAATGAACAATCCGAACACGACCCAAACCCGAACTGAACCCGAACCGAACCGAATTGACCCGAACTAAACCTGAACCGAACTGACCCGAACCGAACTTCACCCGAACCGAACTGCACCCGAACCGAACTAACTCGAACTAAACTTGAACCGAAATGACCCGAACCGACCTGGCCCGAACTAATTTTTATAAACACAAGTTACATTCCTCATTCAATGCTCAATTAGCTTTTATTGTAATATTTCCTATATATAATTTAACAGTATGCAATCAAAATCAAAATGACACCAATACCATAGTGGTAATCTCTTCCTTTAATAATTCCAACGTTTGGAGTTCAAACCTCGAAAAAAATTCATCCAAGAAAGTGTATTACATAATAAAATATTCATATTAATAATTTTAAAATATTTAATTAACATTAAGGTGTTTATAATTTAGTAAAATTACCAATGTTAAATTACTAAAAAGAAAAAATTAAAATTTGTTTCATGGGTCATGGGTAATTGTATAAGGGTGGAGTTGTAAGTGGGCTAATATGCCCAAATGTAGAATTACATCTGAATCTTAGAGTTGTAAACTTATAAGTTGTAATTTGTTTCATGCATAGTTGTTAGACCCATTTTAGAGTTGTATTTTGTTCTTCTCGTACGTATGTGTATGTATATAATATAAATAGTAATTAATTTTTTTAATTAACTAAGTAGAAATTAAATCTAAATTTTTGTCAATAATATGTAGTAACTATGTTTTATTACAAGACACATTAAAGTGCCGAAACCTTGTATGTTAAAAACTCATCGTTGCGGGTGATCATATAATTAAAAAAAAGTTGAATCCAAATAACACCCGAATCCGAATTGACCCGACCCGAAATGATCCGATTTGAAGCAATCCGAAAAGGACCCGAACCGAACTAGACCCAAAACCGAACAACATCCGATCCGAACTAATCCGAAATATTACGATCCGAAACGACCCGAACCCGAACTAGAACCGAACCCGAACAACATCCGAATCCGAATCCGAATCCGAACCGAACCGAACCGAACAAGACCCGAAATAACTATTTGACCCGAATTGACCCGAACCGAACAACCCGATCCAAACTGACCCGAACAACCTGAATTGCCAGGTCTAATTTGCATGACATGATGCAAATTAGCATATAAAAGAAGATGGTGAGAAGATGCAAAAAATAATAAATTTAATATTATATCATGGTGTCCAAAAGTTTGGCTTATGAATAAAAATGCTCTAAAGATGTTATCTTGCTCCGCGGCGTTTAGAAACTTCTATAGTTCTATTATCCGCGTATAGGTGTCAGGTGATATTAATCCTCGAAACGGTCCATCATCTTCCCAACTTGAGCTTTTACTGAAATAGTTGGAAAAGTGAGTTTTCAAGAGTTTTAAAAATAGTTTTTGGAGAAAAGTATACTTTTGAATGATACTGTAGCGAGGTCATAGTTGTCCAAATTCAAATATGCCAAATGTACAATTCTGTCACTATCCATTATAAAATTCTGTAGTTGGCATAAATTAGGTAAAAAGAATTGGTAGGAAGATGATGAACTATTGTTGCTTTGCCTGTTTTTTTTTTTGATACCTATGTTTTAATGTTTGATCGAGAAGATGCTGATAATGCCATTTTTGAAGTTGGTTGCTTTGGAAGATTTTCACTGTTGGTTCTGATGGAAAATACCCATTTTTGATCCGTACATGTTTTTATAGACAAACAGATTGAAATCTTAGGATCTATTTGGTAACCCTATGAATTTTCAGTTTTTACTTTTTATAAAACTGGAATATGGTTTAAGTTTTGAGACTTCACTTTTTTAAAAACTTTTTAATTGGTGATCGGTTTGTCCCAATTCGAACATAGAATTGTAGATGCAAATACCTTCTACAAGATTAAGCAATTCGTGTCCAAATTGTATTTAAGAAAAAATATTTATAAGTGATTGAAAATCACTGATGACACTTGTTTTCGGAAAATCTCAAGTAGTGGGGGAATGTTCAATTAACGAATTCGTCGTCATTTCTCTATGAAAATCAAATCTGAAAGGTGCTATGGAATCAACAGATCACCTTCTTTCAAATCCCTAAGCTAATTGAAAGGATCGATTGCACCTTCAAGGTCGGAATTGGGGTCAAAGAGTTCGAGTTACGAGTTATGAACTTGACTTGAATTCCAGCCATATCCAATCGATTCGGAAAGGGATAAAAAAGACTCTGAGTCATGAGTTGCGTGGGAGTTAATTCCATAAGATAAATCGAAGTAGACACCGATGTGTATCCGATGAGATCGAATTGAAGACGGCGTCATTAAGTGCCTTGAAAACCGATAAAAAATTGAATATTCGATGTAGAAATTGTGACTATAAAATGGATTTGAGGCATCTACTCAACACATCCACATATTAGAAGCAAAATATTTTGAAAACTCCGCTAAAAAACGCCTTCGATTGTGGTCGAATTGTCAAGAAGAACAAGTGTTTGTCGGTGCCCTGTTTTCGATGAGCCAACTTTGCAGTTCTCGTTCTCGTTCTTCCGGGCACGAATCGCCGAGACCCCACCACCATCATTTCCGTCTCATTCCCAAGTTTTCAGATCTGTCGACGTACTGTTGAATCGCCGTCGGAATCGGCCCAGAAACGCGCTTGAAAGTGGCGTAGGAGCCTCTGTTTTTCATGCAAGGGGTTGTGCCTTTTTGCTCTTTTCTGGGGAAGCTCGATAGGTTGGTTGGCCTGGCTGATCTGGGTTTTTTCTCTTGAATATTTTTTTTTAAAAATATAATTAAATAATTAAAATAAAATCAAAGTTACTAATAATATTTTAAATAAGCTAATATTGATATTTATACAAGCATATATATGTGAATATAAAACTGTAGATTTTCTCTGTGATAAAAATAAATTTAATTTTATCATTATTATTTTTATTATAAGAATATATAATACGAGGAACTATAAGATTTTGGAATGATGATTATTCTTGATATGAAATTTATATAAATCATGCTTAAAAGAGAATGGTGAAATTTATATAGTATAGTGGCCTTATAATAGTCAAGTATGTAGTTCCTAATTCTTTTGGTTGCATCTCAAAATTAGTCAACGGAAGCTTTTCAAAATATTTGTGTGAATAACAAACGTTCCCAACAAATCGCTTCGCTTCTCAGGAGCCATACTCATGTAGTGTCCTAATTCTTTTCGTTGCATCTCATCGTTTTCCTCGTCCGTCGGAAGTACTTTGGTTACTAGACCATCGACTGGCCTTCATTTGACATTCGATGCTAATAGAACCGGAGAACTAGAGAAGGAAGAAAAACCAGTCTTGTGGAAGTAGTGTGCTAGAGGAAGAAACAATTGTCCAAAGAGAGCAGTGTGCTAGCCAAGCATGTGAGAGAAACGGAAAGAAGTCTATTTAAGGAAAGGACGAGTGTGTTTACAATTAGATGAAGTTGTTATTATCTTTAAAAGGACGATCATAATTATGGGAAGAATATCTTATGCATATAGACATTATTTGCATCGTAAGAGTCTAGAAGATAAAATAAAAGATATTGTTGAAGGCATTATTGTGTAGTCGGTTCATGGTTGGTTATTAGATGAAAATATATTATTTTAAAGGAAGAAACTAACATCATATAAGACCTAATCATAATTCTAAATACGAATAGAAGTTTTGGGATTTTGTGTTGGAATGCTTCTACTATAAATACCCGATTGGAGTGCTTCTATTAGAGAGAAAATGAGACTTCATTTGGAGAAGAGAAGCGACGACATTAAGATGTTTTTGAAAGTTTCTTATATAAGCGGAGAGTTTCATCGTCGTTGATCAGATGATCGACAATCAGCATAATTTGAGAGATCAGTTGCAACAGGCATACTTGTTGTAACAAAAGAGAGACTCAATTTTGTGAAGCTTGGGAGACCAAGTTGATGGGGTAGAGTTGATAAACTTTGAGTTGTTTGTATGTTCTAAGGGCGAAAAAGTTAGTAGAGGATTTTAGGAGGATTTTAGTGTATGTTGGTATCTTAGCTTATTGTTTATAGTTTGTGATAATCAATAAAATAAGGCTTCGTTCGGTAGTTGTTTTTTTTAAAGACTTATCAGTGGCAAATTTAGGGGGGGGGGGGCGGAGGGGGGCGGCCGCCCCCATGTCGCCGGAAAATATAGTACTGGTAGTATAATACTGGTAAAGTATTTATATATAGTAAGCTTCTTTGTACCATAAACACAAAATCCACCATAGCACAGTGGCACGGGCCCCTTGTGTTGCTTGTCTTACAGCCCAGAGTTCAAATCTTGTTAAGTGCTTTCTTGATATTTTTACCTCCTCCTTCATTATGTTATGCTCTTTTCTGATTTTTTTTCTCCTCCTTCATCTTTGATGTAATATACATTACATACAACTCATTGAAAAGGAATTGTAATTTATAGAGTCTCCCACCTTTATTTTTTGAACAGTTCATTAAATTTAATTTATATTTTTGATTCTTCATTTTTGAAGTAATATACATTACATACAAATCAATAAAAATGTATTGTAATTTATAGAGATTTAAAGAGTAACACACCTTTTCTTTGAACAACTCATTAAATTTGATTTTATAATTTTGATTTTCTATTATAGATTTGATATTATATGTTTTTATTCTTTTAAACTGAATTATAACTTCAAATTGCAATGCAATTTATAATTTAAGAATAATTAGCTCAATCGGGCCGAGTCGAGATTATATATTTTTTGTTTCCTTTATCCTCAAATGGGTCAAAATTTTTAAAGTGAATTGTAATTTTGTAAGAGCATATATCATAATACAAATATAAATTAACACAATCTTTCAAATTAAATTATAATTTAGTTTTAAATCATAGATTTGAGATTATATGCAGAGTAAAGTTAGTGTTAAATTCGCACCCCCCTTCTAAAAAAATTCTGGATTTGCCACTGTTTACTAGCCGTGTAATCGAGTCACCATCTCAAGCGAGAGAAAGCAAGAGAAGGTCAAGCGACAAGATTGTCTGGGATACGCGAGGCAAAGTCCGCCCCCCCATCCCGACAATCCTGGATCCGCCACTGTCTAGTGCTTATTTTGTAAAATAAGCAATCCAAAAGAGTGTTTGGCAAAAATATTTTTATCGACTTATAAGCACAATACTACTTATAAGTAACCCGAAAATTAATCAGCTATCCTCATTCTTATGAAAATAAGTATGCGTTCATTTGGATTTTTTTAAGTGCTTATAAGAACTCGAGTGCTTAAAAGTTGAAATAAGCAATCTGTTTCAGTATTTGGCAAAAAAAAATTTAAGTGCTTATAAACACTCTATTGCTTATAAGCAACAAAAAAAAAAAAATCAACACATGACAGGCATATGGAATAAGCACTATTTTTTCAGCATTGCTAATCTTGCATAATACCCGTCATACCCATACACTACTACCCAAGTAACGCCTTGTCAGGAATTTACACAAACCACACATATCCAAAACCTTTTCAAAGATCGATCGGGACTAGTTCTCAATACCAATCTCATAACTACCACGCAAATCCTAACATGCAAGAACAGAACTGAGCAAGTCGAAAATCGACTTACTTGGAATATGAAGAACTTCTAACTTTCACCCGAAATTCAACGAGGATCACTACGGGTTCCTGGATATTTTAATGACGCAATTTAGGGCTTAAATATTGAAAGAATTGACTCGCATATCTATATGTGTGTGATAATGTGTGAAAATCTGTTTTAAAGTGTTTTCATTGAATAAAGTTTCAAATGAATTTCTCTATGGGCTTTCGTACTGACACACCCATATGTGTAGACAATCGGTGGAGAAGTGATGTCTAGATTAGGGATGTCAATGGGGCGGCTTCGGGTCGGGGGACACCCTCCCCGTCCCCATACCCATCTAAAAAGTTATTCCCCATACCCATCCCCGTACCCATCGGGGTAATAAAATTTGTACTCATGTTTGTACCCGTCGGGTCCCCGTCCCCATCGGGTATTTCCCATACCCATTTAATTTTTCCCATTTAAAATCCCCATGGGTTTCCCCGCATAATTTGTATATGATTTTGATTTAAAATTATATAAATTCTACACCAATTCACGATCTAACTTATACATGTAACAAAACTTCCAACAACAAATAAAAAAAATAATATTTCAAATTAACTAGTTATATGTGACAATTAACTAACAAAAAATAACATTAATTGCAAATCAAATAAGAAAGAATAACTAATAAAAATTGTTAAATTACCAATAACTAAAAACAAACTCAGAAATAAAAACAAAATAGACAAACTAAAAACAAAATCCCACACCCCAGGCGGGGATTCCCCACGGGCCCCCCGGTGGGGTCGGGTCGGGTCGGGTAATGGGGCTGGGACATCTATCCCCATACCTGTACCCATACCCATGCGGGTATCTATTTTGCCCCTCATTTCATCCCCATCCCCACTGAAATCCCCCCGTCCCCATCCCCATCCCCATGACGGGGATTCCCCACGGGGAATGGGGACTCCCCGCCCCATTGACATCCCTAGTCTAGATGTTGGATCGTGGGACGGACGAGCCACTTTCAAAACCAAAAAGTTATTTATGTTTTTGGCAAGTGCTCCCAAGGAGGCTTGACCAGGGGTTGGAAGACAATAAAGGGTAAGGAGTGGGAGGGCATGCCTCCGACACTCAAAACGCTAGGTGGGAAAAGCGTTGGATGGTAGTGCGACGGTGGAGGCAGAGTTGCATTATCTGCACGGGGTGTGCTGCAGTGTGTGAATGTGTGAAATTGTTAATGTGTGTGTGTGGATGTGTGAATTTGTGAACGTGGGAGTAATGGTTTAGTTGCTTGGATATGGACATGGAAATGATTGTGTGACTAACTGGATTTGAGAATGGACTAGAGTTATGTGTGTGTGTTTGTGGACACTTGATTGCTGACCTTAGAAAAATGTTTTTGAAACGTCTTGTAGTTGTCGTGTTGGTTTTGACTTGATAGGATAGGATTGACCATTTGGGGAACTATTTTTCATTCCAGGTATTCAGGTTGTCGTGACCAAGCCTCGGCGAAATGGTGGTGCAGTACAGTAGCGTGTCACAGTAGATAGTTTGGGGGTTGTTTATGTTGTTAGATCTTACTGTGTTATTTCTGATATATGGTTATGCAATCATAAGTTGTGTGATTTTTAGGTTATGAGTACTGGTTAGTATTTGTTCCTGGTGTTGTTCTTGGGATTGGTTCATGACATCTTGGGTTGTAAAACTATAAAATTTATTTCTTTTCTTGTACGAGTTGGATGTTTTCCTGTTTTCTCGCCGTGCCCGCGTTGCAAGATCCAGTTGTTCAGTTGTCAAGTTAGCTTGGTAGTGCGTCGTGAGGCCTACTACTGAGTAACGCTTTGTCAGAAAGACTGGGTGTTACAACCCAGCCCTACCCTTTCTTCTTCTTCGTATACCCCACCCACATTTCTCACTGTACACATCTCCGGCGACTATAAACTGGCTCCCCTCACCCATCTGCAACCCATCTCCCGAAACACACCCTCAATTTCACTACGACCTCCATTGATGAGCATCTATTTCTCCATTCAGTTCCTATCAACAATCCCCGACAGAAAATGTCCTAAATGTTCACAGTTAGAGCAAACCCTTTTCCAGATTTCGTAGCCTCTTTCTATGGGGCTATCAATCTCATGAAATCAAATCCGGCCAATTGGCAATCTACACTTCTGCCCCTCCCCGCAGGCCCGCACTTGGCGTGCGTTCTCCCTTGCGGAGCTCTAGATCTGATCCCATCGTGCACCTGACGAGGACGGTCACCGCCGACGAGTTTCTCTGGTCGTTTCCGAGCCACATTTTGAGCAAGCCATGCTCACAGGGCATCGAGCTCCCCCGGATCCAGATCCCTTTGTAAACTCCGGCCGGAAATCTCAGGCCAACTCGTCGTGGGCTGCGAGAGGGATGTCGGGGGTTGGGTCGCCGTTGCCGGGGGCTACGTGTCGGCGAGCCAGGCAAGAAAACTGCCGGCGGTGTGTGCCTCTGGTGGGATTTCCGAGCCAGGCAAGAGAAGGGGGATTGTGAAAAAGAGATAGGGTTTTTGTTTTTAATTGTTTTTAAAGGCAATATTGTCAAAACACCAAATATACAATATCAACAAACCGTCCAACCAAACACCCTATTGTTTATCTAAAAAACAAGTTTTCAATTTCAGTAACGATATCAACAATTTATATCAGCATCAACAATCGATCAGCATCAGCATCAACAATGAATTGCCGAGAGGAGCCTAAGTACAAAAATATAAGCAAGGCTTATATCACTAATTTCATTCCAATACCCCTAACCCCTCATATCTGAGACCCGATACCTCTCAGCTCCATTCCCCCGTCGCCCTCTCGTCCCTGCTTCTTCGTCCACTCTCCCTCTCACTTGCCTCCATTCCTCCATTGAAGAGGTGTCCGAAAGTAGAGGTTGCTAGTATCTTGCAACTGTGAGAATCTCTACTCCACTTAGATTGACGGTCTGCAACTGTGAGAATGAACGAGAGGAACTTAATTCACCCTCCACTTCTCTTGCTCGCTTCTTCTCAAAAAATCTCTCCTCCACCGAACTCGCAACCAATCGCCTTCTCTACTTGGGGCGTCAACCAACTTTCTCCGTTTGCAATCCGATTCAATCGTCTCTTTTCTGCGTTCTACACCCTCGACCGCTTCAACTTCTCATTATAATTATTGATTCTTCACATTGAGAGCAAATTCCCAAAATCCTTGTTCAGAGGTACTTATGGTGCGTTCGTGGTCGTGGAGGCATGAGAATGGGTGAAAGAACAAAACAGTGGTTTTTGTGTTTTTTTTTATTTTTTATTTTTTAAAGGTAAAATGGTCAAAACAAGTTTAATATATACAAAATCAAAAAACAATCTTATCACACCCTATTACTTATCTAAAACATAAGTTTTCAATTTCAGTAATAATATCAGCAACCAAATATCAGCATCAGATACAATCAATATCAGCATTGGGTCTGCATCAACATCATTATTCAGCCGCCGAACGGAGCCTAAGTAAGCTATTGAAAATGCTTTTAAAAAAGATAGGAGTTTAAATAAAGTAACAAGTTGGTTGTTTTGAGTTTCTTCTCTAGATCTTGTGTTTATTTTCTACTTAGTGAATATCAATACTTATTTTGATACATGTTTCTTGTTTACTTCATTAGAGTCTGTATTCTCCACAAAATTTCCACACACTTCTTTTAGCATCATTAAACAATCAATCAAAGCCAAAGATACTAAATGCAGAGGACTAAACGCAACAAAGATAATAAACTTGTCTAAATTTAGTTAAACAAAACTGGATCTCAGTAGTAGGTAACTAACTTGTTGATTCACATTAGCCTGTTTTGGAAGGACCACGACAAGACTCAAACGCGGCAGAGAAAAAGAGAAAAGTCAAACAGATCAAATTGGTTGAGCAATTCACATATCCTATATGCTCCCACCCACAGCACACAGACCAATCCACTATTTGACACTTGTACAGCACCTTTTGACGAACCGCCTCCAACAACTCAAAAAATGCGAACCGCAATTGCTCTGCTACTCTTGTTGGTCTTCTTCTGCCTTGGGGAATGCAAGCGGGGTTGCCCGGTGGCCCTGGCCGCCTACTACCTCTCGGACGGCGACAATCTGACCCTCATCTCCTCCCTCTTCTCCGCCGACTTCTCCTCGGACGTCCTCCCCTTCAACCCGAACCGCTCCCGGATCCTGAACCCGGACCAGTTCCTCTCCGGGGTCCCCATGCTCATCCCCTTCTCCTGCGACTGCCCGGACCCGGCCCGGGCTCCGGCCCACACTTTCCCCTACGTCACCCAGTTGGGCGACCGCTACGACACAATTGCGGGCTTTACCTTCGCCAACCTCACCACCGAGGACGACCTCGCCCGGGTCAACGCGGAGACCCCCGCGTTTCCAGGGACTACGGGCTCTTCGCCACCTACCCGCTCCGTCCGGGCGACTCTTTGTCTTCCTTGGCCGCCGCCGCCGGCGTTCCCGCCCGCCTGCTTTCCGACTACAACCCCGGAGTTGATTTTGGGAGTGCTAAGGGCATCGTCTTTCTCCCTGCTAAAGGTATATATCATACCCACTCCCCACCCAGTATTTACTACAGTAATTCTATGTATCTCATTATACTCCATTATATTACAGTATTACTTAATTCTATGTGTGTTTTCTTGTTGTTATGACTATTCATTTAGTGGGGTTGGAAAAGATGCTCAACCACAGTCATTGTTTTTATGAATCAGGCTAAGTTTGTGTGAGTATTGAAAAAAACATTGTCTTGTGGATTTGTGTCTGTCTCCCAGTTAATGCAGTAGTATGTTTTGTGTCTGTCTCTATATCATGTCCCATTTTCCTCCCCTGCCCTCTGGGTCTTGCTAGGCGTACATTTTACTTTACTCATTTTGATTGCTCATTTCTCTCATGCAGATCAAACGGGTACTTTTCCACCTCTAAAACGCAGGTATATATATACAGTATTATGTAGAGCCTAAAGAGTTCACCTGAATGATTTTACATTGCTAATACATTCTTCCTTCCAATTATTTGGTAACTGACATATTGTTTGATCCTATACTCACTCCTGCAGGAAAGGTGGCACACAAGACCATTCCCTTGATATTCCTCATTACAGTTCTTGTCCGTTGTCCCAGATTGACTCATGTGTCATTTCTTATTTATTGACATTGGTGCTCGTTACCAGGCTTGTCAACTGGACTACTTGTGGGCATTGTAACTTCTGCAGTTCTTACACTCCTGCTTCTTTCATTTATTCTAGTTTTCATCCATTACAAAAGGAACACAAAAGGTAAGTCTTAGATTCTCACCCAAGCTACATTGCCTCATCAAACAAATGATTATCCCAATATCAAGGGGATCTCTGTTCAGTATATCCATCATGATTGTCTGATATCATTTTATGATGATATCATAGGTGTAAGAACAATTTCTGATTTCATGCTTTTCAGACTCTGGCCAAAGCTTTGGTAATTCTGAGGCCATGATCGAGTATGACGGTGCTCCAAAGTCTAGAGGGGTAGCTCGTGGCAGCTTAGTGGAGTTCTCTTATAAAGATCTTGCCGACCCTACAAGTAACTTCACGCGCAATAAGATTGGTGAAGGCGGGTTCGGATTGGTATACTATGCTGAACTAAGAGGCGAGGTATCAATACTTTCTTCGCATCCCATTATAGGACAAATAGCTTAGTTTCAATCAGCATTACAAAATATCAATATGCATATAAACATGCATTTGTGCATCTCTGTTGGATGATTCATTACATAATTATTTTATATTAATATTGGTCGAAGAGGGAGATGATGTCAGTTCATAAGCAATTAGTGCATTTTGAGTTTGAAATGCTATTTTGGTTGACAATTACCCTCAACTTATTTTATTTTTGAAAGAATTTATTGAACTAAGTATTTGTGCATACCATGTTTTTCACCTTGTGTTCCATGGTGATTGAAACTATCTCTTGCTGTGTGGCTGCCCTTGTTGTGTTTATATCTTTATGATAATGGTGGCCTTTGACATCAGATTTCATATTTCTTCATGTTTAGAATCTTACGGCTGATACTTTCGTAAGTTGATGCAGAGGGCAGCAATCAAAAAGTTGAAAAATCAAGATCTAAATGGATTCCTTTCTGAGCTGAAGATTCTGTCAAATGTCAATCATGTGAACTTGGTAAGCAAATAGACATTAAGAAAGGTGATTCCTGTTGGGTTTATGTACTGTATGAGTTTGATGTCTCAGTGGTTATACGATTTCTTGCTCCATTAATTGGCATTTACATTATTCCATTAATTTGTGTTTTGTGGGCAAAAACTTTCAATTACATATTGGTTAAGCGCATTGCAGTAATGTGTACTGCTTTTGGATTGGGACCTTCATTCCAAGTTCTAAGTGTTAATCTCAGGTGCGGTTGATTGGATACTGCATCGACCATGGACTATTCCTGGTTTATGAATTTGTTGATAATGGAAATTTGACTGAACATTTGCGTGATACAGGTGACTCCATTTCTTCTCAAGATCAACGTTTTATATGTATCTTGTAAATTTATTCATCTTAATTTCAAAGTCGCTCATTCAGGAAGAAAACCGTTGTCCTGGTCTTCTCGGGTACAAATTGCTTTAGACTGTGCGCGAGGACTTGAATACATCCACGAGCACACATATCCTGCATACATCCACCGTGATGTCAAATCCTCAAATATCTTGATTGACAAAAACTATCATGGAAAGGTAAATACGATTTTATACACTTTGTTCGTTTGTCACTGAGAAAAATCTCAATCCGTTTGGTTCCTTGTCAAATCCTCTGAGTTGATATTTTATAGGTTGCAGATTTTGGGTTAACAAAGCTCACAGAAGCTCAAGGTGGTCCTTCATATACTAGTAATGCCAAGGGCACACTTGGATACATGCCCATTGAGTATTCTTCTTTTCCTTTTCTTGATATTTCTTTCCTGGTTCGTTGTCAAGTATCTTCCACCATAGTCTGATACTTGAGATAGATCACATGAACAAGCTTAATCAATGACTGAATGAATCAAGCATAGTTGCACATGCGGTAGTAGCATAGATCTCCTTTGCTGCACTTGTTAGCACACCCTCCGCAGTGCCTTGGGTCGCGCATCGTGTCGACGCACCTACCGTTGCAGCAGGCCTCCTGGCGGGCGCACTTGTAGCCGCACATCCCGCAGTTGAGCTTGTCCGTCTTCACGTTGACGCACTTCTTCTTGCAGCAGTCGGGACCCGCACTCCCCCTCCCATGGCACACCCTCGGGTACTTGTTGCACGTCATCCTCCCCTCGCCGTTTTTGGCTCCCACGCATGCAAGAGCCTGCTCGTCCCTCGGAGCAACCAAGGATGAGCTGACTCCTTGGCATACGCGCCATCGCCTTCTTCGATGCCATGACGGCCCACGGAGGACGAACCGGGCCTCACGTGTAGCGCTAGGAGTGAGGTTCCTATGAGTAGGATTAGGGTCGCGTGAGCGAGTACATTCATGTTGGACTTGGCTTATGGGTGAGTTATTGGATATATGCTCTATATTTTGGACAAAATTAAGCAAGTACTTTAGACGGGTTTTTTTTTCGTGGCTTAAATAAATCTGCATGGGGGAAAGAGGGAGAAATGAGATATTTATAGGGTACGTGCTTGACGGCAAGGAACCTACGTAGTAGGTAACAATGCGTTTAGGTGTTGGTGGTGGTCTAATCACTAGTAACAAAACTTATCTACTAGCTAGACTTAGATTTATCTACGTGTACGTGTACGTGCATTTTTTTGTACAAGTACAAACCTAGCTATATGAGGTGTTTTTCTATATTTCTCTACTACAGTTATTACTCTTTTTTCATAGCGTTGTACAGCGTATAAGATGTAAATGAATGTTGTTTACGTCAAAATCATTTCCTAACTGATTTTGGAATAATTTACCAATTGGCTGTGTTTGTGTTTCAAACTTAAATTCTGGCTGTTTATATAAAATTTGTCAATTATCAGAAACTTTCTTAGTCCAAACTGGCCGTAAGGGAGGACTGATTTGTTTGGATAAATGGCTGCTGGCCAAATTGCCTAAAAATTGTTGAAATAATAAAATTCAAGGTCCTTTTATTCCCTTCAAATTCGTTATGGAAACACTCTTATTTTCTTAAACTAGCTTAACCTGTCGTGCCATGCACGACTATTTCACTTAAAAATATTAAAATAAAATTATATATTTATATGGAAAATATTATATAAGTTTTATTATGTGAACATGTTTTTTATCTCTTAAAAAGGGTGATATTGTTTTTGAAGTTCATATAACCCAAAAAATATATATATATATATATATATCAGACATAATTTTTCCACTCATTTATATATTTTTATAAAACCTGATTATAAGAATATAAATTCATAATTTACTTACAATTTTTGTCATATATTAATAACGACTATGATAAATGTAAATATAATTAAAAAATTCATCAACTGATAAATTGATAAAGTTTATAAAAATTTAATAGAAATTGTCAAAAATCACAAATTTACTTGTATTAAAGAAATAAGTTGAAACCAATATTCATAGATTTTTCTTAATTTGTTTGTGAAAGATTTATCCCTATAATGCTTTAAGAATTAATAATTGACAAAAGCTTTTACTTATAAGTAGATAAGAAGAAATTCAATAGGAAACCCCTATATAATTTGAATAATAAAAATTAGTTTTTTTAATATATGAGGTAGGGTCAAAATTAATGTGGTGTTTCAAAAACGACCACTTGTATGTTTGTATTTGGAAAATAAGGGGCGTTTGTATAATTTGAGAAAAATTGTGGGATTATTTTGTAAGTAACAATTATGAAAAAAATGTACGTTATCAAGATATAAATCGAAATTATTATTTGGCTAAAAAATCAAATTCGGTATTAAGATAGAAAAAAAATCAAATATAATAGGTAAAAAATTATAGTAGATCATGTAAATATAGAAAATAATTAACTTAAGCTTAAAAATGCTAGATTTATTCAAGTAAATCCAGAATTGTTTTTCTAGATTCTTTGGATTTACTTGAATAAATTTAGCCATAATGAATTGATTAGGAGATCGAGTGTAAAATTATAGTAGATCATGTACTAACTTATACGGAGTAAATCAAATATATTGTTTTTAAGCTTAGGAGATCATGTAAGTTGCACGTCTGTCAATTCGATATTGAATTGATTAGGAGATCGAGTGTACTAACTTATATTTCTATATTGTGGACATCATGTGGTCGTTTTTCTATATTGACTTATACTAATTGTTTTTATATTAAATATACGGTGGGTCCAAAATCAACTTTAGAAAAGATAAGTGATATATTAAAAAGATAGAATATCTTATCAAATTTGGAAATTTGATCACATCTTCTACATAAATAGACAATAAGGATACAATTAATTTATTTGAAATAACATAAATAAAAACTATTTTTATCAAACATGCGGTGGGGCCAGAATCAACGTGATGGCTCGAAAACAGTCGGTTTTTATAATATATATATATATTGATATTGATTGATTATACCATATGCAAAATTAGTCAACCCGGATAGTCCAAGTAAAACCGGCCTGTTAGACCAAATGCAATGAGAGGGTCTTAGAGGTATTTAGAGAATTCTTGTATAATTTTGATTAAAAAAAAAAATCTTAAACATCCATACGTTTAAAGTTGTACAAGCACTATCTAAGGAACTCTCTTATTAGCTTCCAACCACTAATATATTTGTCACATGTCACTCAAGTAATCAATTTTATTTCTATATATATATATATATCTATACTATCTATATAATTTTGTGTACATGGGGGATATTTAATGCCCTCATGACACATTAATGAGTTTAAAAAGTAATTATTTGAAAGAATAAACTATTGTATTAGAAATATACAACAATTATTATTTTGTTTCCTATAGAAAGTTAAAAAGGAAATACAAAAGGTGATCATTTGAAAATTATATTTATATTGAAAACTATATTTTTTGGTCAAAAAGTGATCATGTGAAAGAAGAAATTATTGTATTAGCAATGTATATAACCCTTGGTATTTTGTTTCCCATATAATACTAAAAGGTGAATACAAAAAGTGTTCATTAAAAAATTATAGTTATATTAAAAACTATAGTTTTTGTCAATAAGTGATCATTTGAAGAATACATTATAGTATTAGAAATATATAACACTTACTTTGTTTTTCATAAAAAACTAAAAAGTGAATACAAAATATGATCATTTGAAAACTATATTTATATTGAAAATTTTATATTTTTTTCTTAGGAAAAATATTGTATATGTGTATTAGAAATTTATAACAATTAGTGTTTTGTGTCCATATAGAATTCAAATAATAATTTCATATTAAAAATAAAAACTATACTTTTGTTATATTAAGCATATAGAATTCAAATTTATACTTTTGTTATAAAAAATTATAGTATTATACTTTTGTGTTCCTGTAACAATAATTCTACTTTCCATTGGCGAAAAACAATAATTCTACTTTAATTAGAGATGTCTAAAATAAGTCAAATTTATACTCTATTATACATAAAACTAATTATATAACAATACATTTTATTGATAATTTAAAGGTAAATTAATGATGTAAGGTGGAAAGAAGAAGCTTTGTAACGTTTGAAAAGAACACTATCAATTTGCATACTAATTTAAAAGGAGCATCATCAATTTGGTTACATTTTCTTTTCAAAGCTTTCAAACCTTCACCACTGCATAAACCGTTTCATATACACTCAATTAGTACTATTAAATACCAACATAAATACATAGAATTAAACTCCATTAATCCTAATTGAAATGCTTAGAATCCAAGGCAATAGAAAACGGTTACAAATACACTCAATTAGTACTATTAAATACGTACCAACCTAAATACATAGAATTAAACTTCATTAATCCTAATTCAAATGCTTAGAATCCAAGGCAAGGTAAGAATAGAGAACGGTTTCACCTAGAATTACTCAATTCCATCAAACTACTACATAACTACTTTTCACTATCACAAAACTCTCATCTCTAAAAAAATCAAATAGTCCTGAACATGCATTTTTCTTTTAGAAGATCAGCAGTGTAAGATAGTGTATTTTTTTTGAATTTTAATTGAAAGCTACCATCTCCTCTTTATATGTAGAGAAGATTTAGACCCAAATGGTCACTAAATTTCATTGGATTTTCCTTTCTAATAACAAATTTATCTCTTTATTATTTGTTGCTCTATGATTTTCATTTAGATTGTGAATAATTACATATAATAATTTTTTGTGTAATTGATCATTGATTTATGATTTAGTATTCAAGGTTTATTACTAAAAATTTGAGTTTCTCCTATTTGTCGTGTGATGAACAAAATATATTAAAGTTGTGAGAGTTATGATCGACTGACGTTTGCGCTTGACGATTGGTTACTTTAGAATTCATGTTGCATTATGTGGTATTAGCTCCTCTCCCTTTTTAATCAAATCAATGGGTTGTTATTTTCGAGCTTTATTTAACGGTTTTTATTTTCGAGATTTATTTGAAGATTTGGAGAGCTTCACAATAGTAATCACAAACTACCACCTCCCTCTCCACAAAGGATACCTATATATCTTCTTTTTTCATCTAAATTCACTTTTCTTAATTTCACTAATATTAGTTTAATTAATTTGCACATAAAAATGAATAGCTATCCTAAAATGCATTTAAAAAAATGAACAAACAAACGAGATCGAATAAAAATGATTTTTTCATTTCAAACAATCTCCTTTACCTTTACGTGCTTAGTTAGATAAAAATGTTGATATTAGAAAAACATTTTTCATTTAAGCTATAAAACTCAATACATATATTATAAGCATATTGAGTGCACATGTAGTTAATTAATAAAATAGCTTTCATAATTCAAATAAGTATGCACATATAAATAAATATACATATGAGCACATAATAAAAATACAAATTTATTATAAAAATGTAAATCGAAAATCTAATTAAATCTATTAAAATATATATATGCACATAAACTACAAATTTAGCATTACATGTAAATAATTCAAGCCTCAAATCTATTATACAAATCTAATAAATTAAAAATGTTTCAATCTATATAAACTTCAATTAATCTCATTGTAATACATTAAAAGCATTGAGTATGTGCATTGCAAACTGTAAACACAATAAATAAATAGATAAATAAATAAATATAATAAAACTTATACTTACGATTCTACTACATAAATATTTAAACTAAAAAAATGCTCCAATCAAGTACATAATACCTCATTTTTATAAGCATTTAGTGGAGAGAAACAAATGTTGACTATCAATGTCCATATATATGCATAATTTGAAACCGTAACCTAATTAATAAGGGTCATTATATTTTTACAAAGAATAATAATAATGACCATTACTCAAAGACATTGAATTCTAAGGCATTAAAGATGCAAATATTATTCAAAGACACAAAGTCTTTTGGCATTCCAATAATTAAATTGGAATTTTATTAAACCTATAAAATTAGTTGTTACCCTTCTTAACAAATAACAAATTTATAAAATAAAAGTATCCTATTATTTAATGCTCTATTTTAATTATTACAAATTAATTAATGGTATTCCTAAAATATGTAACACACCTACGAAATACTAATACAACATATTATCTATATCTAGAAAGGAGTACCTGAGCAATTTCGTATTATAAAATGAATAAAATATTTTGTTGAAAAAAAAAGTAATAACATTGTACCCTATAAAATATCTAATAAAGAATACATAAGCTAAATAGCTTTAAAATAGTTGCTGAAAAATTAGAAAAAAAAACAGTTGATGTGTGATGTAAACCTACTAAAAAAAAATATTAGAAGGATTTTTTGAGAAACAAAATTCAAAAAGCTTATATATGAAATAATTCAATATGTTTGAATTATGTTTAATAACAAATAACTCTTTTTATAATATGAACCCGTGCGTATGCACGGGCCCGATGACTAGTATATATATATATGTATACACACACATAGGTTTGGGTTCAAGTGATACATTATCTTGGGGTGATACGTAGAGGACAAATCTGATATGTTGGATAAAACAAAATCAATGGTAAAGCTTAAAACAAAACCCTAAAATGCTCGCTATAGCATAAATCAGAAATTATAGATTTCGGTGAACGAATCCCAAACGAAATGCTCCAGAACCTAGTCCTAGGTTAGATCCACATAACCAATACCAATCCAAAATCAAAATCCCTAGATTCACAATCAACGGAAACGATCCGCATAGATCTGATTCCATGATCGTAAACTCGATATCAAAAGTGTAGAAGAAATTAAAGAGAGAATGAGGAGGAAGCTTACACCAAGGAACACCGAGGGCGCCGAAATCGGAGTTGAGGCCGTCGAAGCCGAAGAAGCTGAATCTGGTGATGGCGGGGGGCGAGGAAGAGACACAAACGAGGTTGCAGGTGTAGAAGACGGTGGTGGAGGTTGGGAGAGCGAGGAATTAGGCAAGGGTGAGAAGGCGGGCGATGCAACCGTTTTAGAATATGTAATTGGTGGCTCCGGTGGTGAAAGGGATCGCCTTCTTCGTCTTCGACTCATCCTCATCGTAGTCGTATATGTCGTCCGATGGCTGTCGGCTGATCTGCGCTCCGATATCTCTAACTCCTGTTATTCTTTGTTTGTTTCCTCTGTTTTTTCCCGTTATGATATTCTCAATAGCCACTTAATGTAGATGTTTGCGGCTTCTTTTTTGTGTGTAGCTTAGATCATTAGCACTTCCATTTATTGTT
Source organism: Polygonum maritimum (assembly GCA_963924305.1). NCBI lineage: Eukaryota > Viridiplantae > Streptophyta > Magnoliopsida > Caryophyllales > Polygonaceae > Polygonum > Polygonum maritimum. Next base: position 24,938,556 of record OZ002729.1, read on the forward strand.
CTAGAATGGACACTGCCTCCAGTTCCTCGACCAACGGGACCACCTAGGCAGTCATCGGCATGCTCCCCATCCACAAGAGCCCACAAGAGCCCAGAATATCTCATTTGTATTTACAAGCTAAGAGGTCTTTCTATTTTAGTTTACTTGCACTTACAGTTAAATTTGCAATTTTAATTTTTAGAAGTTAGAAGTTCTGATGCATCTCAAGAAGAAACTCCTGAAACTTTTGACTTTGCGCTAGTCAATGGTGCACTTGGAGTTTTTGAGGTATAAGAGCGAAGAGTGAAGGATTTCATGTATCTATCTCTACTGGGATGTTTAGACATTATGTAATTGATATCCTCCACGTAGCACATTAGTTGGTATTTTACTCGCTCTATGATTTGAAAGGGTTTTCTTTCCATCTAGTCATGGCAATGCTTAAAAGAAAAGATCGGCCTTATATCTTTCTCTCGCAAGATTTTATGTTTCTTGAAAACCTAGAAGAGATATATGAGATCTCCTAACGATATCTCTTGATGTTCTTGTTGTTCTTGCAACGTCCTTGCTATGCCATGACGGTTGGCGGTGGTGATTGTTGTTTCTGTAGCGGCCATAAAACTGAAGTATATGCACAGGGCTAGAAAACCAAAAAACACTTCTATGTAATGATAGTTTAGATGCATATATGATTGACATATACACATACAATTGTCCAGTTTTATGAATATAAGAGTTGAGTTATGTATACAGAAATTTTTAATATGAATATACAATGATACTCTGTGCATACAAATACCTTATGTTGGATCGCAAGTCTGTTAGAAAGGGCGTCCTTAACTAGGTTAAGGGCGTCCTTAGATGCAGCGGAACATAGACTTAGACAGGAAACAAAATACGATAATGGACAAGAGTATTTATAGAGGAACCCCACTAAGACCAACTAGTCTTATGGGTAAACCTCTACCTCCGTTGGAGGATTTTCGAATAGTTGTCCTTATCTTATTCAGAGAGATTCCTTACAACTTAGGCGAGTCGTTACAATTCTCTGAGCTAAGTATGCGTCCTTAGCCTCAATACTAACACTCCTTTCAGCCTAACAAGTAACCTAACTCTCTTTAGTTATAAGGCAGCTAAACACTCACGTCTCTCACTATACGTCGTGAGAGACAAACTAACTTTCTAACTCTTTTGTGGTTTGGTTTGGATTTGATGTGGTTGAACTTTCTTTCTCTCGCTTCAGGCTCACTTGATCTTCGTTCTTGAACTTGAATGCTTCGGGAGTGAGCTCAAGAGAAAGTCTTCTAAAGTCCACACCGCTATGCATAACCCTTGGGGGGTATTTATAGCGGTAGTGGTTCTTGTCCTCTAGCGTCCTCCGAAGCTTCTGCAGGATCCGTCGTCTTCCTTCAACGGTGCGATTTGCATCTTGAGGAAGTCAATTCTGTTGACGCTTGGGAAGCCTCCGCGTGGTCAGGGGACCATCTTCTGGAAAGCGACATCTTTGGAATTGTTCACACGTGCCCAGACATAGGAAGCTTCCTTCTGAGGACTACGGCCGATTGTGATGTAATCATGTTGAGGCGGCCTTGGTTTGAATTTGAACTTCGTCCGTATTTAGGCGCGTGTCCCTTCTTGATGAGGAAGCCATCCTATCTTCGCAGGGACTCCATTCTTTTGTTCAACTCTGGAAGTTTTGATGGAGTGCGTCCCTCCAGCTTAGGGACTCTCATTCACTTGTTGTTTCTTCACTCATATGCGTCCTCTGGATTTACCTGAGATCAATACTTGGACAACTTATCAAATACCTTTGAGTTTGTCATTATCAAAACTAGGGACGATCATTATTGGTTAGATATTAATGACTAGTGTCCTTAATATCGTCCCAACACCTTAGATCATGCATATAGCGCATTACTACAAGAGTTAAGTATTCATTATATAACTAAAAAACATCATGCATGTAACCTTTTATAATAATGCATATAGCGTATTAAAATCATGCATATGACGTGTTATATTTTTTTTTTCGGTCGGCGATATGACGTGTTATATTATGCATACATGTAAGGTGGTTTCAGTTCCTATAATTTTGGAATTTTTGTATTCATATATATAGCTAAAAAAACATCATGCATATAACGTATTAAAATCATGCATATGATGTGCTATATCATCCATATCGGAAACGTAATTTTTGTTCTTATAATTCCGAGATTTGTGTATTTATATATACAACTAGTAAAATATCATGCATATAACATTTATTATCATGCATATAGCGTATTAAAATCATGCATATGACATGTTATATCATGCATATAGGTAACTAACATCAGTTCCTATAATTCCGGGATTTTTGTATTCAAATTTACAACTATAAAATATCATGCATCCAACATTTATAACCATGCATATAGCGCATTAAATCATGCAACTGACGTGTTATAGCATGTATATAGGTAACGTAATTTAGTTCCTATAATTCCGGGATCTGTGTATTCATATACATAACTAATAAAGCATCATGCATATAACCTTCTATAATCATGCATATAGTGTATTAAATTAATGGATATGACATGTTATATTATGCATATGGTTAAATAAGTTCAGTTCTTATAATTGCGGAATTTAGGGATTTGATGTATAAAACTAACAAAACATCATGCATATAACCTTTATAATCATGCATATAGCGTCTTAAAATCATGCATATGACGTGTTAAATCATGCATATAGGTAACTAACTTGTTTTATTAGAATCATGCATATGACGTGTTATATGATGCATATAGATCAACGGTCCAGATTTGTCCAATCTGTAGTACTGTAAGACTTGTTTTATTTGAACTCACCATAGGGGTGGGTTCAAATAACACTTGTAGCATTGCAGGACTTGTTTTATGTGACAGCAGGGTGGGTCGGTACCAACCCTATATATATGTGGGTCCTTACCGACCTACTTAGGACTTTCCCTTTTGCTTAGGTTTGGTGCATTTTGATCCTTATAAGCTCAACCGTCGCTTCGAACCGCTACAAAATTTTAATGGAGATGTAAGACAAGCTTCCTATCTACTGTAAACTAAGAAAAACGAACTAATCTAAGCTAAAAAGTCTAAAATTAAAAAAAGGAAAAGGGATAGGGAAAGAGTGGGTTGCCTTCCGTAAGCGTTTACGTCTTTAGCTAGACGAGGGTTACCTCAACTAATCGGAGGATGTGAGAGTCAAGGTGGCTCGGATTTTCCTCATTCGGTTCGGCTCATGTATAGAACGGGAAGAGAGTGTGGGAGAACATATGGAGAGAGGAGTACCTGAAAGTATGCAAGAAGAGTGAGAAAAATGACCTGTATCGACCGGAGGTTGGGTCGGTACCGACCGTTAGGGGTCAGTACCGGGCGGCCACTGGTAGGAATCGGGCGTCTCCTAAGCTTGGAACGGTGTCGTAGTTGACCTCATGATGGTTGAGCCGGGCTCGGAATGGGTGACCTTGAGCCGTAGGACATCGTTCCTCCAGAGAGCATCATCCAGGTGAAAGTTGCTGATGGGCATGGGGTCTTTGTGAGGTCTTCAATTGGTAACCGCAACTTGACCGCTTCATCACCAATCTCAAAATTAAGGAGGCCCTTCTTCACATTAATCTTAGCTCCGACGGTTGCCAGGAATGGACACCCAAGGATAATTGGTACATCGGGATCTTCCTGCATATCCATCACAGTAAAATCATTAGGCACGACGAACTTGCCTACTTGGATAGGAAAATCCTCGACAACACCGGTTGGCTCCACACAAGAACCGTCTACCATATAGAGCCAGATGTTCATCGGGACCAAAGGACCCATGTTGGTCTTGGACCATATAGAAAGGGGAAGGAGACTAGCACTCGCACTAAGGTCGTACAGAGCTTTGAAGCGATGAGCACAATACCACTGGTTGTGCAAACTTACCCGGATCGCCAAGTTTCTCCGGTAGCTCTAGAGACCGCACCTCATCAGTCAACTCGAACATCAACCGCTTCCTTGACAAGATCTCTTTAATGAATTTGGTGTAGGCGAGCATCTCACTCAAGGCTTCGAAAAAAGGAATGGTGATGTGGATTCCTTGAAGAAACTTCACAAAACGTTTGAATTTGCCCTCCGTGGAGTCCTTAGTCTTCTTGGATGGGAAAGGAAGCACCTTTGTTGTTGATGAAGAAGGAATGGACGTCGGAACTCGGGAAAGAGGGTCGGTCATGATCTGGGGAGGGTCGGTGACGACCTCCTCTGTACGGTCGGTGACAACCTCCCCTGACCCGGGCTAGTTCGGGCAACTTTGTTCCGCTCCTAAGGTGGACCACGACAATATAACCTCTCGGGTTCTCATCGGGGTGGCCCGATAATCGCCCATAGGGTCGTGGGATTTGAGCCGCTAGATCACAAAGTTTGGAGTTCGTATTCTTCCTCCATGCTTTGAAGTCTCCCAATTGGTTTTGAACTCCTTTAAGATCGGTACGAACGCCATGATCCCCTCGAGGAGATCTTGCGCCCAAGTTGATGGCTCTTGGTAACCGGGAGGTCTATAAGGAGGGGCCCTTTGCTCTTGTGGAGGAGGTGGAAAACCTTAGCCTTGGCCATTGTTGTTCCATTGAGGATAGTCGTTGTTGTTGTTCCTCCCCGAATCAACTTTGTTTTGGCATTGGTAGGGCCCTTGCATATAGTTCGCCTCCTCATATGCCTCGGCGGCTTGGACTTGATTCACGTTTGTACAAGAAGCGGTGGTATGAGATTGAGAACCACAATCTTGACAAGGTTAAGCGGTGTACTTGAAGTAGCCAACTTGCTTCTTGAGTTGGTTAATCCCATATTGCATGAATTGAAACCTCACATCTTGATCAATTGGCTCGGCATTGGGATCATACAGCTTCTTTGTCTGAACATTGTAGGCTTGTTGGGTCCCATACATGGCATCGTGGGTGGTGAGTTTATCCATCAAAGCCCAAGCTTTATCGGGATCCATCCCAACAATAAACCCGCAATCGGAGTGAAGATTGATGCGGTTCTTCATACCGGTGTTAATCCCTTGAAAGAATATCTCTTGGAGCACATCAGGTGGTTGTCCATGAGTTCCGCTAAAGAAGTTCCTTGAACCGCTCCCAAGTCTCAACAAACGTCTCATTAGGGAGTTGATGATATGAAGTGGTGCGCTTCCTTAGCTCCGTAGTCTTGGCTGGTGGAAAGAACTTTCTCATGAACAGGTCGTGCAAAGCCTTCCATGTAGTGATCGACCTAGGAGGTAAGCTTTCAAGCCAATGAAGTGCCTTCCTGGCCAAGGGCCACTTGAATGCCTTCAAGAGCACATACTCAAGTGACACGCCATCGGCGGCGATAATGTCACATAGATCGGTGAAGTTCTTGATATGCTCCATGGGGCACTCGGTGGGCTAGCCTCATATTGAGACCTCTTGATAAGAGTGATGAGGTGAGACTTAATCTCAAAGGCGCTCAATCTCCGGGAGTACAATCGCGGATTAGGGAGCTCTAAGTTCTGGATGCATGTATTGCTTTGCATTCTGTGGAATAGCATCAAGTTGTTCTTGGAGACAGGCAGCAACCTCTCTCTCCTGCTGCGCAGCAGCAACTTGAGCATCACATTCTCTTTGAATACCTTCCATCTGAAGGAGAAGTTCAACCATCTGTCGAGCAATTCCCTCAGCGTTGGCCATTTCTCTTCGTTCTCTTAGCCTGCAATGAAGGGTGAACTTCTCCTTCACACACAAACACGGGAAAACGAATTAGTAAACACACAATGGTATGGGCTATTCCCAAACCCGAAAGAAAGCTAGACAAAGAAACTAAACTAAATCCCCAACAACGACGCCAATTTGTTGAGAGGGTATACCTTGATCCTAACAAGCAAATAAATTTATAGATCAAGACCCCGTTGAGTATAGCGAAGTCAGGTTCGTCCACTGGAATTAGAAGAATCTTAATCTAGCAATCAATCCTAATAAAACCAAGCAAAAGCAAACAAAAACACCTCTCAGGACAGGGTCGGTACCGACCTAGTTAGGGTCGGTCACGACCTTCAACTAGCACACAAATGCAGGAAAAATTGGAAAACTGGAATGCTAGGTAGCGACTTTAGGTAGGTCGGTAACGACCTACTCTGGAATCATGAAAATCTTGAAAAATCAATGTAAAAGAGATCTAGGACAAAGGATTCACCACAACATAATCATGCAAGCAAACTTAAATCAATGATCAACCAACCAATAACCTCATGAATGACTTTTGCCACAAATCAACAAAGTAAAAATCTCAACTTTCATAAAGATAGAAACTTGCAATCCTATTTGTTATTTAAAGGCTTTAACTTTTTCTTTAAACCCAAATAATTATCCATATTCACAACTTCATCTTTCAATTCGATAATGAACATGAACATGCTCATCAAGGAATTATGAACAATAAGATGGATAAAACATAGAGATTAAAGTTAAAGTTTTGATTAAAGACTCATGCTTTAACATGCACTCATCGGGAGTTTAGATTACAAGAGATGAGACCGGAAACCCAATTGACGGGTGTGCCAGAACATATGGAAAAATCTCAGTATTGATGGCAGAAACATTGGCACTATGGGATGGAGTGAAGAAGGCCAAACAGAGGAATGTCCGAAAGCTGGAGATAGAAGGAGACAATATCACTGTTATCAAACCATCACAGGACAAATCCCCTGCCCATGGGAGATAGAAAGGATTATCACAGATATTCTAGTATCCCTACGGGGCTTCGAGTCAGTTCGTTTTTATCATGGGAGCAGGCAGTGTAACCCTGTGGCCGATAAAATTGCGTTTCTAGGCCACAGTCTCTCATGGGAAACTATTTGGAACCATCATGAGCTTTTAATTCTCATCCGCAAGGATGCTCTAGGGATCCCGCCTTAAGGCGAGACCCTAATTCTCATCGGTTCAAAAAGAAAATGTTGGGTTTCACCCCAATCCTAGAAAAGAAGACTACTCACAAGTCACGATGCATTCATCAATCAAAGAGAAGAAGGAAGACATGATCAAAACAAAGCAAACTTCAATTGAAAGAGACAAACTTACAATCTCGAACAATCTTACAAAAACTCTTTTAAAACCGGTCCAAGAGCTTGGAATAATCTTAGAACATGGATTCAATCTTCTAGATAATGATGTGTAAATTCTAGAAAAGGCACCCTAAGGCCCCTTATATAGTGAAAGGAATGTTCTTAACAGGAAACAAAAATCTATCTTTAAAGACCCATAAATATAACATCTTTTAAAAGGCAACTTAGGATGCAAGTTTCTCGTCGTCAGCCCCAGGGAAGCTCGATACCGACCTAAAGTGGGTTGTGACCAACCTTAGATAAGTCTTGTTCTCTTCTTCTTCTTGCTCGAAAGTTGCCCTATCGCTCAGCCTTTCTTTGATGCTTCTTCCTTGATTGTTCTTGGTCTTCTTAGACTTCCTCAAGCTCCTTTTAAGACATCTTCACCTTGCTAACTCTTCCTTGAAAGTACATGGAATCTCCAAAACATAACCTCTCGCCCCTAGCTACTAACGCCACAAGTCTATACCAAAGCCACCTCCTAGAAAGCATGAAAAGACTAAGATGACTCCTCCACAACACTCAAAACACCTACAAAGCACAAAAACAAACATACGACTCCAACTGCCGAAAGTGAGTCGAAACCACATGCAAAACAACAACAAATGGCTAGAAAAGACTCACACTAGCTAGAAACAATCTATGAAAACCAACTAAAAAGCATGATATCACTTCCTATGGTACATGAACATGTAAGTGTTCAAGTAGCCATCATGGAGCACGCGACAATCGTGTTGCCATGTACGCCCTTACATCAAATGTGAGGCATCCATCAGCGCTAAGTCACAAAGTAACTCTTCTTTGTATTGACCAATGGAAAAAGAAAGGAGAGTTTGATGTGTTACCCAACTAGAAGTAGTCGAAGAGATGCATTGTAGCTTGAAGGGACGGTGGGGAGTCGTGGCCATATTGAAGTGTTTGACGACCTGCTCGCTTAAGAAGTTTAAACACGAGCCACTATCGACAATCACACTCAAAGAAACATTGTTCACGATGCAACGAGTGTGAAACAAGTTGAATTGTTGCCCATTGTCCTTTTGCTCATGTACGCTTATTGCTCACTTCACCACAAGGTTGAGCGATGGGACGCCGTGGGCAGCGCCGACATCGATATCATAGGCCTCGGGCAAGTCCTCGTGTTCTTGCTCGTCCTCATACTCCTCCTCACTAATGTACTCATTATGCTCCGAGAAGAGGACTTTCTTTACGTTAGGACAATTCTTTTGATAGTGGCCACGGCCACCACACTTGTGGCACACCACGTCTCGGGCGCGGTCCGTGTTGGCCGTGGGGAGCGAGGCCGGAGTGCTAGGGCGAGACGATGGTGTCTTGTCTTGCAACCTAGAAGACTTAGAAGATGGAAAAGCAGATTGGTTAGAAGAATAACCGTATGGACTAAAACACTGTACCAACACTCCCAAACCTTGGTATAAGAGATCTACTCAATTCCTCTTAGACAACGGGTATAGACGTGGTGCAATTGATAAGACATTGTTCCTATTGGAACAACAAGTTGAGATTCTAGTAGTTCAAGTTTATGTTGATGATATTGTCTTTGGTTTGACTAACCATGACGTTGTAGAGAAGTTCAAAGATCTTTCAAGTACGAGTTTGAGAAAGCCTGATAGAGAAATTTCATTTTTCTTGGGTTTGCAAATTAATCAAATGAAAGAGGGAACAAATATTCATCAATAAAATTATTGAAATTAGATGCTAAAGAAATTCGGTATGGAAACTACTAAACCAATTGATACTCCAATTTTTCCTGACACTCGTTTGGATGAAAATGAAGGAGGGATCAATGTTGATCAAAAGGCCTATCGAGGAATGATTGGTTCCTTGTTATATCTAATGGAAAGTAGGCTAGATATTGTGTTTAGTGTATGTTTATGTGCCAGGTTTTAAGCAAATCCCAAGGAATCTCTTCTAAAGGAGGTGAAAATGATTTTCAGATATCTTAAGCAGACCGAACAATGTATTTCTCTGGCATCCTAGGATCTTCAACTTTGATCTTTTGGGATATACAAATGTTGAATATGTTGGACACTTGGTAGATCGTAAAGTCACCTTGGGAATGGCTCTATTCATTGGTTTGTATCTTGTTTCTTGCAACAACCTTTGTTAAAGCAATGACTTGAAGATTATGGTATGTCTCTTGGAATCATTAACATTTGCGGTGATAACACTAATGCAATAGTTATTTCCCAAAATCTTGTCCAACACTCCTGTACTAAACATATTGGTGAGACAATGTTGCTAAGGGTTCTGTCAAGATGGATCATTGCAATACCGAGAACCAAGTGGTAGCTATTTATAGGAAGGCATTGAACTAAAATCCCTATGAGAATTTGAGGATTCTTGATGTCTCTTAAATTGGTGGTGTTTTATAGGTTATTTTCCCTTGTACATATGTGGCTTTTGTTCCTTTTCTTGTGTGTTTTGCCCCTTTTTAGCTTGGATTCCGATAATCTATGAGATTCGGAGACTATGCGATTTTTGTGTATTTTGTAGGTGTTTTTGGCATGATTCGAGGATATTTTGAAGGAGACCCGAAGACGGAGCAAGACACGAGTCAAGGAGCGGAAGAGCGGAGCAACCCATGAAGAGAAGCATGAGAAGAACCAAGAAGAAGAGGTGGCCAAAGGACAGGACCGAGTTCTAGCGACATCGGGACCGAGATCGACTTTCGACCTCGGACCGACGTGCCAGCACATCGGGCCCGACATGCCTCCGCGTCGGTCCGAGTCGGTCGGACGAGGATTGGGCTCCAAGGCAAACAAATGTGATCTACCACTTTTGCCCCTCTTCTATTTTAGGCATTCTTAGCTTCTAATTAGAGGGACAAAGACGATTATCCACACACACAACACTAATCACCTCTCAAAGGCTCTAGGGAGACTTGGAGAGCAAGGAGCAAGGAGAAGAGAGGGAGAAGAAGAGAAATCGGTGGAGGAGAAGTAGAGATCGAGGGATAGTTAGTGAGTTTGGCTTTGTTTTGCTTTGCTATTGTGGATTTGAATTGGTATTTGTGGATTTCCTTTGTTTGGTTAATGAGACTTGGATTTGATTTCAGTTTGATGATTGAGATTGCTTTGCTTTGTGTTTTGATTGCTTGTTACTCTAGCCATATGGAGTAGATTCCATTGATCTTGGGCTATGGGGGAAACCTCTAGCTAGATTGGGTTTGAACCCCTAGTTCCATAGCCTTAAGTGATTGATCTAGGAACCCACTCTACATAGAGCTACAATTCCTTGTGGAAGCAAGGGATCAAGGGCTTCTGGTTGGCAAGAGTGAACGGAAGTGATCAATTGCCCATCACGAGACCTTGCATCGAAAGGTAGGTCAAATTCCCTATGGGTCGATGTGTAGAAGTGGTGGGAACGAGGCGAACAACCTCGATCCTACGAGGATCAACACTTATTGCTTGAATTAGGGTGGAATAGCCCACATCTACTAGACGGGGGAACCCAAAACCCGAGTTCTATCTCTCCAATTTGAAGTTCGACATACCCAACAATATCAGGCCCGACTTTGTCTGTGTCGTTCCCGACTCCCTTTCTCGTCGATCCACCTCGGGCCCGATGTGACCTAGTGTCGGTCCCGAGTGATTTCTTTTGTTTTCTTTCGTTTTATCTTCTCTTTTCCGTTTTCAAGTCTTTTAGGTACATCAAACGACAGAACTCCCGAGTGTTCGACACCCACCACGTGCCACAACGGGGTCGGGTTATAAATTGTATTCTTGAGACCCTCGCGATTCGCACCAATCAGAATTTGGCGCCGTTGCCGGGGAGTTCTAATTGCTTTGAGGTACCAAGTTTGTTGAGTCTTTTGTGCTTTGGTAGTGATTTGGGTGAGGGAATAGCCCGAACCCCTTGTTTGTTTTTGATTGGTTTTTGTTTGTGTCTTTGCTTATAGGTGTATGCAAGCTCGTCCCGCCCGAGGAACGTTTGAGTTTGAATTTGTAAGTGATCCGGAAAGTATTCTCAAAGAAGCCCGAAAGAAGAATAGAATGGAGAACCAAGCACAACATGATGATGAGATGGTTCGGCTTAGGGCCGAGATGGCTAGAATGCAACTTGAGGCGGAAAACCAAGAGGCGGAAGCAAGAAGAGAACGTGAGCAAAGAATGAGGATAGAGGCTCAACTCAACGCTCTACCCCGGAATGCTCGCCAATACATGCATCCGGAGTTGAGAGTGCCCAAGGCGGCTATTGTTTTGCCGGAGGTTGCCAAGAATTTTGAGATCAAGAAGCAATTCATTTCTCTCATCAAGCGGGATCAATTTGAGGGACGCCCGTAAGAATGTCCAATTGAGCACGTCAAGCGTTTCGTTGACATGTGTGAGACAATCTCTACGGATGAGGAGACGTTGGAGTATGTGCTTCTCAAGGCATTCAAATGGTCACTTGGGGGTAAGGCGGCACATTGGCTCGAGAGCCAAGCCCCTAGGTCGATCACCACATGGCGAGCTCTTCATGATGCGTGCTTGATGAAGTTCTTCCCACCTTCAAAAACAACGGAGCTCCGGATGAAGATTGCAAGTTTCCAACAAGGATCAAATGAACCTCTCTTCGAGGCATGGGACCGATTCAAAGAGATGTTGCGCCAATGTCCAACCCATGGGCAACAACCATATGTGCTCCAAGATATCTTTTTCCAAGTTATCAACCCGACCACCAAGGACAAGCTAAATCTCCACACCGATTGTGGATTTATAGACTTGACCCCGGAGCAAGCTTGGGAGTTACTTGACAAGCTATCTGATTACGAGGCCATGTATGGGGTTAGCCAAGCAAGCAAAGAAGTGAGAGTTCAAGGTGATGGCTTAAGGAAGCTCTATGATCCGAAGAGTGAAGAGATTGACAAAGATGTGAGGCTCCAATTCCTAGAGAGTGAAATGACCAAGTTGAGAAGGCAAGTTCACCATTACAAGCAAACCGCTAGAGCTTGTGAAGAGTGTGGATCCTTTGCCCATGCTACACAAGTGTGTCCGAATGAGAGCCAAGTTCGCTTGGCCGAGCAAATTGAGGAGGCACACTATGTTCGAGGGATTATGGAGGAAGAAACAATTTCAACAATGGAAGCAATGGAGGTAATGACCGGTGGAATCAAGGTCAAGCCAATGGCTACAACAACAGCTATAACCAAAACGAGCCAAGGGCACAACCACCACCATATAGACCTCCGGAGTTTAATGAGCAACAACAACCTCAATGGGTGCAAGAGTTGAAGGATGGATTCAAAGAGATAAAAACTCAATTCAATGAGTTTGGTGCATGAGGAGGCAAGTCGACAACCAACTTGCCCAAATTGCAACTCAAATCCCGAGAGAGAATGGGAGACTCCTGGGCCGACCCGAGGAGAATCCCCGTGCCCCACATAATCAAAATGAAGTTCGAGCTATTGGATTGAGGAGTGGTTGAAATCTACCCGAGCCACATGAGTCAAAGTCAAGAGAAGAAAGTCGGACCGGCCTGCCCAGTAAGTCGGGACCGACGTGCCAAGATGTCGAGCCAGGAACCAGAGCCACTCCCCTGCCTAGGACCGAGGAGGAGAGGGAGTCGGGCCCGACTTGCCTAGATGTCGGTCCAACTTCCTAGCCAATGCTCTGCCCCCAGACCGAAGTAGAAGACATCGGGCCCGACGTGGTGCCCATGTCAGTCTAGACAGAGGAGGGTGTGAATGAGTCGAGCGAGTCCAAGGAGGTCGATCCTAACAAGATTCAAGGTGGTACAACTCTTCCCTACCCGTCGAAGAAGCCGAAAGATGTGGTTGAAGGCAAGTTCAAAAGGTTCCTCAAGCTTTTGCAAGGAATAAACATCACAATCCCATTCACCGATGCTCTGAACGAGATGCCATCCTATGCTAAGTTTTTGAGGGAGATCTTGAGCAAGAAGAGGTCCATAGTAGAGATGCAAGATGAGGTGAAGATTTTGGAGCTACCTCAAAAGTTGGGAGACCCGGGAAGATTTGATATTACCATTGGTGTTGGGTTCGGAATTTTCAAGCCTTGTGTGTTCTCGGAGCAAGTACTAGCGTCATACCTTATACAATATGGAAGTCCACCGCCATGGGACTCATAGCTCCGGTTAACATGAGATTGACAATAGCCGATGGGACGTCTATTGAGCCAATTGGAGTTGTAGAAGATTACCCGGTGTGCGTCGAGGTTCATTACGTCCCAACGGATTTTGTTGTGGTGGACATGCTAGAGGTGCCGGGCGAACCTATCATTCTTGGGAGGCCTTTCCTTGCTACAGTGGGAGCCATCATTGATGTCAAGAAAGGTCATGTATCTCTTGACTTTGGAGGAGATGAGCTCGAATTCTCCTTTAGGCGAACGTCGAAAGAAGCCTTGCATAGAGAAGCCAAAATGATCCAATCCTTCTCAAATGGATTGCAATGGGAAGCAATATCTAACAAGCCAAAGGCGAGAAAGCTAGAATTGAAAGCCATTCCACCACCTCATGGAGTTGAAGTGACGAACAAAGGTTTAGCCGTCAATATGGTGGAGAGTGAGAAGTTGGAGGACGGAATGTCCTACTTGGAGGTATTCAAGGCCGAAGTGGAGGAAGTTCAAGCACCACCGGAACCATCCCATGAGCTCAAGGAGCTCCCGAAAGATTTGAGTTACGCATTTCTATGTCCTAACTCTTCAATGCCCGTGATCATAAATGCTAACTTGAATGATGAGGAAGAGTCTAAGCTGTTAGGAGTCCTAAGGAAGCATAAAGGAGCTTTAGGGTATTCATTAGAGGAATTAAAAGGAATTTCACCCTCAATTTGCATGCATAGGATTTACATGGAGGACAACCATAAACCCACTATTGAACCACAATGAAGATTAAATCCTAACATGAAAGAAGTGGTAAAAAGTGAGATACTTAGGATGTTGGATGCGGGAATCATCTTCCCAATTTCTGATAGTAAGTATGCGAGTCCCGTGCATGTAGTTCCTAAAAAGGGAGGACTCACCGTTGTGCAAAATGAGAAGGGAGAATTCATGCCCACTAGAACTACTACAAAGTGGCGCATGTGCATTGATTACCGAAAGCTAAATAGTGGTACTCGTAAAGATCATTCCCCTCTTCCTTTTATAGATCAAGTTCTTGAAAGATTAGCACAACATGAATACTTTTTCTACCTTGATGGGTATAGCAGGTTTTGGCAAATCCCCATTCATCCCGATGATCAAGAGAAGACGACCTTTACATGTCCCTATGGAACATTTGCCTATAGACGCATGCCTTTTGGCTTGTGCAAACGTTTCAAAGGTGCATGATGTCCATCTTCTCTGACATGGTTGAGGATATAGTGGAAGTATTCATGGATGATTTTTCGGTCTATGGTTCCTCTTTTGATGCTTGTTTAGCTAACTTAGATAGGGTCCTAGCTAGGTGTGAGGAAACCAACTTAGTGCTTAATTGGGAGAAATGCCATTTCATGGTTAAGGAAGGAATAGTTCTAGGACATCTCATCTCTAGTAGGGGAATAGAAGTTGATAAGGCCAAAGTTGAAATAATTGAAAAACTTCCCCTACCTTCTTGTGTGCGTGATGTTCGGAGCTTCCGAGGTCATGCGGGTTTTTATAGACATTTCATCAAGGATTTCTCTAAAATTGCAAAACCATTGTCTAACCTCTTGATGAAGGATGTCCCACCATTGTCTAACCTCTTGATGAAGGATGTGCCCTTCGAATTTTCCGAGGATTGCATGAGTTCTTTTTGTAGGTTGAGAGATGCTTTAGTTTCGGCTCCAATAATGGCGGCGCCCGATTGGAACCTTCCATTCGAAGTGATGTGTGATGCAAGTGATTTCGCCGTGGGAGCCTTTCTTGGGCAAAGGAAGGAGGGAAAGTTGCATGCCATCTACTACGCAAGCAAAACTTTGGATGAAACTCAATGCAAGTACACGACAATGGAGAAAGAATTTCTTGCGGTTGTATTTGCATTTGAGAAGTTCCGTTCATATCTTGTGGGGTCTAAGGTGGTTGTCTACATGGACCATGTGGCAATCAAGTAACTTATGAAAAATAAAGATGCTAAACCAAGGCTTCTAAGGTGGATGCTCATTCTTCAAGAGTTTGATTATGAGATCAAGGATAAAACCGGTGCGGAAAACGTGGTAGCCGATCATTTACTCGGTTGCCCATTGAGTACATGTTAGAGATGGAGAATGGTGTGGCAATAGATGATACAAGGGCGGATGAAGGTCTCATGAGTGAAAAGGAGAAAAAAAGGGTTGATCGACGACAAAGGTGTATCGGGTCCGAGGTACAACAAGTCGGGCCGTGGGCAGGGCAAGCTCTAGCAAGTCGGGACTGACGTTTGTGGAATCGGGCCCAAAGGACTTGTGCGTCTGCGAAACTCGAGCGATTTTGAACCATGTCGGGCTAGGCACTCTACAATGTCGATCCATGAAAGGGAAGAAAGACACATATTTACAAAGGAAAATGACCTATAAAACACCACCAAATTGAGAGACATCAGAATACACCATACTTAAACTTGCTTGTCCTTAAGCAATAGCTTGGATTCAAAACCTCAACATGATCTTCAAGTAAAGCACTAAATCAAAACCATTTTCAAGCACGTATGAATCCATAGATAAGCAATCAAACGTCCTCACATGTGTATGTATGCTTCAAGTATGAAATGCTACCACCTAGCCTCACTTTAGGGAAATGTAATCAAAGCACAACTATCAAGTATGTATGGCTTAATGCATAAACGTGATGCATCTCTCCACTCATGCCTTGTGCAAAGTCTACTTTTATCATTGAAGATAATATTACCAATCTCTCTACCT
This sequence comes from Polygonum maritimum, assembly GCA_963924305.1. Taxonomy (NCBI): domain Eukaryota; kingdom Viridiplantae; phylum Streptophyta; class Magnoliopsida; order Caryophyllales; family Polygonaceae; genus Polygonum; species Polygonum maritimum. Next base: position 24,954,454 of record OZ002729.1, read on the forward strand.
AGAGATGTCAAAACAATACCAATACAAGATGAACTTGGGCTCAATGGAGATCCTCATAGAGAATTCCATTCGGCCGGGTTGTAATGGAGCTTTTGGTGTTTCATAAGGGAAGGATTCGTTTGGCTATGTGGTGCTCACAATGGGACTCGAACAACCTAAAATACTCACCAACTTCACCAAAGATTCCACATCTTACTACTCCTCCAAACAACTCTCAACAATTAAAGGCACTTACCCAACATTTCACCCACACTTTCCTTATTTTACATCTCTACACTTGGATTTTTGATTGCACTTTCTTTATTTTCTTCTTCCTTTCTCTTTTTCTCTTTTTTTATAGAGAAATTTGCACTAAACCACCCGTTAAATAGGCGAATTTACACTTAACCACCCGTTATACAAAAATTTGTTTTAAACCACCCAAAACTTCAATTCCGTTAACAAATAGCCACCCAAGGCTCCATTCCGTCAAAAATGCCGTTAAAATGTGTAAGATTACCATAATGCCCTCAGTTGTTCACAAAAATTACATAAAAACCAAGGGGTTTGGGCATATTTTTGGAAACCGGTTGGTTCACTTCAAAATGAAATAAAAATTTTAACTGGTTCACTTACAAAACCCCAAACCCAACAATTCTTCCCCAAATCCATCTAGGGTTCATCTCATCACTCACATTGGCCTGCAAATCCATTGCCAAAGAGAGATTGGTGACACAAGATGATGTCAGGGGCGTTAAGCTAGAAATTGAGATTATGAATCGGTTGTCTGGGCATCCAAACGTTGTAGATCTCAAAGCACTATATGAGGAGGAAGATTTTTATTTCGTTTGGGGTTTTGTAAGCAATTCGATCTGGACTCAGATGGGAGCCTAACCCCGCTAGAGCTAGCGGCCCTCCACCCATCATTGGGGTTCAAACCCACCGGCGACCAACTCCAATCGCTGTTGACGAACATGGACTCGAACGGGAACGGCAGCATCGAGTTCGATGAACTGTTAACGGCGTTAGGGGCGAAGATGGCGGACGCGCAGATCATGGTGTACCAGGAACAGTTGAGGGAGGCTGATATCGATGGCGACGGCCAGATTAGCTTCTACGAGTTTGCGTTGATCATGGGCAGATCTGCCAAGGAGATTTTCGGTTTGTGATTGGAGGATTGGGGCTTTTTGTAATTTGATTCGGTTTTGGATGATTTGTGTTGGGTTTTAGTTGGATTTGAATTTGATCGATTTTGTTATCGTTTTCGATCGTCACATTGATGCTAATTATGTAGAGATTGGTTGCTTTGATCATATCGTAATAATAGGTGTGTTGGAAATTGATGTTGGCTAGGTTGAATCATTCCTTTTACTTTGTTCTATGTGGGTTGGGTTGAATCATTCTGTAGAGATTGGTTGCTTTGATCAATTTGGTTGACTGGGCATCCAATTTGAGATTATGAGGAAGATGATGTCGGGTTTGGGACTTTGGGGTTTTGTAACTAGTGAACCCGCTTAAATTTTTATTTCGTTTTATAGTGAACCGGCTGGTTCTAAAAAATCTGCCCAAACCCTTGGTTTTCATGTAATTTTTGTGAGTAATTGAGGGCATTATGGTAATCTTACACATTTTAACGGCATTTTTGACGGAATGGAGCCTTGGGTGGCTATTTGTTAACGGAATTGAAGTTTTGGGTGGTTTAAAACAAATTTTTGTATAACGGGTGGTTAAGTGTAAATTTGCCTATTTAACGGGTGGTTTAGTGTAAATTTCTCTTTTTTATATGCTATAGGGAGGTCGGGCCCAAGTCTACTAGGCTCGATCACGGCTTGATTGACCGCATACTTGCATTTTGCTCACTTTTCCTTCACATTTTTGCCCTTGTGCAAAATTCCCAAAAACCCATCAACTTTCTCCTTAGGAGATGCACTACCAAAATGTGTTTCCCACACTCTTGCCTTCACCCAAAGTATTCCACAAAATCATTTCCACAACCACTCAACTATGTTCGAATCCCATAAGGGTCAAGCTTTCATCGGCTAGGAATATGTTTTTGAGGAGCTACAAATAAAGGCTAATAGGCTATAACGGGGCTACAAATCAAGGATTAATGCAAGGTAGGAATAAGGATATTTATGTGGCTAAAAACATACAAGTTCAATCTTAATACTAGCATGCATGACTAACTCTCATAGCGGCTTCAAGAAATAAATATACACCTCAATAACAAAAGAGACTATGACACAAGAGAGTACACTCACAAAACAAGAGAGGGATATGCAAAGAAAAATCCCAAAAGGCCAAAATCAAATCTCACAAGGTACACTCAATACTAGGTAGCAACTAAGTCATCTTTTACCACACATGCTCAATATAGAATGCAAATCATGGATCATGTATAAAAGCAACATCATAAGAATAGGCTAAACCATCCAAAGCATGCAAAGGAATTACATGAACACAAGCCATTTCATAGGACACTTAAGATGGGGGTTTCTAGTCCAAAAACTACAAAATACAAAATCTTTTTTGTTGTTTTCAACATAATTTTTCAAATTTTTATGGATTTTTGCAAAATTTTTCTCAAACAAAGCAAAAGACACACAAAGCACACATATGTACAAACACTAGGCACAAGAGAGTTTCTTTTTCCCATACCCCATACTTAAAATATGCAATGTCCCCATTGCATCCAAATAAAACCAAAAGGGAAAATGAAAAGGGAAACTCACTAGACAAGGCGTTTGAAGCTATGAAGAATGGTGAATTGTTGACATCGGCACATGGGGAGGGGAAGGTGGAGCACTTGAGGCTCGAACTACTTGAGAGGTGGTCGAGGCCGTTTGCTCATCTCACATCCTAGTTGTTCGTCCATTTGCATCATACACCTTGTCCCTTCGAGCTCATCATTCGAATCAAGAAATACCTACAAGATCACACCAAAGATACATCCCAAAATACTTGTATTCAAGGGGGTTAGAGAAAGGGTTAAGATAATAAGCTCAAATCCTAAAAATAAGAAAACAAATCAAGAGGAGACAAGGGATACAAAGGATACGTCGGGTTGCCTCCCGAGAAGCGCTCTTTTAACGTCATTAGCTTGACGTGCCACCTAATCTCGGTTAGGGTGGAAAATAAACTCGGGTCCATGAATTCCCCAAGGACCATCTCATCACTAGCAAAGAATTCAGGCCATTCACTATAGTTCAACCAAACATGCGTTTCGGCCTCGACATAATGGCGGGGGACCCCATACTTAGACCAAGAATAGTCGGAAATCAAATTCACCGAGTATGGTTCATCTCCACCATATGACTCATAAGAAACCATCATAAAAGAGAAAAGGAGATAGGGCAAAGGAGTCTCGCTCACGATCTTAGAGGCTTGCTTCTCAGGCTGGACCGACATTGGAGCCACATCGGGCCCGACTTCCTGCCTCTCCTCCAAAGCTTGTTTGAACCGAGACTCGACTTTTTCTTCTTCAATCATAAGAGAGGGAGAGCTTTCCTTTAATTCAATCTTTGCACGCCTAAGAGCCATGAGATAGTTTTCCTCCATTGTCACCGATCGAAGTGGATGCAAGTCGGTCCCGACGTTCTACGTCTCGGTCCAGGGGCGAGTGGAGGCAGGGGCGGTGGTCCGATGTCTGGGCAACTCGGGCGCGGCACACCCTCCAACTCGGTCCTTGGTTGCAGAGTTGGTCCGACTTGCGAGCAACTCGGGCCCGACACACTAGGTACGTCGGTCCAGGCTTGCTCACACTTCTCGACTTGTGGTGGCTCGACTCGGACCTCATCATAGCTCTCTTCATCATGATAGTTCGGAAGTTGCTATTGAGAACTCGGGAATTGGGATTCCAAGTAGTCAAGCTGGGCATTTTCGCTCATCCTCCATGAATAAAACTCCTCGAATTCGGTCCTCTCTTCCTTGAATTGAGTTCTCATCTCCTTGCACTAGTACAAGGTAAGGGCATGCACCACACATTTCTCACAACGTTTTAAACAAACGTGGTTAACATAATTTCCGGACCACACTTGTACAAAGGAAACGTGGTACTTCTAGTTATAATTTCGAAATTTATAAATTCGGACCTCGTTTATTACTTAAAAACGTGGTGTCAAAATTTGATTTTTTGAGGGACCATGAATAAAAAAAACGCAGTCTTGCTTAAATAAAAAAAACACGGGGTTAATTAGAAACTAGGGCACGCTCGCCTTCCTTATTCAGGATAGACTCAATTCCTCGCCCGCGATTCTGTCAATTTCTCTTTCGGCGAGGGGGTGCCCGCTCGTCACTTGTCTCTCTCTATCTCTCAAATCGTCTCCTTGGGACATCGCTAAGGTTAGTGTATATGCTACCAATTTGTATGATTAGTTTTTTTTGATTTGGTGATCTTAAAATCAATTAGACCGGAGAAATTTTGTGTTTGGAGCAACCCTAATTGTGTATGATTGGTTTTGATGAAAGCAATTTTCCCAATTTGAAGAAGAGTTAGGACATGAAAGCAAATCTACTATTACTGAATTTTCACGTTGTGTTTGTAGATCATGCCATCAATCCATAGTTTCTTACTTTCTTTGCTGATCCCAAGTGAAAAATCCGAACCCTTTCCTGTAATATGTTTGATTTGCATCTTTTGGTTTTGTTGTTCACTTTCCCGATGGAAAGAGGCTTATATTGTGTTTAGGGAATACTGAAAATATGGGCTAGGTGATGAACAAAAGTCAATGTTTGGCGTCTTAGTTTTTGATCCATGTGTCTCTTATCCCTCTAGCTTTCAAGTTTTCAAGAGGAAATTGTCTATATATGTACAATAGGTAACTTGACTTTTGAGAATGGTGATGTATGGCTTCTTGTATCATTTAATATGGCTTTGCTTACGTTCTGTTTTTCTATGATGAAAACTTCATCCTCTTTCCTCATCTATGCTTTTTCTTCCTAAAATCCTGCATTTCTTTTCCAATTTGTCTCTCAACCTCATTATTTTTAAACAAGAGAAGTTAATCTCTCGCACAAATTCATTCTAGAAAGTGAATAAGCAAAATAATTAACAAAATAACAAGTTGAGGAATGCAAACAAAACAACAAGTTATCCAATGAGAACAAATTTTAAAAACAAAGAGGATTGAGAAAAGGTGGTCCTGTATGTATTCAAGACTTGAACCGTCATGGTGAACTAGTGCAGTTCACCATTTATTTTCTTCATATTTACGGATTGATTCGTATGCACACACCCGAGGCTAATAAGATAGAATCGATCTTTCTTGTTGAACAATAGTTTGTAGTTTTCCTCTGTTGTCATAGTTTGATTTTCTTATAAGAAAGTTTGGAAATTTAGCAATGGCTGACTTTATAAGTTCGTTTTTCATGATCCTCTGCTGTCATTTATAAGTGACACGAGTTGTGTATAGTAGGAGCTAATGGTGTTAGGATACTGCAAAGGAGGTAAACACAAACCAATGAACAATATGATATTGCCCAGTTATTTATAAGAGCATCCATATGTAATGGATATGGTGATTTAGCCATCTTCGATGATGTTCTGAGCTTTTGTGCTTGTGTCAGTTTTTTTTATCAGAGTGATAGGTTCAATTGGAGTACTTCAGCTGATGTGGTACTTGTGTCAGTTTGATAGGTTGAATTAGAGTACTTCTGTTGATCTTTTAAATCGTAGTATACAGGTCTTACTTGTATGCTTGGTCTAAAAGTATATATGTGGTAGGCACTTCTCTTGTTTTATGTTCTGATTTATTTTTAAGCTTGGTAGACTAGAGTGTCTTAAGGTGGTTGCTTTTCTTCTTCTTTACGTTTTTCAATGATGGGCTTTCTTTCCTGTTTTAATACGGATGGAAGTATTTAGTAATCAATTTTGTAATTTCGGATTTAGGCATTTTGTGTATGAATTATCACTGATTATTTGATATTATGTTGGTAAAGCGCCTTTTTCTAGTTATGTCTGTGTAGACTGTTTTGATCACGGGTTGCTATGTTGTTACGTATTTTCTTAAAATGTTGAGTCTTTGTCAAATAAATCATGGAAAATGAAAGCTTTTTTTTTGAACAATATAAGTTGTATAAATGAAAGCTGTATGATACCATACTTGGCAAGTTCTTTAGAAATTAGGAGCTAACACCTGTTCACTATTTGAAACGTGTAAGTATAAAAAATGAATCAATGGATGCCTTAGATTGAGCTCCACAAATTGCCGTTTGACTCTTGGCTCATGAGTCATGTCAAATCAATCAATCAATGGATGTCTTATGTGATTCTATCTCTAAAACACTAATTAATTAATTTCATGTTGGTAAATTAAAGATACTTTAGGTTGCTGAGTGAATTCTAATTAGGAGACTCTTTGTTTGTGTTTTTGTTGGTTTGATAGATTGAATTGAATACAAATTCAGTGCTGAGGGGCTGGCTCTCCAAATTAAGCAATCATTCGGCCAAAACAATAGTAAGTTAAACATCTAACATTCTCTTGTAAGATGTTTTTGATAATAATGGATACAGTTGTTTTTTTTGTTATGATTAGTATGTTATTGTAGTCTTGAGCATATGCTTAGTTGATGCGATTAGGGACAATAGTGTCAAACTAAAAAGATAATTCATTAGCTAATTAAAAAGTATAATTAGGGACAATAGTCTCAAACATACAATGGAAGATCGTCAAGGTTAGTCATTAGTGACTTAATCTATTATTTATTTAAAATAGTTATTTGTTGAAACCTATCATGTTTTATGTAATATATGTTAACTTTATTTGTTTGTAGTGTCCTAAACAACCAAATGACTTCGTATGTGGGTACTATATGTTGATAGCTACTGTTGGAAATAATTAAAAGTGGTCCTGTCCAAATCGCAACTTCGGTATGTATATGTTGATAGCTACTGTTGTCTAACAAATAAAATTTAAACAAATAATTTATGTATGTACTTACTATTTATTCATCATATATTGTAGGTATATGAAAGCTTCTCTGATTGCTATAAAGATGAGGATATTGCTGAAATACGCCAGGAGTGCCTTGAGTTTTTGGAGCTTTTCATTGAGTCTAAACCGAATCGTTAGGATTGTTTTAGGTTTCTAGTGTTATTTTTAAATTCTTAGAGCTACAAATATATGAATATACTTCTTTATTGTTCAATGACTGTTCTTTTGATATATAGTAGTTATCATCTTTTTGTAGCCACATAAACATTTGTAATTTATTTCAATGAAACCTTTTTTTACATGTGTTTGATTTCATGTGGAACATTAATATAAACAGGCAGAAATTGGTTGGTATAAACAGGTATGAAATTACAAAAAAATACAATAAATAAAAAAGGAGACATCCAGTTTGCATATCTTACAAGAAAAAATATATTGTTATATCACGCACCACACTTTCGTTAAAAAACGCGGTCTGACCTTTGCACCACGGAAAAAAATAAACGCGGTCCGACCTTTGCACCATGGAAACAAAATAAACGCGGTCCGACCTTTGCACCACGGAAAAGAAATAAACGCGGTCCGACCTTTGCACCACGGAAACAGTAAGTGTGGTCCGAGTTTCGGACCACACAGCACATACACCACATATTTTTAACCGTGGTCCGATGTTTAAAAAAACCGTGGTCCGTCCCCATGCTTCGTACTAGTGTTGAACCCATCTCTCATCTCTTGAACCCATGGAGGTTTCTCATTAATCCCTTCTTGCAACACATATGCCCATGGAGGAGTTTCTTCGTAGCTCGGACGTTGGTATGGAGGTACTCTTTGCATTTGAGTGCAAGTGGGACTTCCCCAATAGGATTGAGTACCACCTCTTCCATCATAGTGGTTTCGGTTCCCATACACCCCTCTCATGTAACACTCCTTTTCATAGGCTTCAACTTTTATCTCTTGTTGCATTCTAATCCGGGCATCAAGTTGCTCACGAGCTCGAGCTCTCTCTCTTCTTTCCCATTGCTCCTTTCCCACGTGGAGTTCTCTTTTTAGACGGTTGATCTCCATTTGAAGGTAGAGAACCTCCAAGTCATCATCACTATCATAGAAATCCATTTTTTTTAACGAGATGGAATCACCTACAAAAAAGACAAAAAGAAACAAATCAAATAACACAAGAGGGTTCGGGCTAGTCCCTTACCCAAAACAAATCAACCAAACAAACGCACAATCACAATAATTCCCCGGCAACGGCGCCAATCTGATGGCAGGCCCAAAGTACTCTACCAACCTAAGGATAGGGCCCCGGGTCAATCAACAAATAAATTTGTATCACGACCCCGTTGTAATACAGTGGTCGAGGTCGAACACAGGGAATTATGGATTATGCGTTGAACGGTTGATTATCTAACACAAACACAAGGGAAAGAAAACACACGAAGCAACTCGGGACCGTGGTTGTCAATCTCGGGTCCGAGGTAGCTAGGCACAAACAAAGTCGGGCTCGAGGCTAGGGGACTCGGGCTCGACGTAACAATCAATGCAAAAGGGAAGAAACAAGCTAGGCTAAGGGGATCCTAGGGCTAGGGGTTCATGTCAACATCAACTTCACATGCTATCATATAGATCAATGAACTATAGGCTTTCGCTTTAGACATAGATCAATAAATCCAATCAAATCATGCCATTAATCTCATGGAACGACTTTCACACATTCAAGCCAATCGACTTTCCACTTCCGCTTCGAGTCGATCGACTCTCTATCTACTCCTATTCGACCGTGGGATCAAGAGATTTTCTCTTCATCCCTTTGAACCAACTTTCCTAGGTTGTCAATCTAAGAATCTTGCTCATAAGGTAAATAGACATGGATCTAGGCAATCAAATCATGAAATTGGTTCAAGCATATGCAATTGAGTTGGGGTTCTCGCCCTCTACCCTAAGATCAAGCTTACTACTCACTAATCAAGGAATTCAAGCTAGAAATCATCAAAGACAATAGGCAAATCATGATTCATGCAAGTCAAATCCATAATCAACAACACAAACACAAAATCAAAGCCAAAGCAAACTTAAATTAAACAAAGGAAGAAATACTCTTACAATCTCAACTCCCGCTCCAAGCCTAAGGGTTTCTTTCCTCTCCAAGGAAAGGAATTCACCCAAATCCTCCTCTAGATCTTGGGTTTCTTCCCTCCCTTGGAGAAGAGTCCACCCCCTTCTCCCTTGACCTCCAAGGCTTCTAGAACTCCTTGATCTCCAAGGCTTCTAGACTCCTTGATCTCCAAGGAAGCAAATATAATTTTGGGAATCAATAAGAAAATCCCAAAAAGGAAAGGAATCCGGAGCCACGACCGACATGGATCGAAACGGAGAACCTCGGACCCGACTTGCTTCTACTTCAGTCCAAAGGCATACGTTCCAGTACCTCGGGCCCGACTTGCCACACCTCGGGCCACCATCTCGGTCCACCATGGAACTCGGGCCCGACTTGCCCAGACCTCGGGCCTAAGGCAAAAATCAGCTTTCTTCGCTCCGTTCTCTCTCGTTTTGGCTCAGATTGGCTCGATTCTTTCGCTCTTCACTTGGTCTTCACTTGAGGCTTCTTTCCATGCATCTTAGCTCCATTTTGGCTCCTTTTTCGTCCTTGAATTCCTCCATAATGCCATGATGCTCCAATCTCCATGATTCTTGCTCCGAAATGCCTACAAAACACACGAAAACACGCATAGTCTCCGAATCTCATAGAAATGCGGGAACTAAGATAAAAAGGGACAAAACACTCAAGAAAAGGGAAGAATCAGTTCTCTTAGGCACCACCAAATTGAGAGACATCAATTTTATTAGGCATGATCGCCATGAACGAATCAGTTCCTCGTCTAGTATTCTCTACATGCTTGGCTTGAATAACTCTTTGATACAATGGGAACAATGTTGATCAGTGATTAATGCTTATTTGTGATCATTGACCCTTAGTGTTTTAAAATCAAAACTAAGATATCATTTTTTAAAGCATGAAACCCTTTCTTTATGGTGCAGAATGATGAACTTGATCTTATTATCCCTCATTAAAAGCCAAAATGATAGTTAGTCATCAAATTTATTATCCCTCATGCATTATGGCCCAAAATAACTAGCCTAAGGTCGTTACGTTAAATCAAAGATAAATCCAAATTACTGAACTTTGTATGACAAGTCAAAGTCGAACCCAAAGCAATTTGAGGTTCTACAAACAATTTTATTTAGAGGTTTTTGTTGGAAACCACCCGTATGATAGACATTATTCCCCTAAACCACGCGTTAAATCACTATTTACTAAAAACCGTACGTATAATAAGTGCCGCTATCAAGGAGCCACCTGAAGTCTTATTCTGTTAAAAATTTGTCAAAGCGTGTGTCCACCTAATGTTTTTGACTTTTCCTTTTCTTAATTGCCTTTAATAAGTAGTAATATAAAAAAAATGATTTTACTATAGTTGAGGCCCAAAAACACCTAGCGTACCCTACACAAACATAACCAAACCTTCAATTTGATCCCAATTTCCACCGTCTAAACGGATCTTCTACACAAAAACCCTCATTTTTCTGGACATGCCCATCAGACACTATCTTCTACGACGCCTTGACCATCTGGGGCCTAATACGACCACGAAGAATCTTAAGCGATGAGGGCGTCTACCTCACCATCAACTGGTCCTTCCTCGTTGGAGCCCTGACCCCACTTGTCGTTTGGCTAGCGGCCAAATCGTTCCCAAATCAAGACTGGATCAAGCTCATCAACATGTTTGTCCTAATCAGAACCACAAAATGATGCCACTGACAACGACCATGCATTACAGGACGTTGGAGATCGTGGGTTTTCCTTCTAGCTAGGTTTGTCGTCTATAGGTACACACCTAAGTGGTGAAAGGGCACAATGTCTTGATATCTAGTGCACTCGATGCTAGAGTGGGAATTTGTGCTTGATGTTGGTGCGCTTCTGATCATAAATAATCACAACTTAATGAGCCAAGCAAGTCCTAATATATTAAATGAAACGATCAAATTCTATACTATCATTAGGGACAAGGATATTTAGGATACGTGCAATTATAATCACAACAAGATAATCATACAATCAATGCAAACAGTTCTTTTTCTCAATTATTCTAATCTAATGAGTCCTAGAAAATCAGGTTTTCTATGAAGATAAAACTTTTCAACTAGAAAACCTAAATCTAGCAGTAGAATATTTTCAAGCTCAACAAGTTGATCAGGCAAGAAGAAATGCGACATTATTCATAATCAATAAGCACACGAGAATTGATAATAACCACATGAAAGAAATTTAAATCAAAGTCTCATAAACATGCAACCACAAGCCTTCAATTTGTGAATGAATCCAAGAGTTTAGTTCTCCATAACTTGCAAATAAATCTCCAAATAAAAATTTGAGTGAATGATTAATAAAAATAAAATACTAATAAGGTTTAAAGCTTCAAAACATTCTAAGGAATATATCCGAAAATAAAAAAACCTAAATAAAAATTAAATAAAAGAAAACAAAAACGAAAACGAAAATTGAAAATCTCAATCCGTACCGACTTGCAGTCACGATTCAACCGACTTTCGAATTTTTCTAGTTGGTTCTACCACGATCGTGGACCAGGCCCTCGTGGTTGTGACCTTCTCCTAAACATCCAAATGAGCTTTGTAGCACATCCGCGGTTGTCGATTGGCACCCGTGGTAGCAGTTCTTCTATAGAACATTAATTTCTTCGGTTTCTTCACTTTTGTAGGATCTAAGATGTTTTTATGAAAATGCTCTAATCTGGCCTTAAACACTCATAAAATAGTGATAAAAAGTCCTAATTACAACATAAGAGATATAATATTTAGAATACTTTGGAGAAGAAAACCAAAAGGTAGAAGAAGAAGCTGCCATGAAAGAGGTGGAGGAAGAACTTCGGTCTCCTTGCAATGTACCTTGACCTAAAAGAAGAGAGGTCGAGAAGAAAAAGTAGTAGAGGCAGTGATGATGTGGTGATTGTAATGCCTCTACAAGCTAAACCTGCTAAAGATACTACACTAGTCTCCAAGAAGCCCAAAAAGTCTATGGCAAGTCTAACACGCTCTAGGGATCAAGTGGGCACAATAGCTGATCTAAGGTTAAGAGGTCTAAGGAGGAAAAAGGAATGAAGCTAGCAATATAGAGGACGAAGTGCCAAAGGAGTCCCTGTCTGAGGATCAAAAGGACAAGAAGATCATCGCTCCTATAATCATCTCAGAGAAGTTTATAAGGAACAATGATCTAGCTAGGATTGTTCTAGAAACTAATCCAGTTTCAAGGTTATGAGAACCTCAACATGGAAAAGGAAATCGTTGATCCTAACCTTGTCCATTCTTTCTACTCTGATTATACTGCTGCCTCTACTACTCGAATCATCATAGGGCCAACCAAGATTGGGAAGAAGTCCATAGTCTTATCTAGAGAAAATTGTTGAAGGGCTCGATATTCCTTTAGTTGGGGACGGCACCTTATGTGTTACTAGTACCTGGCCAAGGAATAGACGTGAGATAATACATCATCTTCAGTGATCCTGATGCCAGACTTCCTACTACAAAGATGCACTGGTCGTGAGGGTGGTACATTAGTATCTTTCCAAGGTGTTGTTCCCTCAACAAGAGAAGACAAACAATCCCACCATAGATGACGTTGTATTGTTGGATCATTTTCTGAATCGAGAGAAGATGGACCTCTCGAAGATGAAGACGTTGCACATAGAGAAGTGTTGAGGAACTTACTCATTGTCATATTTGGGATGAGTGAAGAGGATCATTCAAGAGAAACAACCTTACTATCCTAAGGAGGAGAAAACATTTGGATTTCCTCTTGGTAAGCATAATCTGGATCACATGGGCCACAAAGGAAATCTTGATCCCAAGAAGAAGAAAGTGCTCGCCTTAATCGATGAGATGGGATCTCTACTGGCAAAAGGAAAGGGATCAGAAGCTTTGTCTAAAAGGAGTCCAACTTAAACAAAAGACCTTAGAAGTTGTTCTTGATTTGATGCTCCTGAAACAATCAACAAAAACAGGGTAGTGATAAACGTGAAGAGGGTGGTGACGAATCTTCATCCAGGTCTTAAGTGAAACCTTCCTTTGATCCTTAACGTTCTAATCCCCTAATTTTTGAGTGTTTTTCCGTTTCCTTTTTCTATTTTTAATTATGGTGTCTCTTGTTTTCCTTTTGCTCCCTATCTGTTTTAAGCAAAAAATCTCATTGAATGAAGTACACTTTATTTTCTATGTTTTGTTAAGTGCTTAAGTGTCATTCCTACGAAATTGAGTTATTTGGTGATGCCAAATGAGGTCGTTTGGAAAATTATAAAGATGTGATAATTCAACAGAAAGGATCAATATAATACTATGGGGGAATTTTGCTCGCTCTGGTTAGTAGGTTCGAAAGTCCTACTCAGTTGGAATTTCTTGTACTTATGTTATTTACATATTTTTGCTTTAAATTTTTTGAAGTGTGTGTCATCATTAAAATGAGGGAAATTTTAGGATGACAATAGATCTCAATGAAGTTTTAATCATAATAACACTTGTGAGTATTTAATTTGTTTGATAAGTGTTTTGGGAACAAATAAATAAAGGAACAAAAGCAAGGATTAACTGCAAGAAAAACTTAAAGGAACAAATAGAATAGTTATGTACTTGATGATTATAGAAGCTCACATTAAGGGATAAACGTGAAGGTGAGAAGCTATTTATGGAAAGCTGGCACAAACACACGCCAGATTAAAATGAACTTTCCTTATATGTGTTGTTGATATGCAGTTGGAGAAGGTTAGTATAAGATATTTGGCTTTAGAATAGATTTTATTTTAGGATATTTACATGTGTCTTAGGATAAAATAAAATATATGTAATTTCTATCCAATATTTATCGATAGGCTCGACCTAGTCATATATGTATATAGGAATTCGGTTAGGAAAATTACCTAAGAGCTTAATGAGACACACGGAGAAGTTTTAGTCTAGTATTGTACTTATTCAAAGCTTGCAAGGTTCGAGTAAGATAAGAAGTTTTTGACTCTAAGGGACCGAGGTTAGATTGACTACGAGTTGTGTACACCTAAAGCTAAGATTCGTGTTTATATGTTTACATTTATCTAATAAGTAGTGATGGAACCGGGCCGGGCAGGGCTAGGCCAAGGAACTGTGGCTCAAGCCCGGCCCGACAAATTACCGGGCTAGTACGGGCCGGGCCAGCCCACCCAGGCCCGTGCTGGTTTTACCAGGCTGGGAGTGGGCTGCGGGTTGGGCTGGGCTGAACATTATATACTTTAATAATTTTTTTCTATAATGCTATATAATTAAATAATATACTATATACTTACAAAAAATGAATATGCACCCTATACTTACATTATGTACTATAAATTTTTTTGGATGAACATTATATACTATAATACTATAATACTAAAGCATACTAAAATTCTATTGCAAAAATAATACTATAATACTATTGCAAAAATATAGTATATAATTAAAAGAAATGAATATGCACCGGGCCGGGCTGGGTTGGAAAACTCCGGCCCGGGCCGACCCGGCCCGCCCCGTTGCCTATCACTAGTAATAAGATTGTAAATTTGACTTGGAATTTAATTACTTATTTGTTTTAAAATTCCGTTTCCCAGTTCGTTGATGCCTGAAGGATCAACTTCTGTATTCCGTCACACGTAGATAGAAGAGTAAGTCGTTTAAGTCATGCACTTGCATACATTCTCTACTCCCGGTGCTAGTAGGTTTTAATTATGTCATTTTTTCATAGTGATATGGTTATTGAACATTTTATAAAACAAAAAGACTCACATATTCATTGTTGGAGCTAAGTAGCAACACTTGATTTAATGGAAAAGTAAAATTGATAATGTTGGGCATGCCAACAGATTGAGGTAGGGCAAGACTTGAGACGAAGTGGAGAAAATTCACATTTAGAACCTTACACTTCTTGATTGAAGGTAAAAAGAGCTTTGGTCGCATAGTTCTATTGTTAATCAAAATCAAATTAACTCGGGGGATTGATCATATATATATGGGTTATGGAAAAGCACAAATCCATCTTCGATCATTACAAAGAATCTTCCTAATACTTGGTTATATAACTATATTCATTCAGCTCCCTAGCTATTTCTTCTTTTATGCACCAGTGAGTTGACCATCGTCATATACATACAAATCTTCTCAAACAAGTCCAAAATAGTTAAAAATAAAGAAAATAACATTATCGATGTGAGTTCACACACAGTGATTATACAAGTCTTGGAGTTTCCCAAATAATTATGAATCAGTTTTGTCAATGGCAGGAGGAGGATTTGGAAGCAATCGGTCAAGTGAATGCAGGCAGCCACGAAACTCTTGGTTCTTGGAGATCAATCTCTCGTAATCAAGAATCAAGCCATCATATTGCTTCTTGAAGATGTCAATCTTGGCCTCGGAAGCAACCAGGTCAACGGTTTTGTCTTCGAGCTCGGATTCGAATTGCCTAACGATGTCCCTGAACGTCCCCACTTGCTCTTCTCTGGCTAGAATCTCCTCCACTCCTCCGTACTTGCCGTCGTTCTTTCTAACCGCCTCCATTGTTGACTTCCTCCTTCGGCGAAGCTCTCTCATGTAATGGTGGAGCCGGTCCGTCAAGAGCGCAAGGAACAGGAAGAATCCTGAATCCATACCAGCCAAAACACAACAACTCATCGATCAAGAGATATCATCAAGCAAGCTAGACGCCGTTTAATCTTACATGCATATGAATTGTTTATAAATGAGAAGATAATCATCAAAGAATTGGAGAATGGTGAAATTGACCGATCGAGGATGGAACCAACATAATGAAGACCGGCACGCCTTAATTATTTATTTGATGGCATGGATACGTACTCGGCTTCGATCTTTATTATGCATTATGACATACCCATAAGAGACGCTTGGAGAAGGTAGTTGGCCATGAGAACTTGGTCGGTGGGGGTAGTATTGTCTCCGTGTTCGTCCGACATCCTACGCTGGATTTGGACGAAGTTATTGGCTGATGAGGCGAGAACCGCCAGAAGCGTCGCAGCCACCGACTTGACGATGATGGGGCTCCGCCCCCTTTTCATCCTGTCCAGGCTAACCATCACCACTTTCCTTGCCGGAGTCAGTATAACTCCCGCCTCAACGGAGATCATGCCCAACAACAACACCAGCATATTGATTTTGTTTCTTTTTTAGATATCTAGGTTAAAAGTTGTCAAGTACGTATCTTGCTCAAAAATAACTTATTAATTTGTTTTGATTCTTTTGTGTTTCTATATTCGATGATCAATTAAGGCTAGAATTTCGGTGGCAGGAGTGGGAAGAATAAAGTTACATGGAGATCGAGAGGATAATTAGATTGATGTACATCTGAATGCAATTTGTTTGGTGGTGGAAGGACGACGTACGTTCGTACGTACACCATTAAGAAATAAAGGGGTTAGAGTAAAATATGGAGGGACACAAATTTTTGGAGACTTACCTTCATTCATCATTGTTATTGTTCACCCGTTAAATAGGTGATTTTTTTAAATAACCACCAGTTATACAAGATTTTATGTTAAATCACTCAAAATTTTGCTTCCTTTAACAAATAGCCACCCATTAACTGATTTCGTTAGACATTCTGTTAGGGCACGTAATATTACCCTTTGCCCTCCATTCTTCAAATTGTTTACAAGCAAACCAGGCGATTTAGGAGCATTTTTCAAGAATTAACACTCTTCGGTTTGGGATTTCTAGTGTTCCATTTGGGAGATTTCGAATGCAATATTTTACAGGGATTATAGTACCCGTAATGGGCGATTGAAAGGCGAGCGAGATTCTAGGGTTCGATTTTTGTGGCGACTATTGGAGGAGTTAGTTGCTAGAGTTGGAAGTGCCTAATTCCCAAATTGAATTCAATAGCGACTCTTGGTGTTGGCATGTTTGCTGGAGTGTGAACTCCCATGATCATTTAACTGGTGTTGGCGAGGTGGATTGAAGCTCCCAGTTTAGGCTTATGCTACTACATTCTTGAAGCTAGAGTGGGTCTTCCCAATTTCAATACAAGGTAATAAGAAAAGATTCCTCTTACATTGTCTTTTTAAGCTTTTTTGGTAGATGAATAAAACTACTCTATATGGACTACATATTTAGTGCAGTATTCTTTGCAAGTATAGTATTAAATAGGGTAGGTTACATATTCTATTATTGTTGTGGTGGGACTAAATATAATTTGTCACATATGTTTGGTTATTATAGATGGAAATATCTATAAGATATTTGTACCGGGGGTATTTTACCAAAAACCATAGCGGGATTACTTGGCTTATAAGAAAAAAGCAATGTTTTGTAAGAGAAATGTTGATCCAGATTTACTATCATTGATGGAGCTGAAGGTTATGCTATCGGGGTGTGTTAGTATTGGCAACATAAAAGCGTTGTGATGGCTTAAGCCTAGGTTGTTTTTGCATGATGGCCTTAGGCAAATAATTAGTGACGAAGATATTAGAGAAAATTTGTGAAAATATAGGTTTGGATAAGATGTTGCATGTGTATGTGGTCCAATAAAATGAGGTGAGCCCAAGTGGAACTCGGGTTCATTTACAGGAAGTCCATCTTTGAGAAGCCCAATTAATGTTGGATGAAAAGTGCCAAGTGAAGGATATGTGAGCGCAAAAGAACCCCAACATCAATCTCTAGCATCAAATGCTACATGTCCCGCAACTAAGGCCATACCTAACCCTAGAAATTACACAAATCCTTCTAAATTGCCCATATTTGAGGAACTACTTACATTAGATGGAGTGTCATCTAAAGATGATGTGTTAGTTTCAGAGTATTCTTCCTCTAAGGATGAGTTTGTTCATCATGAGAATGTGTTTGGGGGCAAAGAAGATGATGATGTTTTGTATGAACAGAATGTAGATCTTGATGTTGATGAAGTTTTGAGCGAAGAAGCTGAGCTAGATGTCTTCCAAGTATCCTAGAGAAAAGGGTAACAAAAGCTTTAATGGGTCTGATGGTGAAGGTCATGTAAGGTGCCCAAATTTCAGTGTTGTAGTTAATTTTGGTTCTCTAATATGCTTTAACAAAAGTATGAGATTCTGCTCTAATGATGCATTTATGAAGGATCTAACTATCATAGACCTGAATTTGTTCATAGGGAACTTTTAGCCAAGTAATAAGGAAAATCTAAATAAGGGGGAAGTATAGTCCTTCAAGGTAAGCTTTAATGGAAAGAACCTGCTCTCATTCTCTCATGTTAAAAATGTCTAAGGAGGTTCAGTTCTTATTTGCGCATGCATGCCTTATAACTTGCGATTTTTTATTGCGAGTTTGTCATCATCTAAAGAGGGGAAATTGTTAGGCCAATATTAGGGGCACTTAGTTCATTAGTCCTGGATCAGCGATCTCCGTCCCTACTTTTGATAATGAGAAACTCTTGGTGAACTTATGTTTGTACAAGTTTTGGTTCCAAGAGTGTTTCCAGGATCGTTATTCAATGAAAAAGCTAGGACAACAAGTGAATGTCTTTCCTCTTCCATGGGGATGTCCAGAAGTTCAACACTCTTCAAAAGTAACAAGATTGTGTTTCCTGCAAGATAGGGAAGCCGTCCCTAGCGAGAAGGAAACTAGTTCTCAAAGAATTCAATTCAAATGCAAGAAGTCAAGATTGCCAATACAAAACAACAAAAAGAATTGTGGAAGTCCCTTAGGAGCTTCAGATGTCAAAGACAAACATAGGAAGCCAAGGCATTGCTTTCGACAAACTCATCCCAATATACACACGGCGTTTTCACAGAGGATGCAAGAGTTGACTTTTTAGTAAGACAAGGCTTCGTAGCTATACAATGTTGGGAAAGCGACAACTCGTCAAAGAAAGGCTCTGAAGATGTCAGAAGGTCAAAAAGATTCTATAGCTCTACATCGCATATAAATACACTCTTATGTATCATTTGTGATGTTACTTCATCCGGAATTTTTCACAACGAAAAACTCTCAAGAACACTCAGGAACACCAAGAACGAGAGATAGATAGATAGATAGATAGAGAGAGAGATAGATAGATAGATAGATAGATAGAGAGAGAGAGAGAGAGAGAGAGAGAGAGAGAGTTTGTGCTTGATCCGGGAAGAAGTCCACTAGGAATATTCAATCTAATTCATACTCAAAGAAGGAGTTCCCTAAGGAGTAGGGAACTTGACTGAAGTTTGACGATGCTTTCTTTGTTATTGAGTTAGGCTTACAATAGCTAGGGCTGAGAGATTACAAAAGTGATTTTATAGGGACGGACTCTTGTAGATCATAAGAGTTTGTATTTTGCCTTATAATAGTTGTAAGGACTCAAGTAATAAAAGAAAGGGATTCATTCTGAAGTCCTCCAAGTGGGTTTCCTCTATAAGGAAGTTGTCTCTAGATTTCAATTCCTACACATAAGTTTTATTTGCCTAATTATTACACTGCCTAGGGAAGTCGTCCTTACAACTTCTCTATCTGTTTACTAACGAACTACGATCCAACAAGATCTAATCTAGCAGTGAAATATAACTATCTAATGCGAAGTTTCATTTTCCTTGAAAAAATCCATGAGGAACTCGATAAAATTAATAGGAATTTTTTCTAGAATAAGAGGACAAATTACAAACCGCTTATTAGTTGGGATAGAATTTGTAAGCCAAAAACCCATGGAGGAGTAGGGTTGAGGAAACTAGATTAAATGAACAAGGTCTTACAAACAAAGTTATTATGGAAAATCATAGTTAAACCTCATAACATTTGAGTGAAAAAGTATAACAGAAAAATATCTAAAATCTAAGGATAATTTTATGTACGAGTGCAAGACAAATGCATCATGGTAGTGGCAAGTTTATTTGAATAGAGAATACATGGAAAGCAGATGAACTTACACAAGTATTACCAAATTACTTCTTCAGAGAATAAGTAATACACCAATCCTAGAAAATGATATAGAGGATAGATTATATTGGGCCCCTAGTGAAACTGGATGGTTCTCTACAGCCTCTGCAATTAAACGTATAAATAGGATAAAAACCTATGAATCTCATTGTAATAGTTGGATTTGGAAAATTGATACATGGCCAAAGGTCAAAAGTGTTTTATGAAAGTTCGATAATGATGGATTAACAACAAAGAACAGACTACATACTCAACATGGAGCAGTGTCAGGAGGATTCGTTTTGTGTAGTTGTACAAATGAAGTTGTAGTTCACCTGTTTGTGGATTGTCCGCATGACTCAAAACAATAAAACAAATCAACCCTAAAATTGAACTTTGTCTAAGTAGGCTAGGACATCAGGATTTAACAGAACGTGAAGTACTCAGAGAAATCGAATAACAATTGAATGTAGAGCAAATTAAACAACTTGTCATAAGTTGGTGGTGTATCTGGCAAGAATGAAACAAACTTGTCTTTGAAAAAGAACCAAATGATTTTATCCAAAGACTTAGTAGGATATATAAACAAGCAAAAACTGGGATGGGAAAGAGCAAATCAATAGGGTGAAGAGGAGACTGCTAGAGAGCCAATAATACAAATTGGAAAGAAAAAAGAAAAAAAATAATGGAAAAAACCCACCACTAGGTTTCTCAAATTGCATTCTAATGCCTCTAAACTCGCGAATGGATCAACTTCAACGAGAATAATAATAAGGGATTCCAATGCTAAGGTTATTGATATAACAACGACAAAGTATGGACAAACATTGATAGCTAAAATTGAGACGCTCGCACTTAAAGACGGAATTAAAAGAGCAAGAGAGTTGGGAATACAAAAGTTGGAAATAGAGGGTGATAACATCACTATAATAAAAGCGATAAATAAGAAAGGGAAATACCCATGGCCAACAAACATGATAATTTTGGACATCAGCCTCATTAAGCTTTCTAGAGACTGACAGAGTTTTATTCATCGATAGTACTTATAATGATGTGGCTGATAAAAACGCCTAATTGGATCGTAGTATGTGAATCGATGCAATACAATGATATTCTCCGTAAGAAGGTTAGCCTAATTCTTACCTTGTCAAAAACAAAAACGATATAGGGGCACTTTAATTACATTCGCTTGTAGAATTGGGATGAAAATCATTATTGAGTATACAAATGTGCTATGTGATTGAGCTTCACTAGGATGTCTTCTGGCCTTCAAAATCCCTCAATGTTTTCTTCCTGGTCTCAATTGCAGTTTTTCAGTTTGAAGAAAATCATTTGAACAAAGAGCTAAACATGTAGTTCTAAGAATGGTACGATTTTTTGTAGCAAAAGTGAAGTGTATTCGAAAATTTGGTAGCATAAAAAAAAAAGCATGAGAACGTACAAGTATACATGCAAGAGAACCTCCTGTCTTGATGAGTTTCTTTTGCATTTCCAAGAAGATAGAAATAATTCAAATCACTGAACATACGCTCATAGAAGCCCTTAAACCGTCTTCATTGGTACGTTTTTTGTCATACTGAGTTACAACAGAAGTTTAATCATACATGAACAACCATTCTGACCAAAAAAAAAAAAAATACATGAACAACCACTACCTGAACTACTGTCAAAATTAGAAGCTTATCTTGAATGAAAGTGTTTCATGACCTTCTCATGCTTCACATTGCTTAATAAGCCAATCCCCAAGTAAAGCAGATAACCCAAAAAAATTACAAATTTATGTTAGCTCATCCATCTATTGCATGTTTTAGTCGACTTCCATGCCATCACCTTTGTCTTTTCTATCTGAGTTCATGTTGCGAGAGGCCTTTGAACTTGTACGGTGCTTGCACATCCTAAAATATGTCCGCAAAAAACTGCTTCAGAACTAACAGCTTCAGAAATCATTCCAAACAACACAAGTAATCCATAGGGGAAGAAGTACTTCAATCAGGGTTTCAAATTCTTAAATAGGGAAGCGATTAAATAACCAGTACAAATGTAGGTAACTAGTTATATGCCGCCACTTTACACAACTCCTCACTTCACATTTTTACATCTAGAAATAATTAGTTACTCAGGGCTCACTAGAAGATAACCCTACGGATGCATATTCCGCTCTGCAAATATATAGTGGGAACATATAAAGGGGATGATTTCAGTTTCTTTCTGATGTCAATGCTTTTTCATCGTAGGGGCAAATATCAAGAGCAAAGCTATATAAACAAGCCCTATACAAACAATTAAGGCACTGAAACAAAAACACTAAGCACTAGATCATATTTCCTTGAGCTATCTTGGCATGAAAGAGTAGTAATTTGAAATGTCTAAATTCATCAGGGCAGGTAGATTCATCAATCAGAAGAGAGAAAGGATACACAAGGGTAAGAAGGTATTACGCATCAAGGGTTTCCGCTTTTCTTCTGATATCACTTGACCACAGTATCGGATCAGTATTTTTGGGCAATAAATCTTGCTGTTGTGCCTTTTCTTGCAGCCACTGCTCTGCTTTATTGCATTCAAAGAGAACCTAAAAATAATAAATGAAACTAATTTATTGGTGCAAAATGCTAGAGAATATTGTATCAGAAACATGCAAGTGGAGATGCCTGTCTAGCACATTAGTCATTACTGCCACCAAGACTATAATAGACATCCAGAAGTCTCCATACCTCATCCTTCTCATTGGCTGGTAGTGAGGCAGCAGATGCCCGATGTTCAGCAATGCAATTTAGCAAATCATGGGTTGCTTTTGCACGCTCCTCTTCATCTTTATACCGCCGTTCAATTGGATCCAGTAACTACATAAAACAAATTCAGCCACGTGGATGATAAAACGATTATAAAGTGACCAGACAGGTAATAAAAGCAAAAGCAGCTGTTACCTTTTTAAGCTGCTCCCACTTCTGATTGTAAGTATATTCAGTTTCATCATCTCCATCATCATAAAGCCACTCTTCAGTCTCCAGCAGATTCAGTGAGACCCCTTCCTTCTCCTTGTCTGTAGCAAAACTCTGGTATGTGGTTAAAATCTATTCAAGGAATTGCAGTTAGTGGTTAATTAATGGCTATAACTATGAGGAATTGGACCAATAATTAGCATGATGCATGCAGTTTTTAGGTATGCTAAAGGTGATCCAACAAAATTTGAAGCAATAAAGAATTCATCTACATGCAATTTTCGGTTTTTAACTTCCAATTAAGAGTAACAACTAATGCAGATGCATATCAACCACCAGAAAACTATGCCCACAAAAATCTAGGAGTCGGGAGGTAAGCACCCATATCCTGAACAAATCAAGAGTTTTTCCAATAGAACAATAGGTAGCACGGCCAAAGAGTGGCAAAAACTAATGTGCTAGACAGGCATCTCCAGTTGCATGTTTCTGATACAATACTCTCTAGCATTTTGCACCAATAAATTAGTTTCATTTTTTATTTTTAGGTTCTCTCTGAATGCAATAAAGCAGAGCACTGGCTACATAAATAGCTATCCAAGTTCCATCGTTTAACAATCTCTACTATCTTACAGAACACACTCCCCAATGTCTCAATTAGAGAAAAGGGATTGAGAAACTGTGTTGGTGATTAAGATGGATTAGATTGCTTATAGTGAAACAGATGGTAAAAACATGAAGATGAGGAACTGATGAAGGCATACCTTGTTGCGTGTATCATATACATAAGACTCCAGAGAGTTCCTCTTATCCTTGGCCTGCTCCACCTTAATATCTTGCTGGGTGAGCTGAACTTCTCTATCTATAGCCTCTGAGAGATCAACCTTTGTCATTCCATCATATACAATCTCGCTTACTGGAATATTACGCCTCTTTATAAATTTGTTACTGATTCCTTTACTCTGTATAGAGAGAATAGCATTATAGATTATCAGGGATAAAGCTGATAGACAGCACTAGATCATAGTTCCATCACTATGAACCTTTTCAAGACGGCAATTGATGTGAAAGGAAGTTCAAAAAATAAGGTGCAAAGGATTGGTTTAGGGATCTAATTGGAAATAACAAGCTCGGAGTGACCAAGGAGAGAATACAAGTCTCATCTTGAACCCAAGAGGTCCAAGCAAAAGAGAACCAACTGCATTCCGCTCTTGAGCTCTATAGCGTGAACTCTATATATTTACACTTATTTGTCATTCAGTTTTGTTTCCTATTCAAATGTGTATCCTATTAAAGTCATATTCAATCACTACTTACGTCCTTATCTTGGTGTGTTCTTTGAATATATTTATAAAAACAAATTATAAAGTCATTTTACTTCACTGAAATACGTGGAAAAGCATAAGTACATTGTTTTTCTGGGTCATTCTTATACACCTTCCCCATTTCTATGTCGGGGTCAGGGTAAGTACATCTATACCCCCAACACTCCAATCACATCAAGACCCGTCTGGGTAGATGTTACTGTTCTTGAAATGTGTGGGAAAGGACATTCTTTTGCACGTTTTAATGTCTCTATATAAACTATTAAAAAGATGAGGGATGGCAAGTACCTTAATTTTATGTTTGAGTTAGCTTATTGACTTGCGTCACAAAATCAGCTTGCCTCAGTAATTGAGATCCCTTCACTAGTTATATCAAAGTTCGTATGGAAGGTAGAAACCAATCATTTTTCTTTCAATAGAATTGAATCCCCAATATGAAAAAAAAAAAACTGTCCAGTGTATCACTTTTTCCATGCTACAAGGGCTGCCTTTCAATATCGCTAATGTTTAGACTTCTAATTTCCTATTCCGAGCTTTATGCTATTAGGAAGTGGAATTATCATGAGCTGTACATTGTCATCCTATCCCATAGCCATAATGTTGAGATGCATCGATTAAAATCATAGTAACCACGCAGTGAATAAAAACTACTCACATGCTTGGGTTTTAAAAGGTATCCATCTCCGGAAGCATTTCCAGCATCAGGAGATTCATCATCAGCCTCTGCTTCCACCACCTCAGAATTCATATCACCGTCAGAATCATCCATTGGATCTTCCATGAGCTGATGTGAGTATAGTATTTCATACAGTTAAGATTGTCAGTAGCATCAAATTTGATACTGCACTTGATAAATCAACAATTAATGCAAGCCTACCCATGCTGACTCCACATTGACAATCCCATGAAGATTAAGATGAATCTTGATCTTAGTCTTTGTATCTTTTTTGTCAGAGACTTCGAAGGGACCAATCTGAAAGCTTTTAAACAGGTAAGTCACTGAATATAGTGTGACAAACCAAAAGGTACAGCATCCTAAGCCTAAAGAAGCAGGAAAAGCGATTTTATGACTGTCATCGTCGCAAATGTCAGGAAAGGTGCCGGTGGAAAAGTAAATAGGCCCTCATGAGCATGGTACAAAGCATCATCTTATTTTGCAGGAAGAAGTATCAATCAAAATCACCAGCCTTTTAAAAACACTGTTAAGCTTATTTGCAATGAAAATACTATAAGTGAATGCATTGTTTTTGAGGTACACAATAAACAAGAAATGGCCCAGGTCACCCAGAGTTGACAATAGATTACCTTCCATTATACAATAGATCTATCTACTTCATTCACAAGCAACATATTAGTATAAAGCATGTCTCTAGAAGCACATAAATCCTAAATCCATATTCTAACAATTGCAAACATACCGTGAATAAGCTGATCTTTGGAATTGTACCAGGTGGCAACTCATTATGGTCGGCATAAAAGGCTTCTAGATGGAATGTGCTAACTTTGTGCAATGTGAGCAACTTAACACTTAGTAATGGATAATTTCTAGGAAACAACACACCATTAGTTAGTGTCTTTATCAGACCTTCATCTGATGAAAATCCAATGGAGAATGGCAATGAATCCTGCACCTGCAAATAGTAGTGAACAAAAATCTATGAACAACAATCTGCAAACTTAGAAGACATGATAACCGAGTCAGTAGTTTCAACTCTATTCACACAAGACGTTCTCCTAGAATGTTTGAGGTTCCAAAATTCTATAAAAATTAAACAGACATTAAACCAAAAAGCTAAGTAATAGGATAAAGACAGGGTCTAAAACTAATTTATTAGTTTGTTTCGTTCAATTTAAACAAAACCGGACAATACATTTCCAGACCACGTAATACAGTGTATAACGCTATATATATAATCGAAAAAGCTAAATAAATGAAGTCCAAAATAGGGCTAATTTTTGGCATATGACTGACAAATTCTACTAATATACTCATAAACAAAAATGTTAACTAACCTCATACTCTCTAACTCGAAAAATAGGACTAAGCATAGCACATTGCAGAGCACAACCACGGGCCACACATTCACTAGCATTCATTGTCCGGCTTGGCTCTCTCTTGAAAAAGGAAGATAGAGCCCTAAATATAGCAGGTATATGAGAACCCGAACCCACAAGCTCAACTGAATGGATCTTCTCAACAGTCAAACCAGCAGCAACCAAAGCATTGTGACATGGAGTGGTTACCCTTTCCAATAAGTTTGATGAGAGCATTTCAAATTCATCTCTTTTAATGAAACCCTTCACGTCTTTCTCATCCATCAAGCATTCAATATTAAGAGGTGCTTCTGCATTTGCACTTAAGACCTTCTTCAATTTCTCACAAGATGCTCTCAAGCGGATAGAAGCCCGTTTATTAGAGTAGACATCTATATTATACTGATCCTTAAACTGTGCAACAAAATGGTGAAACAGAACCTCATCAAAATCTCTTCCTCCCAAGTTACTATCAAAAGCATGGGAAAGAATTCTCAAATGTCCAGGTTCAAATGAAGCAACTGCCACTTGTGTATCACAGTGTCCAATGTCCACAAAAACAACATGAGTTGCATTAGTATGTAGGAAATCAGTCTTGTAAATTCCATACCCAAGGGCAGTAGCTGTACAGTCATGCATCAAGCGTACTGGCTTCAGACCAGCAATAGCAGCAGCATCCAAATACTGGCGTCTTTGTAGGTCGGTAAAGTACGAAGGAATCCCAATCACACAATCAGAAACCGATGCTTCCAAGCTTTTTGTAGCTACCTGCTTCAAATGAGATAACAGCATAGCCAATATTTGGACAGGGGTAAAGGTTTGTCTGCCTCCCATGTATTGCAGATGAATCAAAATCCCACCATCAGGTCCTTCAGAAGTCTCAAAAGGGAGCAATTTCAAATCATCTTGAATATCATTTCCACTAAATGGGCGGCCAATCAGTCTTTTGACCTGGGAGATGGTTGATCGAGGGTTCATCAATGCTGAAGCAACTCCAGCTGATCCCAAAAACCTCTGCTTCTCCCCAAAGGAAACTAGAGCCGGTGTCTCACGATTTGACTCTTCATTTAGCAATACATCAATTCCCCTTTGCTTCACAGCAGCTACAACACAGTTCTCATTTCCTATGTCAAGTCCTATTGCACTCATGGCTCCAATAATATGTAACAAAAAATCAGGTTTCCAGTTAAGTCAATCAGTATTCAGCCAAACCCTGCTTCATCAGAACTACTCCATACTTCAACAATAGTTGTGCAACTGCAAAGTTCAATAGATGAACCCACAAGTCACCATCAAGAATACAAAAAGTGCTGGTAAGCCTCCAACAAAACTGTAGTATTTCAGTAGATTAGCACAAAGCTTCATAGCACCAACACATATTTGGAAGTATGTATGGAGATAAATTACATTATCACATGTAAATCCACCTTAATAAATGACTCGAATCAAAAGCATTAGAGTGGACTTAGGTTGTATCTTAACCTACTAAGTTTAGAATAAGCACAAGTTGAGATTTCTATATGTATACATAAGCTAGTCAGTGCCAGCACTAGAAAACCTATAGTTCAAATTGCTTCATGAAACAAATCACAATGTTCCATAATCCAACGAAACCTTCATCCAGCAGAAAACACAGGAGATCAGTACGTAGATTCATTTTTCACAAGGCATAACGGTAAGCAGATGAAATTCCACTAAGGTCAAGATAATATCCCCAGTGAATAACCAACTTCCAATTCCACTCCCAAGCAATCCTTATTAGATTATCTTATCCTTCTAAGTTATGATTACAAGCTCCCCTACCACCCATACACTACAGATTTCGTCAGAAGAAGCAAACCTAAACAACACCTGATTTGAAAGCGAGGCACGGAAGTACAAAGAGTCGACAATGCAGCCCTAAGAGTCCGAGATCGCCAAGAGGAGAGAAACTTGTCTTGTTTCGGATCCAAGAAGAATCCGTCGCCGCGTAGGCGAGTGTCAAATTGTTTGTATGCAGAATCCTTCCTGTGCTTTTTGCATTTCTGGCCCTGCGTCACCCTCCCATCAACAAAACCTTTTCAAGCCTTCTTCACTTTTTTTTTAATTTTTTTCAGCCCCTAAACTCTCGTTATTTTGTTTAGCTTGATTCCGGTGAAAACTATTTTTATGGTATAAACACACTAAAAAATATGAACAAAATACATAAATATGTTAACAATAGGAAGAAATATGTGAGCAAAATCATGTTTGATTATGGATCGTATTAATATATGTAATAACAAAATATCTCAATATATATGGATCAAATTACTACACATAATAACACAAAATCACAAACATTTTTGGAGTTCACATATTTCTTGTTTTGTGCTCACTTACATCTATTTCATATTCACGTATTTCTATTTCATTTTCATGGTTTTTAGTTTATAAGTTAAAAAAAGTTTTCATTTGATCCCGATCCTTTTTTTTTTTACAAAAGTTGGACTTATTTACAAAAAGTTGAAGGGGAGTAGAGCAACCAATTGAGCCCTCTCACCATTATTCAAGGTACAACATAGCCTATATAAATAAAAAAACAATATTCACGCTAGAGGTATGACTCTGAGCAACCCATGTAACCCTAGGCAAAAAATCAAGAGTATCACTTCCCAATTCTCCAAAAGTGTAGAAAGCGAAGGGAATGAAACCGTATCCATTTTCCGCATATTTGGAAGCATATTTACTCTTCTTTTTAGCGACATCCTTAGCCGAAGTAGCGGGACGAAAGCATTAACACCCACACCAGTGAAGGGATAAACATCGGTGACATCCAAGAAAACGTTTTTACCCCTGTCCCAGCCATAGACAAGGAGATCTCCAGGCCTAAGATTGGTACCTTCATCAGACAAAAATCTCAGGGGCACCTCCTTTTGCACAACAACACCGGCTTGGGCACAAATATCACCCAACACATCCGGACAAGGCTATGACGAAATTTAATACCAATATCATTGCTACAATGGACGACATGATGCCCAAAGCAATTTATGGTGTTAGAATAGTATCAGGGACAGGTAAAATCAGCAATATACAAAGGGATTGCAAGACGATAACATAAAACACACCTATACTGCCTTGGGTGCATCGTCTGACCCAACCCTTGAATAAAAGACCCAACAACTAAAAGCCCTCAAAGCTTTTCATTTAAAAGCATCAGAACGACCCAACATTTGCCTTGGGTTTTATTTCCTCCAACGCTATATCAACATCTATTTGTTAATCTCCTGTTCTTCCACCCCCTTTATTCACCATCTCCTTTTCAAGTGAATACCTTCACTTCGACCGAGTAAAATTCGCTGTTCGGACGCTATCAAGGACGCTTGCGTACTTGGTAGTGTGCCCACACAACCGTCCTTTAGTTTTGATATTACAAACTCACTTTGATTCTAATAAATTTGTCCAAGTGTTCAGGAACGCCAGTGACAAAAGGACAACAAGTGTGTGAAGCGTTCCCTAGGCTTAGGGACGCCAGCTAACAGGAAGTAAGGACTAGCAAGAGACTACTTGAGCAAGGACGGAGTCCCAAAGCAAGTAGGAACGCAAGCAAAGCGTCCTCATTCACTAGCCGACAGGATGACATCACTCGACAACATTTGATCATCCAAGGACACGTGGAGATCGATCCTGTAGCAGAGTCCAACACTACGTGGCTGACGATCCTGTAGCAGAGTTCATCCACACGTGGAGGCAGATCCTGTACCGGAGTCCATCACACAGCTGGATACAGGAAGCTTCCTCATCACCGCCATACGTGGAGGAAGATCCTGTAGCCACGTCCATGAAGGGCATGATCGTCAGAAGAGGAATGACGCCCTTCCCCAAGTCCTATAAATAGCCCAAGGCATTTATTGTGATGCTAACGCTTTCAGAGAATATTCAAAGAGAATCAGAGGAAAGCGGCTCACTCAAGAACACGAAGAACTAGCTCAAGAACTCTCAAGAACAGTGCTAGACTTGTGCTAGATCGAGTGAGAATTGTAACCCAAATCACAACTTGTTTGTACTCAGAAGAACCCAAAAAGAAAGAGAGAGTTTTACGAAGTACTGTAGGACGTAGGGATAGTAGTCCTTTAGAAGATTAAACTCGCTTAAGTTGTAGGCTTAGAAGAGTCCTTTACTAGTGGACTTAGGAAGAACGCTAAGTGCCAGTGAACTGTAAAGACTCGCCAGTACAACTGTAAGGACGTTTAATATAAAGGAATAAGCTATTCAAAAATCCTCCAAGAAGGTAGAGGTTTACACTCAAGGACTACTTGGTCTTGAGTGGTTCCTCTATAATTCACTGCGTTCATTATTTCACCTGTTTAGTTTAAATTCCGCTGCACAACTAAAGGACGCCCTTACTCCTCGTAAGGACGCCTGACCAAAGGACGCCTTTACCTAAGTAAAGGACGTCCCTCAGTTATACTAACGATCCAACAATTGGTATCAGAGCAGACGCTCTAGATTTTGTTGAGTTGCAGGTGCAAAATGGACATGGAACCTATTGGAATCTCTTTTGTGAAGCCTCCGCGCCTAACGGACGGCAACTTTAACCATTGGAAGATTAGATTTGAAAACTTTTACAGGAGTCAGAACTATCAATGCTGAAAAGTAATCATGAAGGGAGACCTCAAAGTCCCTGCTGACAAAGCTGACAAAGAGGACGAGTGGGGTCCTGATGAATTCAAGTTGATGGAAACAAATGCTAAGGCAATATGCTTCCTTCAAGCGTCCCTGTGTGAAAGGGACGCCACCAGAGTTAGCAATTTGGCAACAGCAAAGCTACAGTGGGAAGCTCTTGAAAAATTTCATGTAGGAACCGCTGATATGAAGGAGGACGTTCAACTGCAAATCAAAAGAGAGTTCTATGCCTTCAGAATGCTGCCAAATGAAACGGTCAATGACTACTCCTATCGTTTTGAAGCCCTCGTCACCAAGATGAGAAACTTGGGCGTCCCAGAAGCTGAAGTCTCAATGAGGAACAGAGTTCAAGTAGTCATCGATGGGTTGACTGGAATCTGGAACTTTGATAGAACAACTTTCAAAGAGAATACAACCAACAAGACGCTTGATATGGAAGAGATCTATGGGAAGCTAAGGCAGTATGAAGCAAGAAGGAACTCTGACATGGCTGAGCTAGGACGGAATCCACAAACAGACCTTGCTTTGGCAACAACAACACCAGAGTACGCTGAGTATTTGCGTCGCCAAAGAGAACTTGCTTTGATGGTGGAAGCCAACAAGAACGAGAACCGTGAGAAGATGCGCGTCCAAGCTTTAAAAGAAAAAGAAAGCAAGTCAAAGGAAGAGCTTGATGAAGAGGAAAAACTTGCTCTTCTGCACAAGGCTCTCCGCATCTATGGTAAAAGGAGCAAATACTTTAACAAACACAAGATGCCATACAAGAAGGGAAGTCCCAAGTACACAGAGGCAGAAATGAAAGAACTTACTTGCTACAAATGTAACAAGAAAGGACATTTTGCCAAGAAGTGTACTACAGGAATGTCCTCAAAGGAAATGACAAAAGCTCTCTTTGGAGCGTGCTCAGCTGCATGGGATAATGTTAGTTCTGATGATGAAGAACCTGATGAACAAGCGGCGTACATGGCTATCGAGGACGCCTCAGAACCTGATGAACAAGTGGCGTACATGGCCATGGAGGACGCTTCAGCTGTTGAAGAGGACGCCTCAGAGAAGGAGCCAGAGGTAACACATGAATCCATGATGAATTCTTTAGAAAGATGTTCAAAATCAAAGCTTATCAAACTCATTGGTAAAATCATGGAAGAAAGTCTTGCAATGAAACAAAGAATGGATGAACTTGAACTTGAAATTGAAAATATTATGGTTGAATGTGAGAACTGTGCTACAGTGTCTTTGCAACTAGAGTCCTCATGTGAAGAAAGCAAATCCCTAAAAACCGAAGTGATGTGTCTTAAACTAGAGAACGCTAAGCTTAGGGAAGAAGTGAAGGTGTTAGGAAAGAATCCTATCATTGAGGAAGTTAGACCAATGGTTTATGTCCCAACCAAGAGAGGACTAGGTTATGAGTCTGACACTAGGAACTCTCTACCTAGCGACTTTGAGGCAAGCAAAACTTCAGAACTTGAACTTGAAAGGGAGAAAATCAAGAATCTTCTTGAGAGAATTACAGTCCTAGAGAGTGGAGAAAAAGGTCAAGAGGACTACTACACTAACTCCACTAGTCATAGGTTCTATAAGAAAATTGCTAAGGGGGAAGGTTCTAAAGTTTGTAACCCTCAAAGGATGAAAGAGAACAAAATCCAACGTCGCAATAAGAAGTACTACCTTGGTACTTACTATAGGACGTGCTGGTACTGTGCACAAGGAAGATATTGAAAGTGGAAAAGCTGCTAGGACTAACATTGAAAATGATAAGTCCGTCCCTAAGGCTAATCCTAGGCGTCCTAGACATTCTAGGAATTCTTTCCGAAAGCATGCTATTTCAAATGATGTTAATTGGAATGACTATTTGCCAGAACCAGAGTTCTATTACTGTAACGAACCAGGTAAGGAACACCTTGCCTGGGTTGCCAAACACTAACTTTGTTTTGGCAGGTGGAAGTGAGGGGACGCCCATGGATCATTGATAGTGGCGCCTCAAATCATTTGACAGGAAGCCAGATCCATCTTACTTCTATCCAAAGTAGTGCCACGGGAGGAACTGTCTCGTTTGGCAACAAGGGCAAGGGAAAGATCAAAGGGACGGGAACTGCCATTCTTAATCCGTCCATCAAAGCAACAAACGTTAGCCTTGTTGAAGGACTTGGCTTCAATCTCCTTAGCGTCTCTCAAATGTGTGATCAAGGTGAAAACCTAGTCACATTTGACTCAAAGTAGTGCCTCGTTATCAACAAGAAATCAAGCAAAGTTGTTCTCAAAGGAGTACTCAAGAATAATGTCTACATATTCAATCAACAGTTCAAGCCTAAATTAGAATTGTGCCTATCTGTTTCAAAGGAGGACGCTGACCTCTGGCATCGCCGTCTTGGCCATGCTGGACTAAGCACAATCCTTAAGTTACACCAAAGAAATCTTGTGAAAGGACTTCCCCGAATTGATCCTGAGAAAGTTGAACAGTGCGAAGCTTGTATCAAAGGGAAGCAAACAAGAACGTCCTTCAAGTCCAAAAACGAAGTCAGTACGAAGAAGCCTTCGGAACTTCTCCATATGGATCTTTGTGGACCAATGAAGACGCTGAGCTACGGTGGAAAGAGGTACATTTACGTTCTTGTAGATGAGTTTTCTCGATTCACTTGGGTTCTTTTCTTGGTGTCTAAAGCTGATTGTTTCAACGCGTTCAAAGTCTTCATCAAAGAAGTGGAAGTTGCCCTTGAGACGCCTCTAAAAGCCATACGATCAGACCATGGGACGGAGTTCCAGAACTCGGAGTTCCTGGCCTACTGTGATCAACAAGGCGTCTCCCACAACTTCTCAGCTCCAAGGACTCCTCAACAAAATTGAGTTGTGAAAAGAAAGAATAGGATGCTTGAGGACATGGCAAGGACTATGCTCTTAGCAAATAGCGTCCTCATGTACTTCTGGGCGGAAGCTATTGCTACAGCTTGCTACATCATCAATCGTGCCATGATCTGTTCTCTGCTGAAGAAGACATCCTATGAGTTGTTGAATGGAAGGAAGCCTCGCATTGATTATCTCAGAGTTTTTGGATGCAAGTGCTTTGTTCACAACAAAGACAAAGAAAGACTTGGAAAGTCTGACGCAAGGAGTGATGAAGCCATATTTCTTGGGTACTCTCTCACCAGCAAAGCATATAGAGTTTTCAACAAAAGGACTTTAAAGCTTGAGGAGAGTATTCATGTTGTATTCAAAGAGAGTTCTTCTCACAAAGAAAAACAAAGTAAAAAGGAACAGGAACGCTCTTCCTCACAACAACAGGACGACTCTGAAGACGAAGTTGAAGATTGGTCCTTTGGAAAATACTATGCTCCTAAGGACGCTACTCCAAATCCTGAAGAAGTCTCAGTGGACGCTCCTAGTGTTGCTCAAGGAGTTCCCTCTCGAAGTGAATCTCCTAATCAACAAGATGTGGCTGAATCAAGTCAACAAGGCGTGCAACGTCAAGGTGTGGACGCTCTTTCTGAGGTGGAACACACTGAGGACGATGATCAAGATGATAGTGATGATTCTGATGGACATATTGATCCAAGATTTGTTCAACTATTCCAAAGGGAGTCCCGCTTCTCTAGGGATCACCCAACTTCTCAGATTGTCTCAGACCCCTCTTAAGGAGTTCAAACTAGGTCAGCTGCAAGCAAGTCCCAGAGTGCAAATTTGTCCTTCTGTGCTTTTAATGCCTTTGTGTCTATGGTGGAACCAAAGAACATCAAAGAAGCACTCCAGGACGCTGACTGGATTCAAGCAATGCAAGAAGAACTCAACCAGTTTGAAAGGAACAAAGTTTGGACCCTCGTCCCTCGTCCCAAAGGCAAAAACATCATAGGGACGCGATGGGTGTTCAGAAATAAGCTTGATGAAAGTGGACGTGTCTCAAGGAACAAGGCAAGACTGGTGGCTCAAGGATTCAAGCAAGAGGAAGGAATAGACTATGATGAGACCTTTGCTCCTGTTGCTAGAATTGAGGCCCTTCGTCTCCTTATTGCCTTTGCCGCTCACAAGGGATTCAAGTTATTTCAGATGGACGTCAAGACCGCCTTTCTCACTGGAAAACTCAAGGAGGAAGTGTATGTTGCTCAGCCCCCTGACTTCGAGGACACCTCTCGCCCAGATCATGTGTACTACTTGGACAAAGCGCTTTATGGAGTCAAGCAAGCCCCTCGTGCATGGTACGACAGGTTTGCGCCCTTTCTTTTGTCTCATGGGTACACAAGAGGTTCAACTGATAAAACTTTGTTCATTAAGAAAGTTTACAAGGACATTTTAATTGCCCAAGTCTACGTTGACGATATAGTCTTTGGTAGTACTAACATGAAACTTGTAGATGAGTTCAAGTCCTTAATGAGTAGTGAGTTTGAGATGTCCCTCATTGGAGAACTCAATTTCTTCTTGGGACTACAAATTAACCAACTCAAGGAAGGGACGCATATTTGACTCGGGCAAAGTCGTTGTTCCCTTATCAAAAATAAATCCCAAACATGCAAACAAAGTATAGTAGGCAAGCAAGGGGTCGAACCCAAAGGAATCAGTTTTTATTCAGATTTTTAGTGGTTTTCATGCAAGTAATCAAAAGGGGGGTTTGAAGGTTGGTTTCAATCAAAGTTATCAAGCAGAGTTTATCCAATCAATTCCACTGTATTAATCCGTTGATCATGAATTCATCCACCTCTTTATATGCCTAGGTCAATTCCAATCCCAATCATTAGAAATCGCAAGTCCACGGTCCAAGCAATTCTATAACCCTAGGCAAGGGCGCTTAACCTAGAATTAGCATAGAGCACAGGGATAATAGGAAATCAAATCATGCAATCAAGCTACGAGTTTCATGCACAACTTAACCATTGAATACTCTTCCCTAAACTAGTCCACGGTCCTAGAATAGAGTTGTTTCGAGAATAGGAAAGATGCATAGACAACAACCAATCCTAATTCAAACAATAGATCTAAGTCAATCAAACAAGTTGATCAGGCTCATAAAATCAAACATAGATCATGGGATGAAGCACAAGAGTATCAATAAAGACCTAGGGATAAAGAGGTTACCAGAATTTCACAACTTCATAATAAAGCTTCCTTGATTGAATAAACTCCAGAGGAGAGTTAGTTCTCCATTACAAAGAAAACTCTAATCTTTATTGAAAGACAATTGATTGACAAGTATTGGATATCCTAAAAACCTAGAAAGGTTCCCCTTATATAGCCCCAAGGATCAACCTTTTCGGACTAAATAAGATAGGAAACCGAAAGATAAGAAAGGAAACAAGATAGAAACGGTGAAATCTCGTCCGCTTGGAAGTCGGTCACACCCGCGACCGCGGCACCAGAACCGTGCCCGCGGCGGCCTTCAAATGGTCAAATCCAAGTCGGCTTCTACCGCGACCGCGCCACAGACAGCGCGACCGCAGCCTTCATGGTCTTGGTTGGCTCGCTCCTCCACGCCACCGCGCCCGCGTCATAGACAACGCGACCGCGATATCCATGCAGTGGCAAATCTTCGTCTTTAAGCTCTTTAACTCTTGATTCTTCATACTTCGTGTCTTCGGTCTTGATATTACAATAACGCTCAAAACTAACCTAAACACTCTCAATATAGCTCTAAAATACAAGAGTTATCCTATACAAAATAAACCGAATCAGTATTCATCAACAAAAATATGTCCGTGAAATGCTTGAGAAGTACGGGATGAACACGTCCAAACCAGTTGCTACTCCGTGTTCCCCAAATTCGCGTCTTTACGCAAAGGAACAAGGAAAGGACGTTGATCAAAAGCTATACCGGGGAATGATTGGATCTTTATTCTACTTGACCGCAAGCCGTCCCGATATCATGTTTGCTGTTTGCTTGTGTGCACGTTTCCAGGCGAATCCAAAGGAGTCCCACATGCAAGAAGTCAAGAGGATCTTTCGCTACCTCAAGGGACGCGATGATCTTTGCCTTTGGTACCCTAGGAAGACGTCCTTCAAGATTGTTGGCTACTCGGACGCTGATTATGCTGGTCATGTGATTGATAGGAAAAGCACTTCAAGATTGGCACAGTTCCTTGGTTCATGCTTAGTCTCTTGGGGATCTAAGAAACAGAACTCTGTAGCGCTTTCAACTGCGGAAGCCGAGTATGTTGCTTCTGCCTCGTGCTGTTCACAAGTCATCTGGATCAAATATCAACGGGAGGACTACGGTATCAATCTTGAAACTATTCCCATTCGCTGTGATAATACAAGTGCTATTGAAATTTCTAAGAATCCTGTTTTTCATTCACGCACAAAGCATATTCATATAAGGCATCATTTCTTGCGTGATAATGTTGAACTAGGACTTATTAGTATGGAGCATGTAAGGACTGAAGACCAAATAGCTGATATTTTTACTAAGGCGCTTGATAGACGTCCCTATGAGCATCTAAGGTTGCTCTTGGGGATGATAACTTTTAAGTAGCAAGTCCCGTTCTACTATTCCCTTAATGATTGGCTATGTTTAGTAGATTCTAAGTGTTTAAGGACTGTTATGCATTGAATTCGTATTTGCAAGGACGCTAGTCTAAAACTTCATGTGTTTGCTACTTCGGAACACCATTCAAATTTTCTCTATTTGTCTTAAAAAGAGTATCCCTGATCACCTAACCCTCAATATAAGCCGAAATGATGGGAACTCTAAGCTTGTCCTAGCCGAGAACTTTGCAAAAGCGTCCTATGAGCTTCATATTTTCTTTTACGGGACGTACTTGCTTTGTTCTCAAATGGTTCGCAAGGTGATCACAGGGACGGTTGTCAAGGTTATTGGTTTGCTTGAAGAGGTAAATTTTTGCTAAGTTTGAGAGGACGTCAGTGGTTTGTCAGAGAGGTCGCCAGTTCAGTTT
Organism: Polygonum maritimum; assembly: GCA_963924305.1. NCBI lineage: Eukaryota > Viridiplantae > Streptophyta > Magnoliopsida > Caryophyllales > Polygonaceae > Polygonum > Polygonum maritimum. The sequence continues at coordinate 24,992,115 of OZ002729.1, forward strand.
TGAGAGGAAGTTGAAAAGTCAGAAATTTGAACTTTTGAAAGTTTGAACAGTGACCGTTGTACTTGCTCAAATCTTAAGGGGGAAGTTTTGCCACGTGTCGCACAGAAAATCAGTGGTAATTACAGTTTGTGTCACCGCTTCCTCTATATAAGGATGCAACAGTCGCTCTCATTCATTTATTGCTTTCAACAACTTCCCTGCTCTCAAACAGCTCTGACTTCTGTCTAGCTTTCCAACGAGTTTTCTCTCTCTAAAAGCAATCAGAAAATGTCTCAAAGACTAGGGAACGTGGCCAGATCTTCTGCCGGCGGTAAGAGGAGGAAGTTGGTGAAATCCCACACCATAGAGAAGCCCAAGCCAATTGCTCTCAATGAATCTCTAGTGGACTTCATCAATAAGAAGCCCAAAACGCTTTATATGCTTATCAAGGAACGCATGGCAAGTCCAGATGTAAAGCAGGACGCTGAAAAGACAAGGAACTATGAGAAATTCATTGAACGCTTTGTCATCCATGACCTCCACAAAAACAACTACCACGATTTGCCTAACCGGATGGAGGACGTTCTTTTCTTCTCTCAGTTCGGAGGAGAACATCTTGGTAACCTTCTTGACCTTATACCTGATCTTCATAACCAAGTCCTTCCCGACTTTCCCATGTACCCAAGGGACTCCCCCGCTTTCCAAATGTTAAAGAACCGCTTGCCGAGTCCCTCTCCTCCTCCTCCTCAAGTTCCCACCATCACCACTAAAAAGCTCCTACCAACCAAACGTCCAGGTCCATCGTCCCCTCTCTCAAAATCAACCAAACCAACCTCCTCCAAACCCACAGAAATCGTGGACAAGTTTCTACCTCATATAAAAGAGGGACGCTCCAAAAAGACTCACGACCCAAGGCCCCTCAAAAAGGCCAAGTCATCTTCCGTCCCCTCCTCTAAAAGGCCAAGCTCCACAAAAGGCCCTTCTAAACTCTCAAAGCAATCCACTCCTCCTCCCCAACAAGCTCTCAAGATCGTCCAACTCCCTACTCCTCCACCGTCCCCTCAACCCTCAAAACAAAACGCCCTCATACAATTTTGCCACTCCCCTCTAAATTTTGCCAACTTCCCCTCCGCCCCTGCCCACATTTCCCCACCAAAGGACCCCGAGACTCCCAGGTCCCGCCGTCCTTCATCTGAAAGTGGCCCAGAGGACGTTGAGCAGCGTTCCACTCTTGAGCACACTTTTCACCGCCGCAAAACTGGTGAAAAGCCTAAGGTGTTGTTGGTCAAGGAAGCTGCAGAGCTGGAGCACATCTCCACCTCCAGTTCCTCCTCTTCTAGCTCTTCTGAGAAGAGTAACCAAGGAACTCCTGCCGGTGAGTCCTCCCCATTCGTTGATATCACAGGGGACTCTAACGACGAGGCAGATGGTGTTGAGAATGCTCTTGCGGCAAAAGAGGCCGAAATTATTGAAGTTGCTGAGGACGCTGGTGAGGACCAGGTCGCTCCAAGGGACGCTGAGCTCAGTCTGGACGATGAGCTCGAGCGTGATGCTAACGAATTCCCCCCTATGACCAATCCATTCCAATCCTCAATCCCCTCCCACCTCCACAAGAAATCCCCTCCCCCTCAATCCAAACAGAATCCCATCAAGTCCCTGCGGACGTTGAGCCTGCTCAAGAAACTCAATTAGAGGCTCAAGACGCAGACGAGACGTCCCAAGGCAGAGCTCCCTCAGAAACCGAACAGGCCGCAGCTGGTGGCAATGGAGAAAATGAGCAAGGCACTGAGGACGCTTCTGCTAAGGAAGATGTTGAAAAAGAGTCTGAGAACGCTGATGTCTCTCATTTTGGTGGTGTTTTAGTAGTTAATTTCTCTTGTAAATATGCGTCTTTTATTCTTTTCTTTGTTAATTTTGTCCTTTTTAGCTTAGTTCCCGATTTTCTATGAGATTCGGAGACTATGCGAGTTTGTTGTGTTTTGTAGGTAAAAATGGCACATTTGAGGACGTTTTGGAAGAGTTTCTAAGGAGGAAGCAAAGCTAAGGAGCTAGGGAGCGGAAGAGCCATGCAAGGAACAAAGAGGAGCTTAAGGGAAAACCAAGGAAAGAAGAGGATCGAGGCCCTAGATCGATGTACCAAAGAGTCGGGCCCAAGTTAAGCATTTCAGAGGCTCGGACCGACGTTCCCAACGTCGGGCCCGAGGTCTATGCGTATCGGTCCAAGTCGGCAAGATTAGGATTGGGCTCCAAGGCATATTATTGTGATCTACCACTTTTGCCCTTCTTCTAATTTGGAATTCTTTGGTCCCTAATCAAGAGAGAAGGATAATTAGAGGATGATTAGAGAGAGAAAAGGGGGAACTAACAACAATCCACATCTAATCACTCTCAAAGGCTCAAGGAAGACTTGGAGAGCAAGGAGGAGAAAGGAAGAGGAGAGCAAGGAGAAAATCGGTGGAGAGCTAGAGAGAGTTAGTGAGTTGGAACTTATTTTGCTTTTGTTTAGTACATTTGAGACTTGGATCTTGTGAACCCTTTTGGATTTGAATGTAATTTGAGTTAGATTTGAGTTTGATGATTGAGATTTGCTGCTTTTGTCTTTTGATTGCTTTTTACTCTTACTTCATGGAGTAGATTCCATAGTCTTGGGCTATGGGGGAAACCCCTAGGTAGGATTGGGTGTGAACCCCCAATTCCATAGCCTTGAGTGCTTGATCTAGGAATCCTCTCTACATGAGCTTCAATCCTTTAGTGAAGGCAAGGGATCTAGGGCTTGTGATTGGTAAGAGTTAGCGAAAGTGGTCTCAGACCCAACACTTGACCTAGCATCGAAGGGAGAGTGAAAGCCTCCAATGGTCGATGTGTAGAGTGGAGGGATCGAAGGCTAACAACCTCGATCTCACAAAGATCATCACTTATTGGCTGAATTGGGGTGGAATCACCCAAGTCTAGTTAGGGAAGGAACCAAAAAACCCAAGACCGATCTATTATTTTTGCCTAATCGAGTTACCCAGTACATCGGGCCCGACGTTGTCTGTGTCGGTCCCGGCCAAATTCTCCTCGATTCAACCTCGGACCGAAGTGACCAGTGTCGGTCCGGGTTGTTCCCTTTGATTTTCCTTGTTTTTGCCTTTCTTTTACCTCTTTTTAGTCTTTTTGGTACACTCAACACACGAACTCCCGAGTGTTCGACACCCTACCCTCATACTACAAATTGGGGTTCGGTTTATAAATTTAAATTTTGATATCATCTGATTCGGACGACCCCCATCAAACGCTGATGCTGAAGATGAAAGTTCTGATGATGAGGACTCTGAGTCCCCAAAGGGCAAGAAAAAGCGCAAGGACGATGACGCGCCTGTAAACGTCTTAGGCCCCTTGGTCTACTCTGATTTAACGTTTTCTTATTCTTACTACTCATTACCTTTTTTTGGCCAATGAATGAACAACTTTAGTCAACAAATACACATTCCAATAAAAATTATCATTACTCACCCCTAATAAATTACTTTGAAAACCTAAAACGACACATAATATGACACAAATTTTAAGTGCTAAAACGACACTTATTATGAAACGGACGGACTAAAATATATAAGATTGAATAAGGATAAAAGTGTAAAAATGTTGATAAAAATGGAAAGATTTAAAAAGTAGACAAACTTATTTATTATAAAAACGGAAAGATGGACAAACCTTAATAGGACGGAGGGAGTATACAGGGACGGACTTACATCGGGCCCAGTGGGGGGCTGTAGCCCCCACTGAGATTTTACAATTTTTTAATATATATTTCTGCCTCCGTTTCGAAATAATTTGTTTTTTTATATTACCCATATCAATGTAGAGTTAAATATTGGTATAAAGAAGGATGGAAAACGTATATGATTACGATAAAATTAATTATTAGGGGTATACATATAAAGAGATAGAAAAAAATATGAAATAGATAAATATAATAAAAATAACAAAAAGTGGTGTTATGAACAACTATTTCAAAATGGATAGAATATTAAAAGCACATATATATAAATACACATATTAGTCATATGTACAGCTAAATTGAAATGAAGTTATGTTGGTCGTAAAAAAAATTATAAGAAAAAAAATGGTGAAATGTATGTTTATTGTTGAGTGAAAATATTAAATATTAGCTAAATTTGTAAAAAAAGATGGGTGTTTGTGTATAATATTTCTTGAAATTCACTTTGGGTTTAATAAAAACTTAAATTTGTTTAATGTTCTTTACTCAAATTAAGACTAATTTTATAGTTAAATTAAGCTATTTCGGGTTTATTCGAAGCTCCAATTATTAGCCGGCCCATTGATGAAATTTCTAACTTGTTTTAACAATTATACTTAAAATAAGCTATTTAGCCCTCTCTTAGATAATTTTCTGGGTCTGTCACTCAGAATATACACCTTGTTTATTATAAAAACTGATTACTTACCTACACCTTGTTTAATAAAATCAGTTCTGATATCGATTCTTATAAAATATCACTTTTAATCGGGCGTTTCCACCGAGAACCCTGCAATTTGCTTTTGTTTAATCACGTAGATGACAGAAATCACTTTCATGAATCATACAACTTTCATTTGTATAAGCGTTTCCCAGCTAGATATATATAAAAAATGTGACATAATTATAAATTTTAAATCTTGCATTCATTAATAGCAGATTCTTTAGAAAAATTCTTTAATTAAGCTTCTTTATTTAATTCTTTAATTAAGATTCTTTAAAAAAATGGAGTTGACAATACATCCATGACAGGTTGAAGGATTACTGAATAGTTCTACGAAGTAGGATGGTGTAATGTCAAACTTTAAATATCTACCAAAAAAAAATGTAAACCTTTAAATAACTTGCATAGTAAGAAAGGATCTAAATTATATCTTTGTAAGGTCTATGTAGACTGTAGAGAGATTCATGGTATATTTCCGTTGGGATGGTAATTGTTCCCAATAACATCCCAGTTAGTTTTGATGATGACTGAACACTTGTGAAGTATTTAATGTGCTTGTTAAGTGTTTCAAGATCAATTAAGATTAATTTAGCAGGAAACAAAAGCAGGAACAATCGACTTGCTCGGTTCTATTCTAACTCGTTAGGTTTTGCATTGTGACTGTAGGATTGGTTTTGGGAACTAGTCCCGATCGATCTTTTTAAATGTTTTAATTTTAATAATGTGTGTTTTGTGTGAAAGGATTTTTATAAGGTTTGAATTTGAATACAAGTGTGTTGATTGTGTTTTATCTATGCTTTATTGAGTATGTGTGTTGATTGTAAGTGTTTTCTCAGTGATTGGAGAGTGCCGGTATGCAATGATGGTATAGGGTTGCATCACCGGTTAGGAGTGCAATGAAAGTGGAGGGTTGTGACTCCGGCTCACTAGGAAAGTGAGTGTAGATATGTGTTCGTGGGAGTATGGGTGTGCAAGTGAAGAGGTGAATGTCGTTGTGGAGACGGTCGTATGTGTGTGTAAGAAGACTACGCGCGTGTGTGTTTGCGTGTGTGTGTGTGTGTGATTGTGTATGTACAGATGATTTAAGAAGGTGATTATGTTAGTGACTTGAATTTTTGTGACTAACTAGATCTAGGAGTGGACTTAGAGTTATTTGTGTAATTGTGGATTTTTGTTTGCTGACCTTAGAAACGTCCTATGGTTGTCGTGCTTAGTCTAGCTTGATAGCGTAGCAGCTAACCACAATCTTAAGCAATGCTTCCTTGAATTGGCTATCAACCTCGTGAACTACGAGTTTAATCGTAGCATCATTGGGGTCAAACCCAGGAGGAGGTGTAAGAGAACGATCATTAGGGTCGACCATGGTACCTACACAAAGTAGACGATCAACAACAACTTTGCAAAAATATGCAATCAAAGGACCGAATAAACACCTATGAGTAGCAAGGTTCTAATCAATACTCCCCTCCGTCTACTTATATTTGCTCTTTTGACAATTTACACAAGTATTAAGGCAATCATATCTTTACTAAAATAACCTTATTAAATCATCACTAATGTAATTAACTCTCCTCACATACAATGAACTTTATCATTTCCAACACTTCGATTAACAAATTAATTAATGGTAAATTTGGAACTTATTTGACAAAAAAGTCTAAAAGACCAAATAGAATTAGACAAAAATTTGAGTCTAAAAGGCTAAATAGAAGTAGACGGAGAGAGTGTAAACTAACTAGTTAGTGAAAGCCGAGAAAGCCAATGAAAGGTAGACCTAACAAAGATCAAGTAGTAATCAACCTCTAAGGTGTACAATATCGGGCAAGATGATAAGATGAAACATAAATTCAATTGCAAGTTTCAATCACATAAAAGCAATAAGGCATCATGATTATGGAATATAACATGCAATATCCATCATACACGACCAATGTCAATCAATACGCTAGAAATGTGCACGTTTTAGAGATGCAAATTACTAAGACACTAGAGTACAATCTAGAGAAAATTGGGTGCATGCAAGTTCTAGTTTTGTGTACAATAAGCAATACACAAAAAAGGTTCTTTGGGAAGCTAAAACTAGATAGGTTGCGATTATGATTTTTAGCATGCAATTGCAAAAACCACTTATGAAAGAGCAACAAGTAACCAAGCAAAGAGAATTGAAGAATTGTTTTGATTTTTGTACTCTTTTTTTTGTTTTTTTAATAAGATACACAAAAATTTAGAATTTATAAGCACCAATGTCACTATCTAGAAGAAAAATAAAAGAAGGAAACTAGGCTAGAAAATGATTGAGAAAATAAGGGATGATATGCTCTCTTTAGTAGAGATTAACTCTTGTATTTAGGACTTTTTGGAGTGTTCTAGGTTAGTGTTTTGAACTTAATTGTAATATGAAGACCGAAGACAAAAGTATTGATGATACGAGAGTTTGCGAGACAAAGTACATAGTAGAAGTCGCCACTCCACAAGAACCGCGGGCGCGTTCCCTTGGCCACGGGCACGGTGGTTACCTTAGACCGACCTGTATTATCTCTCGAAGGTCGCGTGTACGGTACATCCGGCGCGTGCGTGGTAGAACACAAGTAAAGAGCCTTTGGCCCGATGATCGAAGACCGCGAGCGCGGTGCTTTGGCCGCGAGCGCGGTAGGGTGTCAGACCGAGACGGGGTGTGTTCCTATCTTCTTTCCATTTTCTTATCTTTCCTCTATCCTTATTTAGTTTGGGGATCATGTTTTCCGAGTCTATATAAGGGGAGTCTTGTCTTAGGTTTTAGGTATCTTAGCTTACATTCAAACAATTCATTAGCTCTCTTTCTATTATGGAAAACTTATCTCCCTTGGAGTTTATTCAATCAAGGAAGCCTTTTTATGACATCGTGAGGTTCTGGTAACTTCTTTATCCATAGGTCGATATTGATACCCTTGTGCTTCATCTCATGATTTATGTTTGATTTTATGAGCCTGATCACCTTGTTTGATTGACTTAGATCTATGGTTTGACTATGATTGATTGTTGTCAATGCATCCTTTTTATTCTTGAAACAACTCTTATCTAGGACCGTGGACTAGATTTGAGACTCGTTGTTTGATTGCATGATTCAATTTCCTATTATCCTTGTGTTCATTGCATTATTTGAATTAAGCGTCAATGTTCATATTATAGTTTTGCTAGGACCGTGGACTAGCGAATAATTGAGAAAAAGATTGGAATTGACCTAAGCATATAAAAATGTGGATGAATTGATGATCGATTGATTATAAAGGTGGAATTGATTGAATACGCTTTGCTACCTCATATTGACAACGAATCCCTGAAATCCCCCCTAATTGTGTATTTTGTGATTGAATTGCTTTACGTAAGAAATACTTGATTTTCTTGGGTTCAACCCCTTACTTACATGCTATACTAGTTTTGTTAGTCTAGGGTTACTTTTGATATTAGCACGATGACTTTAGCCGAGTCAAATTTTGACGCCGTTTCCGGGGAATCTTTCTTTCTTACGTTTTTCTATTATATCCTACTCTCTGGACCAAAACCGCGCCCGTGGCCCCCTCGGCACGCCCGCGGTTTTCACCCAGAACCTGTTTGTGGGTGTGGATCTATCTTATGGTCCGCTTTCGTTCTATTGATTATTCTCCTGTTCCCTTTGATCCAGAGATTACCAAGACCATTAACAAGTTGAGAAGCGCATCCAGAGCTTATGCATCAAGCAACCCCTTCAATTCTCTCTCTTTCTCTAACTCTGAGCAAGACGATACAATGGCGGAGCAAACTATCCACCAACTCACTACACCCAATCTTCAACAACAGCAACTCGTTATTCAGTTCTGTGCTTTAGGGGAAGGTGTGAGGTTCGAGCTCAAGTTTGGGTTGATTCATCACTTACCTACCTTGCACGGGTTAAGTGGTGAAGATCCGAACAAGCACCTTATAGAGTTTCACTCTGTCTGCATCAACATGAAGCCAACCGATGTGACGGAAGATCAAATAAAGTTTCGAGCTTTTCCATTCTCGTTTGCGGAATCGGCGAAGGAGTGGCTCCATTATTTGGTTCCCGGATCCATCACCACGTGGGCTAAGATGAAAAAGGCGTTTCTAGAGAAGTACTTCCTTGCTTCAAAACAAACTTTTATCAAAAAGCAATTGAGCAGTTTGGAGCAAGGGGAGGACGAAAATCTCTACGACTATTATGATTGCTACAAGAGGCTCATAGCAAGTTGTCCATACCATGACTATCTCGCCAAAGATCTTATTTGCTACATCATTGAGGGTTTATGCGACAGGGACAAACGCATGGTGAATGCATCCTGTGGAGGAAGCTACGGGAACATGACCCCCACATAGGCTTTTGAGAAGATAGAGATCTTGGCTGAATAGGCTCGTAATCAACGAGCACGGTTTAGTGTGAGGTCCGTCAACGTGGTGAATGCATCCCTAAATACTGAACTAAAAGAGATCAAGGATTTGATGAAGCAACTACTCGTGAGCAAGGGTGTGTAACAAGTGAAAGCCTACGGACTTTGCTATGATGTGAGCCACCCCACCGACCAGTGCCCCGCCATTCGGGAGCCTGAAGCGTCGATGAACGCTATTGGGAATTATGGTCCGCCTTGGCCCCGGAACGACCCATACTCCAACACTTACAATCCGGGGTGGGCGAACCAACAGTAGCAGCCGGAGCAACAACAACAACAATTTGTTCCCCAAGGCCAACAACAACAATTCAGGCCGAACAACTATGCTCCGAGGCCCCCTACACCGTCTCAGGACAACAACGCCATCAATGCTCATATCAAGGAGAATCATGAGATGAGGGCCGCTGTGAAGAACTTGGAGACTCAATTGAGTCAATTGTGTTGGGACGATATTAAGGACGCAATGCATTAATATCTAAACCAATAATGATCATCCCTAGTTTTGATAATGACAAACTCAAAAGATATTTAATAGTTGTCCAAATGTTGATCTCAGGTAAGTCTAGAGGACGCACATGAGTGAAAAGGATAACAAAGTGAGCGAGAGTTCCTAAGCAGTAGGGACGCACTCCATCAGAACTTCCAAAGTTGAACAAAAGAATGGAGTCCCTGCGAAGATAGGACGGCGTCTTCATCGAGTGGGGACGCGCGCTAAAATACTGAAGAAGTTCAAATTCAAACCAAGGCCGCCCCAACATGATTACATCATAATCGGCCATAGTCCTCAGAAAGAAGCTTCCTATGTTTGGGCACGTTGTATCACTTTCAAAGATGTCGCTTTCCAGAAGATGGTCCCCTGACCACGTGGAGGCTTCCCAAGCGTCAACAAAGTTGACTTCCTCAAGATGCAAGTCGCACCGTTGAAGGAAGACGACGGATCCTGCAAAAGCTTCAAAGGATGCTACAGGACAAGACCCACTACCGCTATAAATACCTCCTAAGGGTTATGCATAGCGGTGTGGACTTTGAAGGATTTCTCTCGAGCTCACTCCCGAAGCATACAAGCTCAAGAACGAAGATTAAGAAGATCAAGTGAGCTTGAAGCGAGAGAAAGAAAGTCCTACCACATCAAATCCAAACCAAATCACAAAAGAGTTAGAAGTTTAGTTTGTCTCTCACAACGTATTGTGAGAGACGTGAGTGTTTAGCTACCATATAGTCAAGAGAGTTAGGTTACTTTGTTAGGCTCAAAGGAGACGCGGTTTGGCCTTAGAGGAGGATGAACGCTATGTTTAGCCAAACTTTCCACCCTTTAACTAATATAAGCCACCCCCCCTTTCCCCGAGGCATTGCAAGACACGAGGAAACCCACCAATGAGAAGGAGATCTTCGAGACATTCGTCATTTGTCAGGTCAATGTTCCTCTCCTTAATCTCATTAAAAGCATTCCTAGGTTTACTACGTTTTTAAAAGAGTTATGCCCCATCAAAAGAAAACAAAGTGAAAAAGGAAAAATTAAAAAGGTAGCTTTAGTATAAAACAAGAATTTAACTAGCAAAACCGAAGACGTTTTTCCTTGCTCCAAAAATCACTTCCAAAAAAATATGGACATCCAACAAGATTCACCGTTCTAGTCACAATAGCTGAAACTAAAATTGAGCATGCCATGCTAGATTTAGGAGCTTCTATTAATGTCCTTCCTCTTTGCATGTATTAGAAGCTAGGTCTAGGTCCTTTCCTTGGCACATGATGATAAGGAGGTCTAGTTCCACATTGATGAGGACCCGCTCTGAGATTAACGAAGTCGAGTCATCAACCTAAACAAAGGCGCTGCTTGGGAGACAACCCAAGGATAGTTAGATTCTTTTCCTTTCTCTGTCTTTCCATTTTTAGTTTGGATTGTTTTCTTCTTAAGGACTAACGTACAGGTATGAGGTCCGAAAGGATAACCTGGTGCGAAACCGCACCCGCGCCGCCTCGGTCGCATCCGCAGTGGACCGCCAGGGCCATCCCGATGAACAGGTACTAGCCCGCACCCGCGGAAACCATACTGCATGCGCGGTTTTTCTCGTTTTGTTCTCGGAAAAAAGAAGAGAAAAGACAAAAAATGTGATCCCATTCTACCTTCCATCTATCATCTATCATCATATGCTTCCATCTTCTATCTTTTCCATTCCATTCAATTCATTCTTCCCATCCACCTCTAGAGTACTATTTTGTTGGCTATGTGCAAAGCCTAAGTATGGTGGAGCTTTGTTTCCCTGAGTATCATCATCAAGGCTCGAGTTCAAGAGTTTACACATATCCCAAGAGACGAGCCCGAGTCTCGAGAGTCGCATTGCACAATTCATGTTCACGACGAAGTCAAGAGTTCGCACTCAATCAAGGTCGCGCCCGTGCCACCTTGTCCGTGCCCGCGGTTAGTCCCCAGAAGTGGACTCTGCTCGCGGTGTTGAAACCGCAACCGCACCCCACACACCACACGTGCCGTATGCTTGCAGAACGGTAATTCTGAAGTCTTTTCATCCATTCTTTCTACACCTTTGAAGAGTTCTTCCATTACACCCGTCTTCTTCGTATGTGAGTCTTCTGATAGATCTTCTTCCTTGCTTATTTCCTTACTCTTAGCTTCATTGAGGACAGTGAAGGATTTAAGTATGGGGGAGGGAGTACTCGCATTTGCTTATCCTAGTTAGTGTAGATATATATTGTTTTTGTTTCAATTTGCTTCCATCTTTTTGATTTTTTTCCTTTCACGGAGCACTTGCACCGTACCTTTTTGCATAGTAAAGAAGAAGAGAAAAAGAAAGAAATAGAAAAAGCCATAAAATTTTGAAAAAAGGCATATAAATCTTAGGATGAGTCAAAAACCCGAAAGGGTGGCTCAGGTAATAAGCAGGTAACCCGGACCAGCATTAGGTTGTGGTAATATGAGGTTCATGAGTGATTGTGAGTTTTATGAGCACATCTATTGGAAAATGAAAAGAGCGGTTAGCTGAAAACCCAAAAGGGCCCTTAAGCATAATTGAGTGAAAAAAATTCGAGTGATTTAGGATGATTCTTGCTTGGGCACTTTGAGGTTTACATATTAGATTTGGGTAGAAGACCTAAGTTGCTCTACACTTTTTAGAGCTTGAGTTGTATATCATATATTCTAAGGTGTGTGTTTTGAGCTTTATTGTTTATGCTCTATTACTCTATTTTGGTTCGGGTTGAGAGTTGAGTGTTTTAGTGGACGGATGTCACCGACATTTGGGGTAGAGGCACACCACAAGTTAGGGTTTTGGATGGGAAAAATGTTAGATTTTTAATGAATTTAGAAGATAAAAACTGATTATGCAAGTAATTGAAAAGCAAAAAATTTGACTAAACAAGGGAATTCCGATACTACTTGATACATGATTGCATGGTAGTTGCTAGAATTTGTCATCAATTTGTTGTAAACCCATCACTTTCCTAGGATGTTCATCCAAGTTCCTTCCTTGATCAAGTACTTGCACTCCAAGAGATGAAGAAGAGGTATTCGAAAGAGAGAGCGATGCAAGCGTGCCTTTGGATTGGATTAAACCCAACAAAGGTTATAACTTGAATTATTGATAGAGAGAGGTTTGATCTTAGAGAGAGATTTCTTTCTTCTTAACCAAAGATCACAAACAAATAACACACACAAAACTCTTAAATTAAACCTAACATATATAATCCCGAATTAAAACAAAAAATTAATCTTTATACAATTCATGACGAGAGGGAAATGAGAAGAATTGAATGAGAATTTCAAAGGTAGGAGAGAAGGATGGTTTGAAATTCCAACAAGCAGTCACTTTGGTTGGATTAAAACCCTAAATTTGAAACTTTTCACAAGTTCAATTCATCGTCAAATCTGTCTTATTGAATGAAAGGTGCAAAGTATTTAAAGATAAGAGCTAGGGCAAATAACTCTATCTTGCTAACAAAGTTATACTATAAGGAAGATAGAATTACAACACAAGATAAAGTAACTAGACAACGATAAGAAGAAAACTAATGTCTTATCTTCCAATCCATACCACACGTCCCACATATGGACTTGAAAGACTCATACATGTCCCACTCTAACATGATTGGTCCATCAAAGGGTACATGAGCTAATTCCTCGAAATCTATTGGAGTCATGGGTGCATGGATTGCATCAACTTTTTCGATCCTTCATTTCTTGTGAGTAATCCACCATATTTGATGGAAATTTTGAAATTCCAAATTGAAACGCTTGATTTCCTTGTTCAGCATTTTATCGAGTATGTTATGTACACAACCATTGTAATTGTTACCCAAATAACCACTTTGGTCCAGAAATATATGATTCGCCAAAGTTGCTTTGTTCGGCACATTCCTAGAGCCACCTCCACTCCATGTTGGATATTGGAATCGGGGTTGAGCTCTTCAGGTGATTCTCTGGAGTCTTCTTGGACTTGCATTTGTTGATTCTTCAATTTCTAGTCTTTTACCATCAATCTATATTTAACTTTAGAAGGAAACAAACTTGCTCACATTTATTGGTTAAATGAGCAAAAATAGTGACCGGAATTGCTCGTAATTGTTTTACCATGTCGTGTGGACTCAGTCCAAAATTCCTACAACTTGGTTTATTTGCAAGAATCTGAAGGTGTGATTGATTTTGACCCAATCTTTGAATTGAATTTGTCGCAATACCCCTTGTAGCCATAAATTCCCTTATTAGACCTTCCAATAATTGGAATTGGTCTATGATCTTATCAAGCTTTTGGTCGCTGGCATCAAACCGAACCAAATTCCTATGAATTCAAGACCAATGCTCTAATACCAATTTGTTATGTTATAATTAGGGATTCAAATTGAAAGGTAGGATTAGAGAAGAGAAAGAAGAGATTAAGTTTAAATAAGATAAATTTAATTTTGATTCTTATTTACACCATTTGTCACTTATGCTTAAGAGATGTGTTGAGACTAACTTAGTTCTCAACTTTGAAAAGTGTTATTTTATGATTGAACAAGGCATTGTTTTGGGACCTTTAGTATCATCCAAGGGAATTGAGGTTGATAAGGCCAAGATTGATATCATTTAGTCTTTATTCTATCTTACTAATATGCATGAACTGTGTTTCTTTCTAGGCAATGTAGGTTTTATTGTAGATTTATCAAGGCCTTCTAAAAGATGATATCCCCATTATGTGAACTCTTATAGAAGGATGTGGTGTATGTCTTCAATGGAGAGTGAAAAATGGGCCTTCATGAATTGAAAGTTGCCTTATTATTTAAGCTCCAGATCAGTCTCTTCCCTTTGAGATTATGTGGAATGCTAGTGATTAAGTAGTATGGGATGTTCTTTGTCAAAAACAAGCGAGAGCTTCTCATATCATATACTATGTTTTCATGACCTTAAATAAAGCTCAATGAAACTACTCCACCATGGAGAAAGAGATGTTAGTAGTGGTATTTTGCCTTGGAGAAATTTAAGAGATAGTTATTGAGAGCCAAGGTGATAGTTTATATGGACCATGTAGCTCTTCATTATTTGATGATGAATAAAGAAGCCTAATCTAGGTTGATAAGATGGATACTTCTATTGATTGAGGTTGATATAGAGATTCGAGACAAAAAGGGGACAAAAAATGTCGTTGTTGACCACTTGAGTAGACTTGTTCGTGAAGAAGATAAGTTGGGATGCCAAGAACAAATCAAATGAAGATTATTGGATGATACGTTGTTCGAGATCAATTATGGGTAAGAATCACGATCGCGGTTCAACACCCAAAAGTGTGTTTTCTCTCTTGAGAGCATCTATTCAGAATCTGAAAATTTGCAATCGTGGGTTAAAATCATTCCCCACAATTCCATTCCTTAGCATTTTATTGCCGAGTTTGAAGATCTACGATCGTGGGACATCCTCCGCACCAGAAATTCATACTTGGTATGCATTCATTCAAATGAACCTGGGTACACTAATCTAATCAACTTCCTCATCTCGGGTGAGTTCTCACCCAACTTCACCCAAGCACAAAAAGACAAAGTGTGTCATGAGTCTCGTTTCTATGTAAAGATGATCCATACTTGTGGAAGCGACATAGGTAATTAAATGTTGCATCTCTGATAACAAGATACAATCCATCCTTAATTTTTTCATTCCTATGCTTATGGAGGTCATTTTGGAGTTGTATAATGGAAACTCCAAAAGTCAATGAACATTTTTTCAACCCATACAATGAGATTGTGAGTTAACAAACATTGGAGGAAGTGGTTCTCGCTAAACAAAGTCTCCTAATTAAGGAACATATACAACAAGAAACATTTCTTTTCCTTTTATTGAGCTTTTATTTTATTTTAGTATGCAATTTTTCAGGTTAATGTACACGTACTAGGCTAAAAAAATAGTTTTTGGTGAAATCACGACAGTAGAATCAAATTTGTGATCACATGTTTTCCCAATAAATCCAGATGTAAAAGTACTAGAAAGCTATGATATAGTCATGACCTAAATCCTTCTTCTTTCTCCCTTTCATCCTTTGTTCTTGACACCTACCAAACCCTCTCCCATATCAATCCACGCCCACGATATCTATTCCACCACCCATAGCCACCTGTTGTCGGCCTATTGTACCGCCGCATGTCCTTAACATTTCAAATTTGTACCACCACCTCTTTGCACTGCCATTGATTGTTGTCTTCACTGCACCGTTCCACCTCCAAAGCATAAATCTTGTCGTCTCCATTTTCGGCCCCCATAGACGTCTCTTACGTTGCCTTTATTACACCGCCTCCCTTTGCACTACCTTCAAAGCTACTTGACACGACCACCGAGCTAGGTCTCCACAACCCCAACCACTGCGTTTACTCTTCGTCTTCATCTTCGCTCTCCGTCAGACCCACGATCGCACCTTAGCTACCCGCGACCACTGAGTTCCTATAGAGAAGACAATAAAGGTTCCTAGCCTTCATGACTGTACCCCAACCTCCTACGCCTACGGAATCCCTCCAATAGCTCTAGTTTTTCGAGAACTCTGATCCACAACTGTGCCCTTGCCATCCTTGTCCACGGATTCTCCGTAGTGAGCTTCTTAGATTCTTGTTTTGGGGTATTTCCTTCCTCTTGCTTACTTATTGTTTTTGCTATCATGTCGTATCCTATGAGGAAGTGGAGTATAGTGTAGGAGAAGACTTCGGATAAGTTGAAAGATAGACAATTTATGTCGACCAAGTTCTTCCATATTGAGACATTACAAGAGTTGTGATTCTATGATTACACCTATAAACTTCTAGTGTAGGGTGGTTTATGTTGATTGCTTGGATTGTCCCAGATGACTTATAGGGGTATAATGCTAGACTTTCTGTCTACTTTTGCAGAAGATGGAAATATGCTAACATTCCCTACTTGTGATGAGCACTGGTGGTTATCACGAGATAAGATTAAGGGACTACTTGGTGTTACTTCTCCACCTTGTGAGGAGTAGTATAACATGAAGGATGCCCAAGGATTCTTTGATTTCTGGGTTGTAATTGGGAATCACTTTAATAAGCAGAGGGGGGAGTATAAATATAGGGTTGTACACCCTTGTATATGTCTAAGCCACAAGGCCTTGGTCATGCCATTTCTAGGCTAGGGCGAGGTGAACAAGGTATCTATTCGTGATATGAGGATTTTTTGGTGCTTGATGCCCGGGAAAACTTCACTCCTGATACGGTTGAGCTTTTCATTGATACCTTAAACAAGTATCTTAAGTGTTCAGGGAAGATTGCATTTGGCAAGATGATTGCCTTGCTTGCCTTGCCATTCACTATTAGAGAGGAGATTTTGCTCGTCATGGCCCTACATTATTTGAGGAGGGGGAATTTTTAGGTGGTTCTCTTGATAAATGGTGGTTTTGGATGATTGGTCATGCACCCACTAACTACGTGCGCCTTCCTCACCTTATTCATTTTGGTCAACAAGATCAGGTTTTTGTCATTCATTCCGATTTTTAGCCACATGCTGATGTTGTAATACCAATAAATGATGCTCATCATGAGTCTAATGGAGCTTCTATAGGTGGAGATTGGGATGCCTAGGCTACTGGTTATGGTACTTATTCTTATGGCCAAACTTTTAAGTGGGGTGTTTCTAGTTGGGGTACTTCTAGGGCTGGGATACTTCAGTTCTTGAGTATTTTTTAGCTTACCCACAGGGTAAAATTTTTTTTTAGTTCGATTCGGTTCCTATGAATTTTAGTCAGGAACCGTAATAACCGTACCCGTACTTTATTCGGTTCCTAACTTCGGTTAACCAAACTTAGTCGTACTTAGTTTTTCGGTTTTTCCTCTTCCTAAATTTGGTTCAGTTCCTATTACAATCAAGAGCTAAAAACTGAGCAGAGTAAAACTTCAAATCATAATCTTAACATCTAGTGAAAAAGCATCAAGTTCCTATTACAATTATTCTTTGTTCATTGAGTTCAACATCGCCCTCTGGTTGTGTTGAAGCAACCATTAGCAAATCACTGAAACATATAAGAATAAATAAATCCATTAGCTTTAGTGTGGGACGCATACACCACAAAACAGCCGAATGAACAAGGCATAATAGCAAGTTGACAACTAATCTCAGACACCAAAGTACCAAAAGGAATGAACAAAAAATGAAAATCAGTGATGATACAACAAGGTGAACAAGGCATATAGCAACTAATCTCAGACACCAAAGTACCAAACGGAATGAACAAAATCGTAGTCTCGTACCTTGAAGGATTTGAACGAAGGCGTGAGCAGGGATGAAGGCTGGCGGAGGCAGCGGAGGCGAGATATAAAGACAAATCTGGAAGAGAGAAAAGCAAAGGTGAGTACAGACTACAGAGAACTTGAAAGGAGTCGGGAACCGAAGAGGACGAAGAGGGAGGCAGTGGAGGTGAGTACCTTCGAAGATCTAGAAGAGGGACAACCGAAGAGAACGAAGTTGGGAACTCACAAGGACAAAGGCTAGCGGCGGAGGCGTGAGGACGAAGGCTGGCGGCGACCAGCGACTCGCGAGGACTGACCAGGGGAGGCATGAGAACTCGCGAGGACGGGGGCTGACTGTAACTGAACGAAGAGCCGTGAGGACGTGAGGACGAAGAGCCGAAGAGGGCCAAAGAAGGGAGAGCGGCGACCGGCGAGGGCTTGGGGATCCGCAACATGCGGGGCTGCCTGCGTAGAATTAGGAACGACGGTCGAAAGTGAAACTAGGGTTGGGTATTTTAAAAATCAGTCAAAAGTACGGGTACACTGCTTTCTTCGGTTTTTTTAAAACCCGAGAACCGAACCGAACTGCTCAGTTCGGTTCGGTTCTTCGGTTCTTTGGGTCCTAAGTCCCAGCCCTAGGTACTTCTTTTGTTCGTGAGCAAGTGAGTTCTCTTACAACTAGCTCTGAGTACAAGCATGTTATGAAATCTATGTGGGGTCTTCATTTAAGACAAGACTAGTTGCATACTAGAGTTCAGGAGTTGAGCTCTATTGTAGCTGATCATGGACATACTATGTATGGCTTAGGCTGTCAATCAGCTAAGGGAGTAGCAGAGGTAGGATGCGTTCCTCACTGTCCGATGGTCTGACTATCCTTCTTATTACTATCCATATCCACCATCATTAGATCAATAGTGAGTCTTATCATTCTTTTATCTTTGCTTTACTTTCCTGTTCTTAGATTCATTGAAGACAATTAATGAAGGGTTTATGTATGGGGGAGGGATACCGACTGCTTTGTATTATGTATATATATGTATAGTTGCATTATGTTTTCAATCGCATTTCGTTTGATTATATCAAAAAATCTCGAGCTGAGTTGAAAATACGAAATGTCATCTCAAACAAAATTAAAGGTCCAAACCAGCATTAGGATGGGATAATAAGAGGCTAATGAGTGGAAGTGAGATTTGAGGGTAATCATTGTAAAAAAAATGAAATGAGTGTCTAGGTGTCAACCCAAAAGAGTGCCTAAGCAGAATGAGTGAAAGTAAAGAGCGATTAGGATTCCTTTGTTGGGTCGGGTTTATACTTTAGATGAGTTTTTCGCCTTTATTTGTGTTTATGAGAGGATATGCATGTATATATAAGTCTTAGAGTGTGCTTTGTTCTTATTGTATCTTGCTTCCATTCTACTTGGGTTGGGTTGTCAGCATATTTGAGTGCTAGAGTTTTAGGTCATATTCCCTTTTATACTTTCTATTGTTGGGTCGGGTTTATGCTTTAGATGAGTTTTTCGCCTTTATTTGTGTTTATGAGAGGATATGCATGTATAAGTTTTAGAGTGTGCTTTGTTCTTATTGTATCTTGCTTCCATTCTACTTGGGTTGGGTTGTCAGCATATTTGAGTGCTAGAGTTTTAGGTCATATTCTCTTTTACACTTTCTATAGACAGGCCATTTGATGTATTCATTGCTTTATTTCACTTTTGAGCTTACTCGAGGGAGAGAAAAGTCTAAGTATAAGAAAATTTAATACATTGTATTTCATACATTATAACCATGATGTATTAGTACTACTTTATGAGAGTCTTAAGTTAGTTAAGAGCATTTTTATGTAAACACTACCGAAGTGAATAAAAGAAGTAGAATGGAAGCACCTCCTGAATATACGATGTAAGTTGACCCCTACAATATGGCGTGTATTCTACTATTTCCCTCTTGAGTTTAGGAAAGTCATTTCTTAAGAATAACCTACTTTTCCGATACCATATGGATGCATCTCAATTATGTTTTAAATTAATGCATTAAATAGTATTTATCTTTTAAATTATAAATAAATACCAATCACTCATACATAATTAATCCTTCACATAGCTGGCTAACGTGTATATATAGTTTAAGTTATATTTATACACTAGTTTATAATGATACACAATGGACAATTATGTACCATTAGATCTAAAAATAATAAATGATCCAAATTAAATCTTATAACTATAAAGAGAGAAAATCAACACAATCTCGTAATTACATGAAACTGAAAAAATAGGTAAGTAAAAATGACTTAAAATAATCTCAAGTATCGACTTTTACGCAAAAATTCTCAAGTTTCGAAATCATTACCAATAATTCGAACTATCACGAAATTAACCAAAAACGATTCAGAAGCCGTTTTCGACAAGTTTTCCGGTGGAATTGATGATGTGGAAATCCAAAATCTAACATAACAACTTAAATTTTTACACTTGGTTGAAATGTTTTCGATCGTCATATGATCGATTCTACCGGAAAACTTCTCGGAAAATGATTCCGCGTGGGCTCATTTTCGGTTGATATTGTGATACTTCGTATCTTTGGTGATGATTTTCAAACTTGAGATTATTTTTGGTGAAAAGTTGATACTTGAGATTATTTTGAGTTATTTTTTCAATAGATAATTATATATAAGCATGATTAATGTGTGTTATATGCGTGTTGTTCCATTGATAGTGTATTGACAAATTATAGAGTACGTATGCATATTCATAGATTAGATAACTATATGTGTGATTATAACATATTATATGAATGGTTATAATATGTTTATACATGCTTTGTTATTGATTATATTCATAAATTTCAAAAAATAATTATAAGTATCTTCCAAATTTAGGTATGGAATCAGTAAAACAATATGCATATAGTGCGTTATATTACGCATACAAACATTAAAATCGTGTGTACATCATGTTATACCATCCGAATAGTTTATGTAATTTTAGTTCCCTGTACTTGTGGATGTCCGAAGACGGTACCTCGATCAGAAACTCCAAGCAACGCGCGTCCAACCAAATACGAACGTGAGAGGATTAATCTTTGGGTTTTGTTTTATTAACCAAAAGGTTTATAAATAAGCATAATTCCTAATATGAAATTGTAGAAGTTGAATTAAATAATACGTTCACATGCGTGGTTACGTACATACAGGAAAGGGAAAAAGAGTGGATGTATAAAATAATAAAAATATAGCTGGAGGTACCAATAAATTTATTCAAGTCATCCCCTCCCTCTTTCCCTAATAATCTCTGGTCTTCAGACTTGAATGCGAGAATCTTTCCTTCAAATTTCCTTATATATCAGGCTCGATCTATTTCTGGACCATCAATTATATATCCGGCCTCGCCGATCGATCCCGCGCGCCGGAAGCTCGGTCATCAAATTAATGGAGGTTGCAGGACACAAAGAGAAGTCAAGGATGATTGAGTTTGACTTCAGAGTCAAGACCCTCGACTGCTCCAATAGTAGTAGCAGCAGCAAGTTAATGAGAACATATGGAGGAGGAAAGACTTCAAAGCTTAATTCCACCACAACTCAATGTCCACGGGCTTCACCCTATAAAAAAAGGTGCTCTTTTATATTTGTACGTACGTAGCAATTAATCAATGGCCATCTCGGTCTGTATTTGTAATAAGTAGCGAGTAATTAATGATGGAGGTGCATTGGCAGAAGGAAGGACAGAAGCCAAACTCAGACAGTGGAGACCACAATTCTTACCGACGACGGCTACCGGTGGAGGAAATACGGCCAAAAGAGTATCCAAAATGACATCCATCCAAGGTTGCTATTCTTTCCAATATACCCATATTCACCTCTTAAATGGTTCGATTTCATTGGGTTAAGATCCAATTCGGTCTTTTTCGGATTTGAGAATAGCTATGGGTTCGGGTCAATTGGGTTATGGATCAACTCGGATCAAGCAACAAAAAGTTATATATCATGCGGCTTCGGGTTGTTTAGGGGTAAAAAATATCACCCTTTCTATGATTATTAAAGTAATATTACGATTGAGTAATGATATTTAATAAAATATATTTAATTATGATTGTTTTTAATAAATGTATAATAAATCAGGTCAACCAAGCGGGTTGGGTCGGGTTCGGGTTTCAACACACATTCAGGTTAATCGAGTTCAATTTTTTTCGAATTTCGGGTTGACGTGTACGGGTTTAAACCCACTAATTTACAAGTGATATCGGACGGTATTTGAGTCGGGTAAGATTTTGACAACTGCATATGATTTATATTAGTTTTTTATGTTAGCAATTTGGTTATACGCCCAGTACCACTCGAAATTTGGTGATCTATGCTAGCAATTTGGTTATATTTCCAAAAATATTAACTCTAATTAATTTTATCTATTTTTTTTGAATTTTTCTTTTATGTTTTATATTTTTCGGGTTTTCTATTGTGTGCCCTACGAGCACATTATAAGCATACAAAACAAGGAAAATGAACCATAAAGAAGAAATAAAGAACTTGTCACAAAAGAGAATAAAAAAATCTCGAATTTTATGATGTACCAAATTTTTTTTAATATTAGCATATTAAAGTGTGCCCTTAGGGTACATAATAGAAAAACTGTGTTTTAATACAAATGCCTTAAAAATGTGTGACAAACTTTAATGGACACACATAACACTCACTTTAATTTTTTTTTCACAATGTAAGTGCTTTTGAACTCCAAAACATATTTCACAATATAATTCAGTCCTTAATTCAAGTAATCTCTGTAAGTTTGATGTAATACATATATAGTAGAATTCAAATCCTCGTAAAAAATCATGCCATGCATGTGACAACTATACTTTGATTTGCATTTGTTTTTCTTTGTTGATTTTCAAGATTATTTTGCTAGTACTTTGATTGGTTTTGAACATATTTTGCTCGTGCTCGATGTCGATGAGGTTGAATAAACTTATTTTGCTAGTGCTCGACGAGGTTTTATTGGCGCATTCTATGTAGGTTTAAAGTGCATCAAATCCTAACTTTTAAGATCCTACTGTCGTGGGATTGACAAGGCAATGTTATTGTTTTTGTTGTATTGCCTTAAACTAATTTTTCTGTTTGAAGAAGGGTCTTAAACTACTTAGTATATCCATCCAAGGTCTTAAATGAATATTTTTTGGGTAGTATTAGAGTCTTTTTTTACGGTTATTACCTAATCTATCATCTACATCTAAAGTTGTAATTTTTTGGCATTAAATGCCTTGAAGTGAATTTTCATGAATTAAAATAAATTATATTCAGTCTATTATACTATTGTTATTATTAGTTTATTCTATAATATTTATGATTGCTATCATTATTATTTCATACTATATATTATTTCAATAAATTTATTTGAGATCATATTGTTATACTGAATATATATGTTATTATTGTATACTATATAATTATCTTATTCTGTTCATTTCCTATTAAAGTGTTATTATTAATTATAGCATCATTACTAAATCTAATATGTCACTCTTATTAATAAGTACGTAAATATATATATATATTATATTATTCAATAAAGAAGCGGTTTAAAAATGAATGATTTTATTTTTCTATTTTATAATCATTCATTTCCTTATTCTTAGTTTGTACTGTATATATTTTATTAAATTATATTATATTTATATGTAGTATAAAATGTTATTTTATAAAAAATAATTCCCCGAAGGTTACCGACTTTCGGTGGACGCGGAGCTCGTCTTTCATTTGGATAGTGAGTAGTTTTTATAATAAATCAGGGTTTGTCATGAACAAAAAGAGCTTAGATCCCAAACTGTTTCATTTATTGATGTGCGTCTGACCAATCAATAATATGATACCTCCTATCGGCATGCAGATGCTACTACAGATGCACATATCATGAAGACGATGAATGCGCGGCCAAGAAATGGGTCCAACAAGTTTCAAACTCACCCCCTGTTTACAGGACCCAATACACTGGCCACCATTCTTGCAAGTCCCCACAGATCATCCACCTGCCACCTGACCACGCCTTACTAGCCGAATCTAGCAGCCATCCGCTTGGCTCCTCTACATCGGCACTACTGTGGTTCGAGGCGCCAGTAGAGAACGACTGCTCAGATCACCGAGCTGTAACCAGCCCGCCACATGGCACCGATGAGGCGGGCGCCGCCAACGGCAATGGCAGTGTGTCTAGCATCGCCGTTCCAGCAGATTCAGGATCCTATTCGTTCCCTTTAATACAAAGCCCTACCTCCAGTTTTGGGATTGACTGCGGTTTTGATTATGGTTACCTCCTCGATGACGTTGATTCCATCCCTTTTCATCTACTTTAGTATTGTTTTTGCCTTCATCCGTCATTAATATCGTCCTTTTATCTTCGATCTTAATTGTCCCTAGACATTTATCTTCGATCTTAATTGTCCCTAGACAATCCCATTCATTATATATTACAAACAATAACTAGTCGATTCTCCGTATCCTCTACCGGACACTTTTAATAACACTTTTTTTTACATAGAATACAATTGAACAAAATTACATGCTACTGGTGTGATTTCCCTTGCTAGGTACGCACCGATCATTTTTTATTATTTTTCTAGTTTAATTTATTATTCATTTAATTTTTAGCCAATAATTTCTAAACATTTAATCAAATAATTTGCTAATTTTTTACATGAATGTTTTTTTTATAATGTTATATGTTTGTTATTTTTCTATTGTTTAAGCTAATATTAATATATAATAGATATAATATATACTTGTATGTAGACCTGTCAAAAGCTGACCCGACCCGCAAACCCGACCCGACCCAACCCAACTTGAAATTTTTGGGTTTCAACCCGAAAATTTGGACCCGTGACCCAATTTCAACCCGATCCGATTTAAACTCGAATCCGTTGGGTCGGACCTGATTTTTTGTAGTTTAAATTATCTTACAATATATAAAATTTATTCTGAAAATTTATGTTATATTTTATTATTAAAATATTTAAAAATAATATTTTATTATTATATTTTATTATTTATTTTATATTTTATATAAATTCTGGTAAAAAAATTGATACTCTTGACGCGTTGGGATGATTTGACGAAAACCCGCAACGACCCGACCCAGTTTGACCCGTAACCCAATTGACCCGAACCCGAACGCAACCCCAACCCGAACCCGAAACGACCCATCCTGAACCTGCCCGACCCGACCCGATATACAAGTCTACTTGTATGACATACCTTAGACACTAGAGGTGTCAAACGGGTCGGGTTGGGTGCCTTCTGGTTCGGTCTTTTTGGGTTTGAGTTGAGTGCGGATTCGGGTCTATCGGGTTAAAGGTCAATCCGGGTCGGGTCTTGACAGGTTATTGTGCGGGTTCGGGTCGACCTAACGGGTCAAGGATTTTAATTGCATAGACCGAGGAACTAAAGAGAGACATTAGCCGTAAGTCATAAGATTCTACAGGTCCACTTTCGAATTGGATAGACCGAGGATCTAAAGAGAGACATTAGCCGTGAGTCTAATACTTGGTTCACGAGCCAAGCGTAGCTGTCTTCTCGGACTATGTACAATAGGTGTTAGCTCTGTCATTGATTAAACTGTTATTTCTGCTTTTGTAGAGAGATGATACTGGCCTTAATTGAGACGAACTCCTACCATTTCTCGTGGGGTGAGATGACGTTCACCCTTCACGATCTGCACATGAATCTTCGCTTGCCTATTTATGGGAGGAGTTGCATATCCGCTATTACGTATTCATCTATTCGGGTGTGCATCGCCCATGATCTTTATGTAGAGGTCGCATAGGTTGATCGGTGGTACAACATATGTGGGATTCCAGCGACGTACCTCGAGGATGTACTATCGCGCATTTTGACGAGCGCAGATGGGGATCAAAACATCATCGCATCCTACCATCTTTTTTTGCTGCTTGGGTCGACAGTCCTCGTTGACAATTCGACTTTGTAACTGAAACATAAGTGGATGGTGTTGTTGTTCGATCACGAGGCTACCGGATAGTACGCTTGCGAAGTTGGCGTCCTTACGTATGTGTATCGCAACCTTGGATAGGCGTCTCAATCTAGAGCACAAGGGATAGCTAATTGCAGGATTCTTCTTTGGGTATATTATGTCCATCTACATATGAGCAATAATCAACTACACAATACACAAATCATACCTATTCCATGTCCTTGTGAAAAAAATGAAGATGATGATTCGTCCATGCTCGTACTATGTTTTGTTTATATGGAGTAAGTCATTGTCTCTTCACATATCCAACAAGGCCGCTCCTACATGATAACCTCAACTTTTCGATCCTTATTTCGTAGCTTTCCATGTTATGCTTGATATGGACCCAACACAAAAGGTGTTCAACTTCATCTCCGAAAACATTTCAGAGTCCTTTATTTTGGGCAGCTTCGCAATCTGTCATTATGGTCGTCGGCATCACTCCCAAAAATTTTCAAATAATGCTCAAAGCTTCCTTATTAACAACGTGTAGTGACTATCTTTTCCGCTCTCGTAAATGCATACGCAATGTTGAACGTCAAATGAGTGCACGTGAAGTCCACAATCTCCACCAACGACATATCATACCTACGGATAAAAAATTAACACACTTTGTATTCAATACAAAATACATATAAAATTAAATACAAAAGAGATAATCACAAAAATATATATACTCACTTATTCATTTTGTAAGTGTGGTCGATAATTACCACATACGGGAACTTCTTCAAAAGGCACAACGACTCCTTGT
Organism: Polygonum maritimum; assembly: GCA_963924305.1. Taxonomy (NCBI): domain Eukaryota; kingdom Viridiplantae; phylum Streptophyta; class Magnoliopsida; order Caryophyllales; family Polygonaceae; genus Polygonum; species Polygonum maritimum. The sequence goes on from OZ002729.1 coordinate 25,018,442, forward strand.
TAGCAAAAAATAATATCTACACCTCATTCGTAGTCATGTCCCTAATAGGAGAGACTACATAGCTGTTGTCCACCAAAAACTTGAGAGACCATTGTGTAACCGTCTGTTCTCCCAGATCCTCATGTTGTAAGTTGTGCAAGAAGTTTGCAAGCTGTTTCCTTGTTAAATTCCCCGAAATTGCATTTCTTAGTTTGGCAACAATTTCTTTAGGTACTCTCCTATCGCCCCACCTCCTAAGCATCAACTTCTCCGAGGTTATTCGATTCGTGAATGCATTCTCGCCCAACGCTATTGTTGGGACGCTATTAAGGACGCTTGCGTACTTGTTAGTGTACCACACAACCGTCCCTTAGTTTTGATATGACAAACTCACTTTTATTCTAATGAAATTGTCCAAGTGTTTAGGAACGCCAGTGACAAAAGGACAACAAGTGTGTATGGACGTCCCCTAGGCTTAGGGACGCTAGCTAACAGGAAGTAAGGACCAGCTAGAGACTACTTGAGCAAGGACGGAGTCCCAAGCAAGTAGGAACGCAAGAAAGGAGTCCTTACTCACTAGCCGACAGGATGACATCACTCGACAATATTTGATCATCCAAGGACACGTGGAGACCGATCCTGTAGCGGAGTCCAACACTACGTGGCGGACGATCCTGTTGCAGAGTTCATCATACACAGCTGGATACAGGAAGCTTCCTCATCACCGCCCTACTACGTGGAGGAAGATCTTGTAGCCACGTCCACGAAGGGCATGATCGTCCTAGAGAAATGACGCCCTTCCCCAAGTCCTATAAATACCCCAAGGCATTTATTGTGACGTTAACGCTTTCAGAGAATATTCAGAGAGAATCAGAGGAAAGCGACTGACTCAAGAACACGAAGAACTAACTCAAGAACTCAAGAACAGTGTTTAGACTTGTGTTAGATCGAGTGAGATTTTGTACCCAAACCACAAAACAGTTTGTAATCAGAAAAACTAAAAAGAGAGAGAGAGTTCTACGAAGTACTGCAGAACGTAGGAATAAAGTCCTTTAGTAGATTGAACTAGCTTAAGTTGTAGGCTTAAAGGAGTTCTTTACAAGTGAACTTAGGGAAAAGCTAAGTGTCAGAGAACTGTAAAGACTCGCCAGTACAACTGTAAGAACGTTCAATATAAAGGAAAGAACTATTCAAAAATCCTCCAAGGAGGTAGAGGTTTACAGTCAAGGACTGCTTGGTCTTGAGTGGTTCCTCTATAATTCACTGCGTTCATTACTTACCTGTTTAGTACTTTATTCCGCTGCATTACTCAAGAACGCCCCTACTCCTCGTAGGGACGCCTGACCAAAGGACTCCTTTACCAAAGTAAAGGACGTCCCTTAGTACTAACGATCCAACAATTGGTATCAGAGCAGGCGCTCTAGATTCTTACTGAGTTGCAGGTAAAAATGGACATGGAACCTATTGGAATCTCTTTTGTGAAGCCTCCGCATCTGACGGACGGCAACTTCAACTGCTGGAAAACTAGGTTTGAGAACTTCTGTAGAAGCACAAATTATCAATGCTGGAACGTGATCAGAAAAGGTCACCTCAAGGTTCCCGAAGACAAGAAAGACAAAGAGGACGAGTGGGGTCCTGATGAATTCAAGCTGATGGAAACAAATGCTAAAGTAGTATGCTTTCTTCAAGCGTCCCTCTGCGAAAGGGATGCCACAAGAGTTAGCAATCTTCCCACAGCAAAACAACAATGGGAAGCTCTTGAAAAATTCCATGTGGGAACCGCTGAAATGAAGGAGGACGTCCAGCTGAAAATCAAAAAGGAGTTCTATGCTTTTAGTATGCTGCCAAATGAAACGGACAATGACTACTCGTACCGTTTTGAGGATCTTGTCACCAAGATGAGAAACTTGGGCATCCCAGAAACAGAGATCTCCATGAGAAACAGAGTTCAAGTAGTTATTGATGGGTTGACTGGAGTCTGGAACTTTGATAGGACAACTTTCAAAGAAAACACAGCCAACAAAACTCTAGATATGGAAGAGATCTATGGGAAGCTCAGGCAGTACGAAGAAAGAAGAATCTCTGACATGGCTCAGCAAGGAAAGAATCCTCAAACTGATCTTGCTTTGGCGTCCACAACACCAGAGTACGCTGAGTACCTACGTGGACAAAGAGATCTAGGATTGATGATGCAAGGTAAAACAAAAGAAAAACTTGAGAACTTGCGTCCCAAAGAGAAAGAAAGCAAGTCAAAGGAAGAGATTGACTCAGATGAAGAACTATCTCTTATTCACAAAGCTCTCAAGTACTATAACAAGAAGAACAAGTATAGTAACAAGAACAAGACTTCTTACAAAAAGGAGAGTCCCAAGTACACAGAGGCTGAAATGAAGGAACTCACATGTTACAAATGCAACAAGAAAGGACATTTTGCTAAAAAGTGTACTATGGGAACGTCCTCCAAGGACAAGAAGAAAGCTCTCATTGGAGCATGCACAGCTGCATGGGATGATCTCAGTTCAAGTGATGATGAACGAGAAGATCAAGTTGCATACATGTCAATGGAGGACGCCCCAGTTGTTGAAGAGAACGCCTCCGACAATGAACAAGAGGTAACTCACGATTCCATGATGCGTTCCTTAGACAAAAGTTCAAAACCAAAACTCCTTAAACTCATTGGTAAAATCATGGAGGAAAGTCTTGCTATGAAAAGAAGAATGGATGAACTTGAAGATGAAAATATTGCGGTTGAATGTGAAAACTGTAGTTCCATGACCATTCAACTAGAGTCCTCATGTGAAGAAACTAAGTCCCTAAAAACTGAACTTATGTGTCTCAAACTTGAGAACGCTAAGCTTAGGGAAGAAGTGAAAGTGTTGGGAAAGAGTCCCATAGTTGAGGAAGTAAAGCCTATAGTTTTTGTCCCAGCCTAAAGAGGACTAGGCTATGAGTCTAACACTAGGAACTCTCTCCCTAGCGATTTTGAGGCTAGCAAAACTTCAGAACTTGAACTTGAAAGGGAGAAAACCAAGAATCTTCTTGAAAGAATTAGAGTCCTAGAGAGTGGAGAGAAAGGTCAAGAGGACTACTATACTAACTCCACTAGTCATAAAATTTACAAGAAAATTGCAAAAGGGGACGGTTCAAAAGTGTGTGATCCCCAAAAGATGAAGCAAAACAAAATCCAACGTCCCAACAAGAAGTACTACCTTGGTACTTACTATAGGACGTGCAGGTACTGTGGACAAGGAGACCACTTCAAATATGACTGTGTGAAACTAAAAGAAGATATTGCAAGTGGCAAAGTTGCTAAGACTAAAAATGAAAATGCTGAGTCCGTTCCCAAAGCTAATCCTAGGCGTCCTAGACCTTCTAGGAGTTCTTTCTGAAAACATGCCATTTTTAATGATGTTAATATTAATGACTATATGCCAGAACCAGAGTTCTATTGTTGTAATGAGCCAGGTAAGGAACACCTTGCCTGGGTCGCCAAAAACTAACTTTGTTTTGGCAGGTGGAAGTGAGAGGACGCCCATGGATCATTGATAGTGGCGCCTCAAATCATATGACAGGAAGCCAGATCCATCTCACTTTTATCCAAAGTAGTGCCACGGGAGGAACTGTCTCGTTTGGCAACAAGGGCAAGGGAAAGATCAAAGGAACGGGAACTGCTATTCTAAACCCGTCCATCAAAGCAACAAATGTAAGTCTTGTTGAAGGACTTGGCTTCAATCTCCTTAGCGTTTCCCAAATGTGTGATCAAGGTGAAAACCTATTCACATTTTACTCAAAGGAGTGCCTAGTCATCAACAAGAAGTCCAACAAAGTTGTTCTCAAAGGAGTTTGCAAGAACAATATCTATATCTTCAATCAAGAGTTCAAGCCTAAATCAGAATTGTGCCTATCTGCTTCAAATGAGGACGCTGATCTCTGGCATCGCCGACTTGGCCATGCTGGACCAAGCACAATCCTCAAGCTACACCAAAGAAATCTTGTGAAGGGACTTCCCCGAATTGATCTTGAGAAAGTTGAACAGTGCGAAGCCTATATCAAAGGGAAGCAAACAAGAACGTCTTTCAAATCTAAAAATGAAGTTAGCACGAAGAAGCCTTTGGAACTTCTCCACATGGATCTTTGTGGACCAATGAAGACGTTGAGATACGGTGGAAAGAGGGACATTTACGTTCTCGTAGATGATTTTTCTCGATTCACTTGGGTTCTTTTCTTGGTGTCAAAAGCAGATTGTTTCAATGCATTCAAAGTCTTCATCAAACAAGTGGAAGTTGCCCTTGAGACGCCTCTCAAAGCCATAAGATCAGACCATGGGACGGAGTTCCAGAATTCAGAGTTCCTGGCCTACTGTGATCAACATGGTGTCTCGCACAACTTCTCAGCTCCAAGGACTCCTCAACAAAATGGAGTTGTGGAAAGAAAGAACAGGACGTTGGAGGATATGGCAAGAAATATGCTCTTGGCAAATAGCGTTCCCAAGTACTTCTGGGCGGAAGCTATTGCTACAGCATGCTACATCATCAATCGTTCCATGATCCGTCCCTTGTTGAAAAAGACGTCCTATGAGTTGTTGAATGGAAGGAAGCCTCGCATTGATTATCTCAGAGTCTTTGGTTGCAAGTGCTTCGTTCACAACAATGATAAAGAAAAACTTGGAAAGTTTGATGCAAGGAGTGATGAAGCCATATTTCTTGGGTACTCTCTCACCAGCAAAGCATATAGAGTTTTCAACAAAAGGACTCTAAAGCTTGAGGAGAGTATTCATGTTGTGTTCAAGGAAAGTTCCTCTCACAAAGAAAAATCAAGTAAGAAAGAACGCTCCTCGTCACAACAGCAGGACGACTCTGAAGACGAAGTTGAAGATTGGTCCTCTGGAAAATACTATATTCCTAAGGACGCTACTCCAAATCCTGAAGAAGTCTCAGTGGACGTTCCTGGTGTTGTTCAAGGTGTTCCCTCTCGTAGTGAATCCTCAGTTCAACAAGATATGGGTGAATCAAGTCAACAAGGCGAGCAACGCCAAGGTGTGGACGCTCTCTTTGAGGGGGAACACACTGAGGACGATGCTCAAGATAATAGTGATGATTCTGATGAAGAGATTGATCCACGGTTTGCTCAATTGTTTCAAAGGGAGTCCCGCTTCTCTAAGGACCACCCAACTTCTCAGATTGTCTCAGATCCTTCTCAAGGAGTTCAAACAAGGTCAGCAGCAAGCAAGTCCCAGAGTGCTAATTTAGCGTTTTGTGCTTTCAATGCCTTTGTCTCTATGGTGGAACCAAAGAACATCAAGGAAGCACTCCAGGATGCTGACTGGATTCAAGCGATGCAAGAAGAACTCAACCAGTTTGAAAGGAACAAAGTTTGGACCCTCGTTCCTCGTCCCAAAGGCAAAAACATCATAGGGACGCGCTGGGTGTTCAGAAATAAGCTTGATGAAAGTGGACGTGTGTCAAGGAACAAGGCAAGACTGGTGGCTCAAGGATTCAAGCAAGAGAAAGGCATAGACTATGATGAGACCTTTGCTCCTATTGCTATAATTGAAGCCGTCCGTCTCCTCATTGCCTTTGCCGCGCACAAAGGATTCAAGTTATTTCAGATGGACGTCAAGACTGCCTTCTTCAATGGAAAATTGAAGGAGGAAGTGTACGTTGCTCAACCGTCTGGTTTCGAGGACGCCTCTCACCCAGATCATGTGTACTACTTAGACAAAGCGCTTTATGGACTCAAGCACGCCCCTTGTGCATGGTACGACAGGTTTGCGTCCTTTCTTTTGTCTCATGGGTACACTAGAGGTTCAATTGATAAAACTCTGTTCATAAAGAAAGTTGACAAGGACATTTTAATTGCCCAAGTCTATGTTGATGATATAGTCTTTGGTAGTACTAACATGAAACTTGTAGATGAGTTCAAGTCCTTAATGAGTAGTGAGTTTGAAATGTCCCTCATTGAAGAACTCAATTTCTTCTTGGGACTTCAAATCAACCAACTCAAGGAAGGGACGCGCATTCACCAACAAAAATATGTCCGTGAAATGCTTGAGAAGTACGGGATGAACACGTCCAAGCCTGTTGCAACCCCTTGTTCTCCAAATTCGCGTCTCTACGCAGATGAACAAGGAAAGGACGTTGATCAAAAGCTTTACAGAAGAATGATTGGTTCTTTGCTCTATTTGACCGCAAGCCGTCCCGACATCATGTTTGCCGTTTGCTTGTGTGCACGCTTCCAGGCAAATCCAAAGGAGTCCCACATGCAAGAAGTCAAGAGGATCTTTTGCTACCTCAAAGGACGCGACGATCTTTGTCTTTGGTACCCTAGGAAGACGTCCTTCAAGCTTGTTGGCTACTCGGACGCTGATTATGCTGGTCATGTGATTGATAGAAAAAGCACTTCAGGAATGGCACAGTTCCTTGGTTCATGCTTAGTCTCTTGGGGATCTAAGAAACAGAACTCTGTGGCGCTTTCAACTGCGGAAGCTGAGTACGTTGCTGCTCCCTCGTGCTGTTCACAAGTTATATGGATCAAATATCAACTGGAGGACTACGGTATCAATCTTGAAACTATTCCCATTCGCTGTGATAACACAAGTGCTATTGAAATTTCTAAGAATCCTGTTTTTCATTCACGCACAAAGCATATTCATATAAGACATCATTTCTTGCGTGATAATGTTGAACTATGACTCATTAGTATGGAGCATGTAAGGACTGAAGACCAAATAGTTGATATTTTCACTAAGGCGCTTGATAGACGTCCCTTTGAGCATCTCATGTTGCTCTTGGGGATGATAACTTTTAAGTAGCAAGTCCTGTTCTACTATTCCCTCAATGATTGGCTATGTTCAGTAGATTCTAAGTGTTTAAGGACTATTTTGCATTGAATTCATATTTGCAAGGATGCTAGTCTAAAACTTCACATGTTTGCTACTTTGGAACGCCATTCAAATTTTCTCTATTTGTCTTGAAAAGAGTATCCCTGATCACCCAACCCTCATTACAAGCCGAAATGATGGGAACTCTAAGCTTACCCTAGCCGAGAACTCTGCAAAAGCGTCCTATGAGCTTCATATTTTTCTTTTACGGGACGTACTTGCTTTGTTTTCAAATGGTTCGCAAGGTAATCACAAGGACGGTTGAATTGATCTTGATTTGCTTGAAGAGGAAAATTTTTGCTAAGTCTGAGAGAACGCCACTGGTTTGTAAAAGAGAACGCCAGTTCAGTTTTGAGAAGAAGTTGAAGAGTCAGAAATTTGAACTTTTGAAAGTGTAAACAGTGACCGTTGCTTTTGCTCAAATCTTAAGGGGGAAGTTATGCCACGTGTCGCACAGTAAAACAATGGTAATTACAGTTTGTGCCACCGCTTCCTCTATATAAGGCCAGAACAGTCGCTCTTAGAATTTATTGCGCTCAACTACTTCCTTGCTCTCACATTTGCTCTGACCTCTCTCTAGCATTCCGGCAACTTTCTCTCACTAAAACTCATCTGAATATGTCTCAAAGACTGATGAACGTGGCCGGATCTTCTACCGGCGGGAAGAGAAGAAGATTGGTGAAGTCCCACCATATAGAGAAGCCAAAACCTATCGTCCTTAATGAATCTCTGGTGGACTTCATCAACATGAAGCCAAAACCTTGTACAATCTGATAAGGGAACGCATGGATAGACCTGACGTGAAGGAGGACGCAATTAAGACAAGGAACTATGAGAAGTTCATCGAATGGTTCGTCATCTGAGGCCTCCACAACACGGACTATAAGGACTTACCGGGGAGGATGGACGATGTTCTTTTCTTTTCGCAGTTTGGTGGTGAGAATCTTGGTCCTTTACTTGATTTAATACCAGACTTGCACAACGCCGTCCTCCCTGAATTCCCCATGTACCCTAGGGACTCCTTAGCTTACAAAATGCTTAAAACCCGTGTGCCAAGTCCCTCTCCCCCTCCTCCTCAAGTCCCCACAGTCACAACAAAAAATTTGCTAAAGCGTCCAGCCCCATCTTCTCCTCTCTCCAAATCATCTCAACCATTCTCCTCATCCAAACCTACTGAAATAGTGGACAAGTTTCCACCCCACATCAAGGAAGGACGCTCCAAGAAAACTCATAACCCACGGCCCCTCAAAAAGGCCAAGCCTTCAAGCGTCCCCCCCTCTAAAAGCTCCACACAAAGGCCTATCTCCACAAAAAGGCCTTCCAACCTCTCCAAGGAATCCTCTCCCCCTCCTCAACCCATAACAATTGTCCAACTCCCCACTCTGCCTCCGTCCCCTCAACCTTCAAAGAAAAATGCCCTCATTCCTTTTCCTCCTAAACCTTATTCTCCCCTCAACCTTGCCTACTTCCCTTCTGCCCCGGCCCACATATCTCCACCTAAGGACCCCGAGACCCCCAGGTCCCGCCGTCCCTCCTCATAAAGTGGCCCGGAAGAGGTAGAGCAGCGTTCAACTCTTGAGCACACCTTTCGCAGACGCAAAGCTGGTGAAAAGCCTAAGGTGTTGCTAGCCAAGAACGCTCCAGAGCCCGAGCACATCTCCTCCTCCTCCTCTAGCTCATCTGAGAGCCAAAGAGGAACGCCTGCTCGTCAATCCTCCCCATTCATTGATGTCCTTGGAAACTCTAATGACGAGGCGGAAGGAGTCGAGAATGAACCTGCTGAAAAACAAGCTGAGGACGCTGGTGAGCACCAGGTTGCTCAAAAGGACGCCGAGCCCACCCTTTCTGACGAGCTCGAGCGTGATGCTCATGAAGTCCCTCCCTACAACCAATCCCTCCCTCTCCTAAATCCCCTCCCAACTCCTCAAGAAAACCCCTCCCCCTCAATCCAAACAGAATCCCACCAAGTCCCTGCGGACGCTGAGCCACAAACAGAAAATCAATCAGAGGCTCAGGACGCTGAGGGCACGTCCCAAGGCCAAGCTCCTTCTGATGCCGATCAAGCCACAACTGGTGGCAATAATGAAAATGAACAAGGCATAGAGAACGCTGCTGGCCAGGACGCTGATGAAAATGAGTCAGAGGGCTCTGCTGATGACAGTTCTTCTGATGGTTAGGACTCTGAGTCTCCCAAGGGTAAAAGAAAACGCAAGCCTGATGGCGCGCCCGTCAAAGTTCTCAGCCCTCTGATTTACTCCGAAGAATGGCTCTCCTCCTTCCAAGATGACAACGTACAAGAGTTTCTTAAGCTTCTAAGGTTTCAAGGCTGGTTGAACGTTGGGCCAGCGCCTGCATAAGTTGACAAAGAGCAGGTGAAAGCGTTCTACAGGGATCTGCGCTTCAAGTCTAAAGATGGCTCCCTTCACTTCAAGATCGATGGTGAGAAAGCCTCAGTTAATGAACGCCAGGTTCGTGCCTTCATGGGTCTCAACCCTCAAAAGCCCCCGTCCAACGCTCTAAGCTCCCTCCCGGAAGGTGGATTTGAGACAACTGATGAGGAACTGCCCTTGGTTGAAAAAGTGTTTCAGGGCAAAAGGCCATTTGGACTGAACAGGGTCGCTCATGTGTTGAGCAAGGTAGGCACCATTGCACATTATTTCATCTGTCGCGCCGTCCTTCCTAGGCAAGAGAAGCGTTCAATCGTTCAAACACATGACATCATTCTGATTGACGCTCTTCTAGAACGCCGCCCCATAAATCTTGCCAGAATAGCTATGCAACATATGGCTAAGTGTGGGAGGAAGAGACACGCCTTGTCGTACACAGGTCTGGTGAAGCTGATTCTCAAGTCCCAGAATGCTTACGATGAAAGTGCTCCCTCAGAAGAGCTTGGACTAAAATGGAACGCTAAGAAGGGACTGGTAGAGATAAGGCACAATGAAGAGTTGCCTTCCGTGCTAAAACAGTTAGAAGCTGAGGCTGAGGAAGCCAGGAAGAAGGCTGAGAAAGAACGCCTGGCAGCTGAAGCTGAAGAAGAACGTCTCGCTTCTATGTCTCAAGAGTTCGCTCAGGAAGATGAGCCAGCCGTCAACTTTGCAGTCCTTGATCAAGTGCTAATGGCTCCTTCTCCTCCTCCTCCAGAACGTCCTATGGACGCTCCCTCTTCAAGTTCAGGTCCAGTGCCTCGTTTTGCCCCTGCTAATCTTGCCCAGCATCCTCCTGCAGAACTCATGGGTGCTATTATGGACAACCAGTGCCTAATCTTCTCCGCCCTCAAAGACTTGTCCTCTGCATTCTCTAAGTCGGCTGAACTTCATGAAAAACTTCTAAAGTTTTATCAAGACCAGAGCCGTCCTCAGTGACTGCCGTCCTCCATCTTCAATCCATCATTATTTTGCTTTTGCTTCTTTTATTTCAAACACTAAGTTCTTGGTTTGTAATAACCGTCCTCTGACGTCTCTCATTTTGGTGGTGTTTTAGTAGTTAATTTCCCTTGTAAATAAGTGTTTTTCATTCCTTTCTTTGATTAGTTTCGTTCCTTTTTAGCTTAGTTCCCGGTTTTCTTCAAGATTCGGAAACTATGCGAGTTTGTTATGTTTTGTAGGTAAAATGGCTCGTTTGAGGATATTTTGGAGGAGCATCTAAGGAGGAGCTAAGCAAGGGAGCTAAGGAACGGAAGAGCCATGCAAAGAATGAAGAGGGATTCAAGGAAAACCAAGAAGAGACAAGGATCGAGGCCCAGGATCGAGTTACCACAAGGTCGGGCCCGAGATCGAGCACCAGAGTACAGGACCGACGTTCCCAACGTCGGACCCGAGGTTGCCCCGTGTCGGTCCGAGTCGGCAAACGTGAAGATTAGGCTCCAAGGCACAAATGTTGTGATCTTCCAATTTTGCCCTTCTTCTAATTTGGAATTCCTTCGTCCCCAATCAAGAGAAGAGGATAATTAGAGGTGATTAGAGAGGATAAAAGGAACAAACACACACACACACACCAAAAATCACTCTCAAAGGCTCAAGGAAGACTTGGAGAGCAAGGAGAAGAAAGGAGGAGGAGAAGAGGAGGAAATCGGTGGAGCTAGAGAGGAGATTAGTGAGTTTGTACTTGTTTTGCTTTGGATTTAGTAGAATTAAGACTTGGATCTTGTGAACCACTTTGGATTTGAATGCAATTTGAGTTAGATTTGAGATTGATGATTGAGACTTGTTGCTTTTCCATTTGATTGCTTTGTACTCTTACTTAATGGAGTAGATTCCATAGTCTTGGGCTATGGGGGAAACCCCTAGCTAGGATTGGGTAGGAACCCCCAATTCCATAGCCTTGAGTGCTTGATCTACGAATCCTCTCTACATTGAGCTTCAATTCTCTTGTGGAAACAAGGGACCTAGGGCTTGTGATTGGTAAGAGTAAGCGAAAGTCATCTCTAGCCCATCACTAGACCTAGCATCGAAGGAGAGTGAAAACTCCCTTGGGTCGAAGTGTAGAGTGGAGGGATCGAAGGCTAGCAACCTCGATCTAACAAGGATCAACACTTATTGGCTGAATTGGGGTGGAATTACCCAAGTCTAGTTAAAGGAGGAACCCAAAAACCCAAGACCGATCTACTATTTGAGCAAGACCGAGTTTCCCAGTACCTCGGGCCCGACATTGTGTAAGTCGGTCCCGGCCAATCTGACCTCGATCCACCCTCGGACCGAAGTGACCTGTGTCGGTCCGAGGTGATTTCCCTTGTTTTTCCTCGTTTTGCCTTTCTTTTATCTCTTTTTCGTCTTTTGGGTACTCTCAACGCACGAACTCCCGTGTGTTCGACACCCTACCTCTCTACTACAATTGAGGTTCGGTTTATAAATTTAAATTTTGACCACCACACCCGGACCGATCAGAATTTTGGCGCCGTTGCCGGGGAGTTCTACCTGTTTGAGGTACCCATCTTTTGTTGAGTCTTTGATTTGGTAGTGATTTGGGTGAGGGACTAGCCCAAGCCCCTTGTTTGTTTTGATTCGGTTTTGTTTGTGTCTTTGGTTATAGGTGTATGCGAGCTCGTTCCGTCCGAGGAACACTTGGACTCGATTTTGTGTGTGACCCGGAGAGTATTCTAAAGCAAGCCCGAAAGAAGAAGAGGATGGCGGACCAAGCCCGTGATGAGGAGGTCGAGAGGATGAAAGCCGACATGGCTCGTATGCAACTTGAAATGGCGAACCGAGATGCCGAGGCCCGTAGAGAGCGCGAGCAAAGGATGAGATTGGAGGCTCATATCAACACCCAACCCCGGAATGCTAGACAATATATGCATCCGGAGTTGAAGGTGCCGGAACCGGCCATCGTCTTGCCGGAGGTGTCAAAGAATTTTGAGATCAAAACTCAATTTATCTCACTCATCAAGAGAGAGCAATTCCAAGGGAGACCGAATGAGTGCCCGATCGAGCATGTGAAGCAATTCAAAGACCTATGTGAGACCATCTCGACGGATGATGAGACACTTGAGTACGTGCTACTCAAGGCTTCAAGTTGTCTTTAGGAGGCAAGGCATTGCATTGGTTGGAGAGGCAAGCACCTCGATCCATCACAACATGGAGGGCTCTCAACGAAGCATTCTTGATGAAGTTCTTCCCGCCCACCAAGACGACGGAGCTTAGAAGGAAGATAGCGAGCTTTCAACAAGGAGCTCACGAGCCACTCTTCGAGGCTTGGGATCGGTTCAAAGAGATGTTGAGGGCATGTCCAACGCATGGGCAACAACCTTATGTCCTTCAAGACATTTTCTTCCAAGGAATCAACCCCGCCACCAAGGATAAATTGAACCTTCATACCGATTGTGGGTTCATTGACTTGCCTCCGGAGCAAGCGTGGGAGTTGCTAGACAAGCTCTCCGATTATGAAGCCATGTATGAAGTAAACCAAGTAAACAAGGAAGCAAGAATCCATGGAGACGGTCCGAAGAGGCTCTACGATCCAAAGAGTGAAGAGGTGGATAAAGATGTGAAGATCCAATTCCTAGAGGATGAGTTGAACAAGATGAGGAGGAAGATGGGTCATCTCCAACAAAACACAAGAGCTTGTGAAGAGTGTGGTTCTTTGAAGCATGGAGCCCAAGAGTGCCCAAATGAGCGCCAAGTTCGATTGGCCGAGCAAATTGAGGAGGCTCATTATGTTCAAAGGAATTTCGGAGGGAGAGCCAATTTCAACAATGGAGGAAGGTGGAACCAAGGCCAAGCTAGTGGCTACAACAACAACTTCAACCAAAACGAGCCAAGGGCCCAACCACCACCATACCGACCTCCGGGTTTCTATGAGCAAACTCCACAATGGGCACAAGAGATGAGAGGCGAGTTCAAGGAATTGAAGAATCAATTCACCAACGTTGAGAGAAGAGTTGATGAAATGGGTGCCCAATTCAAAGAGTTTGGTGTTTGGAGAAGACAAGTGGACAACCAATTTGTTCACATGGCGAATCAACTTCCAAGAGAGGAAGGGAGACTCCCGGGCCGACCCGAGGAGAATCCCCGTGCTCAACAACAACAAAACGAAGTTTGAGCCATAGGATTGAGGAGTGGACGGAGTTTGCCTGAGCCACAAGTTCCAAGAACAAGAAAAGAAGGTCGGACCGAGGTTCCCAGCACCTCGGGCCCGACGTGCCCAGACGTCGATCCAGTAGACGGAGGAGGTCCCCTGAGTTGGACCGAGGTTGAGCATCACTCGGGCCCGACATGCCCTGAAGTCGGCCCGACGTGCCCAGAAATTCCCTGCACCAGGACCGAGGTTCTTGAAGTCGGTCCCGAGGTCACTCCGAAGTCGGTCCAAGCTAAAAATGTTGAGAGAGATCAAGATCGATCCAAGGAGGTGGATTCAAGCAAGAAGCAAGGTGTCACAACTCTTCCATATCCATTGAAGAAGCCCAAGGAGATTGTTGAGGGCAAGTTCAAGCGGTTCTTAAAGCTTTTGCAAGGCATGAACATCACCATCCCATTTACCGATGCTCTAAGTGAGATGTCATCCTATGCAAAGTTCTTGAAGAAAATCTTGAGCAAGAAGAGGTCAATTGTTGAGATGCAAGATGAGGTGAAGATCATAGAGCTACCTCAAAAGCTAGGTGATCCCGGAAGATTTTCCATCACCATGGGGATTGGATCCCAAAACTTTAAAGCTCTTTGTGATTTAGGAGCAAGCATATCAGTTATGCCCATGAGCATATGGAGAAGGGCTAACCTCGGAGATATGGAACCGGTTGATATGAGTGTTACTATGGCCGATGGTTCATCAACAAAGGCCACCGGAATTCTAGATGACGTCCCGGTTAGAGTTGGGAGGTATTTTGTGCCCGATGATTTTGTGATCCTTGACATGAAAGAAGATCCGATGGTGCCCATTATTTTCGGAAGGTCGTTTCTAGCTATGGCGGGTGCCAAATTCGATGTGAGAAATGGGAAAGTGACTTTCGAGATTGGCGAGGAAAAAGTGGAGTTCCATTTCAACAAGGCCCTTAATGAACCGGATGCGTTGGCGATTTTGAAGCTAGAGGAAAGTGCCAAGCGCAAGAGAGAGGAGTTGGAATCCACAAGAGAGGAAGAAGCACCATTGAGAGACCATGACATGGTCAATGTTCAAGTCCATGAAGAGTCAAAAGATGGAGATAGCCTACCAATCCATGAAGAGTATCCTACTCTATATCCTTTTGATGTGGGAGACTCTTACATTTGTTTAAGTGATTTGAAAGAGGATCTAGAGGATGATTACCTTTGCTTGACAGATTTGCAAGAAGAATTAAGTTATAATGTCATTGAGTCTCCTAGAAATTCTTTAGATTTTTGTGGTGTAGGTAATGAAGAGCAAGTTGAGAAGATGCAAGAGATGCCAACCTACACTTTGGAGGAGAAGAATGATGGAGAATTTGGAGGCCACACTTTCATCAAACACAAATGGTGGCACTTTGGTTATGAGGAGTGTGGAGATGGATATGACAAGGATGATCAATTCACCGTTTTTCACCCTCCTTGAAGGGTAGAGGTTAGAAGTCAAGCTAGTGACTTAAAAGAAGCGCTCCTCGGGAGGCAACCCGGGTTTAGTAGGTTCATTTTCGTAGTTTCTAATTTGTTTATCTTTGCCTTAGCTTAGTTTCTTTCTAATCTCTTCTTTAGCATGTATTTTGTGGAAACGTGTGTTATATGAGCTTCTTGATTGTGTGTGGTATTTGTGGAAATGATGCAAAGACTTGTGGGTAGAAAGTTGCCAAGACAAGGGATTTTTAGGAAGCCAAAACGGGTAGGACCGAGGTACCCAGTACCTCGGGCCCGAGGTCCCCAACGTCGGTCCTGTATTGACGGTCCACTTTGGACTTGACTTTGTGGAAATTCCTATTATGCCCTTCTGACCTAACTTTGTCTTCTACCCCATTTAAGCTCTCTTTCCCATACCAAACACCCATCACCCCCATAACTACCTTCCCAAAATACCAAATCCCCTTCAAAACCCCCAAATCGATCCATCACTCCACCATACTCGAACCTAAGCCAATCCCACCACAAATCTCGATCCATACCCCTAGCATCCTCAAGCATTGATCCAAAGGCCAAAAATCCCAACAAAATCCCATAGATCTTCATCTCTCTTCTAGATCTAGAAGAGAAATTTGAGTTCTAAGAAGTTGATTGCTAGAAGTCTTTGTTTCTTCAACATTTGGTATGTGAATCTCAATCTCTACTTGATTCCTTGTGAATTTCATGCTTTCATTGCTAGATTTGAGATTTGCCATGATTGAGTGAGCTTAGACCTTGAGCATCCATGGTGATTTGCATGCATTGTGAAATTTGTGCTTAATTGTTGCTAAACCTACTTGGAACTTCGATTGATGATGAGAAATGGTTGATTTTGAGTTTTAAGAGCATGATAGAGTGTTTTATGGATGAAACGAGGTAGAGAAGTCGGATTAGAGTCGGTCCGAGGTACCCAGAACCTCGGGACCGATGTTGCATGTCGGTCCAAGACTTGGACCGAGGTTGAGAACCTCGGACCCGACGTCTTTTGTTCGTCGGTCCTATGCTTTTCGATTTTCTCTTGTGTGCACTTAGGGATCCATGAGCTTGAATGTTGGTTATAGCTTGTTTATCATGATATATCTTGTGGCTTGACCATTGTTATGAGATTCTTTGCTCACACATGTTGGATTTTGTGGATTGAGTGTCTTAAGAGCAAGTATGGGGTCATTTCCTTGCATGATGAGTTGTTTGTTGTGGAAGCTTGTGCTCTTGTTGTGATTGTATAGATTTTATCTTGGAGTTCTTGGCTTTGATTGTGTGTAGGTACCATGACTACTCGAGCATCTTCTTCAAGGATGGAGAAAGCAACAAGAAAGTCCAAGAAGTCGTCCAAAGGATGGACGATGTACGCTTCGAAGATGATGATGTAGCTCAAGAGTACGAGCGACTCATGGGTCTATCTCACCACACTCGGTGGTTAGATTGGGAGTCCATTAGAAAGATGTGCATGGAAGAGGCTCTTATTCGGTGCTACTCTCACATTGGGGTCAACGTCTTGCTAAGGTGGAACAACACTCACTATCCCGCCTTGACGTCCGAGTTCATGGCGTCATTCAAGTGCACATATGAAGGAGTCGAGAGTGAAGGCATGATCTCCTTCCAAATGGGCAACGAGTTGCATGAGCTCTCTCTCCGGAACTTGGCGCACTACCTTGGATTTCCATTTCCGAGAGAAGAGGCCTATGCTGATAATAAGAAGGTAGACTATCTTTGGAGGTTTGTAGCCGGAAGAAGTGAGATGAGGAAAGGCGCATCGACAAATGAGATAGCAAATCCACTCTTCCGAGTCATGATCCGAGCCTTGGGTTGTTCCATCTTTGCTAGGCATGAATTGAGCAAGCCAATGAAGGAGGAGGCCATGCTACTCTATGAGATGTTGTTTAAGAATGAGAAGCCAATGAACCTCACATGGGAATGGATGAAGATGGTGAGGGATTTCCAAAGTTCTTCATGGATCTATTTTGGAGGCATGATAGCCCGCTTGGCTCATCGTCTTGAGGTGGACTTGTCTACCTACACGCCGGCCCCAAATGGTGTGGAGTTCATGGACCTTAAGTACTTCAAGAAGGCCAACATTATCAAAGAGAAGCAAGTGACCGGTGCCACCACATACCTAGCCCCACACTCCAACTTCGACAAGGTGCACATTCCCTTGGGGCCACGTCTCTTCAACCTCACAAGCTACTACAATTGGTTCCAAGTATGGGTGGGCAAGGAGAATCCATATGGAGAGCCAGAGGGGACACTTGAATGTAGGAGACAAGCACAACACATTCGTTTCACTACTCCTCAAGCTTCCCCGGACACCGAAGAAGAGGAACCCAACCAATATGAGTTCGTGAGAAGAGATGACATGGATGTGGACTTGCCTAGAGAAGGAGAAGAAGAAGAAGAGGGTGGTTACCACAATTTGCTCACCGACCACGCACCAACACTACTAGACCGAGGTGCATCCCATGTCGGGCCCGACATTCATCAACGTCGGTCCGACATCTTTTTGCCCGATCCGGTCCCTAGCCAATTCGAGAGGGGTGAGGGAAGTGGAGCAAGACAAGAACCATCAAGCTATGGAGGATATGAAGGGTATGCCCAATGGTATGGGCCCGGAATGGTGTTCCCCGAGCCTCAACAATCGGTGGACATGAACTTCTTGGCCAACCAATTGTCGCATCTCCAACTACAACAATCTACCATGCTACAAGAGGCACACCAACTCAACCTTCAACAACAACACCTCAACTTCCAACAACAACAACTTTTCCACCACCAAGAAGACTTCCAAGCTCAATTTGAAGAGGTGAACCGCAACATTGCCTACACTAGACGTGATGTGGACGACTTGAGGGCGGCCGAGGACCAAAGATGGAACGTCCAAGAAAGTTTCAATGCATGGATGACCGGGAACTTCTCATCCCGTGAAGATCAATGGACGCATCCCGCACCACAAATTCAACCGCCAAGTCAAGACCCTTTCCACGACCAAGTGTATGAACGAGAGCGGCACGCACGGCTTCAAAGGAGACGCCGTCAAGGACACCCACCGAACTAAGCCTCAACAAGTCATTCAAGAATAAGGAATTGTTAGCTTTCTCTACTCTTCTCTTTACTTTTGAGTTTTGATTTCTTTTGATGAGGACATCAAAATTTTAAGTATGGGGTGGGTTAGTAGTTCATAGTTCCATGTGTAGTTTCATATGTTTGTGATTGTTTTGTTAAGGGATGTTTCATTTTGGGATAGTGGCATGATATGTTGAATGAATGATGATTGAATTTTATGGCATGAATGGATGAGTTTGTTTGTTTTGTGTTTGAGAAATTTTTGCAAAAAAAAAAAATCCCTAAAAATTCGAAAATTGTGTGAAAATGTCAAAAAGATTTTGTTTTGGACTAGGAATTCCCATCTTATATGTCCATATGAGAGCTAATGATGATGTGAGCATGTAAATTCCTTTGCATATTTTTGGATAGTTTAGCCTCTAAATGGATGTTGCTTTTGATGTGATATGATGGCTTGCATGTTTTTATTGAGCACATGAGTTCTTGGATGAGTTTTGATGCAACTAAGCTAGAGTGACTCTTGTGAGATGAGTTTTGGCCATTTTAGGGATGCTTGTTCATGATTGCATATCCCTCATTTTCTTGTGTGAATTAGCTCATGCATGCTTAGTAAAACTTGCTATTGAGGTGTTTATCTATTTTCCAAGGCCAATATGAGATTTGTTCTATGCTTTGTCACATTGATTTGAACTTTGTTTCATTTAGTCACAAAATCTTCCATATCCTACCTTGAAGATAAACCGTTGCTTGTAGCCCCGTTTTAGCCTAACCTTTGTTTGAAACTCCTCAAAAATATGATTCCTAGCCTATATGACTTGACCCTTATGGGATTGGACTTTAGTGAGAGGTTTGAAGAATATTTGGAGAGTTGAGATTCTCTTTGGTAAAGGGCAAGAAATGGAGTATAAACCAAGTGGGTAGTGCATCATTGAAGTGGAAAGAAAGAAAGAAATGTTGGAAAAAAGTAGTGGATTGAAAGCAAAGTGCTTAAGTGTAGAGAAAAGGGCACCGACCGAGTTAAAGTGCACATCGGGCCCGATGTATAGTGCAAGTCGATCCTAGTGGAAAAAGTGTAAAAAAAAAAATAACAAAAAGTGTAGTGCAAAGATGAAGTGGGATGTTAAGTGAAAGTTGTGGGTTGAAAAAGAAAAGAAGAAAAATCAAAGTCTTTTGGATGAGAGTGAAAGTTGAAAGTGGAATGATTTGGTGAGTTTGGTGAGAGACTAGAAAGTTCAATCCCCATTGTAAGCACCACAAGACCAAAATGATTCCCACCTTGAGAAATACCAAAAGCCCCATTACAACCCGGCCGAATGGAACCTCTTTGAGGACCTCCATTGAGCCAAGTTCATATTCTTTGTGTGCATTGTAATAGTCATCTCTAGGTGGAGGAATTGGTGATATTAGCTTCAATAGTAAAGCCTTTACTTGCATGTTTTATGAGTTCGAGTGTTCATTGCTAAACCTAAACACATGATGAGTGATACACATTTCTATATCCCTAAAGTGAGGCTTGGTTGCATTAGTCTTTATTCTTTGAACACTTGATCATGTGTGATGATGTAATCTTGCTAGCATATCTATCACTTGTGCTTGATTGATTTTTCATATGAGGCTTTACTTGAAGATTGTGCTTCGGTCTTGCTTACATTGTTATTGCTTGAGGACAAGCAAGTTTAAGTATGGGGTATTCTGACGTCTCCCATTTTGGTGGTGTTTTAGTAGTTAATTTCCCTTGTAAATAAGTGTTTTTCATTCCTTTCTTTGATTAGTTTCGTTCCTTTTTAGCTTAGTTCCCGGTTTTCTTCAAGATTCGGAAACTATGCGAGTTTGTTATGTTTTGTAGGTAAAATGGCTCGTTTGAGGATATTTTGGAGGAGCATCTAAGGAGGAGCTAAGCAAGGGAGCTAAGGAACGGAAGAGCCATGCAAAGAATGAAGAGGGATTCAAGGAAAACCAAGAAGAGACAAGGATCGAGGCCCAAGATCGAGTTACCACAAGGTCGGGCCCGAGATCGAGCACCAGAGTACAAGACCGACGTTCCCAACGTCGGGCCCGAGGTTGCCCCGTGTCGGTCCGAGTCGGCAAACGTGAAGATTAGGCTCCAAGGCACAAATGTTGTGATCTTCCAATTTTGCCCTTCTTCTAATTTGGAATTCCTTGGTCCCCAATCAAGAGAAGAGGATAATTAGAGGTGATTAGAGAGGATAAAAGGAACAAACACACACACACACACACACACCAAAAATCACTCTCAAAGGCTCAAGGAAGACTTGGAGAGCAAGGAGAAGAAAGGGGGAGGAGAAGAGGAGGAAATCGGTGGAGCTAGAGAGGAGATTAGTGAGTTTGTACTTGTTTTGCTTTGGGTTTAGTAGAATTAAGACTTGGATCTTGTGAACCACTTTGGATTTGAATGCAATTTGAGTTTGATTTGAGATTGATGATTGAGACTTGCTTGCTTTTCCATTTGATTGCTTTGTACTCTTACTTAATGGAGTAGATTCCATAGTCTTGGGCTATGGGGGAAACCCCTAGCTAGGATTGGGTAGGAACCCCCAATTCCATAGCCTTGAGTGCTTGATCTATGAATCCTCTCTACATTGAGCTTCAATTCTCTTGTGGAAACAAGGGACCTAGGGCTTGTGATTGGTAAGAGTAAGCGAAAGTGATCTCTAGCCCATCACTAGACCTAGCATCGAAGGAGAGTGAAAACTCCCTTGGGTCGAAGTGTAGAGTGGAGGGATCGAAGGCTAGCAACCTCGATCTAACAAGGATCAACACTTATTGGTTGAGTTGGGGTGGAATTACCCAAGTCTAGTTAAGGGAGGAACCCAAAAACCCAAGACCGATCTACTATTTGAGCAAGACCGAGTTTCCCAGTACCTCGGGCCCGACGTCGTGTAAGTCGGTCCCGGCCAATCTGACCTCGATCCACCCTCGGACCGAAGTGACCTGTGTCGGTCCGAGATGATTTCCCTTGTTTTTCCTCGTTTTGCCTTTCTTTTATCTCTTTTTAGTCTTTCGGGTACCCTCAACGCACGAACTCCCCTGTGTTCGACACCCTACCTCTCTACTACAATTGAGGTTCGGTTTATAAATTTAAATTTTGACCACCACACCCGGACTGATCATACTCTAACTTTTGTTTGAATGGCAATTCAATGTTTGTGTGCATGTGTTTGTTTAAGCGTTCCACTACTTTTAGTTGTGTGTTTGTGCTAACGTCCTTATCACTTGTTATCCTTTTCGATGATGCCAAAAGGGGGAAGTGTAGTTTTGCAGAGATGCGCTATAAAATAGTTATCTAGAATAAGTAAGTGTTAAGGGGGAACTATTAAGTGAAAGGTCTAAGGAACGCCCATGCTAGAATAAAAGAGGACGCTTAGAAAGCATTTCTAGGACGCGACTCTCTCCTTAAAATCCAAATGTTAGAAAATCAAAGAATGAAAACTTGTGCTTATTGAAATTTTCTCTAAGTGTTAAAGGACGCTTCTAAGTTTTCATGCATACTAAGTTCCATTG
The DNA here is from genome assembly GCA_963924305.1 of Polygonum maritimum. NCBI lineage: Eukaryota > Viridiplantae > Streptophyta > Magnoliopsida > Caryophyllales > Polygonaceae > Polygonum > Polygonum maritimum. The sequence continues at coordinate 25,039,913 of OZ002729.1, forward strand.
TCAAAACTATTTTGATGAAGAGTTTGTCATCATCAAAAAGGGGGAAATTATTGGGACGCTATCAAGGACGCTTGCGTACTTGTTAGTGTACCACACAACCGTCCCTTAGTTTTGATATGACAAACTCACTTTGATTCTAATGAAATTGTCCAAGTGTTCAGGAATGCCAGTGACAAAAGGAGAACAAGTGTGTATGGGCGTCCCCTAGGCTTAGGGACGCTAGCTAACAGGAAGTAAGGACCAGCTAGAGACTACTTGAGCAAGGACGGAGTCCCAAGCAAGTAGGAACGCAAGAAAGGAGTCCTTACTCACTAGCCGACACGATGACATCACTCGACAATATTTGATCATCCAAGGACACGTGGAGACCGATCCTGTAGCGGAGTCCAACACTACGTGGTGGACGATCCTGTTGCAAAGTTCATCATACACATCTGGATACAGGAAGCTTCCTCATCACCGCCCTACTACGTGGAGGAAGATCCTGTAGCCACGTCCACGAAGGGCATGATCGTCCCAGAGAAATGCCGCCCTTCCCCAAGTCCTATAAATACTCCAAGGCATTTATTGTGACGTTAACGCTTTCAGAGAATATTCAGAGAGAATCAGAGGAAAGCGACTCACTCAAGAACACGAAGAACTAACTCAAGAACTCAAGAACAGTGTTTAGACTTGTGTTAGATCGAGTGAGATTTTGTACCCAAACCACAAAACAGTTTGTAATCAGAAAAACCAAAAAGAGAGAGAGAGTTCTGCGAAGTACTGCAGAACGTAGTAATAGAGTCCTTTAGTAGATTGAACTAGCTTAAGTTGTAGGTTTAAAGGAGTTCTTTACAAGTGAACTTAGGAAAAAGCTAAGTATCAGAGAACTGTAAAGACTCGCCAGTACAACTGTAAGAACGTTCAATATAAAGGAAAGAACTATTCAAAAATCCTCCAAGGAGGTAGAGGTTTACAGTCAAGGACTACTTGGTCTTGAGTGGTTCCTCTATAATTCACTGCGTTCATTACTTACCTGTTTAGTACTTTATTCCGCTGCATTACTCAAGGACGCCCCTACTCCTCATAGGGACGCCTGGCCAAAGGACTCCTTTACCAAAGTAAAGGACGTCCCTTAGTACTAACGATCCAACAGCTCATGTAAGGGGATGATTGTGGCGACCTTCGACCACACCGAATATCCACTTTGGATTAGGGTTCCCTGGCTCTTTCTTCAAACGACAACCTACAATCTCAAACTTACAATCACACTTTTTTGACTTTGACATCCGAATTGGATTCGGTCTCCTTTATCTACGTGGACCGAACCTTTCACACACCATATTAACATGGTATGAATTTGTTGCCTTTCTTATCAATGTCATCGACAATTCCTTTCCTCTAGCTTTTACCCATTCATATAGCTCTTCTTTGCTATCCCACATTTCATCGGTACTAAAATTCTCTGAATAGTCTTTCCCCTAAAATTGAATTTATTCTTTTCAGAAAATTGTTTAAGCTAAAGTTAGAATGATGCAATCTTTAACAAATAATAAACATTAAAGAAATTATGATCCACTACGTAAATAAGGCCTACTAATTATGCATTTGATAATACTACATTGAAACCGAAATTCTCCTACGAATCTTATACGAATATCAAAATTTTAAACAAAATAAAAAACGTTCAACTTCTCCTAGTAACTATTTTGATATGATAATTGTCCTACGAATATCAGAATTTCATAGGAAATTAATTTAAAACTAACCATGAATTGACGTTTTGGACACCAATCACCGAATTCGACATCGAGACAAAAAACCAATTCGCAACGATATTCATCGCAACGATATTCATCATTAATTTAAAACAAATTCGATCCATCCAATTATCGTCTTCTTCACTTCGAACCCAATCATTTTCTTCATCACTATCCTCACTATTTTGATACATTCTTGGATGAATATAGTGTGTGTGTGAGAGAGAGAGAGAGAGAGAGAGAGAGAGAGAGAGAGAGAGAGAGAGAGAGAGAGAGAGAGAGAGAGAGAGAGAGGTGTTTTGTTAGATGAGAAGTATTCGTCTTACGTATTTATGGGCTCGAATTTGGCCGTTGGAAAAATATGACCTTTAGTGTACCTATCTTAGGCGGACCAACAACGGTAACTTTTTCAAAAAAACAAAGGCAATGGTAATATACCGTTAGGGGCACCAGTGGTGTGCCTCTATAAGGTACAAGGTGTTGCCCCCGAACACTAATGTTTTTTCCCATTTTGTCCATGTATGCTTCCTTATCTAAGTCGCACCAAAATGCACTCTTACGGTAGAGGCACCATTTAGTGTATATATATATATATATATATATATATATATATATATATATATATATATATATATATAGCCAAAAAAATAGTGTAGAAATACACACAGCCTAATATTATTATGTAACAAAATTAACTTTGTCGTTGTTATAAAAGGTGGGAACATTGTACAGGTCATCAACTAGCAGTATAAAAATAAGAGTCTGTAGAAATTAACATGAAAACTGGGAAAAGCATGTTCCTTCCAATATTCACATGGGATAGCAAAGAAGAGCGCCAAACTGGGAAAAGCATGTTCCTTCCAATATTCACACATTCTTAATAAATCTCCCACACAAGTCCTAAAGCCGGTGCAACACAATGTGAGCGCCAAACTGGGGTTGAAGCGTTATCCTTGACGACGGAGCGTGAGTATAGGACGGTGAAAGTTGAAACGAGAAGCGTTGCAAAATCATTGCCAATGCCAGCTTGGTTTCTAGTAGGGAGAAGTTTTGGCCAATGCATATCCTTGGCCCCCAACCAAACGGAAAGAATGCATTGTTCCCTCCTGTAGCCTTCATAATCCCTTCGGCAAACCTCTCAGGTCTGAACTCCAATACGTCTTCGCCCCAAAGTTCACGATCTTGATGAACAAGCATGAGAGGCATACTGATGATGATACCTGCAGGTAGGCATAGCTTTCCAAGCTTGACATCATGTTTTGTCATTCGTGTTAATGAAACGACAGGTGTGTACAGTCTCAGAACCTCGTACACTATCATGGTCACCTGAAAAGTTAAAACAGTCACACCCTTAGCTATGAGCGTATGAGTTTTACATATAGTAGGGTTGAAAGGGGACGAATATGTATATAAAACCAATATTAGACAATATGTACAAGAGCACAGTATTTCATTTCCTTTTTCCCGTTTACTATACTTGTTCATGCAATTTGTTTTTAAAAATAGCAATATGTACTAAGCTACTCGTTGTTTAATATACTCAGTCAAATGGCTTCACACTCTTGCAAATATCCAGCTATTTGTCCTCATGCCAGACATCAGTTCCCAACTGAATGACATCTAGACTGATATAGCTAGCTACCCTTATCTACCCCATCCAGAATCTTCTCTTCTTGTGGATAAGAGTTTGTTCTGGTTTTCCTTTTCTCATAAGAAGTATATTGAGCTGAAATCCTCCAACACACTAAAGTCCCAGCTTAGGGAGCTAGGCTAGGCTCAAATTAGTTACACTTAAGGATATGCCCAAACTGGTCATATTCTTGATCCAATTTGAAAACTTGTATTCATAGTTATAAACATATTACTTTTCATTAAATCTAGTTATTTAGCATGAAACTCATCTAAGTTAATCTCCTGAGCAAACCTTGTCAAAAGAGGGTATTGCTCATTCTCAACTTAAGGATGTACTCTAACCATTACTTAACCCTCATCAGCTCACCATCTGTGTGACTCTGAACCGAATGTTGCACCACCTGCTTGATAAATTACATCAACAGATGATCTTTTCCTACAAATATCCTACCTCACTATCAAATCTGCATTTTGAAAATTCGGTTTTCGCTTTACCCATAATACTCTGATTTTTCTAGCTCCGATTTGATGCAAGTGCATCTCTAATTAAACTTTCACAAGAATAATGCATCCTTGAGCTAGAATAGTAGGATTATATATTACATTTAATTTTCGATCAAAACCACATATTGAAAACTCCAAACTGAACCTCAGTATATTAGGCTACTACTTCTAGCTTTGCCTGTATGATCAAACCTTGAGAATGCTTTTGAACAGTTTGGCCAACTTACAGAGGGCAGGAAGTGCTAGTTTTCTTTTCTAAAGGAACTTGTGTATGGATACATTTAAGGGATCTTATTATTCATTAATTTCATCTCTCTTTCAGTTAACATAGCAATGTAGGACAAAATTGCAAATAGACCTAGAGGTAAGTCAGTTGGATTTCTAAGAGAAAACTAACCTTCTTTAGCTGGTTCAATCCATCGAAGTTGGGCTTCCTTTCTCTGAAGGCTTCCAAGACCTCTTCCCGTGCTTGATTTTGCCACTCTTGATGCTTGCTTAACATAATGATTGTCCAAACCAGCAACACAGAGGTGGTCTCTTGGCCAGCAAAGTAGAACAATTTACACTCATCAATGACTTCTCTCATCGTCATGCCTACAACAGGCTGTTTCTTGTTATCATTCCTGATGTGCGTTTCAGACGGAAAAGCATTCTCCATTAGTGTTCCAAGCAAGTCTTCCCTTTCTGTGTCTTCACCGGCTTCCATTGCTTTCTTTCTCTTCTCAATAATTCCCATCAATAAAGCCCGTATTTCCCGATCCGCCTTCTTCATTCTCCTGTTTGCTTTGGTCGGCAGGAACCTACATACTCATACAACATTCAGCTGCAGTGTCTCTTACCGGTTTGTAATAATAAGCATGTCGATCAAACAGTACTAGTGAGTACTCAGCTGATTGAAGGATACACAATAAATATACCTCAGTCATGTAAGCCGACTGGAACATCTGGATGGTGAATTCAATCTGATCCGAAAGAAGTTCGAAAATCTTTCTTCCTTGGTCGAAACTACTACCGAAGGCAGCCCTGGAGATGACATCGGCAGTTAGCTTAACAAGGCAGGGCCACACATCAAGCTCAGCCGATCCCCTTTCATGTAGCATGCTGTCCCATGTGCTGATCATCTCAGCGCAGCTGGTGTGAAACGCAGGCAGCATCAGCTGTAGCATATATCCACGAATTTTCGGTTTGAGAAATCAACTAATTAATCCTTTGAAATCAATTAACCCTTTGATGGAGGGACAAACAAATTAAAAGACCTTGAGCTTCTCCATATGGAAAGCAGGGTTGAGCAATCTCCTATGCTTGGCCCATTTATCACCGTCGTAGAGGGCGAGTCCCGGAGCCAGCAATCTGACGGCCGGACTCGTCACAGGCTTTCCGAAGTCGGGCATTCTGGTGAAGACCTCCCTGATTAGTTCGGGCTGCGTGATGTACACCATCGGTACAGGACCCATCCAGGCATACGCGTGTTTCCCTGCACCCCCAAATCCAAATGGGATCGATTCCAGCTAGGTTAAACAGGCAACAAGAACTGCGAAACACTAGTATAGTACCGTGGCGGAGGAGGGTACGGTGGAGGTGGGGGATGACACGTGGAAGGATGTCGTTGGTGAAGGGGATGGGTGCGGAACGAGCTTGCATGCGCAGGGCTGCCAGGTCCTTGAGGTCGCCGAACAGGAGGCTGTAGGGGTTGCCGGAGAGGCCCTGTTTTGTGAGCAGCCTCTGCAGCCTCAGGGGCCGCAGCCACACCCACTCCGCTGCTCGCCAGCACGCCCACGCCGCCGCTGCCAACGCCAACAGTAGACACCAGGCCATCGTTTTGTTCCGATTTCTTGATTTTTCTTGGTAGCCGCTGCTTTTCCACGTTATGGATCCGAGTGTTTAGTGGTGGAAGGAGAGAAAAAGCGTGTGATGCCAATTTCACACGTATATGTCAATGATACGATGAGAGGGAGGCCAAGCCCAACCAGTGGATTGTGTGTGATTCCCTTACTTTTTTGGTACTCTATTTATTTTATTATTTGATCTGTATAAATCTGAGACAAAAGTCTTCCCAGAAAATTACGTCACGTGTCATATCTTTGATATAATAATCAACATGGTCTTTGTACGTATAAAAAAACACTAATCATAATAGAAAAATAAATATATATGATTTGATAAAAATAATCAGTTGGTCCTCCTCTATATAAATTAGGTAGTTAGTGCTTGTTTGGTTAAATGGATGAAGTATAATTCATGGAAATTAAATTCATGTGAATTAATTTCCTACAATTTCTAGTTCACATGAATTGATAAAATTTGTTTGGTTAACAATCTATTTTCTGGGAATTATGTGGGAAGAAAATCTTACCCACCCCATCCTAGGTAATTAAATTCCTATGAAATGTACGAAATTGAAAATCTAGGGAATTTAAAAATCATGGGATTTTCATTACAAAATTTTCAACCAAACATATATATTTTGGCAACTTCCTGGGATTTTCTAAATTCATGTGATTTCATTTAACAACCAAACAAGCATTTAGAATCTCATATAATATTATCCCGTAAAAATTGGCGAAAATTATGAATTATCCCACAAATTATGAATTATCCCTTACCAAGAATTAATAGTAATCTTCAGATAAATATTATTATTTAATAAAATGTGATATTTATCGTAAAGTAATTTTTGAACAAATCCAACTTATTTATATTATGAGTTGATTTATCTATTGGTAAAAAAACATTAATCATAGTACGAAGATACATATATATGATCCTATATTTTCAAGCCACCACATTGATTTTGGCCCCGCTTGATTAACAATTTTATATGTTTTATTTTTCTTAGTAATCTAATCTTTAATTTTGTTTTATTTTCTTACCCATCTAATATCTCTATTTGAAGGCATACTATTTATCTTTAAAATTTCCTTGATTATCTAATCTTTAATTTTTATCCTTTTCCTTACTCATCTAATATCTGTTGGATCGTTAGTATAACTGAGGGACGTCCTTTACTTCGGTAAAGGTGTCCTTTGGTCAGGCGTCCTTACGAGGAGTAAGGGCGTCCTTTAGTTGTGCAGCGGAATTCAAACTAAACAAGTGAAATAATGAACGTAGTGAATTATAGAGGAACCACTCAAGACCAAGTAGTCCTTGAGTTTAAACCTCTACCTGCTTGGAGGATTTTTGAATAGCTTCTTCCTTTATATTAAACGTCCTTACAGTTGTACTGACGAGTCCTTACAGTTCTCTGGCACTTAGCGTTCTTCCTAAGTAGACTAGTAAAGAACTCCTCTAAGCCTACAACTTAAGCGAGTTTAATCTTCTAAAGGACTACTATCCCTACGTCCTACAGTACTTCGTAGGACTCTCTCTTTCTTTTTGGGTTTTTTCTGAGTACAAACAAGTTGTGGTTTGGGTTACAATTCTCACTCGATATAGCACAAGTCTAGCACTATTCTTGAGAGTTCTTGAGCTAGTTTTTCGTGTTCTTGAGTGAGCCGCTTTCCTCTGATTCTCTCTGAATATTCTCTGAAAGCGTTAGCGTCACAATAAATGCCTTGGGCTATTTATAGGACTTGGGGAAGGGCATCATTCCTCTTCTGACGATCATGCCCTTCATGGACGTGGCTACAGGATCTTCCTCCACGTAGTATGGCGGTGATGAGGAAGCTTCTTGTATCCAGCTGTGTGTGATGGACTCCGCTACAGGATCTGCCGCCACGTGTTGATGAACTCTGCTACAGGATCGTCCGCCACGTAGTGTTGGACTCTGATACAGGATCGGTCTCCACGTGTCCTTGGATGATCAAATGTTGTCTAGTGATGTCATCATGTCGGCTAGTGAGTAAGGACACTTTGCTTGCGTTCCTACTTGCTTTGGGACTCCGTCCTTGCTCAAGTAGTCACTTGTTGGTCCTTACTTCCTGGTAGCTAGCGTCCCTAAGCCTAGGGAACGCTTCACACACTTGTTGTCCTTTTGTCATTTGGCGTTCCTGAACACTTGGACAAATTTATTAGAATCAAAGTGAGTTTGTCATATCAAAACTAAGGGACGGTTGTGTGGGCACACTATCAAGTACGCAAGCGTCCTTTATAGCGTCCCAACAATTTCCCCCGTTTTGATGATGACAAACTCTGCAGCAGAATAGTTTTGGCATTGGAACTTAGCATGCATGAAAACTTAGAAGCGTCCTCTAACACTTAGAGAAATTTCAGTAAGCAGTTTTCATTCTTTGATTCTCTAACTTTTGGATTTTAAGGAGAGAGAAGCGTCCTCTTTTATTCTAGCATGGCGTTCCTTAGACCTTTCACTTAATAGTTCCCCTTTAACACTTGCTTATTCTAGATAACTATTTTATAGCGCATCTCTGCAAAACTACACTTCCCCTTTTTGGCATCATCGAAAAGGATAACAAGTGATAAGGACGTTAGCACAAACACACAACTATATATAAGCAGTGGAACGCTTAAACAAACACATGCAAGCAAACAATTGAATTGTCATTCAAACAAAATTAGAGTACGGTTATTACAAACCAGAGCATATTGTTTGAAAATAAAAGAAGCGAAAGCAAAATAATGAGGGATAAAGAGGTGGGACGGCGATCACTGAGGGCGGCGGCTTTGATCTTGGTAGAACTTGAGAAGCTTCTTATGTAGTTCCGCAGATTTAGTGAATGTCGTTGACAAGTCCTTGAGAGACGAAAGAATCAGACACTGATTGTTCAAGATAGCTGCCATGAGTTCTGAGGGAGGATGTTGGTCAGGATGAGCTAGGGCTGGAATAGGCACGGGACCGGAGCTAGAAGAGGGAGCGTCCACAGGAGGTATAGAGGAAGGAGGAGAAGTAGCCAAAAGCATTTGATCAAGAGCTGTAAAGTTAACAGCGGGCTCTTCTTCGTGAACAGGCTCTTGATGCATTGAAGCAAGACGCTCTTGTTTAGCTTCCTGAGTGAGGTGTTCTTGCTCAGCTTCAGCCTCTAACTGCTTCTTGACAGAAGGCAGTTCCTCATTGTGCCTGATTTTGAGCAGTCCTCTTTTCTGATCCTAGTTGAGTCCCAGCGTTTCAGTTGGAGCAGAATCATCATAAGCATTTTGGGACTTGAGGATCAACTTGACGAGACCAGGGTACGGCAAAGCGTGTCGCTTCCTCCCACACTTAGCCATATGTTGCATTGCAATTCTGGCAAGGTTGATGGGGCGGCGGTCGAGAAAAGCGTCAAAATGATATCATGCGTTTGAACGACAGAACGCTTTTCTTGCCGAGGAATGACGGCGCGGCAGATAAAATAATGTGCAATAGCGCCAACTTTCCTCAACACATGAGCTACCCTGTCTGTCCCATAGGGTCTCTTTCCTTGGAAGACTCTCTCAATCATAGCCACTTCTTCATCGTCCGTCATTTCAAAACCATTCTCTGGAAGAGAACTTAGTGCATTGGACAGAGGCTTTTGAGTGCTAAGTCCCAAGAAGGCACGGACTTGACGTTCATTGACGGATGCTTTCTCATCGCCTATTTTGAAGTGTAGAGAGCCGTCCTTGGACTTGTAGCGCAGGCTTTTGTAGAAGGCTCGGACTTGTTCTTTATCGACCTCTGTAGGAGCAGGTCCGACGTTCAACCAGCCTTGAAACCTTAGAAGCGCAAGGAACTCTGTTACTTTCTCATCATTGAAGGACGAGAGCCACTCTTCTGAATAGACCAAGGGGCCTAAGACATTTACAGGCGCATCATCGTCCTTGCGCTTTTTCTTGCCCTTTGGGGACTCAGAGTCCTCATCATCAGAACTTTCATCCTCAGCATCAGCGTCCTCAGACTCTTTTTCAGCATCTTCCTTAGCAGAAGCGTCCTCAGTGCCTTGCTCATTTTCTCCATTGCCACCAGTTGCGGCTTGTTCGGTTTCTGAGGGAGCTCTGCCTTGGGACGTCTCGTCTGCGTTCTGAGCCTGTAATTGATTTTCTTGAGCAGGCTCAACGTCTGCAGGGACTTGACGGGATTCTGTTTGGATTGAGGGGGAGGGGATTTCTTGTGGAGGTGGGAGGGGATTGAGGATTGGAAGGGATTGGTCATAGGGGGGACTTCGTTAGCATCACGCTCAAGCTCATCATCCAGACTGAGCTCAGCGTTCCTTGGAGCGACCTGTTGCTCACCAGCTTCCTCAGCAACTTCAATAATTTCTGCCTCTTTTGCTACAGGAGCATTCTCAACACCATCTTCCTCGTCGTTAGAGTCCCCTGTGATATCAACGAATGGGGAGGACTCACCGGCAGGAGTTCCTTGGTTACTCTTCTCAGAAGAGCTAGAAGAGGAGGAACTGGAGGTGGAGATGTGCTCCGGCTCTGCAGCTTCCTTGACTAGCAGCACCTTAGGCTTTTCACCAGTTTTGCGGCGGCGAAAAGTGTACTCAAGAGTGGAACGCTGCTCAACGTCCTCTGGGCCACTTTCAGATGAAGGACGGCGGGACTTGGGAGTCTCGGGGTCCTTTGGTGGGGAAATGTGGGCAGGGGCAGAGGGGAAGTTGGCAAAATTTAGAGGGGAGGGGCAAAATTGTATGAGGGCGTTTTGTTTTGAGGGTTGAGGGGACGGTGGAGGAGTAGGGAGTTGGACGATCTTGAGAGCTTGTTGGGGAGGAGGAGTGGATTGCTTTGAGAGTTTAGAAGGGCCTTTTGTGGAGCTTGCCCTTTTAGAGGAGGGGACGGAAGATGACTTGGCCTTTTTGAGGGGCCTTGGGTCGTGAGTCTTTTTGGAGCGTCCCTCTTTTATATGAGGTGGAAACTTGTCCACGATCTTTATGGGTTTGGAGGAGGTTGGTTTGGTTGATTTTGAGAGAGGGGACGATGGAGCTGGACGTTTGGTTGGTAGGAGCTTTTTAGTGGTGATGGTGGAACTTGAGGAGGAGGGGGAGAGGGACTCGGCAAGCGGTTCTTTAACATTTGGAAAGCGGGGGAGTCCCTTGGGTACATGGGAAAGTCGGGAAGGACTTGGTTATGAAGATCAGGTATAAGGTCAAGAAGGTTACCAAGATGTTCTCCTCCGAACTGAGAGAAGAAAAGAACGTCCTCCATCCAGCCAGGCAAATCGTGGTAGATGTTTTTGTGGAGGCCATGGATGACAAAGCGTTCAATGAATTTCTCATAGTTCCTTGTCTTTTCAGCGTTCTGCTTTACATCTGGTTTTGCAATGCTTCCCTGATAAGCATATAGAGCGTTTTGGGCTTCTTATTGATGAAGTCCACTAGAGATTCATTGAGAGCAATTGGCTTGGGCTTCTCTATGGTGTGGGACTTCACCAACTTCCTCCTCTTACCGCCGGCAGAAGATCCGGCCACGTTCCCTAGTCTTTGAGACATTTTCTGATTGCTTTTAGAGAGAGAAAACTCGTCGGAAAGCTAGAGAGAAGTCAGAGCTGTTTGAGAGCAGGGAAGTTGTTGAAAGCAATAAATGAATGAGAGCGACTGTTGCATCCTTATATAGAGGAAGCGGTGGCACAAACTGTAATTACCACTGATTTTCTGTGCGACACGTGGCAAAACTTCCCCCTTAAGATTTGAGCAAGTACAACGGTCACTGTTCAAACTTTCAAAAGTTCAAATTTCTGACTCTTCAACTTCTTCTCAAAACTGAACTGGCGTCCTCTCTGACAAACCACTGGCGTCCACTCAAACTTAGCAAAAATTTACCTCTTCAAGCAAACCAATAACCTTGACAACCGTCCCTGTGATCACCTTGCGAACCATTTGAGAACAAAGCAAGTACGTCCCGTAAAAGAAAATATGAAGCTCATAGGACGCTTTTGCAAAGTTCTCGGCTAGGATAAGCTTAGAGTTCCCATTATTTCGGCTTATATTGAGGGTTGGGTGATCAGGGATACTCTTTTTAAGACAAATAGAGAAAATTTGAATGGCGTTCCAAAGTAGCAAACACATGAAGTTTTAGACTAGCGTCCTTGCAAATATGAATTCAATGCATAACAGTCCTTAAACACTTAGAATCTACTAAACATAGCCAATCATTGAGGGAATAGTAGAACGGGACTTGCTACTTAAAAGTTATCATCCCCAAGGGCAACCTTAGATGCTCATAGGGACGTCTATCAAGCGCCTTAGTGAAAATATCAGCTATTTGGTCTTCAGTCCTTACATGCTCCATACTAATAAGTCCTAGTTCAACATTATCACGCAAGAAATGATGCCTTATATGAATAGGGTTTGTGCGTGAATGAAAAACAAGATTCTTAGAAATTTCAATAGCACTTGTATTATCACAACGAATGGGAATAGTTTCAAGATTGTACCGTAGTCCTCAAGTTGATATTTGATCCAGATGACTTGTGAACAGCACGAGGCAGCAGCAACGTACTCAGCTTCCGCAGTTAAAAGCGCCACAGAGTTCTATTTCTTAGATCCCCAAGAGACTAAGAATGAACCAAGGAACTGTGCCATTCCTGAAGTGTTTTTCCTATCAATCACATGACCAGCATAATCAGCGTCAGAGTAGCCAACAAGCTTGAAGGACATCTTCCTAGGGTACCAAAGACAAAGATCATCGCGTTCCTTGAGGTGGCGAAAGATCCTCTTGACTTCTTGCATGTGGGACTCCTTTGGATTCGCCTGGAAACGTGCACACAAGCAAACAGCAAACATGATATCGGGACGGCTTGCGGTCAAGTAGAGTAAAGATCCAATCATTCCCCGGTATAGCTTTTGATCAACGTCCTTTTCTTGTTCATCTGCGTAAAGACGCGAATTTGGGGAACAAGGAGCAGCAACTGGTTTGGACGTGTTCATCCCGTACTTCTCAAGCATTTCACGGACATATTTTTGTTGATGAATACGCGTCCCTTCCTTGAGTTGGTTAATTTGTAGTCCCAAGAAGAAATTGAGTTCTCCAATGAGGGACATCTCAAACTCACTACTCATTAAGGACTTGAACTCATCTACAAGTTTCATGTTAGTACTACCAAAGACTATATCATCAACATAGACTTGGGCAATTAAAATGTCCTTGTGAACTTTCTTAATGAACAGACTTTTATCAATTGAACCTCTTGTGTATCCATGAGACAAAAGAAAGGACGCAAACCTGTCGTACCATACATGAGGGGCTTGCTTGAGTCCATAGAGAGCTTTGTCCAAGTAGTACACATGATCTGGGTTACAGGTGTCCTCGAAGCCAGGCGGCTGAGCAACATACACTTCCTCCTTCAGTTTTCTGTTGAGAAAGGCAGTCTTGACGTTCATCTGAAATAACTTGAATCCTTTGTGCGCGGTAAAGGCAATAAGGAGACGGACGGCCTCAATTCTACCAACAGGAGCAAAGGTCTCATCATAGTCTATTCCTTCCTCTTGCTTGAATCCTTGAGCCACCAGTCTTGCCTTGTTCCTTGACACACGTCCACTTTCATCAAGCTTATTTCTGAACACCCATCGCGTCCCTATGATGTTTTTGCCTTTGGGACGATGGACGAGGGTCCAAACTTTGTTCCTTTCAAACTGGTTAAGTTCTTCTTGCATTGCTTGAATCCAGTAAGCGTCCTGGAGTGCTTCCTTGATGTTCTTTGGTTCCACCATAGACATAAAGGCATTAAAAGCACAGAAGGCCAAATTTGCACTCTAAGACTTATTTGTAGCTGGCCTCGTTTGAACTCCTTGAGAAGGATCTGAGACAATCTGAGAAGTTGGGTGGTCCCTAGAGAAGCGGGACTCCCTTTGGAATAATTGAACAAATCTTGGATCAATATCTCCATCAGAATCATCACTATCATCTTGAGCATCGTCCTCAGTGTGTTCCCCCTCAGAGAGAGTGTCCACACCTTGGCGTTGCTCGCCTTGTTGACTTGATTCAGCCACATCTTGTTGAACTGGATATTCACTTCGAGAGGGAACTCCCTGAGTAACACTAGTAGCGTCCACTGAGACTTCTTCAGGATTTGGAGTGGCGTCCTTAGGAACATAGTACTTTCCAGAGGACCAATCTTCAACTTCGTCATCAGAGTCGTCCTGCTGTTGTGAAGAAGAGCGTTCTTTTTTACTTTGTTTTTCTTTGTGAGAAGAACTCTCTTTGAATACAACATGAATACTCTCCTCAAGCTTTAGAGTCCTTTTGTTGAAAACTCTATATGCTTTGCTGGTGAGAGAGTACCCAAGAAATATGGCTTCATCACTCCTTGCATCAAACTTTCCAAGTCTTTCTTTGTCATTGTTGTGAACAAAGCACTTGCATCCAAAAACTCTGAGATAGTCAATGCGAGGCTTCCTTCCATTTAACAACTCATAGGACGTCTTCTTCAGCAGCGGACGGATCATCGCACGATTGATGATGTAGCAAGCTGTAGCAATAGCTTCCGCCCAGAAGTACTTGGGAACGCCATTTGCTAGCAGCATAGTCCTTGCCATATCCTCAAGCGTCCTATTCTTTCTTTCCACAACTCCATTTTGTTGAGGAGTCCTTGGAGCTGAGAATTGTGCGAGACGCCATGTTGATCACAGTAGGCCAGGAACTCTGAGTTCTGGAACTCCGTTCCATGGTCTCATTGTATGGCTTTTAGAGGCGTCTCAAGGGCAACTTCCACTTGTTTGATGAAGACTTTGAACGCGTTGAAGCAATCTGCTTTTGACACCAAGAAAAGAACCCAAGTGAAACGAGAAAAATCATCTACGAGAACGTAAATGTACCTCTTTCCACCGTAGCTCAGCGTCTTCATTGGTCCACAACGATCCATATGGAGAAGTTCCAAAGGCTTCTTTGTACTGACTTCGTTCTTGGACTTGAAGGACGTTCTTGTTTGCTTCCCTTTGATACAGGCTTCGCACTGTTCAATTTTCTCAGGATCAATTCGGGGAAGTCCTTTCACAAGATTTCTTTGGTGTAGCTTAAGGATTGTACTTGGTCCAACATGGCCAAGGCGGCGATGCCAGAGGTCAGCGTCCTCCTTTGAAACAGATAAACACAACTCAGATTGAGGCTTGAACTCTTGATTGAAGATGTTGCGAACTCCTTTGAGAACAACTTTGCTTGATTTCTTGTTGATAACGAGGCACTCCTTTGAGTCAAATGTGACTAGGTTTTCACCTTGATCACACATTTGAGAGACGCTAAGGAGATTGAAGCCAAGTCCTTCAACAAGGCTAACGTTTGTTGCTTTGATGGACGGATTGAGAATGGCAGTTCCCGTCCCTTTAATCTTTCCCTTACCCTTGTTGCCAAATGAGACAGTTCCTCCCGTGGCACTACTTTGGATAGAAGTGAGATGGATCTGGCTTCCTGTCATATGATTTGAGGCGCCACTATCAATGATCCATGGGCGTCCCCTCACTTCCACCTGCCAAATAAAGTTAGTGTTTTGCGACCCAGGCAAAGTGTTCTTTACCTGGTTCGTTACAGTAATAGAACTCTGGTTCTGGCAAATAGTCATTCAAATTAACATCATTTGAAATAGCATGCTTTCGGAAAGAATTCCTAGAACGTCTAGGACGCCTAGGATTAGCCTTAGGGACGGACTTATCATTTTCAATGTTAGTCCTAGCAGCTTTTCCACTTTCAAAATCTTCCTTGAGTTTTAAACAATCATATTTGAAGTGGTCTCCTTGTCCACAGTACCAGCACGTCCTATAGTTAGTACCAAGGTAGTACTTCTTATTAGGACGTTGGATTTTGTTCTCTTTCATCCTTTGAGGGTTACGGACTTTAGAACCTTCCCCCTTAGCAATTTTCTTATAGATACTATGACTAGTGGAGTTAGTGTATTAGTCCTCTTGACCTTTCTCTCCCCTCTCTAGGACTCTAATTCTCTCAAGAAGATTCTTGGTTTCTCCCTTTCAAGTTCAAGTTCTGAAGTTTTGCTTGCCTCAAAGTCGCTAGGTAGAGAGTTCCTAGTGTCAGACTCATAACCTAGTCCTCTCTTGGCTGGGACAAAAACCATTGGTCTAACTTCCTCAATGATAGGATTCTTTCCCAACACCTTCACTTCTTCCCTAAGCTTAGCGTTCTCTAGTTTAAGACACATCACTTCGGTTTTTAGGGATTTGCTTTCTTCACATGAGGACTCTAGTTGCAAAGACACTATAGCACAGTTCTCACATTCAACCATAATATTTTCAGTTTCAAGTTCAAGTTCATCCATTCTTTGTTTCATTGCAAGACTTTCTTCCATGATTTTACCAATGAGTTTGATAAGCTTTGATTTTGAACATCTTTCTAAGGAATTCATCATGGATTCATGTGTTACCTCTGGTTCCGTCTCTGAGGCGTCCTCTTCAACAGTTGAAGCGTCCTCCATGGCCATGTACGCCACTTGTTCATCAAGTTCTGAGGCGTCCTCGATAGCCATGTACGCCGCTTGTTCGTCAGGTTCTTCATCATCAGAACTAACATTATCCCATGCAGCTGAGCACGCTCCAAAGAGAGCTTTTGTCTTCATTTCCTTTGAGGACATTCCTGTAGTACACTTCTTGGCAAAATGTCCTTTCTTGTTACATTTGTAGCAAGTAAGTTCTTTCGTTTCTGCCTTTGTGTACTTGGGACTTTCCTTCTTGTATGGCATCTTGTGTTTGTTAAAGTATTTGCTCCTTTTACCATAGATGCGGAGAGCCTTGTGCAGAAGAGTAAGTTCTTCCTCTTCATCAAGCTCTTCCTTTGACTTGCTTTCTTTTTCTTTAACGCTTGGACGCGCATCTTCTCACGATTCTCGTTCTTGTTGGCTTCCACCATCAAAGCAAGTTCTCTTTGGCGACGCAAATACTCAGCGTACTCTGGTGTTGTTGTTGCCAAAGCAAGGTCTGTTTGTGGATTCCATCCTAGCTCAGCCATGTCAGAGTTCCTTCTTGCTTCATACTGCCTTAGCTTCCCATAGATCTCTTCCATATCAAGCGTCTTGTTGGCTGTATTCTCTTTGAAGGTTGTTCTATCAAAGTTCCAGATTTCAGTCAACCCATCAATGACTACTTGAACTCTGTTCCTCATTGAGACTTCAGCTTCTGGGACGCCCAAGTTTCTCAACTTGGTGACGAGGGCTTCAAAACGATAGGAGTAGTCATTGACCGTTTCATTTGGCAGCATTCTGAAGGCATAGAACTCTCTTTTGATTTGCAGCTGAACGTCCTCCTTCATATCAGCGGTTCCTACATGAAATTTTTCAAGAGCTTCCCACTGTAGCTTTGCTGTTGCCAAATTGCTAACTCTGGTGGCATCCCTTTCACAGAGGGACGCTTGAAGGAAGCATATTGCCTTAGCATTTTTTTCCATCAGCTTGAATTCATCAGGACCCCACTCGTCCTCTTTGTCAACTTTGTCAGCAGGGACTTTGAGGTCTCCCTTCATGATTACTTTCTAGCATTGATAATTCTGACTACTGCAAAAGTTTTCAAATCTAATCTTCCAGCGGTTGAAGTTGCCGTCCGTAAGGCGCGGAGGCTTCACAAAAGAGATTTCAATAGGTTCCATGTCCATTTTGCACCTGCAACTCAACAAAATCTAGAGCGCCTGCTCTGATACCAATTGTTGGATCGTTAGTATAACTGAGGGACGTCCTTTACTTAGGTAAAGGCGTCCTTTGGTCAGGCGTCCTTACGAGGAGTAAGGACGTCCTTTAGTTGTGCAGCGGAATTTAAACTAAACAGGTGAAATAATGAACGCAGTGAATTATAGAGGAACCACTCAAGACCAAGTAGTCCTTGAGTTTAAACCTCTACCTGCTTGGAGGATTTTTGAATAGCTTCTTCCATTATATTAAACGTCCTTACGGTTGTACTGACGAGTCCTTACAGTTCTCTGGCACTTAGCGTTCTTCCTCAGTCCACTAGTAAAGGACTCCTCTAAGCCTACAACTTAAGCGACTTTAATCTTCTAAAGGACTACTATCCCTACGCCCTACAGTACTTCGTAGGACTCTCTCTTTCTTTTTGGGATTTTTCTGAGTACAAACAAGTTGTGGTTTGGGTTACAATTCTCACTCGATATAACACAAGTCTAGCACTGTTCTTGAGAGTTCTTGAGCTAGTTCTTCGTGTTCTTGAGTGAGCCGCTTTCCTCTGATTCTCTCTGAATATTCTCTGAAAGCGTTAGCGTCACAATAAATGCCTTGGGCTATTTATAGGACTTGGGAAAGGGCGTCATTCCTCTTCTGACGATCATGCCCTTCATGGACGTGGCTACAGGATTTTCCTCCACGTAGTATGGCGGTGATGAGGAAGCTTCCTGTATCCAGCTGTGTGTGATGGACTCCGCTACAGGATCTGCTGCCACGTGTTGATGAACTCTGCTACAGGATCGTCCGCCACGTAGTGTTGGACTCTGATACAGGATCGGTCTCCACGTGTCCTTGGATGATCAAATGTTGTCTAGTGATGTCATCCTGTCGGCTAGTGAGTAAGGACGCTTTGCTTGCGTTCCTACTTGCTTTGGGACTCCGTCCTTGCTCAAGTAGTCTCTTGCTAGTCCTTACTTCCTGGTAGCTAGCGTCCCTAAGCCTAGGGAACGCTTCACACACTTGTTGTCCTTTTGTCATTTGGCGTTCCTGAACACTTGGACAAATTTATTAGAATCAAAGTGAGTTTGTCATATCAAAACTAAGGGACGGTTGTGTGGGCACACTATCAAGTACGCAAGCGTCCTTTATAGCGTTCCAACAATATCTATTTTTGAAACAATATTATCTATCTTAAAGTTTCCCTCTATGAAAGATACATGTTAATTAACTTATCTCTTTAATTACCATTTCATCTATTTATGTAAGAGATAATATAAGAAATTCGAATTTAAAAAAGAATTTTAAAATGGAAGCCCCTTTTTCTAAATAGATTTTTTTATATCTTTGATACTAAATCAATTTATATTTATTAAATTTTACTTAAATTTTATATTATCGTATTCATAATAACTTAGCTTTTATCTCTAATAATTAAACAATTAGATTTTGTTCAAGTTATTTTAATTAATCTAATTACATTCTTTATTATCAATTTATGTAAAAGATATTTTTTGAATTTTGATAAGGTGTTATATCTTTTTTTATATATTGGTTATCTTTTAATCTCTTTATGTAAGAAGTAATTGAAATTTTTGAGTTTAAAATAATTTATAAATTGAATCCCTTTTTTATAATTAAGTTATAATTCTTAAATTTAATATTAAATTAATTTATATTTACTATATTTTACTTAACTTATATATTATCATTTTAATATAACTTAGATTTTATCTTTCAATAAAAAATAACTTTTAAGTAATATATTTTGTATATTTCAATATATAAAGTTATTAGAATCATGTTGGAATCATTATATAATTCTAAATATTGATATTATATTTTAATATTTTTAACTAAATAAGCATTCACAGTAATTATATCCCATACTAATAAATTATAGTAGTATTAAAATTAAAGAAAAAACAAGATCAAACCAACATAATCAATTAAAATATCTCATTTTATATTACATTGACTTATAATGTCTCAAAATTGTGATAATAAGGACAATGATATATATTAATCATTAGAGACAAATTTTGAAGGTTGATCAAGTAAGTAAATTTTATTTACTAAATTGCTCTATAGTTAGAATATGTTTTATATTTTTATAATCTCATACGTGCGGTACTACAAATCTGATATTTTCATGTGTTAAAATTTTTATTATATTATATGTTTTCACTTATTAATATCCGATTTATAATGCAAATAATTTTACAATATAAAGCGTGAGCCATTATCGTGTATGACACGACGGATAGAGCTAGTATCATATAAGTTCAACACTCCTACATTTTAGTCAAGAATCAATCAACTAATGTACATCTTTTGAGAGAAAATCGTGAATGAAATATACATGAGAAAAAGATCTCACAAGCCTATATAAGGTAAGAACCTTTTTAATTAATATAGAGTTTTTTCTTGATGCAATAATTAATTTAGATTATGGGATTCACAGTTTTACTCCACAAACTTAACTTGATGGATTAATCATGTGGTCATTTATATTGTCTATACTATAAATCGGAGATAAAGTCTTCACAGAAAATTGCGCCACGTGTCATATCTTTAATAAAATAATCAACTAGGCCCTCTGCGTATATAAAAACACTAACCACAATAAAAAGATAATTATATATGATTTGATAAAAATAATCAGTTGGGTCCTCCTCTCTATATATAAATTAATTAGATAGCTAGAATCTAATATAATATTATCCCATAAAAATTTCCGAAAATTATGAGTTATTCCTTTACCAAGAATTAGTTGTAATATTCAGATAAATATTATTATTTAATAAAACGTGAAATTTATGGTGAAGTAGTTTTTGAACAAATCCAACTTATTTATATTATGAGTTGATTTACTATTGATAAAAAAACACTAATCATAATACGAAGATACATATATATGATCCTATATATTTCACGTGATCATTGAAGTTACATATCTAATTAAATTTGGTTTGTCAAATCAAAACTTCTGCAATCATCATTGCTCTCCGGCATCCGCCCAATTTTTGTGTATTTTTTTCGCTCTTTGAACTCTAATCAATACTCCCTTCCTTTTAAAAAGAATTTGACTCTTTGCACATTTCACACATGTTAATTATTATTAATGTATATCAAAACTGCCCTTATACAATAATAACAACATTATTCCTAACTAAAAAGTATGGCTAGCATGAAAAAAAGTGATATCATTACATTATAGGTTATCATAAGGGACAAACTTGGAAAAAAATAAAAAATACATAAAATGGACAAGTTTTTTGAAACAATATAAAGTGTCCAAAGAGTCAAGTTTTTTGAAGCGGAGGGAGTATATCATTACTATATACTAAGTCAAAGGGTAAAAATAATATTTAGCATGATATATGTCACCTTCTTATTGAACCGCATCACCAATCTTTATTAAAATAATTTAATTTGTTTAATTGGTTGAAAAGTCATTATAGACCCCACATTAGAACTCTTCTTAATTAGTTCTTATCTACTAATTTCCATTTTTATTTTTTTCTAAAAAAATAAATTTTGTATATAATTTTTCTCGAAATCTTCTTATCTACTAATTTCAATTTCAATCCTAATTTATTCATAAAAACACAATATAAGATAAAAGTTTATCTAATATAAATAATCACAATAGTGAATCTCAATCTTAAATGTATACTAATTAAATAGAGGGAATTTGGCCGGGTGACGCGTTTTTTGGCTCGTTTTTCTATTTCAGCCCGTTTCCCCCTTTTTGCAACTATGGCATAACTGAATTAAAAAAAACCCACTCTTCTGCTTTTTGTTCTCCCTTCCCGAGTGTAATTCCCACGAACTGCGAAACCTCGAACTCTCCTCTTGCTCTGCCGATTAACCGTTGATCCACCTCACACGAAGTCGAGTTCGTGCTCTCGATCAATCATCTTCTCCAAGTCACATGCATTGGAGTTGACATTGAAGATTTTTGAGTTCGTGTTTGCTGATCGTCTCGTTCTACCACTGTTGCTCGATTTTTGATTTTTGTCACTCGTGAGTAAATGTTTGTTTATTTACGTTTTAGTTTTGTGTTTATGTCGTTTGAAGCATATTTGTCCTCTTCTATTGTTGTTGTTTTAGTAGATCTCGTTTTCCTGGTATGTGTTAGATTTACAGTTTTCTTTTTGAGTTTTTAGTTCTATGTTTTCGTTTTTGGTTTTTGTGTTGATGAAAGTTCATAATGTGAATCAGTTCTGGTTTATATCCCAGCCATCTTATTTTTATTTACGGATATTTTCTATAAATTTTCTATCCATAAATATTTTATCATCCTATCTAATTAATACAAATCTTTTTATCTAATCTCATCAAATCTTCTTTTATAAGATATGATTTGCAACAATACTTATATGGCGTCATTAATTAATATTTTACTTATCTAACAACATATTTATAATAATTAATATTTTAGTCATCTAAGTTCGAATATGGGTTTAGTTAAATTCAATATATATATCTAAATCCGAAATAGTTAATGATAGTTTTATCATTAAGGTATTTTTACCCTGCCTACCCTATTTTTATGTACGAATTGTTTATATAAATTTTCTATTCATAAATAATTATCACTTTTTCTAATTGCATACAACTTTTTTACATAATCTAATACCAATTCTTAATTAAATATGATTCATAACAACACTATTAATGAACATATTCTTAAAATAATATTAAAAGTAAATAATATCATATAGAAATATGTTGGCCGGGACGATGTTAAGGACGCTAGTACTTAGCATCGTATCAATAATAATCATCCTTGAGTTTTTCCTTGCCAAATCTGCCACCAAGAAAAACAAACGAGTTCAAAGGCTCCATTCCTCACCCGGGTCTGCTCTACATTAGATAGAAAATCATTATAGATAAGGGGTAGCGACATTTTGATTTTGAGCTCAATTTCATGTATAAGCGAGGTGGTGTAAGAGTAGTTAAAAAATAAGTGGTTTGTGTCTTCCTCTACCCCCTCACACATGCAACAATAGTTGTAGACCTTGTGAAAGTGCCTATTGAGCCTTTCAATATATGGTAGTTGACTTAACGTTGAATTTTCCATCCGAGGTAGGGGTCCATACAATCCGGTCAGCGGTCTTAGATATTGGAATGTGCATGTTAGAGATCAGGTTCACTACGTCTCTTGGAAGAGTGGCTGGTAGCTTCTCAATGTCCCATTGCTTGTTCAGAGTAATAAAATCCAAAACAATTTCATTTATATCATTTCCATCATAAAAGGTTAGGAGGGGGCCATCCGTCATCCGTGACCTAGAGATCGGACCAAAAGCGGATATTATGCCCAGATCCAAGCTGCCAACGGAGTCCTTTCTGGAAAATTGGTCGTAACTGAAGAAGACGGCTGAACTGCGAAGATAGGTTTGGTCCTTTCACGTTGCTCAAGAGGTTGGTGGAACCCCATATATTTTTCCGTGACTATCCGCACCCACATACTAGTTGGTTCAATAAGAAGTTTCCAAAGGAGTCTGAGCTAAAGCGAGATGTTAACTGTTTCAGCTGACCCAAAATTCAGCCCCCATGCTCCTTAGGGTAGCAAATCTTATCCCACGAGATGAGAGGCTGATAGCCAAGGGTGTGTTTGTTCCAAAAGAAATTCTTATTTATCTTATCTATTTTGTCCCAGATTCACTTCGTAAGGAGGAAACTCTGTATGAGAAAGTTGGTTTTGGAGGCTAGGTTAGCTTGGATTAAAATTCTTTTCCCAGCTTGAGAAAGGGAACTCGCTTTCCATCTTGCTAGTTGTTTTTCCAGGTTGAGGATGGCTTCATCAAAGACCTAATTCTTGACTCTACCCTGCCATATTGGGATCCCCAATATCTTTCTAGATTTGTGGTTAGTGGTATATTACAACACTAGCAAGGGTCGAAACCACTAGTTGCCAAATATTGGCAGAGCATTGAAGGTTACTCTTCTGGAAGTTTATTACGAGTCCCGTCTTACGAGCAAAATGGTCTAGAGTTGATTTAATGAATTTCATATTGTCCCGGGTAGCGTTAGTTAGGATCATCGTATCATCTAAAAAGCTCAGGAGAGGAAGGCAAGTGCCATTCTTGACGAGTTGGATACCCACCCTACAAGTGGGGCTTGTAGCCTCTCTTGCTAAAGTTCAGGCTAAGAACTCCATAGATATAATGAAGATATATGGAGAAAGTGGGTCATCTTGTCTTATACCCTCATAGGTTTGGAAGTAGGTCTTGGTTCCAAGTCCTATAGGGTCGTTGTGTAGTTTTCGTGAGTAGTGAAATACAATTTGAGTTCATCAGTGATTTCTTTTGCAATTTGGTCATGATCATGTAGGGTGAGGCCTTCCCTATTCTAGAAAGACAAAATCCTTTGTTTGTAGGCCCTAACCTTGGCTATATTGTGGAAGTATCTAGTTTTCTATCGGATAGTTGGAGGTGCTTCACTTTTTCTCTTTGCTTCCAGTATAAGTGCTGAAAATCAAGCAGACTCTGGTATCTCTTGTTATGTTGCCCGAGTTTTTAAAAGATGGTAGGATCTTCAGAGGATTGTAATAGATCATTTAGGAGTTCAGAAAGGTGGGCTTCAACCCGTCATAATTGTTCAAAATTATGCGATAGCTTAGACCGAGCCCAAACTTTTGAATGCTTCTTTAGTAATCTTAATTTTCTACAAAGGCGATACATATAGGATCCCTTACATTTGTATTGCCATACTTTGTCGATCATGGGCTCATAATCTGGCCTAGTTAGCCAAGCCTTCTAAAACCGGAATGGGATGTTTCGATAGCGCCGATCACTGTCTAACGTGAAGGAAATAAGGCAATGATATGACGTCGTAAAAGGGTGGTGCTTAACTATTAGATTAGGGGCCAGGGAGACTATGTTCGGGTGAATTAATACCCTATTCAGTTTTTCGTAAATGTTTTCTGTTTGTGATGCCGGCTTCCTCTAAGTGAAGGGGAAACCCAAGGTTGTTGTATTTAGGAAGCCGAATTCCTCTCATAAATCTAATAGACGTTTAAATCTAGCAAGATTAAGGATTTGATCTTCAAGTTTTTTATTCGAGTGGTCGATTTCATTAAGATCACCAATCACTTTGGCTAGCAGGTTATGCGAGACTAAAAGTCGTAAACATTTTCCCAGTAGATTTCCTTGTCTGCATCCCGAGATGGAGCGTAAAGGAAAAATAGTAAAATTTCCGTGTTCTTGTAGAGGACTTTGGACACTATACAATTTTGGTGTATTTCAACCAAGGAAAAGCTTTTGTTACTTATAGAATGGGTCCAAAGAAGCCAAAGGCCTCCTCGGGCTCAAACCGAAGGGGAGAAAGCAAAGTGCAAGAACCCTATCTTTTAAGGATCAATTCGTGTGGAGCATGGTATGTTTTCGATCCTGCCAAGCAGAAAATGTTTAACAAGTTATGTTTTTAAAGAAAATCAATATCATCTCAGAAGGAGGGGCGACGAATTTGCCCTTGGCGTTCCAAAATCCTATATTCATAGTTTTATGTGATAAGAAATGTGTCTGTCATGTTTAAGGTTTGTAGGTTTAGTGTCATTCATAGATGGTTGGTCAGGGGAAAATCAAAACCTATGTCGATCATAGTTGAAAACAAGATTAAAGAAAGAATAGAAACATGCGTTTTCATAATAATTTAGATGCAGTAAGTGTACTAGTGCTTAGATCTGTAAGCACTAAGCACAAGGAAAGGAGGGATCCAAAACACAGTGTTAATTTTGACCCTATAGACTTAAGAGGTCTACGATGGTGATTATCGGTATCATACAACGCAGAATGAACAACAGAGATTAAAAAACGCAACCTCAAATCTAGAGTGTCATTAGATTAACATAGTCGCTTCAAAGATTGGTCATACATAGGGTCATTACAAAGATCACTAAGCAAGGGGTCCAAGACCTGTCAATAGGGTCGGGCGGGTCAGGTTCGGGTTTCGGCATGTCGGGTTTGGGTCAACACCAGGTCGGGTCATTTTGGGTCACAACTTTGCGGGTTCAGATCATCCCAACTGGTTGAAGAACCTGGTTTTTCAAATTTATTTTAATAAATTTATAATATAATATAATTTGAACCTACATTAAAAGGATTTAGATTTTTAATACAAAAGTTACACTTCGGCTTTGTACTCACTATTACACATAATTAATCACAACGTGATATCTAACTATATTACCAACATTTTGGTAATCAATCATGTGCTAGACTAAGAAGGGTGAGTAACACAAAAACAACAAAAACAAGTTCCAATTTTACATTCATGGTGTCCGCTACAAGAATTTCAATAAGGAATTATTAAGCTCAAAGTTCAAATCTTAAGAGATTCAAAATTGATTACGAAGGAAAAAACGATTACGTGATTTATACAAAGTAATTTGAATGAAAATTTAAATCCTAAGTTTGATTGATCTCCATAATGAAAAAACTGTTGAAATTTAATCATAAAATTTTTAGAGATTTTGAATTTTGATTCTCCATTATGAAGAAATTTTAGAAATTCTCTTAGAGATGCTCTAATAGATCGTAATATATATAGTTGGGGTATTTAATAGATAAAAACCAAATATAAAGTGTTTAAAGGAACCAAAATATTACGTCATGGGGTCATTTAGAGCATCCATAAGACTAGCTCTATTTCTTAACATTAAAAAAATGGAAAAGTCAGAAAATATGACAGAGAAATTTTGGTCTGCAACCAAAATATTGCTACTGAAAGAATAGCAATCGGACGCTCTCTCTTGCAAAAAATCTGATGTGGTCCTTTTTTTTCTTGTTTTTTTAAAATTAAAAAACAAAACTCACCTACTTTGGTCCCGACTTCAATTTCAGAAATTGATAAATAGATTTCTCTATTATAGACAAAATATGATGTGGTGGAGAGAGAAGCAGAAAAAGCAACTTAAGAAATCTTTTCCACACTTTGGATTGGATGCTCTTAGCTATGATTAGACCCGGCAAAAAGTCACCCGAACTCGAAACCCGAACCGAACCCGAAATTGGACCCGAACAATGAAAAATGAACCATCCGAACATGATCCAGACCCGATCTGAACCCGATCTGATCTGAAACTGACCCGAATAAAATGTAAACCGAATTGACCCGAACCGAAGTGACCAAAACCGAATTGACCCGAGCCGAACTGCACCCGAACCGAACTGACCCAAACTACAGATGACCCGAAACAATCCGATCCGAAATGACCAGATCCAAAACGACCCGAACTAATTCTGACCCGAAATGACCCGCAATCATGCAAACTAAATCTTAAGCGTAGCTATACTATTAAAAATATAATGAAAAATTAAAAAGTAATGATATAAAATATTAGAATGGTGGTACACACAAACAATGTATAGCAAAAGACTGAACAAGTACATCTACACTTTTAATAGCAACCAAATTGTGTCTCAAACATTTCACTTATCAAAAACAAGTTTTAATGATTAAACAAACAATAATCATTTCGTTGTACTTTACATGTCTTAGAGAAAATAAACACAAAATTTTTTGGTCAAAATTAGCAATCCGTATCCGATCCGTTTTTAGTTGGATATCCGGTAAGAAATATCCGTTTGGATCGGATATCCAAGACCATTTTAGCATTCTTTTTCCAATTATATTATTAAAAATAAAAAAATTAGTTATGAATAAAAAAATATAACTATCCAAATTATCATGATTTTATCGGATCGGATCGGCGGATCGGATATTTTTGCTCACCCCTACCACCAAATCAATTTGTTTTCCTAAATCTTACGTAAAACATTTGATATATAAGGGGCCCAATTATTTGGGGGCCTTGCTCCATCTAACCGGTTGAACCAGGTAATTGGCCTGAGCCTAACACTAATTAGCATAGTTAAATTGAGCGTGTTAAAAAATATAGATATGTCTTGAATGTGTCAATAATACGTTATCCAAGTACAAGAGCTTGGTAAATTATTTTAACCGTATAAATAACATAAATATACAAAAATGAAATAACACTAATTAAAATTTGAAATAAAGATCATGTGTACCGGTTGATTGAGTTTTTGTAAATAACACCCGAATCCGAATTAACCCGATCCGAAATGATCCGATTCGAAGCAATCCAAAAAGGACCCAAACTAGACCCAAAACCGGACAATATCCGATCCGAAACGACCCGAATCCGAACTAATCCGAAATATTATGATCCGAAACGACCCGAATTCGAAATATCATGATCCGAAACGACCCGAATCCGAACTAATCCGAAATTTTATGATCCGAAACGACCCGAATCCGAACAAGACTCAAACCCGAACAACATCCGAACCCGTTTCGAACTGAATAAGACCCGAAATAAATGTTTGACCCGATCGAACCCGACCCGAACGATCCGATCCAAACTGATCCGAACAACCCGAATTGCCAAGTCTAGCTATGATGCTATTAGAACAGATCTGGATGTGGTTACGTGCTTACACGTGGGTGACACACAAGCAATACTTTTGACTTACATCTTTCTGGGGGTCAACATTAGAGTTTATAGAAGCATAAAAATGGTAAGAAAGACTCCCAAAGTAGGGAGTACTGCATAATGAACTAGTCCGATCAAAATTGGAAGATTGGATCGTGTGGTGTGGTTCGATGGCGAGTTGGCGTAGAACAATGCCCGACGAGGTGATCCAGTGCGTCATTCAGTACATCCACGACCCGCGAGATCGAGCGGCGGTTTCTAGGGTTTGCCGTCGATGGTACGACCTCGATTCGGAGAGCAGGAGGCACGTGAGGGTCGCCTTCTGCTATTCAACGACCCCAGATTTGCTTTTCCGGCGGTTTCCGTACCTGGAGTCGCTGAAACTGAAGGGTAAACCTAGAGCTGCCATGTTTAATTTGATGCCCGAGCAGTGGGGCGGCCACGTGGCTCCCTGGGTCAATCGCCTCTTCTTGTTCCGCAATCTCAATTCGCTCCATTTCAGGCGAATGATTGTGACGGATTCCGATCTCTCTGCGATTGCCACCGCTAGAGGCGTTGCTCTGCTGTCGCTCAAACTTGACCGATGCTCGGGTTTCTCCACCCATGGTCTTCTGCACATCACTCGCACTTGCAGGTATATCTTATTACTAGTACCAACTAAGCCTCTAAATTTGATTTGCGGTTCATCCAGATAGAGATCATGTATTCTGCTGTTGTTGTTGTTGGCATAATTTGATTTGTATGAACTTGCTCAAGCGTTTATCATTAGTCGTCTTCTTCTTTTTGCTGATGTGCATCAAGTGTTATTCAATGTGTTGCTTCTCCACCACCAAACTCATTCTCATCTGCAATCTTGCTTCAGGAATCTGAGAACTCTGTCTTTGCAAGGGTCTGATATAAAGGAGAATAGTGGCAAGTGGCTCCATCAACTTGCAATCAGTAATACAGAATTGAGGATCTTGAACCTCTACTTGACTTACATGGAAATGATTGATGTCCAAGATATTGAACTCATTGCTAGAAATTGTCCTTTAGTCTGCTTAAAAGTCGGTGGATGTAATCCTAGGAATGTTGCCAATATTTTCCTCTCAGCAACCGGCCTTGAAGAATTCACCTGGGGTGGCCCACTTGATGAACCAATGGCACTAGACAGCAATCTTGTTGTACCGTTTCCTTCACGCCTTCTTCATTTAGGTCTGAGCTACATGAGACCGGCCGAAATGCCTTTCATTTTCCCTGTTGCCCATTTGCTAAAGACTCTCGATCTTCTCTGTGCGCTGCTTGGTGAAGGAGAAATATGCACCCTCATTCAAAGATGCCTCAACTTGGAAGTTCTAGTGGTAAACTCTTCAAATACTTGCATCTAAATTCTTTTATAACACGTGGTTTATAATCTTGAAGCTGAGAATGTGTATCTTCCATGTATCTTTACTTTTTTTTTGCGTATAGTGTTATTTGGGTACAGGAAGCTCTTATCTTATTTAGACAGAACATTTGAGTACATATCTTCTCGTGTTTCAGATCTGCTTGTTACTACCACTTCATATCTGTCTAAAATTGTATCTTTTTAATAGCTCAGCAGAACAATCAACTTCATTGCATGCATGAATTGGCAGTCTATTTGACGCCAAATAACTAAGCTTAATGTTTGTTTCATTTACATGCGTGTGATGAACAGGTAAGAAACATAATTGGAGATCGAGTATTAATAACCCTATCTACGAGTTGCAAAAAACTCAAGAGACTTCGGGTCGATCAAGGAGAGGACGAAGGCATCATCACTGAAGCAGGATTAATCGCCCTCTCTTCTGGCTGCACCAATCTTGAATACTTGGCTGTGTACGTGTCTGATATCACAAATGAGGCCTTACGTTCAATCGGCGCCAACCTGAAAAACCTACACGATTTTCGTTTGGTGTTACTAGAAAGAGAGGAAAAAATTAATGATTTCCCCCTTGACAACGGGGTCAAGGCCTTGCTCCTCGGTTGCAAACAACTGACAAGATTTGCCTTGTACCTTGGGTGTGGAGGCCTGACTGATCAAGGGCTCGAATACGTGGGTGAGTACAGCCAAAACATAAAATGGATGCTTTTGGGTAATGTTGGGGAAACTGATAGAGGCCTTCTTGCACTCACCCGAGGCTGTCAAAGCCTACAGAAGCTTGAAATAAGGGCATGCTCTTTTACTGAACGTGCTTTGGCTCAAGCAGCACAGCATATAAGTTCGCTCAAGTACATGTGGGTCCAAGGGCACAAAGCTGAAAATGGTAAGGGACTCCTGGGGATGGCGCGCCATAATTGGTACGTCGAGATTATTCCTCCAACACTAGAAGATTCGGTCCAAGTGCGTGCGGAGCAGGTGTTCGCGTATTACTCTCTAGTTGGGCGACGAACAGATTATCCAGAAGATGGCTCTGTTGTACCGTTATTGTATTGATGCCGTTGTAGGAACGCTATAAGGTTTTGTTTGGATCACATGTAGTGTTCGATTATATTACATCCGAAATACATTATTTCAATTTATCATAAAAGCTAAAATTTAGGCTTATCAAACAAAAATATAGTTGAAAATCGACCCCTTCAAAAACTCTTGTACACCCACAAAACCCAATCGACACAAAAACACAATATTACAAAAGTGACTTTATATTATATAGTATAAATGTCCAAGACTAAATCATACGGGTGACTCGACGCTCGTTTATGGGACACTCACACACTCAACTCACACATGATCTCTTTGAGAGATACACGTCACTCAACTCACTTGACCAAAAAGTGCTACACAAGCCTATATGTATACTTGCATGAAGCACCTACATTCTCCACAATTTAGGTAGATATTTTAACACAAGCTCCTAGATAATTCTAGACATTAAACCATCTACTCCTCTATAGTATTCTAGACTAATCTATTGAAGCATTTTCTACTTTAATCTAGAACGATCTTCCTCCTTGCATTTTCTACTCTTTTAATGAGTCTCTCACCCTTAAATGCCCATTAGCCCAAAACAACTTAATTTGAAAATATGAATTAGTCCAACAAATACTTTGATTTTTTTGGCTATATCATAACGAGATATTAGAAAATAAATATCCTATCTTTCACTTAAATCTTGGTTGAATATCTTTGTATAATCGTTGATAGAAGATCTCCTTTCTTCTATATATATATATATATATAGAATGAGGAATTTGTAAAACCTCTCTTTATAGTGAAACTAGTGAATTAATATGGATCGTTTGATTATAGTTTTTGGATGCACGAGATTTAAAGCAAATAGGGTGTACAATTTTGTTATATTTGTGTTTTATGGAATTATTTTCTCATCCATAATTTTAGGGATTCTCTTTCCAAATATACAATTACCAAAATTAAAATCCCTACGATTCTGTTGAACCCTCCTCAATTGCATTCTCGCTTTCAATCAAATTTTCCTATGAAAATTCGACCAAAAAAATTTCTTTGAAAATCTATCATCACCGATGTCCTGGATCATACGTTTAGGAGGAACGATTTTTGAATGATTCATTAGAGTTCTCGATGCTCTTTCACGCCTATTGACAACCAATTGGGTATGTTTTGCTTGAGGTTTCGTAATTGATTCAGGTTCATATTTTTTTTATCCAATTTATTTTTTTTTTCTTCATTGATTATCCATAGTAGATCTAATGAAAATCTTCAATTTGCTTACGTGATTAAAAACAAGGTCATAAAGTGTTAATTTACATACCATGAGTAAACAAAAGGTCATGATTGATTAGTTTGCATACGTGATTCAATTGATTATCCATAGTGTTAATTTGCTTACGTGATTCAATTTTATGTTTTTATTAGTTTCGTAAAAACAAGGTACTGATTTTTGAGTTTTGTCTTTGTAACTTATCATATTCTAGTAACTTGTATATACATTCCGAGTCCTTCAATACACAAGAAATAAACACTAACACATTCATAGTTGGCGGTCAGTGATATCTAAGATCTTGAATATTCATGTTGAACAACTGAATATACATAATTAACTATCGAATATGTGAATTATAGATAAAGTATGAATTCATAGTCATTTTATTTTGTGAAAAGTGTTAGATTGGGTTTGAATGTAGGGGCGTCCATGTCGAAACAGAGTTGTTAACTTGAATCTTGAGGTAAATATATTGAATATATGATTATACATGTTGAATTTATAATGAAATATATTATTTGAATTGATGATTTATAAATTGCTATACATGATTTGAATTTTGAATTTTTAAATATATGATTTTCGAATTCGAATGTAATGGTATGTGAATATATGCTTTGAATTGATGTAGAACTAAATTCTAGATAGCATAATCTGATTTTTTATGATAATCACATGAATGTTCTAATGAATTATTTGAATATAGCATATTATGAAGTATGATTTGAATTGATCATGTAGTAACATGAATATTGCTATGTATGTTTTGAATTATGAAGATATGGTTTTCGAAAGTAATGGTTTGTCAATATACGTTTTGAATTGATGTAATTATCTGAATTCTGGATAGTGTAATATGAATCTTTAAGATAATCAAATGAATATTCTAATGAATTTGTAAGATGGTTGTAACCTGAATTCTAGATAGCATAATCTGAATTTGTAAGATGGTTACATGAATGTTCTTATGGAGTATGATTTGAATCTGATAAAAATCTGAATCTTAGTTATTTCGCTCTGAATATATATGTGTTGTTTTTTTGTGGAATATGCAGTCTTGGAGGTTGGAATATATCAGGGTCATTGAAGGACATAAAGAAGTTCAAGATGGAAGAAGCCCGATAAGGATTAAAGACGACAATGAACACTAAAGAAGCAACTATTAATCATCTTTAATCTACGATGTATTTTAATTCAATTCAATTGTTATGAAATTCTAGTGAGAATATAAAATTATCTATTTTTTTTTGTCAAAATTCAATGTTTTCTATTTTATATTCGGTGTAGTTTCACTTCAAATAAAACAATATAATTTGAATTCGACAAACTCAACTACATATTCAAACCACGCCAAATTACAACTGTAATTGACTAATATTCAAAAAGTGTTAAATCATATTCAACCATATACTTCATAAATTCAAACATTTATCTAGTCGAATATTGAAGCAATATTGTCGAATATTGTAGTAGCACGGCCGAATTTGTATTGA
Source organism: Polygonum maritimum (assembly GCA_963924305.1). Taxonomy (NCBI): domain Eukaryota; kingdom Viridiplantae; phylum Streptophyta; class Magnoliopsida; order Caryophyllales; family Polygonaceae; genus Polygonum; species Polygonum maritimum. The sequence goes on from OZ002729.1 coordinate 25,072,888, forward strand.
CAGGCGAAAGCATATACGAGACTTTTGTGATTTTTTCCTAAACTATTGTTTGAATTTTGGAAAAAATAAGTTAAAATATATATTCATATCCCTTAAATTTAGGAGCTTCTATTTTGAAAACATATAGTACGAATTCATATGGTAACTTCTCCCTATAATTATGGAAGTTCAACTAATCATACCACTAATGGAGATTTTTCTATAATTCAGTCAATATATTTAAAAATTCAGCCTAATCTTGATCCTTGATTTCATCCTAATCCAATGCCTACTATTAATTCATCCGTTTCACTATAAGAAGTGTTTTATATAGATTAAAGTTCAATAGTGAACAATTAAATATGAGTGAACAAGTGAACAATTATAGGCCTATGGATGAGATTGGATTTAATGGTTGAGATTAATTCCAAAAATGGACCAATTTAATTATGATATCAGTATCCCGTAATTTTAGCAAATACAAAAAAAAAATTGGCTTTTTCAAAAAATAAAAAGGAAAAATGACTTTAAGTAATATCAAGTATCAACATTGAACCAATAATAATATCAACTTTAAAAATCATTAAAAGGTATACGAACTATTCACGTATTAACCGAAAACGATACCAGACTATTTTCCGTTACAATTTCCGACGGACATGATGACATGGCAACCGGAAAAATGACGTGGCACCTCTATCATTTCCACCTTCATTTCCACCTTCATTTATATTTTTCTTTAAAACACAAAATAAATTCCAACTAATCATTTTCCAAAACTAAAACACAAAACCTAATTCATCCTGCTCTTGTCTTCTTTCCTTTCTTCCCCGACTCTTTCTTCTCTTCTCTTCCCTGCATCATGCCGCCGGTCAACCAACAACCCATTCGATCTTGTGCTTTTCCCTTCCTTGCCCGATGGAACCAATGCTCTAATTCTTTCTTGCCCGATGGAGCCCCTCTACTTCTAGAACTGCAACCCCGATCTCCTTCGGATTTGTAGACGCCGGCCCGCGCAGCCACCACGCCGGCCATCTCCGGCCCTCTCGGATCTGCAGCCAACCTCCGCTTTAGAGCGGCAACCCGACACCGGCGACCCCTCTCTCGACTAACTCTGCTCCGGATCTGTAGCCGATGCCGGCGACCCTCTCTCGCTCTCCCTCGACCCCGCCGGACCGCAGAGACGTTGCCTAGTGCCCACTGCAGGTGTCGGCAGCCCACGCCATCGACGACCACCCAAATCCGGCCCCGATCCCGACTCCGACTGAGACCCAACCCCGACGACCCGACTCGCTAGCCGACCACCGTCGACGACTCAAACTCCGACTATGGATTCACTTGTATATTGGGGAATTTGTGTATGAATTAGTTTTTTGTTATAATATTATTATTATCGGATATGGATGTACATGGATAAGCTTAAAACCCTAGATTTGATCTTATCCCATATCTTGTACTCTCTATATAAAGACCCTTATGGGTGACCTAATAATATAGATCTGATCTCTCTTCTTCTCCCAATTCTCATTGTTTATTATTTCTCTTGATTTATAACACGTTATCAGCACGATTTTGCTCTCTACATAGATCTAAACTTGTTCACTAATTAATAGATGAACAAGTACCGATCAATGATAAATTGGTTTTGAACCGAATTGCTCATAATATTTACGGCTTCATGCTTTCATCGATTTTCACTTAATTCCTCTTATTCTCAATGCATTGATACATTTGTGTTTACTTTCAGGAATTCTTATTTTTTTTCGGCATCATCCGAATTCTTATTTTCTTCTCGAACTAAAGAGTGCTTTCAATTTGTGCATATTGCATGCGTAAAGCTTCTCTCTTCTTGGTCACTAATTAATCATGAGTTTACTTGCTAATGAATTTGTGTTTATCGATCAGCAAGCATCTCATATTGCTATCACTAATTGTTCTGGATAATCTATTGTTTTGAATCGAATATACTGTTTTGATTTGAACTGAATTTACTCTTTTATTGAGATACGCGTACCTTTTGTAATCCTTGCATGATTTTACGCATATACCGTGTATTTTTCTGTTCATCTCTTGCTATATACTCGTAATGTTGAAATTATATACTGTGTACTATTCTTCTTACCTTTTTGTAATCAAGGGATACATGTTGCATGATCAATTTCGTTTGATTCAAGTTGATTAAATATTAGTCTAATTGGTTTTATTTACGCATGATTTTTATACCGATTACACAAATTGTTATGGTATATTCCTTGGTGAGGATGTATTCATACAAATTTGTCCCAGAAGTGACAAATTAAAATTAACATATAATATAATATATAATATATCCCCTGAAGTGGATGTATTTATAAATTTGTCGCAGGAGTCACAAATTAAAATCATGTTTACATCTCCTGAAGAGATAGTATAAATTTGATTCAACTCCTGAAGAGTTGAAAAGACGAGGATTATATTACCCCTGAAGTGGTAATTGTCTCCTAGAAGTGAATAAAATATCAATATGTAATCTCTGAAGTGATTACTGAATATGATTATCCCTGAAGCGATAATCAATATACTATCTTGAGTGATAGTCCTCATCCCCCGAAGTGGATGAAACAACTAAAAACCATCCCCAGAAGTGGATGCGGTAATAAAAGTTTACACTCATCTATATCCTAAGCGATAGTTCTCATCCCCCGAAGTGGATGAAACAAATGAATCCATCCCCAGAAGTGGATGAGATAATAAAAGTTTATACGAAGTCATCTCTTGAAGTAGATGACAAATGTTCTATGACAAATATTATCTCTTGGAGTAGATAATAAAAAACGAAATCACATCTTGAAGTATGTGATTAAGCAGTCTTATTAATATCACATCCCGAAGTATGTGATTGAAAAGTTTCATGAATATCACATCCCAGAGTATGTGATTGAAAAGTTTCATGAATATCACATCCCGAAGTATGTGATTGAAAGGTTTCATGAATATCACATCCCGAAGTATGTGACTGAAAGGTTTCATGAATATCACATCCCGAAGCATGTGATCAGAAAGTCTGGAAGACTTCACATTCAATCTCATGTCACCAAAAGTTGACAATCTTTTATTATACTTTATTTATTTATTTATGTTTCTCAATTTTACTATTCATGTTATTGTTTACATATATTTTTATTTGTTTTTAAAGTTAAAACGTATCATCCCCTGAAGCGGATGGATATATGACATTGTCCTCGTAGAGATAATTTTGCAATCATCCTTGAAGAGATGAAATAATAAAGCATATTACTCCCTGAAGTGAGTAATGATAGAAAACATCACTTCCTGAAGAAAGTGATGAGAAGAATATCTCTAGAAGTAGATGAACATATCATCTCCCGAAGTAGATGATAAATGGTTCAAGATATGTTCTATTTTTTGTCAATTGGAGTTGACAAATAGAATATTTGTGAAAATTCATTCTTGAACATAATAATGATAAATTATTCATTGTCACCTGAAGTTGACAAGTGAGATGTTTGGGAGAATTATGCAGCACTTGAAATTCTAGGAGAATTGTGCTAAACTATAATTATAGTTATCATCATCAACTCCATACGAGCCTGAAGACTCGATTTTTCGGTAAGAAGAGATCACTGTAAACTCTTGGGGAGTTAGACGATCTCATACCAGTCATGTACTCCAGAAGTAGTACATGAAATATGACATGTACTCTTGAAGTAGTACAAGAAACATAAGTTTATGTTATATTCAGAACTAGTACTAAATAACCCCGTACCTAGCATGAACTAAGAGTTCAAGGTCATGGTTGACCAACCTCTTGCATGCCTGAAGCATGCCTCCTCCAGAAGAGGGTGTGAAAGAGGTCACAATATATTACACATGCGGCCGATAGTCATGGTTATGACTTATAGCTAGGATGTTAGGGGTAAATTTGATGTCGAGAAGGACATCTGAGATAAGGGATATCCCATAAGTGATAAGAACCACAACTTATGAGTATAAGTGTGGAGACCGGTCTTATCTAAAGCAAAGTTCTGAATGTACCCATTTTGAGGCATCTATTTCTATCATAAGATCAAAATCAAGATAAATGGTTTATCTGATTTGAGTTGATGAGCTCCCAAATTAATGTATGATCACCGACATGTTCAATGGTAGAAAACCATATTTGTTAATGGTGTCGCAACACCTACTATTTGAAAACCAGAAGTTTTCACAATCATGAGGATGACAAATTTGGTTTGAAGGTTTAGATGGCTCTTAAAGAGTATATCCCATTGAACAAGGTAGTATCACTAACCAGAAGTTAGTTGATAATAAAGTATCCTTGTGGCATGATTAACTTGGTCACTCAAGAAAAAATAATGGTCCGCATAATTGGTGTAGGACCACAAGAACATGAGACCTGAAGTCTCTTCAAGATCGAGTGACCTTATATCTATGAAAGGCTTGTGCTCTTGGTAAATTAGTAGCAAAGCAGTATAAATAAAGGAATTTAAAGTCTCCTATGCTCCGTGATTGGGTTCAAGTGATATATGAGGACTTGATAAATCGCCATGTGAGCCATTGTGAATTATCATAATGTTGAAAGATGCCTCAACCCATTGGTTCCATTGAATATTGAGGAGAATCAAATAAGTGTAGTGGTTGAGCATTGTGTAGCTCTCACACACATCCATAAAACAACTAAGGTAGAGTCGTCAATAATGCAGTCATAATTGATAGCTAGGCAAGGCTCCTATGGCTTATACGTGACATACACAACTTGGAAGAATCGTTGATTCATGAGGGTCATAAAGTTGTTAATTCAATGTGGAAAGACTGCTTGTAGAAAATTCTCCTACTAGAAGCTTACCTCTAAAAGAGATTAACTGCTTCATATGTCCTCCATCTCCCTAGATAATTTTTGAAGTAATGCCACACAAAAGGAAAGTTGGGATTAAACGGGAGGATTGGGTCCTTGTCGTTTAAAGAATACCTTGAGCTTATAAGCGGTGATCAACATTTTGCTCGGTATTAAGATTGTCACTTTGGCGAGGTGAGAATCCCATCTTTAGGGGGAGAAGATAAGTGAGACTAAAAATATAAGAGATTGCAAATGATGCAATTTGTTATAGTCGATCCAAAGATAACTAAACTAGAAGTTTAGTGGATCGTGTAGCTAGCATGCTACCAAGTATATGTGATGATGTAAATAAAAGTGACAAAGTCAAGTCACATACACCAGCCTAGGCTGCACCACCTCGTTTGGAGATTCCAAAAGTAACTCCGAGCAGAACAAATATTTCTCAATCACACCGGAAGTGTGAAGAGACAATTAGACTCTAAAGATATCATTCCTCGAAAAAGAAAAGAGCCGATAACATCACAAAAGGGGTGATGATATGTCGACTACACACAAACATGAAGATAGATTTCCTGAAGAAATTCTATCTAAAGACTTTGAAAGCAAAGAGAATAATATTGGTAACAATCTGGGTTTGTCGATGACTAATCTAAGTATTGGTATTAAGTGGTACCAAGAAGATGTAATCATTGATATCTTTGCTTGTTCAATTCGAATCAAATTCGAGCAATAATGATCTTTGAATAAAGGAGGAACGAAATGGTTAAGAATGCTGGAAAGTAGCTATTTGAGTATAGCTGTATTTTCTATATAAACGAGGTGTTTTTGGGCCTGAAGTTCCAACACCATAGAGTATAAAATCAGTCAACTATATATTGGTGGTTGTTCATAAGAAAATGAAATGAACACAATGCAGTGTTCGGATTCAAAGTTTGACTGATTGTACGAGATTTATAAATTCTCAAGTGAAGTACATAGAAATGTGCTCACACATCATGGATGCAATAACGCTCAGATTCTTGTTGCTTTGGTCGATGGGCGACCTAAGATGCAACTCATGAATGTGATGAAAAATCCCATAAGGATTACAATTCCCCAAAGCATTTGCATCAAACCGCATCATATGCATCCCATTAAGCTAAAAAGACAGCTACATGGATTGAGTCAATCAACAGAATGCGGTATAATCGCCTTAGCGGATATCTACTGCAGGAAAAAGTTTATGAGTGATCAAATGAGTCTTATGCTCGTATAATCATTTTTGTTGATGACTTGATCTCCAGAAGAGGTCTAACTTAACCGATTACATGAAAAGAGAAGTTGATATGAAGGACTTATGAACCACTAAGTATTGTCTCGGCCTGTAGTTCGAGCATACATAGAATAGGGTAAATGACCCTTTGGATTGGTTGAAGCACAAATGTAAAGTCCATATACAGTAGTAAGATCACTAAGTATGGAAAAGGATTGTCTTCTTCTCTTAGTGGAAAACTGAAGAGATATTAGGTCCTGGAGTATCTTATCTCAAGGCAATATGGACATTGATGTATCTTGCTTCATTGTTCCAGTAAAGTCATTTGAAGTGGCAATGAATTGTTTGTCTCCCTAAACATACAATAAAGATAGTTGGTCTGGAAGTACCAAATCTTCCATGAATATTTATGAGGACATATATGTGTCATATGAAGAATGTATGTTTACTTGAGGGGGAGCGTTATTATACGACTGTACTCTTTTTCCCTTGACTTTGGTTTTTATCCCATAGGGTTTTTCCAAGCAAGGTTTTTAACGAGGCAGTTCGTCATACAAGGTCCATAATGAGACAATCTCGACCTGAAGCTCGAGATACACGAAAGAAATGAGATCTTATATTTGTCATCGAATCAGGTTGAAGAAAATCCAACGGAGGTATATGAAGATAATGAAGCTTGTATTGCTCAAGTCAGAAAATGATCATTGAAGGAGATACGACACAACATATGTCATTGACAGGTTTCTTCAATTTCAAGATTCAACTTAAACGCTGGATGGATGCTCAATTCAATCAAGCATGGAAGATAAACTTCAAGTCAAGAGAGACACCAACACTGCACTCTTTTTCTCTTCGTCTTGGTTTTGTCCCATTGGGTTTTCCAGACAAGGTTTTTAACGAGGCAGTTAGGGATGTACATCCAAGGGGGAGTGTTATAATATTATTATTATTATCGGATATGGATGTCCATGGATAAGCTTAAAACCCTAGATTTGATCTTATCCCATATCTTGTACTCTCTATATAAAGACCCTTATGGGTGACCTAATAATATAGATCTGATCTCTCTTCTTCTCCCAATTCTCATTGTTTATTATTTCTCTTGATTTATAACATTTTTTTTGTTTTGGAAAAATATTGAGTTGGCACTACACTTTTTTTTGGTCGGAAGAGTTGGAACTACCCTTGTGTTTAAAAAAAGATATAAAAGAGGTGGAATTATAGATATGCCATGTCATTTTTCCGGTTGACATGTCAACATGTTCGTCGGAAATTGTAATGGAAAATAGTCCGGTATCATTTTCGGTTAATACGTGAATAGTTCGTATACCTTTTAATAATTTTTAAAGTTGGTATTATTATTGGTTCAATGTTGATACTTGGTATTATTTAAAGTCATTTTTCCAAATAAAAAAGGAAGTTATTTTGGGGTGGTTTTAATGGTGTTGTTGTTATTCGCTCACAGAGATCCACCACCCCCGGTACGCCATGTGCCCGATCAGGATTGTAGGATGGACATTGACAAGTCAGGAATCAAATGCTAATTAAGTAATTATGCTACTTATGCCATTTGATGAAATACGCATATCTCTTACGTGATGATCATTAATTGTGGATCAATAGGCATTGACAAAGAACATGAGCAGTCAAAAGATCACAAGAAAGATGAAGCTGCTGGAGTGTTGGTGTATCACCCATTCACCCCCAAATTCCGGCAACCTCCGTTCGCCCTTAAACCTCCATTTACACCCTTCGCCGCTCGACCCCAATTTCACACCGCTCGTCCATCGTCCCCAAATTCAGGCCACTATCGTTTGCCCATCGCCCCTCACCATTCGTCCTCACCGCTCGCACCTCGCCTTCTCGCTGATCATCGCCTCCGACCCCGACTGTACAAGCTCGCTTGTCGCTTTATATGCAAGAATACCGATTGTATATAAGATAACATTACATGTATATAGACATAAATATGATGTATACCATACACATTTATACATGTTTACAAAATACAAATAGAATAACATTAATAAAGATGCTTTATACAAATTTAGAACATATATATACACATAGTGTATATAGATCACAAGTATATAAAACATAGAAGTAATAGGTATAGAAATGTATATAAATTCTAACAATTGTATATAACAGTATAACTACTGTATACTAAGATCAATATAAACACATCATACTCATGCGTGTATAATTGGTATATTAGTTTCTAATAATTGTACACATATATTAAAACGGTGTATATGCTTAACCTTTATACTTTTTTTATTCGACGTAGAATTAAAAATAGTTTACAAATTAAATTAGTCATGTATATTCACTGTTAATTACATGTATATACGCTAATAATAAGTGTATACATAATTCAAATTGTACATGTAAAAGACATGTTTTTATTGTACATACAATAATGCAAATAGTATACAACCACATCAATTTTGTATATACATGTATCAAGTTGTTATATACAATATTACAGTATATATATACAGAGGATCAACGCTTGCTCGATGTGGTGGTTCGTGGTGGCCGGAATTCTCCAGCGAGCAGTTCCGACGTTCAGCGTGCAGATCCAGCAAACAATTCCGACGTGATGGTTCGGTAGTGACCGGTTTCAACGTGCAGTTCTATAGTGGTGGCCGGTTCCAATGAGCGGTTCTACAGTGGTGGCCTGCCGCCGGCGAAGGTGGTTAAGGGATCATTTTTGGAGGTGGTTGCAGGTCTCCAACGAGGGGTGCGACGACGGGTTTCCAACGACCGATGAAGGTTGTCTAGCGACCGACGGCGGTTCTCCAGCGACGCCGGGTCTCTAGCAACGTCGGGTTTCCGGCAACCGACGGTGGCTCTCCAACGCCATGGAGGTTGTTGCGGGATTGTTTATGGTTGCAGCACAATGGACGATTTTCACAAAATCAAAACAATAATCTTAATTATGGTACGGTGGTTAGGATGGGGAGAATATCTCTCCTAATTTTATTTCTTTTCCTATTTTCTTATTTTTCCTATTGTAGAATGTAGATAGAAATCCCATCATCAACTCCAATCTCATCCAATGGATGAGATTTGTTCTCTTATTCTCTATAGGAACATGTTCACTATAGAAATGCTCTAGTAAAACTACCTCTTAGAGTGTAACATGAGGTGTTATGTGGACCATTGGATCAATATAATCAAACGGCTCGGATTTATTTAAAAAAGAGTGTATATTTGGGTTAGGGTGGAGAAACACTAGATCAAAAGGCAATCCCGAATTTTCCGCTTATAGCTAATAAATAATTTTCAATCCCGTTTTTTTGGGTGAAATAATATCTTGGGAGATCTTCCCCCTTCCATACCGATATTTTTCATCTAAAATCGATTTCTCTCTCTTTCCTGTCACAATTCCGCCGTATTCTACAAGCTCCAACACCCCAAAAGCTTTCGTTCTCCATTGAAAGATTCTTCCCCACAGTCCGAGTCGACAATTTCATCCCGCTCAAGTGTTCTTGGAAAGAATTTATTTACTCCTCTGTAGTTTTTTTCCCTCTTATTTGATTCAAAACCCCCCGCGAATTTCCGATTTAGCTACTCTCGTTTTTAGGGTTTCGATTGTTGATGTTCAGTACTCAAACATCGTTTTGGGTTGCTTGTGGATCGAAATTGATGCATTTAGGTTTAAAATTCTTGAACAAACCTTTAGATTTCGTAGGTTTTAAAAGGGGCAAATTCTAGGGTTTATGTGGGAATCGTCTGTAGGAGGTTCATGGGCTGATTTGGGGCTTTTTGTTGGTTATCACAATTCCTAATTGGGTGTTTATCGAATTGTTTGCACAGATCTATGGCGAAGACTATTGAGAAGATTCCAACGAAGAGGAAGGTCGAAAGAGGTAAAACATTCTTCTTGTTTGTCCATTGAATTAGCTTATGCCATTGTTTTCCAATTTTTTTGAGCATATAACAATCGAAACGACATAGTTTTTCATTTCGTTTGCGTTTGTTCTTCAATTCGGTAGTTGTTCAATGAGTGCATATATATTTTTCATTCGAAATATCATACTGTTTTTGTGTTGGTGGTGCTATATTGTATAAGAACAAGCTGTGATTTTTTGTGCATTTCTTATGTTGAAAAATATAGTTGTAAATGGTGAAATTTTTTGAATCAAAGCACTGTTTGTTTATTATTCAAGTCTCATTCTTTTCTTTTTCAATACAATAAGATATTCCATAATGGATTAGGAGACAAAACTATTTTTCAACCCACACAACACTGTTTTTTACTTTATTAACACTTATGCATTTGGTTTCAAGATGTTTTGCAGTACGATTTCTTAATCATATAGTTGAAAAACATCATACAAATATCTGAATACGTATGTAAAATCCTAGTTCCCTGTTATGACTACGATTGATTTTTCTGTTTTGGTTTGTTTGTAGGTGTTGGAGACAACACAAAGAAGTCAAAGCCAAAAGCCCGTACGTCGTTTCCACGATTGAGTGTGTGCGGGTCCTCCGTGGCTAGTTTGCGAATTGTCTTTTTCAATTCGTTTGCGTATGTTCTTCAATTCGATAGTTGTTCAATGAGTGTCTCTCTGTATATTGAAAAAGAGATGCACTTTTTCAAACTTATTGTAGTATGTATTCGAGTTGTAACAATCCTGATTTTCATCTTATTCAATGCAATACATTTACTTTTTCAATGGTCACGTAAGATCCTTATTTTCATTTCAGCTTATAATGAATTGATTTTCATGTGAAGACAAGTACTTATTCAACTATAGTATTATATGAGCACACCAAATTAGAAAAAGATTCATAAAGCAATAAAACATGTTCAACTATATTTTGAATGTTCAAACCATCGTACAGAATTAATTTGAATGTTCAACTCTATTTTTCAATCCATCGAACAGAGTTATTCAAACACCGACGAATAGATACTCTATTTTTCAATCCATCGAACAGAGTTATTCAAACACCGACGAATAGATTTTCTAGGATTCACGTACGATTTTTGAATTTTATGTTAAATTAATTATTTTTAAAAAAAATATTCTGATAACGATGATTTAGTCGTTTTAAACCACAGTTATGCAAGAAGACCAAACTAACTTAAACCAAAGTATAAAGCAAGTAAGGGTCGATTCCAGAGGGAGACAAGTTATCTTTAGCAAAGAATTATGTGTCAAACAGAAGTAACAAAGGGGTTTTTTTTGGTTTAATTCACACACTAGCATGCAAATCATATGAAATCAAGAGTTTATCAATCAGTATTTAGAAACACTTAGGCAAACAAATATCCGCATTCGCTTGACAAGTTGATCATTAATTCATTCAATATCTATGCAAGGGAAATTCCAATTCCTTTTCAAAAGTAATTAATAGCACAACCAGATACTATTAACCCTAACTAGATAAATAATCATGAAACTATCAAGATTCAATCTAACTAGCAGCATTCAACAACAGGAATATAATTGGATACAAACTAAGATAAAACAACCAGCTTTTACCCTAGAATGCAAATCAATTATCTTATGCATACAACTAACACAACCAGATATTAGCACGATGCAGTTGCTACTTATGGATTAGAGATGCTCAACCAGAAACACTCTAAATCTAGCAATAACCTAATAACAATAAATCCTAGATGATCAGGCTAGAAATCATTGAAACAAGTCAATAGCAATTCAAGCAAGAGAAAAGATTAAACCCATGCAATCGACAAGGAATTAGAAATCTCACAACTGAATCAGAACGAATACTTCAATTGTCTGTCTAAGCAAAGAGGCTTAGTTCTCCATAGGTCTTTAAAACACAAAATAATTCCAAACTCAAAAACTAGGTCTAAACAAAGGGTTCAAAAGCCCTTAAATAAGAGAAAACATCTATCTAAAAATACATAAAAATCGGACCTAAAACAATATCCAAAAGGTCACTAAATAAAACGCAGCGTTTAAAGTAGAAAATCGCCTCGGTAAAAGGCAGCGGTCGCCGCCTATGGGGCAGCGGTCGCCGCCAGCCACAGATCGTCAATCTCTTCGTTTCTTCATTCCAGCTTCAAGTGGTCTTCAGGGTACCTCGGCTCTTCCTTGTTTAACACTTCAAACTCCAACTTTAGCACCTAAAATAAGACTAAAAGTATGCTAAAACCCCATCTAAATACACAACATAAATGTGTATATCAAACTCCCCCACACTTGAATCTCACTCGTCTCGAGTGAATCAGAAAACTAACACTCGTACTCAATAACAACTTAGATCATCAATTATAGAGAGAGTCTACAACTAAGGGTAATAGCAATAATCATCAAAGCTCCTAACTAACCATCCCATAACAAAATATAACATAATCAGCTCCAGCATACATCAATCCTAGCAATATAACTCATATCAACACAACTCAGCACTACAACTCAACCATCAAACTATCTAACACCTACTCCACACATCCAACATCTATCAACAATATGCATCAATAAAGAAGATGTCAATCAAGAAACTACACCTTATCCCTCCAAGTGAAAACCTACCCGAAAACACTCCTATACTCCACTTCTTATGTCGCCAGCTCCAGTAAAAAGAACATCCTAAAACACTCTTTTTTCTTTCACTCTTTTTTGCTTAGGCGCCTTTTCAGGTTTTCTTTTAACATCTCTCTTTTCATTTTTTCAGTGTTGGACTCACCATCTCACATCACTCAAAAATCTATTTTTGCCCAAGCGTAATGCTTGTCAGATTACTTGCTTTTTACTTGAACCGCCCTTTCGGGTTTTCAGTCCACCCCAGGATTTTTCTGCCTTTTTCTTTTATTTTTATGGCTCTTTTTTTTTTAAGTAATAGCAATAGTAATATAAATCCAACTCCCCCACACTTATAATAAACATTGTCCTCAATGTAGAAAGACAAAAATAATATAAGGGGAAGTAAGGAAAAATACCACTACTGTGAAGGTGGTGGTGGTGGCGGGTAGTCAGGGTAGGATGGATATCCAGGCCACTGCTGCTGAAAGAATGTCGCCTGCTGCCATAAAGTGACCTAGGACAATACCCTGTGATACCATAAAGTGACACTTCTCAGAATTAAGAACTAAATTAGTATCAGCACATCTAGCAAGCACAAGTGATAGGTGTTTTAAGCATGCATCAAAGTCATCTCCATGTACTGTAAAGTCATCCATAAAGACCTCTATGAAATTCTCAATGTACTCAGAAAAGATGCTCACCATACACCTTTGGAAAGTTCCTGGAGCGTTGCATAGACCGAATGGCATCCGACGGTATGCAAATGTGCCGAAAGGACATGTGAACGTAGTCTTCTCTTGATCCTCAGGGGCAATGGCTATCTGGAAGTAGCCTGAGTACCCATCTAGAAAACAATAGAATGCACGCCCAGCAAGCCTTTCCAACATCTGATCAATGAATGGGAGAGGGAAGTGGTCCTTCCTAGTTGCCGCATTCAGCTTGCGGTAGTCAATGCAGACTCTGTAACCTGTTTGTAGCCTTGTTGGAACGAACTCTCCTTGCTGATTTTCCACCACTGTAATCCCTCCTTTCTTTGGGACAACCTGCGTGGGACTGACCCATTTGCTATCAGAAATAGGGTAGATCATCCCTGCTTGTAAGAGTTTCATGACCTCTTTCTTCACAACCTCCATCATAGGTGGGTTCAAACGTCTCTGGGGCTGCCTAGATGGCTTCTCTTCACCCTCCAACAATATGCGATGCATGCAAGTAGTTGGGCTAATTCCTTTGATGTCAGCAATAGTCCACCCAATTGCTGTCTTATACTGTTTCAGCGCTGCTACTAACTTGCTTTCTTGCTCCTTTGTAAGCTTGTTGGAGATGATGACTGGCAATGTTTCCTTGTCTCCAAGAAACACATACTTAAGGTGGTCTGGGAGTTGTTTCAATTCAACTACCGGTGCCTGCACAACAGAAGGCAAAAGCTTTTCGCTAGGCGAAGTTAGTGGCAAAGGAGCTTTTCCCGGTAGCTCATAAGGGAGCGCACGGTAAGCATCCAACTCATAGACTATCTCCTGCAGGTTAGTTGAGCATGCGAAATCTAAATTGGAATCAACAATAAAAAATTGCACTTCATCGAAATAGTTTTCATCAAACACATCTTGCACTACAAGCTCAAGCACATCAATGTAAGAGACAGAGTAATCATCAGAAGGATATTTCATGGCTTCATAGATATTGTAACTTATGGTTTGTCCATCAAATTCCATGGTTAGGGAACCACTACTAACATTGATCTTAGTGTTTGCTGTTTTCAGAAAAGGTCTTCCTAACAGAATAGGGGCTGCATGCTTGTCATGTTCCATATTAAGCACATAGAAATCAGCAGGAAAAGTAAGATCACCAAATATTACCAACACATCTTCTACGATTCCTATTGGACGAACATTAGACCTATCAGCTAATTGAATGGAAATATTAGTCGCATGCATAGGTCCTAGTTTCAAAGATTTGCAGAGAGAAGAAGGTAGCACATTAATGGAAGCACCCAAATCAAGCATGGCTTTATTGAACTTAGTACCTCTAATAGTGATAGGGATGGTGAACATACCAGGATCCCCGCACTTCTTAGGTAAGCGTTTCTGAAATACAGCTGAAACATGCTCGCTCACTTTCACCTTTTTCTTGGCATTAAGATCCTGATTCCTCTTGGTGGTGCACATCTGCTGCAAGAACTTCGCATAACGAGGGACAGATTTGATCAAATTGAGGAGAGGAATGTTGACCTCAACGTTTCTGAACATCTCAAACATATCCTTGTCCTGCGTAAGTGGCTTTGTACGCTTCAGAGCAGATGGGAATGGTGCTACAGGCTTGAACTCGGGAATAACAGAAGGTTCAGCCTTTTCTTTAATACCTTCGGCGCCAAGAGACTGGCGGCGGTCGCTGCCAGATGGGCGGCGGTCGCCGCAATTTTCGGAAATTGCGTCCGTCGGTGAGGAAAAATGACAGCGCCATTATTTTCAGCAATGTCGAGAGCAGCTTCGTTTTGGCGGCGGTCGCCGCTGTCAGGGTGGCGGTCGCCGCTATCTTTTTCTTCAATTTCGACTATCTTTTCACCATTCAGAGCCTTCCCACTTCTCAGAGTAACAACACTGACATTGCGAATGTTCGGGTTTGCCTCAGTTTGAGAGGGAAGCTTACCCGAATCCTTCGCTTCAAGTTTGCTCACAGCTTGAGAGATCTGGCCCATTTGCCTTTCCAAGTTCTGAATACTTGCTGATGTAGTTTCTTGGAATTGCAATTGGCTCTGTGTCAGCTTTGATACATTCTCTGAAAGACTGATATTGCTCTGCATCAACATCTTCATCATATTATCCATGGAAGGAGCTGCATTATAGTTTTGTCCCTGAGGTCTAGCCGCAGGTGGTCCAGCTTGCGGTGGATGTTCTTGAGATTGATTTGGATTTGAGTTGTTCCATTTAAAGTGAGGATGATCCTTCCACCCAGGGTTGTAGTGGTTAGAATAAGGGTCATACCTCTGCTTTATCTGAAATCCCCCAACTGCATTCGCTTCTTCTTGAAGTGTTGGACATGAATCAGTAGGATGCAAGTCGTCATTACAAATTCCACAGGCCTTAAGCTGTTGAGGTGTACCCTTCAGTTTTAGACGCCTTACTTCTTCCTTCAACACATCAAAATCAGCTGGATCAATTTTTGAGTGCGAACTAGCAGCTGACAAGCTTTGGGAGCCTCTCCCACTGTATTGTCTAGAGTCATCCGCCAG
Organism: Polygonum maritimum; assembly: GCA_963924305.1. Classification (NCBI taxonomy): domain Eukaryota; kingdom Viridiplantae; phylum Streptophyta; class Magnoliopsida; order Caryophyllales; family Polygonaceae; genus Polygonum; species Polygonum maritimum. The sequence goes on from OZ002729.1 coordinate 25,088,697, forward strand.
TGTAGCGAATACCTCTAGAGCTTCCTCGTAGGTCCTCTTCATAATATTTCCTCCACAAGCAGAGTTCACCATCCGACGGTCATCCTCACGAAGCCCTCCATGTAAATAGAGAATAAGATCATGATTAGCATAGCCATGATAAGGACAACTCTTCACCAGTTTCTTGAAGCGCTCAAAGTAGTCATAGAGAGATTCATCATGGAGTTGCTCTATGTTGCAAATCTTCTTCTTGAGCTGATTAGATTTAATAGCCGGAAAGTATTTATCAAGGAACACTTTCTTCAGATTCACCCAGGTGGTGATGCTTCCTGGTGGTAGAGAATGATACCAGTCCTTAGCAGATTCCTTCAGAGAAAAAGAAAATACTCTCAACCTCATCTGATCTTCAGTAATATCAGATGGACGCATACTGGTACAAACTTCAAGAAATTCATCCAGATGCTGTATGGGATCCTCAAGTGGGTTTCCATTGAATTTCGGGAGCAGATGGACCACTCCTGTCTTAAGCTCAAATTTGACACCCTCATCAAGAGCCGGAGATTGCACTGCACGAGTTGGTTGCTCCAAGTTAGGAGTTGTGAGAGATTCAAGAGTCACACGATTTGCCATTGCTACTGTCTCTTGAAATAAAGCACGCACAGCCTTCCGAGTCCTGAATAAAGTCCTCTCGATCTCTGGATCAAAAACAAGAGGTAGATTATTAGTAATACGGGTGTGAACCATAAGATAGGTTCACACCAAGTTTGGCACAAAAATTCACACCAAAGATAATTGTTGCCTCCCCGGCAACGGCGCCAATTTGATAACGATGATTTAGTCGTTTTAAACCACAATTATGCAAAGAATACCACACTAACTTAACCTAAGTATAAAGCAAGTAAGGGTCGATTCCATAGGGAGACAATTATCTTTAGCAGAGAACTATGTGTCAAACAGAAGTAACAAGGGGGGTTTTTAGGTTTAATTCACACACTAGTATGCAAATCATTCGAATTCGAGAGTTTATTAATCCGTATTTGGAAACACTTAGACAAACAAATATCCGCATTCGCTTGACAAGTTGATCATTGATTTCATTCAATATCTATGCAATGGAAATTCCAATTCCTTTTCAAAAGTAATTAATAGCACAACCAGATACTATTAACCCTAACTAGATAAATAATCATGAAACTATCAAGATTCAATCTAACTAGCAGCATTCAACAACAGGAATATAATTGGATACAAACTAAGATAAAACAACCAGCTTTTACCCTAGAATGCAAATCAATTCTCTTATGCATAAGACTAACACAACCAGATATTAGCACGATGCAGTTGCTACTTATGAATTAGAGATGCTCAACCAGAAACACTCTAAATCTAGCAATAACCTAATAACAACAAATCCTAGATGATCAGGCTAGAAATTATTGAAACAAGTCAATAACAATTCAAGCAAGAGAAAAGATTAAATCCATGCAATCGATAAGGAATTAGAAATCTCACAACTGAATCAGAACGAACACTTCAATTGTCTGTCTAAGCAAAGAGGCTTAGTTGTCCATAGGTCTTCAAAATACAAATTAATTCCAAACTCAAAAATTAGGTCTAAACAAAGGGTTCAAAAGCCCTTAAATATGAGAAAACATCTATCTAAAAATACATAAAAATCGGACCTAAAATAATATCCAAAAGTCATTAAAATAAAATGCAGCGTTTAAAGAAGAAATTCGCCTCGGAAAAAGGCAGCGGTCGCCGCCTTTGGGGCAGCGGTCGCCGCCAGCCACAGATCGTCAATCTCTTCGTTTCTTCATTCCAGCTTCAAGTGGTCTTCAGGGTACCTCGGCTCTTCCTTCTTTAACGCTTCAAACTCCAACTTTAGCACCTAAAACAAGACTAAAAGTATGCTAAAACCCCATCTAAATACACAACATAAATGTGTATATCAAACTCCCCCACACTTGAATCTCACTCGTCTCGAGTGAATCAGAAAACTAACACTCGTAATCAATAACAACCTAGATCATCAAGTATAGAGAGAGTCTACAGCTAAGGGTAATAACAATAATCATCAAAGCTCCTAACCAACCATCCCATAAAAAGATATAACATAATCAGCTCCAGCATCCATCAATCCTAACAATACAATGTCAAATCAACACAACTCAACACTACAACTCAACCATCAAACTATCTAACACCTACTCCAGACATCCAACATCTATCAACAATATGCATCAATAAAGAAGATGTCAATCAACATACTACACCTTATCCCTCCAAGTGAAAACCTACCCGAAAACACTCCTATACTCCACTTCTTATGTCGCCAGCTAGTCAAAAGAACATCCTAAAACACTCTTTTTTCTTTCACTCTTTTTGCTTAGGCGCCTTTTCAGGTTTTCACCTAACATCTCTCTTTTCATTTTTCAATGTTGAACTCACTATCTCACATCACTCAAAAATCTATTTTTGCCCAAGCCTAATGTTTATCAGATTACCTGCTTTTTACTTGAATTATCTTTGGTGGTAAGCCTAATGCTTATCAGATAATGTTGTAGTATAGTGGTAAGTATTCCCGCCTATCACGCGGGTGACCCGGGTTCGATCCCCGGCAACGGCGCCAATTTGATAACGATGATTTAGTCGTTTTAAACCACAGTTATGCAAGAAGACCAAACTAACTTAAACCAAAGTATAAAGCAAGTAAGGGTCGATTCCACGGGGAGACAAGTTATCTTTAGCAAAGAATTATTTGTCAAACAGAAGTAACAAAGGGGGTTTTTTTGGTTTAATTCACACACTAGCATGCAAATCATATGAAATCAAGAGTTTATCAATCAGTATTTAGAAACACTTAGGCAAATAAATATCCGCATTCGCTTGACAAGTTGATCATTGATTTCATTCAATATCTATGCAATGGAAATTCCAATTCCTTTTCAAAAGTAATTAATAGCACAACCAGATACTATTAACCCTAACTAGATAAATAATCATGAAACTATCAAGATTCAATCTAACTAGCAGCATTCAACAACAGGAATATAATTGGATACAAACTAAGATAAAACAACCAGCTTTTACCCTAGAATGCAAATCAATTCTCTTATGCATACAACTAACACAACCAGATATTAGCACGATGCAGTTGCTACTTATGGATTAGAGATGCTCAACCAGAAATACTCTAAATCTAGCAATAACCTAATAACAATAAATCCTAGATGATCAGGCTAGAAATCATTGAAACAAGTCAATAGCAATTCAAGCAAGAGAAAAGATTAAACCCATGCAATCGACAAGGAATTAGAAATCTCACAACTGAATCAGAACGAATACTTCAATTGTCTGTCTAAGCAAAGAGGCTTAGTTCTCCATAGGTCTTTAAAACACAAAATAATTCCAAACTCAAAAACTAGGTCTAAACAAAGGGTTCAAAAGCCCTTAAATAAGAGAAAACATCTATCTAAAAATACATAAAAATCGGACCTAAAACAATATCCAAAAGGTCACTAAATAAAACGCAGCGTTTAAAGTAGAAAATTGCCTCGGTAAAAGGCAGCGGTCGCCGCGTATGGGGCAGCGGTCGCCGCCAGCCACAGATCGTCAATCTCTTCGTTTCTTCATTCCAGCTTCAAGTGGTCTTTAGGGTACCTCGGCTCTTCCTTCTTTAACACTTCAAACTCCAACTTTAGCACCTAAAACAAGACTAAAAGTGTACTAAAACCCCATCTAAATACACAACATAAATGTGTATATCATATTCTCATTCTTGTTAATCCCTAAAATCAAGGAACTTTCCATTTAAAAAAACGTGGCTTTCAAAACCCCCATAATTAAAATCCGATTTCCCCTCTTGAAAATCCCACAAATCATGCTTGTTACGATGTTTGCAACCACCTAATATTGATCACATCCCCCTCATTAAAATATAGCTATTGTGTACCCTCAAATCTCACCCTCCAATTAGCCTAATCTAACGGTCCACATCATGTTACATGTTATACCACAACATGTATCTCACCTGAGCGTTCCTATATATATATATATATAGTATAGGCATAGAATATTTGTTATCTTTTTCTACACTGAATTGTAGCCTTTAGCTGATATATGCACACCCTCCTAGTACATGTAAAACAAGGAAATAAGAACCACGTTAAGATTGATCGTGTTACATCACCTTCTATATGTTGCATGTATGACTAAATACACACACACATATATATATATATGCACTAACTATACTTGCGACTAGAGGTGTCCATACAATACGAAAACTGGCCCCGACCTTTACTTACGACCAGAGGTGTCCATACAAAACCAACCAAAGCTTCCATTCGCACATAAGTTTCCCTCAACCCATGATGACGATGTTCATTTATGAAGCACCCCATTCTCTAATGAGCAATCTCGTGATGACACCATTAACCTCAATCCCGTATCACCGGTGCTACCATCCCCTACACCACCCGTGGCCACACCATCATTGGACCCACCAATTTAACAATTCCTAATGGGCGCGACCATCGGACTTGAAAATCGCCCTCCAAATTATAGGTTGACGTAACCATTACAACTACCCTTCTCTCAAAATCTCGGAACGACACAAAACCAAGTACTATCTATCCCCTAAATCAATACATATCTAATGATCGATTTTCTAGTGGGCATTGTGAGTTCATCGTAGTTGTTACCAACATAATGGAACCAACATCGTTCGCTTAAGCAAGGTAAGAATCACGATGGCGGGAGGCAATGTAGTTAGAAGCCAGGGATCTAGAAGAAAACCAAACATGGACCTTCACCACTCTTCCACTAGGAAAACATTCCTTGGGGAGTAAATGGGTCTACAAAATTAAACATAACTTGGACGGCACCGTGGAACGATTTTTGGCTCGGGTAGTCATATTATGAAATCGCCAAATCGATTACTCTGAGACCTTCGCTCCCATCGTAAAAGTGGTTACCGTACGAAATTTCTTAGCCATTACTGTTGTCAAACGATGGGAGCTCCACCAAATGGATGTCCATAATGCCTTTCTCCATGACGAGTAGAATGATGAGGTGTAAATGAAGCATCCACTTGGTTTCCGTGCTTGCTCTCCCAATCTTGTGTGCAAACTTCACAAGTCCTTATTATGGACTCAAACAAGCCCCCCGATTCCGGTTCGCCAAGCTATTACAATCTTTAAAGAGGTATGGTTTTCGCCATCTTCATCAATGTCTGCTTCCTTGGAAGGAAATGAGGGAGGATATTTCTTAGGTTTTGGAACATTCTTTCTAAAACTTAATTCTTCCTTGAATTCAACATGTATGTTCTCCTCAATCTTTGATGTCCTTTTGTTGAACACTCTGTAAGCTTTGTAAGCTTTGCTTTGAGGGGAGTAGCCAAGAAATACCCCTTCGTCGCTCCTTACATCGAACTTTGCTAATTTATGATATATTTCCATGTTTACTATTTTTAGAAGATGGATTTTAAGTCTTTCTATCTAGCTTATTTTAGTATTATGGTTTTTTTTGTCTTCTCTTACATGAGTAAGTAATTTTCTCCATCCTCTATGGTCACATATCTATCTATAAGCATTCTCATCTTAGCACCTCCTAAAATATGTTCTTGTGACTTCGTCATCGACTAACATTCTGAATCATAGAGGAACTCGTGCCTTATAACAGATTTGTAAAACTTGTGCTGAAGTTTCCCTCCACTTCTGCAAAGGTCTCTAAATCCGAGACATAATAATTCTGCTAACATCCACGCTTTGCTAAATTGATCTCATATATCTGCAGTTATTCGTCTTCGCAATGAGTTCACCTCCGAGACGCACCTCGTTTATCACGACAATTAAGGTCATAACATTGGAACCAAAACTTCAAGACGTACGAATAGTAATGGAAGTAACAAGAGTGGTTAGCCGATTCGAAGGCCCAAATCGGAGTCGAGCGGTTTGTTTTTGGGCAGTGAGCGGTTTATTGGAATATGAAGTCCGAAGAACGGGCCAGCCCACTTCATTCCCGCGCTTTCATTGAGAAGCGTTTCAGCGAAGGAGCGAGAAACGGTGCCTCTTCCGGACCAGAAGAGAAGTCGGAGGTGTGAAAGGCGCAGAAACCAAGGCAGCAGGATGTGTGGAAGAGCCCGGTTCAGTCTCCGGCCAGGGGATATTCCCAGGGCTTGCCACCTAAACGACGGCGTTTCAGTCCGTCAAGTCGACCTTGACCGGTAAACATGAATCCCCTAGAACGACGTCGTTCGCCATTCGCCGGTTTGACTTGTTTTCCTTTATTTATTTTCAGGTATCGGCCCTCGTACAACGTCTCACCGGGGTCATATGTGCCGGTCGTCCGCCGAGAAGATGGAGAGGGCAACGGCGACGGTTCCGCTTTGCACTGTATGAAATGGGGATTAATCCCTAGCTTCACCAGAAAGGACGAGAAGCCCGACCACTACAAAATGGTACTTACTGACTATCTCTTAGCAAATTCGATTGAGGTCATTTCTGCTGTAGGTCATAGTCTCATTGATTTTGTTTTGGGCTAAAACATTCAAGTTCAATGCTCGGTCCGAATCAATTTCTGAAAAGGCTTCATTTCGCCGTCTGATTCCGAAGAATCGTTGCCTTGTGTCCGTCCAAGGGTACAAATTTCGTTACTTACTATATCGAATCTGGTCCAACTGTTATTTGCTACTAGGTTTTCAATTTTGTTAATTTTTGTGTGGGTAAAATCCGTGTGCTTAGATTCTACGAATGGAAGAAAGAAGGCTCCAAAAAGCAGCCCTATTACATTCATTTTAAGGATGGTCGTCCTTTGGTGTTTGCTGCTCTCTATGATTCTTGGAGAAGCCCTGAAGGTGATCAAAGTCGAGTACATACATCTTTTGTTTGTGTTTTGATAGTGTTGTTCCTTTTGAATCATGAAGTCAAGTACTAGGCATAACTTGCAGTTGATAGTTCTAAATGTTGATTTCCTATTCTTGTTACTTTTGAATCCTGTGTCTTTTCTGCTTTGGTTGACTGGGAATGTCTTTTTCATTCAATTGCAGGGGAAGTTCTTTATACCTTTACTATTGTCACAACATCTTCATCAAAGGCCTTAAAGTGGCTTCATGGTAAGCAGCGATGCCTTCTTTGTGCGCAGGCAGGAGTATAAATGCACTCAGAATCCTGATAGTAAACCATTTGGTCCTTATTCTCCAATTTAAAAACCTAAGTGGAAACAGGTTTTACTATGTTTGCATTCCGAACCACACTCTAATAGTGTGCAAACTGATTTACTTGACAATAGCTTGCTGATAGTAAAACAGTGCCTACTGGACGATCTAAGTGGAAACAGTTTTATTGTTTAACTTGATTTCTTTGTTGTGCATAAGGCTTCTTGTTTCGGAAACAAGGTGTTTCTTGTGGGAACTGTGGAAAATTTTCACTTCGCTCTATATCAGTTCTTTTGTATATGATGGTAAACATCGATTGGAGAATGATTGTTGTTATGATGTTACAATACCAGATAGGATGCCAGTTATTCTGGGGAATGAAGCAGCAACTTCATCGTGGCTGAATGGTTCGTTTTCCAAAATTGAAACTCTGTTCAAGCCATATGATCAGTCTGACTTGGTGAGCTTTCTAATAAAGGTAGATGGATAGTTTCCCGAAATATCTTCTAATCTTTATATAAATGATTTCTATTTGTGTTAAAGGCATGGTACCCTGTGACACCTGAAATGGGCAAAGCATCTTATGATGGCCCAGATTGCATCAAAGAGGTATGGCTACTTGTTTTGCCTTGGTCATGTGAAAAGGAATCTAACTTGGGTAGCTTAGCATGCTGAAGATGGAAGAATAATTTTACGATGGTAGAATTTGTTGATTAGCACTTTATCTTGGCATTTGTCAGTTTATATTACTAGATATAGATGATATAGTATAACCTTTCGCTTTTAAGCCTTGTCTAGGGATTGAAATAAATTTAAGTATTTTTTACAGTTAAACTGAGAATGCATCCTTGTGAAATTTGGAGCAATAGAAATATAGAGGGTAATGGAATGTGAAAAGATTGTGACAATTTATCCTCAACAAAATGCAGATACCATTGAAGACGGAATCAACGCCAATCACAAAGTTCTTCTCCAAAATGGGAACAACTGATAGTGCTAAAGATCCAAAGAAACCAGTTGAAAGTGAACTTATGAAGCCATCAAATATAGATCTGAAGAAAGAAATAAAAGAGGAATCTGAAGGACAAGCACATGTAGAATCTGAACCAAAATCTGTAACTGGTAATACTGAAACCGAACTCAAACTCAGGGTTGCTGCTCAATTGCCTGAGCCTGGTCAGAAGTCCCACATGAAGAGGGACTTTGAAGTGTTCCAAGCCGACAAAAAGACAACTAGTTTCAAGAGTGACAAGGTGCATGCTAGTCCAGCAAATAAGAAAAGCAAAACTGACACAATGAATGCTTCAGCTAGTAAGCAATCCACATTGCTTTCTTTTCTCAAGAAGGGCTAGACCGTGTTTATTTATGGATTGTTGTTTATTTTGTTTTTCATGCTTGTTTTGTTGTGTCAGCATGTGTTGTAGATGTATGTAAATGGACTGGTAAGAAGATGGTTAGCTGGCTCTTAGATGACCTGCATATTATGTGACATACTCGCATGGTACTTTTTGCTGACAAGGCAACCATGTAAGTTCACCACGGTTTGAGAAAGACAAAAAGCCTACGTCCTACATGTCAAATAGGCCCTTTTAAGTTTTGTATCTTCCCAAATTTTAGGTGTGATGTCCAAGTTTGCCATGTCTGATCTTTAACTATTCCATGTCTGTAGTGCTTGTAATTGCTCATCTTCTTGGCTTGTTTCCTATTCGGTTTTCTGAAAGTATTCTAGGAAACAGTAACCGAGCACTTGAGCCTGAAGTCCGTGAGGATGCTTGAGCTTGACAACAAAAGGTATAGGTCCTAACTAGAGACAGAGCTAGGAATAAAAACTTGGGTGGACTAAACATACCTTACAAAATGAATAAATTATTATTTTTTCAAAAAATTTAGAAAATGAACAAAAGATTTAACCTAATAATACTATGATTCCGGATCATGTTTCACATGATCCTCCCATGTTATACGAGGAGAGCTATAAGTCATCGGATGAGCTAAATTCAAGTGTTGATGCTTTAACATAAATTTTAATGCATAAGGGTATTGTTTTATACTGCTTTCTTTTCTATTTTCCGTTTAATCCAAATCGGCAGCTAGCTTCGAGCAATCATGCGGCGATATGCAAATCAACCTTTCCCTCTCTCGATGCTTTGTCTCTGTTAGCTCCATCCTCTCGATTTGTCTCTTCTACCTTAATTCCCCTTGCTTCGAGCTTAAATCTATACATTATGCTTCAAATTAGTAAAGCATCCCGGATCTAAAAACCTAAATTTATAAATTGAGGAAATTAATGGTGATTTGATGAATAATTTGATGAATTGACAAAATTTAATGATGAATAATTGGATTTGGACTCTGAATTGGTTATGAAATCAATACATGTAATTGTTAGCCAAAATAATTGAAAAAAACACAGTGAGTATGTTATGACCTAGGGTTTCAGTGGTAGGAATGGGAGGGACAAAGGCGGCGGAGACAATTTTCCTACTTTTTGACGTTAGGGATGCACTTTTTCAGTTTTTGCAAGATATAATATGAATGCATGATTTGTTGAAAATGATGCACTTTTTAATATTATGACTACACTTTTCATCAAAGTTGATGTACTTTTTCAGCATTCGTATGAAATACTATGAATGCATGATTTCTTGCTAAGGATGCACTTTTTAATGTTACAAATGCAATTTTTGACGTTATAGACACACTTTTGTATTTTCGAATAATCCTGACTTCTTACTAATGCACTTCATTTTTTGTTGTACCTTTTCGTCTCATATGTACCTTTTAAATTTATTAATGCACTTTTTCAGTTTACTAATGCACTTTTGTAAATTCGTACAATCCCGACTCTTACTAATGCACTTCATTTCTCCTTACACTTTTTCATCTTAGTAATGCAATTTTCAGTTTATTCATGAAAATTTTCAATTTACTAATGCACTTTTTTATTCACGAACAAACTTCTTACTAATACACTTTATTTTTACTTGCACTTTTTCATGTTAGTAATGCACTTTTTCAATTTAGTAATGCAATTTTTTAGTTTACTATTGCACTTTTGAATCTCCAAACAATCATGACTTCTTACCAATACACTTTATTTCTCCTAGCACTTTTTCATCTTAGTAATACATTTTTTTCAATTTACTAATGTACTCTTTCAACTTACTAATGCACTTTTTGTATTTTTGAACAATCCTGACTTTGTACTATTACACTTTATTACTCCTTGCACGTTTTCATGTTAGTAATGCACGTTTTCAATTTAAAAATGCACTTTTTGTGATTTTCTAACAATCTTGACTTTTTTGTTTCTGTCTTTTTTGTTGGTACATCGAACTCTTCTTTGGTAGTTGAATCTACATTAGGGCATCATAAAGGCACAAAATCTTGTTGTAGGGTTGGGAGGGAAACTTTACCATTGCAATTTCACAAACAAGTTGTGGTCCACAAATTCATTAGTTAAACATTAACCTAGCGAGACTCCATTACGCATCGAGCGTACATACCTGGCGACATCCACTTGAATAAAATGTTATCTTTGATTGCAAAGGTAGAAGCTTTTACATTAAGCTGTCGAGCTTTTTCTCTGTCTTCTGGTAGGACTCCTTCTTGCAGCCATCTTAGATAAGGTGTTACCCATGAAGGGTTTCTATCTGAATCTCTTACTTCAAGCATGTCGACCTCTTTGACTATGGATGGGGCATCAAGATACACGAAAGGGATTTTGCTATATTCCCTCGGATTAATGGCGGACCCAAGATTGGCTAAAGCGTCGGCCTGTGCAATGGTGTCTCGAGGAACCTACTTTCTCTCAAAATGCTTGAAAATTTTGATTATTTCTCGTACTTTCTCCAAGTATGCTTTCATCTTTTAATCCTTGACAACATATGAGTCCGATACTTGATTCTCAATAAGCAATGAATCATAAGTTACCTCAATTTCTTGCACGTTAAGCTCTTTAGCAACAAGTAGACCAGCTATGAGTGCTTCATATTCCGCCTCGTTGTTGGTAGCCTTAAATGTGCATCGAATATCTTGGGCTATCCTATCCCCCTTGTGGTGACTTCAGAACTACCCCCAGTCCGACACCTACTTGATTTGACGCGCCGTCCGTATGCATTAACCATTTGTTGTTGCTTGATATGTGTAATATGTCTTGTTCTTCTAACACGTAAGGGGTAGGGGTGAAGTCAACCACAAAATCAGCCAAGGTCTGCGACTTCATAGCTGTTCTAGGCTCATATGAAATGCCGTAACCGTTCAAGTGTATCAACCATCTTGTTAATCGACCTGATAATTCTGGTTTTGACATGATACTCTTCATCAGGTAGTTAGTTATATCAATGATAGAATGACTCTCAAAATAAGGGCGTAGTTTTATTGAAACCATAACCAAAGATAAAACTAACTTTTCTACATGGGAGTACCTAGTCTCTGCATCAAGTAGAGTCTTACTTACGTAAAAGATTGGTAATTGGTTACCATTCTCTTCTCGGATTAAAACAGCGCTTACGGCTACTTCCGTCACCGCCAGATATATGTACAGCTTCTCCCCCAGTTGGGGTTTTGACAACACTTGCGGGTTAGACAAATACTGTTTTAACTCATAAAAAGCTTTCTCGTGTTCTTCGATCCACTCGAACAATTTGTTCTTCTTCAATGTCGTGGAACAGTTTGTTTCGGTCCAAAGAACGAGATATAAATCGGTTCAACGCCGCTATTCGCCCTATCAGCTTCAGAACGTCTTTAACACACTTAGGAGATTGCAATTCCATTATGGATTTAACCTATTCTGGGCTTGCTTCAATGCCCCTTTGAGTTACGATGTACCCAAGGAATTTGCCTGACGTGACACCGAAGGAGCACTTTGTCGGGTTCAACTTCATCTTGTAACTTCGTAAGATCTGGAAGGCGTCCTACAAGTGAGCAATGTGGTCCTCCACCTTTAGTGACTTGACGAGCATGTCGTCAATATATACTTCCGTTGTGTCCCCCAACTTTTCCTGAAACATCTTATTAACCAATCTTTGATAAGTAGTACTTGTTTTTTTTTTTCAATCCAAAGGGCATAACTTTGTAACAACAATTTCCCTGATTGGTTACGAATGCGGTTTTTTCTTAATCCTTGGGATGCATCATGATTTGATGATAACCACTGAACGCGTCCATAAAAGTTAACAACTCGTGTCCTGCCGTCGCGTCCACCATTGCATAAATATGAGGCAATGAAAACGAGTCTTTAGGACACGCTTTGTTTAAATCAGTAAAATCTACACAAACGCGCCACTTCCCGTTTTTCTTTCTTACCACTACCACATTCGTTAGCCAATCAGGATACTTAACTTCTCGTATTTTACCAGATTCAAGTAAAGATTTTACCTTATCATTGATTACCTGATTACGTTCGGGTGCAAACTTACGTCTTTTCTGTTTTATGGGTGGCATCTTAGGATTGACGTTTAGGGCGTGTGTGATTGCGGAGGGATCTATGCCCACCATATCTTCATTTTCCCAAGCAAAACAATCACTATAGGACCGTAGAAACTCCACCATATTCTCTAGCAAAGTCGGTTCCAAGTCTGCCCTAATCCTGACTTTCTTAGATGGTTCTAAGGGGTCGAGGGAGACTTCTTCAAGGTCTGGCACCTCCGTCTTGACGTAGAAGGCGGGTGTTCTACAGTCCTTTAATTGCTAATCTGACGTGTTCTTGCTTGTCTCTGGTTTCGAGTTCTTGGGAGTCGTCGCCTTCATCGTGACCGAGTAGCATTCCCTTGCGAGCATCTGTTCTCCTTTGATCTCTTGCACCCCCAAGGCGATGGGAACTTCACGCATTGGTGATAGGTTGACGGGATTGCCTTCATTCCATGAATCCATGGCCTGCCAAAAATCACGTTGAAAGGTGATGGGTAATCAAGAACCTGGAATTTTACCTGATAGTTCACTCCTTTGTCTATGGTTGGAAGAGATATTTCTCCTAGCGTGTTACGCAACTCTCTACCGAACCCACCAAAGTCGTATACTTTTTGATGATATCGTCAAGTCCAAAACCTAAGCTGTACAAAGCGTCCAACATAAGCAAATTAGTGGAACTTCCATTATCAATTAGCACACGTTTGACAAGGAAATTAACTATTGTTAATGAAATTATTAGACAATCATGATGGACTTCCTCTTCTTTGACATCTTCGAAGGTGATTGGCATGACGGCATGACTAACACATTAGGGTGCTTTAGGGCTTTCCCGTCTGGCCTCCCTTGCGATCCTTTTGGCTCCGGAGTAAATTATGCCACAAATATCTGATCCCCCCGGTAATGACATTAATCATTCCGGTATGTCTGGGAGATGTAGGCGGCTTTTTCTCTATTACGAGCTAACTACTCTCTCCCTCGCTCCGATATCAATTCCTTGAGGTGCCCCATTTTCAACAATTCGGCCACCTCCTTTCTCAACGTGATGCATTCGTCAGTTTGATGGCCATGGTCGAAGTGGAAGTCACACCATCTCGACTCGTCCTTTGGTGTGCGGGTATGTCCTTCTTTCAAGGCCACTTGACAGCGTCTCCCATTGCTCTTAAGGTCCACACAATCTCGGTCACACTTACTCAGAAGTTGTAATAGGTCAGCTTAGGAGGTAACTAGGTGTTCTCGCTGTTTTTTCAAAGTTCAAAATTCAAACTCATGACACTTCACCTTCCACAACTGCCTAATCAAAACTCAACAAAGGCGTCCTACACTATCAAACTGACAACCTGAACAACTGACGTCCTTTCTGACTTGACCAAAATAATATCGTAGCAATATGAGAGTCTTTAGCAAACGTCCCTGTGGTCACCTTTTGAACCATGTTGAGAACTAAGCAAGTACGTCCCGTAAAGAAAATATGAAGCTCATAGGACGCTTTTGCAGGGTAAGCTTAGAGTTCCCATCATTTTGGCTTATAATGCGGGTTAGGTGATCAGGGATACTCTTTTCAAGACAATAGAGAGATTTGAATGGCGTTCAAAAGTGATGCACAAAGAATGATTTTGACTAGCGTCCTTGCAAAAATGGACCCAATGCATGATAGTTCTTAAACACTTGAAATCTACTAAACATAGCCAATCACTGAGGGAATAGTAGAATGGGACTTGCTATTTAAAAGTTATCATCCTTAAGAGTAACATAAGAATCTCAAAGGGACGTCTCTCAAGTGCCTTAGTGAAAATATCAGCTACTTGGTCCTTAGTCCTTACAAGCTTCATGATAATAAGTCCTAATTCCACATTATCACGTAAGAAATGATGTCTTATATGAATGTGCTTTGTGCGTGAATGATGAACAGGATTCTTAGCAATATCAATATCACTTGTATTATCACAAAATATGGGAACGATGTCAAGAGTCATACCATAGTCCTCGAGTTGATACTTTATCCAGAGGACTTGTGAACAACATGAAGTAGCAGCAACGTACTCAGCTTTCGCAGTTGAAAGCGCCACAGAGTTCTGTTTCTTGGATCCCCACAAGACAAGGCATGAACCAAGGAACTATACCATTCCCGAAGTTCTTTTTCTATCAATGACGTGACCAGCATAGTCAGCATCCGAGTACCTAACGAGCTTAAGGGACGACTTCTTTGGATACCATAGACAAAGATTGTCGCGACCCTTGAGATATCTGAAGATCCTCTTGACTTCTTGCATGTGGGACTCCTTTGGATTCGCTTGAAACCGGACACACAAGCAGACAACAAACATTATGTCTGGACGGCTTGCGGTGAATTAGAGAAGCGATCCAATCATCCCTCCATAAAGGATCAACACTCTTCCCTGGCACATCAGCGTAAAGACGCGAGTTGGGAGAGCAAGGAGTAGCCACAGGCTTGGACGTATTCATGCCGTACTTTTCGAGCATCTCTCGAACGTACTTCTGTTAGTGAATGCATGTCCCATCCTTGAGTTGGTTAATTTGAAGCCCCAGGAAGAAGTTGAGTTCTCCTATGAACGACATCTCGAACTCGCTACTCATCAAAGACTTGAAGTCCACTATAAGCTCCATGTTAGTACTTCTAAATACTATGTCATCGACATAGACTTCGGCAATTAAAATATCCTTGTGGACTTTCTTTATAAACAGAGTTTTATCAATTGAACCCCTAGTGTAACCATTCGACAAGAGAAAGGACGCAAACCTGTCGTACCATGCACGAGGAGCTTGCTTGAGTCCATAGAGAGTCTTGTCAAGGTAGTACACATGATCTAGATGATTGGCGTCCTCAAAGCCTGAAGGCTAAGCAACATACACTTCCTCCTTCAGTTTTCCGTTAAGGAAGGAAGTCTTGACGTCTATTTGAAACAACTGAACCCTTTGTGAGCGGCAAATGAAACAAGGAGACGGACGGCCTCGATTCTAGCAAAAGGAGCGAAAGTCTCATCATAGTCGATCCCTTCCTCTTGCTTGAAACCTTGAGCCATAAGTCTTGCCTTGTTCCTTTACACGCGTCCACTTTCATCAAGCTTATTTTTGAACACGCAGCACCTCCCTATGATGTTTTTGTGTTTTGGTCTTGGGACGAGGGTCCAAACTTTGTTCCTTTCAAACGGATTAAGTTCTTCTTGCATAGCTTGGATCTAGTCAGCGCTCTGGAGTGCTTCTTTTATGTTTTTGGGTTCCACCATGGACACAAAAGCGTTGAAGGAACAAAAAGCAATATTTGCACTCTGTGACTTGCTTGCAACTGACCTAGTTTGGACTCTTTTGAACTATCTAAAATTATCTAGATTTCTTGGTTGATAAGTTCAAAGATGGGACTCCCTTTGGAAGAGTTGGGAGAACCAAGGATCAATACTATCATCAGAGTCCACATCTTCATCTTGAGCTTCTTCCTCGGTGTGTTCCCCCTTAGAGAGAGCGTCGACACCTTGTCTTACCTCTCCTTGTTGACTTGATTCAGCAATGTCTTGTTGAGCTGGGGAATCAGTCCTAGAAGGATCTTCTTGATCAGTACTTGGAACGTCCACTGAGACTTCTTCAAGATTTCTATTACCGTCCTTAGGAACATAGTACTTCCCTGAGGACCAGCCTTCTTCTTCGTCTTTAGAGTCGCCCTTTTGACGTGGTGAAGAGCGTTCCTTCTGACTTGGTTTCTCCTTGAAGTTAGAGTTTTCTTTGAACACCACATGAATATTCTCCTCAAGCTTTAGAGTCCTTTTGTTGAAAACTCTATAAGCTTTGCTTGTCAGGGAGTACCCAAGAAATATTCCTTCATCGCTTTTAGCATCAAACTTCCCAAGTTTTTCTTTGTCGTTATTATGGACGAACCACTTGCACCCAAAAGTTCTGAGATGGGCAATGCTTGGTTTCTTCCCGTTCAACAGCTCGTAGGACGTCTTCTTTAGCAAGGAACGGATCATGGTGCGGTTTATGATGTAGGCGGCCGTAAAGACGGCTTTGGCCCAAAAGTGTTTGGGGACGCCGCTTGCCAACAACATAGTCCTTGCCATATCCTACAGCGTCCTATTCTTCCTTTCCACAACACCATTTTGTTGAGGAGTTCTTAGGGCTGATAAGTTGTAGGAGACTCCTTTTTTATAACAAAAGGCCAGGAACTATGAGTTCTGGAACTCCGTCCCATGGTCTGATTGTATAGCTTTCAAGTGCGTCCTTAGAGCAACTTCCACTTATTTGATGAAGACTTTGAAAACCTTGAAGCAATCTGCCTTTGACTTGTCCTCATGGGTCCACAAAGGTCCATATGAAGAAGTTCCAAGGGCTTCTTCGTACTTACTTCATTCTTGGACTTAAAGGACGATCTTGTTTGCTTCCCTTTGATGCAAGCTTCACATTGTTCAGCTTTCTCAATATTGATTCGGGGAAGTCCTCTTACAAGACTTTGTTGGTGTAGCTTGAGATTTTGTGCTATGTCCAGCATGACCAAGAAGTCGATGCCAAAGGTCAGTGTCCTCAGTCAAGTCAGACAGACATAACTTAGAAGGAGGCTTATACTCTTGGTTGAAGATGTACACATTGTTTTGTCGGACACCCTTGATAATGACTTTATTTGACTTCTTATTGATGACTAGACATTCCTTAGAGTCAAATGTGACCAAGTTTTCACCTTGATCACAAATTTGGGAGACGCTAAGGAGGTTGAAGCCAAGTCCTTCAACAAGATTCACATTTAAAACTTTTATGGACTGATTCAGATTTGCTGTGCCCGTCCCTTTGATCTTTTCTTTGCCCTTATTGCCAAACGAGACAGTTCCTCCCGTGGCACTTGATTGGATAGAAGTGAGATGGATCTGGCTTCCTGTCATATGATTGGATGCGCCACTATCGATGATCCATGGGCTTACTCTCACTTCCACCTTTAAAAAAAAGTTAGTTTTTCGCGACCCAGGCAAGGTGTTCCTTACCTGACTCGTTACAATAAAAGAATTCCTTTTCTAGCATATAATCATTTAGGTTCACGTCATTAGAAGTAGCATGTTTTCTAAACGAGTTCCTTGAACCTCTAAAACGTCCTGCATTCTTTATAGGGACTGACTCAGAATTGTCATTTCTAACTTTAGTATTTCTTTCAATGTCGTCCTTTATCCTTTTGTATTCATACTTATAATGACCATTTTGTCCACAATGCCAACACGTTCTATAGTAATTCCCAAGGTAATATTTTTTGTTAAGACGTTGAATTCTGTTTTTTCTCCATGTTCAAGGTTGCAAACTTTAGAACCTTCACCCTTAACAATTTTCTTGTAAATTTTGCGACTTTTGGAATTTGTATAGTAGTACTTTTGTCCAGTTTCTCCACTTTCCAAGACTCTAATACGTTCTTCCAGGTTTTTGGTCTTTTCCTTCTCAAGTTCTAGCTCAGTTGTTTTACTTGCCTCAAAATCACTGTGAAGGGAGTTCTTAGATCCAGACTCATATCTTAGTCCTTTCTTAGCAGGGACAAATAAAACAGGTTTAACAGTTTCAGTCACAAGACTCTTTCCTAGAACCTTGATTTCATCCCTAAGCATGGCGTACTCCATCTTGAGACACACTATTTCAGTTTTAAGGGATTTTGTTGCTTCTTGTGAGAACTCTAATTCATTTGACACTGTATTACACCTCTCACACTCAACAACAATGTTTTCAAATTCAAGTTCATCAAGTCGTTCTTTCATGGCATAGCTTTCTTGCATGATTTTAGCAATGAGTTTAATGAGCTTAGGCTTAGAACATTTGTCTAGAGAACTTATCAAAGAGTCATAGGTTACCTTTTGTTCAACATCAGAGGCGTCCTTGTGAGCATCTGAGGCGTCCTCCATTGCCATGTAACAAGTGCCCTAGGACGGTCCTTCATCATCTGAATCAAGGTCGTCCCATGCAGCTTCATAAGCACCAATTAGTGCTCGCTTCTTCAGCTCTTTCCCAGTACAACAGTTCTTGGCAAAGTGACCCTTTTTGTTGCACTTATAACAAGTCACGTCCTTCATGTCTTGCTTAGTAAAATTGGGACTTTCCTTCTTGTATGACATTCCCTTCCTTGTGACTTTGCCCATTTTTACCCAGGCATGAAGAGTCTTGCGCAAGAGAGCCAACTCATCATCCTCAGCGTTCTCTTCTTCAGTCTTACTTTGTCGTTCCAGCATGGCTTGGAGTCGAAGATTTTCTTAATGTTCCTTCGTTTTAGCCTCAAGTCTCAAAGCTATTTCATTGTGCTCACCTTGCTCTAAGTCAAGCTGGTCTTGAGTCCTTCTTGCTTCGTACGCCTTCAACTTTCCATAGATTTCCACCATTGACAGTCCTTTGTTAGCTTGATTCTCCTTAAAAGTAGTCCTGTCAAAGTTCCAGACTCCCATTAGGCCATCAATCAACACTTGGATTTTTATCCTCTGTGTGGTTTCTGTCTCAATGACTCCCAAGTTCTTCAACTTGGTCAATAGGCCCTCAAAACGGAATGAGTAGTCAGTGATGGACTCATTTGGAAGCATTTGAATTTGTAGAAGTCCTTTTTAGCACTCAATTGAACGTCTTCTTTCATTTATTGCGTCCCGACATGATACTTCTCAAGAGCTTCCCATTGGAGCTTGGCAGTTGACAAGTTGCTCACACGGGTGGTGTCCCTTTCGCAAAGGGCCGTTTGTAAGAAACAAATAGCTTTAGCGTTTGTTTCCATCAGCTTAAACTCTTCTGGACCCCAGTCCTCTTCTTTGTCCTTTTTGGCCGGAGGAACTTGAAGATCTCCATCCCTTATAACCTTCCAGTATTGGTAATTCTGGCAACGGACGAAGTTCTCTAATCTGACTTTCCATCTGTTGTAGTTGCCGTCCGTGAGGCGAGGAGGCTTCACACTACTAATGCCAATTGATTCCATATCCATTTTTACCTGCGACTCAAACAATGTAGAGCGCCTGCTCTGATACCAATTGTTGGATCGTAAGTCAGTAAAGTGGACATCCTTATGAAGTAAGGACGTCCTTGGATGCAACGAAAGTAAAGACTTAACAGGTAAATAGATAAGTAAAGAACGCGGCTATTTATAGAGGAACCTCTCAAGACCAAAGCAGTCCTTGAGAGTAAACCTCTACCTCCTTGGAGGATTTTCGAATAGCTTCTTTCCTTTCTTATTGAGAATCCTTACAGTTACAAGGCGAGGATTACACTTCTCTGGTACATAAGTATACGTCCCTAAGTCCACTAGTAATACTCCTTTGAGCCGTTCACTATAACCTAACTCAATCTCTAAAGGACGCTATTCCCACGTCCTTACAGTTCGTCGTAAGGACTTGTTCTTTCTTTTTGGGTTATTCTTTACAAACAGTTTTGCTGTTTGGTTTAGCCTTTCTCTCGATCTAACACTTAGTTCTTGAGTGTTCTTGACTTGTTCTTGGTGTTCTTGATCATTGTTGTATTCTCTCTGAATATTCTCTGAAAGGCTTAAGTCACAATAAATACCCGAGGGGTATTTATAATACTTGGTGGAGGGCGTCTTTCCTCTGACGATCATGCCTTTCTGGTACGTTGCTATAGGATCGGCTTCCACGTGTTCTTGGCGGTGATGAGGGAAGCTTCCTGGCAACAACTATAGAACTCTGCTACAAGATCAGCTTCCACGTGGTGATGGACTAATCTACAGGATCGGCTTCCACGTGTCCCAGATGATCAAAGCTTGTTGAGTGATGTCATCTTGTCGGGTCGCCTTGTAAGGACTCCAAGGTTGAGCTCGCGTTCCTACTTGCTTGGGATTACACCCTTGACTAAGTAGAAACTTCGTTGGTCCTTACTTTTGGAAAGTGGCGTCCCTTCTTCTCAAGGACGGCCACATCACTTGTTGTCCTTTCCATAACTGGCGTTCCTGAACACTAAGTGAGTTTGTCATATCAAAACTAAGGGACGGTTGTTATAAGCACAATGTTAAGTACATAGGAGTCCTTAACATCGTCCCAACAGAAGTCCACCACCAAAACAAATATGTTGCTATAAGAATGTTGTGTGTTTTCGAAGGACTGCGAAACACGAGAGGTTTGAGCTCTCTTGTACTTGTGTATCGTGTTAGGTTACAGAGTTAGGGCTTAGAGAAATTTCAATACTAAGCTATAGGGATGGAATCAAGTAGCTTAGGGAAGTGTGAAATTTGTTTGTGTAATAGTTGTAAGGAATCACGTTATAAAACTATAAGGAAGTCATTCAAAATCCTCCTTAGAGGTAGAGGTTTACCCATCTAGACTAGTTACATTGGTCTATGTGGGGTTCCTCCATAAATCTTGTGTCGTCCTTTGGTTGTTCATTATTCGGTTTTTACCTACCTAAGTTATATCTGCTGCATAAGAACGCCTTCCCAAAAAGTGTCCTTACTAACGATCCACCAAGACCATATCTCTGCTGAACAAGAACATAATCACATGTTTTTGACGAAATCAACCTGCATTCAATGCAAAGATCCACCTGACTAATAAATTTACATCTCCCAATCGATATCCACTTTGATAACCTAACTTTCAATAACATTCAATTATCTGTCATATTTTCTAGCCTATTTTGACTCCAATAACACAGTTTCCGCACAATATCAAACCATAAAATGCAATCAGAAGCATTTAACCTGCATCCAGAAATGTAATTTCGAATCATAACCCGAATTAACCGAATTTCGCAATTCATATATCAATTAAAATGGAGGTGCCTTGAAAATCGAAGGATGATGAACCACTAAGCCTCCAAAGATGACATAGAAAATATCATCGCCAGTATGGATTTCTTTTTCCTGCCGATGAACTTTTTTTTGTTTTTACTGTAAACCCTGTAAAGGAATAAAAAAAATTTCCCTCCTGCTCAATCCCACTATATATCTCCTTCCTTTTTTTTCACATTTTATTTTGCTTATAAAATTTAAACACATGTCAACCATCCATATGTTACTTTTTATTTTTTATTTTTGTATATGATCAATTCTTACACAATGTGTAAGCCTACCTTTTTCGCATCGAAATTGTTCTCAAACATAGACTGCTTGATGGTTTCCGGAAGATAAAATCGGAACTCGAATGGAAAGTTCGTTATGTTGATAACAAAAGAAAGAAAAAGTTTACAAAAAGATGGATCAAAAAAGCCTGACAGAGTTTAACTAACTACTAAATTGGCATGATTTGGTCCAAGTACTAGCTAGCTTGTGGTTGTGGGTCTTCTCGATGCCAGCTACGCGTTGAGAAAGTCAATACCCGAACCCATTACTATGCCTCCCACGGCTACGGGTGCGTTCTTGACTTCGGAAGACCTACCTTCAAATGATCCAGACCCTTTTTATTAGGAAAAACCATGAAACCTAGCAACCATTAATTACTAGTATTAAGTTCCATCCAATGATAAATTGCGCAAATTGATGCACCCTAAGCTACTGAGCTAGCTACTATGCTCAAAAGCCAGTAATTACTGCATAACATAAAAGAACCTTGTACACATTTCTTCATTTATAAGGGCCAAAGACAATAATACTTTGTGATGGTAGTATTCTTACCATGAAGAAATCGCTTGGTTAGCTTATGAAGCCCCATCATCAGAGCCCAGAGCATCCTTGATCTTCTCGACGGTGCACTTGATGAGGTTGTTGACGGTGGCCACCGAGCCCAGGGACAGCTTGGCGGTAGGCACCGAGTCCACCAGTATCTGGAACGCAACGGTCAAGAGCGACCCACCACCGTGCCCGTCAGGCAGTATGGCAAAGCCCGACGGCAGCAGGGCAACATAGTCGGGGTCGCCCCCGTTGAGGACAAGGTTCATGGACGGGATCTCAATTGGGGCGTAGACCACGTACGAGCCCGTCGGGTCTGTGCAGCTCTCTTGTAGGATTACCATGTCGCTCTGGCTTGAGTTCGTACCCTGCTTTGCACACACACATTCACATGTACGTCATAAGACATGTACTAATTACCATGCATGTATATATGTAGAGCTAGAGTTTCTAGGAGCTAGAAATGAGTTCCTTAATTTGAGTTACATACATCGACTCGAAGAAGGGAGACACAGTTGCCTTGATCACACCCATTAGCAATGTGTGCCATTTCTTGAACCAAGCCTCCGGCAGAAAGAATGTCCCACTACACACACACACATATATATATATATATATAACAAACCACATCAACAACTTAATTACCACCACCAATACAAAACTACGTACGTGTATAAAAAGAAACACAATATATATAGTGATACGTACGTGGGCTCTAGAGGCGTCGTCCCTAAGGAAGTCGAAGACCTTCCTGGGAGGCATGGGAATCCAGAAGGAGGTGGCAGCGCTGAGGACAATGCCAGGTGGCCTGCCAGGCTCATCCGTACTCTTCCTCGTCATCACTCTGACGTCATCCCCTGACACCGTCGTCCACCTGTGGCCTGTGGACGCTCCCACCCCTGAGCAGAAGCTCCTCACCATTCTCTCCGCCAGCTTCAACATGCTCTTCCTCCCCTCCGGGCTCCTTATCACTGTTAATTCCTCCGTATATTAATTAATTCAACAACATTATTCATATATAGCACACTGAAATCATATATATGGGAATTAAAATGAGACATTGAAGGAGCTAGAAGGGTGAGTGTCATACAGCCGCCTTCACCAGATGCGCAAGCCATAGCGCTCGCGAGCCGTTCACATTGTCGTTCCAGTGTGGCAACCCAACGTTTCGCTCCAAACCCAAGGTTTGAGCTCACAAGGGCACTGTACATGGGGTGGACTGATTTGTCGTCGACCTCAACATGCTCCACCCACATGACCTGTATATTGTTGTATATGTAATGTTATTGCCTTGTTTCAGATTCACATGCAGATGGATAACAAATGCAAGAAAGCCACAGTATATATAAGAGCTTGTTGTGTTGTGTGTACCTTGGAGTAGCCACTGGGGAGGTCTTTAATTAGGCAGCCGGATGGCCTTCTTCGACATCCTGGGATGGGGCTCGGGCGCAAGCTGTCCAGAGAAACATCCACCACCGCCCACGTACCTTCTTCGCACTGCTTGCAGTACCTGACAAAGTAGTTTTCTCGGGTGGGAACAAATGGGGAAGCCACTTGGAACTCCGCCATCATCTGCAACACCAATCATATACATGTCCATGATGATCGAGTAGCTAGGTTTGGGTGAGGGTAAAAGAACAAATCAAAATCCAGAAATTAATTACCACTTGCAATGCCCCGTTGTAGTTTCCTGCAACTCCAGTTGAGAGGAGATCAAGCGTCATTGCTCTTGATACCATTCCACAGAAAACACTAGACCATTGGTCCTGATCAAAGCAATTTCAAAAACATATCATTGTACCTAGCTAGTTCATAATCATCAATATACAAGCCAATCACTTCTTATATAATTAATTAATTATAGCTTGATTACCACATCCATGAGAAGTTGGACAAGATTCACACAGCTCATAACGACAACCGCCTGATCTCTGGACGCCTCGGATTTCAAGCCCAAGGGCGTGGGTCCAATCCCTCTGGGGAAAGTCTTGAAGTACTCCTCCTCACTGAGCACCTCAGTGGACCCATCATCCGTGCTCGGCATCCACAAAGGTTGGCCGGCTTCAGCCATCTGGATCAGCTCCTCCATTGCTGCAACAGCCAGCTCAATGATGATGGGCTTGTTCGCCTCGGTGAGCCCACACACCGAGCGCAGCATCTCCCCTGCACCGTTGCTCCCATACATGTCACCAAGGAAATCCTGTTGCAATGTCCCGGAGCCTAAAGGCATGCTATTCGGGTACGAAAACAATGGCTTGCCAACATGCTTGGCCGCAATTGCCGATATCCTATCCACCTCTTCTCGTAGGCGAGCATTTTCCAATCTCAAATGTTGCTCATCAAACGACATCTCCCCGATTGCAGCTGGGCCTCCACAGGTGGGGCATGAGGCGTTGCTCAGGGCTTCTTTGAACCTCATGTTGTCTGCTCGGAGCTTCTCATTCATGGCTCTCAGTTGCTGGTTGTCTGATTTTTCATGATGGGCCTGCATGTATTAATTCATAACAAATATATGTCAATGGCACGTCAAACAATTAACGTATAACTATCTTAGAATTAATCAAGTCGTGCATTTTTAAGGTTTTGTATACATGCAGCTAACTTCAATCCTTAATCAGAAATCCTACTTAAAAACCTTCAATCTTATGAAGTTCTTTTATTTTCTATTATAGATTTAGGTAAATTCTTTTCAATTAGTGAGGATATTATTGGAAAAAATGTGTTAAAATATCTAAAATGACAAGTATTTCTTAACAATTCAATTAAGCTAAAACGACATGTATTAAGGAGCGAGTATATAGTAGTAGTAGAAGAAGAATTAGCATATAGATTGGATGACCTTCATTTGAGTGCGCTTATTTTGGAACCAAAACTTGACTTGGAGAGGCTCCAAGCCTAACCTCCGGCCCAGCTCCTTCCTTTGCCTATCATCCGGGTGGGGGCATTCCTTGAAGAAACTGTCATACATGCATTTGCTCAACAGATTAACGTCTTTTACATGCACATGATATGAATATGACAGATTAAAATTAAACAAGACATATATACTACGCACGCTTCCATTTCTTGGATTTGATGGAGAGTGTGGCGGTGGAAACGCTTCTTCTTAGTAGGACGGTGGCTAGGATCCTGGTCTTGATCCTGATCCTCCTCCCCCGAGTGGCCTTCCAAGTTGTCGGTATTAGCTGACCGACTACTCATCTCAAACAACTCCTCCTCCTCCTCCTCCTCCTCCTCCTCCTCCTCCTCCTCCTCCTCCACCCTTGCCTTACCGGGTATTTTGTAGTTTGCCATCATGTCCAACATTTGGTTGTGGGGGGTGTCAAACATGTTAGGCTGAAACATCTTCAATCTTGATTATATCCCTTTCAATGATTAGTTGAATCCGCCTACTTGCACACAAACTGTAAACTTCAATATATATTTCTCCCATTATACTGATAATTTTGTGTGTATTGAAAAATGTGAAAAGTAAAGAGAAGTGTGCGATTTTTGAGAGATATAATAAAAAGATCTTTTATAAAAAGAACGAGGTCAGAGTTATTATGCTTTCCATTTTCTTACTGTATGTTAGTATGTGAAAAATCTTTAAAATCCTGGGGCTTATCTATTAGCTAGACTTGTAATTACTTACCCATAAGCAAGTAGTTGATATATATAGGTAATTAAGTTGGTGGATTGAGGGTAAACCCCTTCAATCAAAACGTACATAAGGGAAAAGACAAAAGAGTTACATCTTATTGTTTGTTAGCTTTTGTGTGTTATATTTTTGTACCCAGATCAAAACCCTAGACTCGTCCTATTTGTCCCCCTTGCAGATTTTTTTGCTTACCTCTTATTTGGGAGGAGATTTTTATCCCTATATCTTTTTTGTTCTCGTCTCAATTCTTCTCCTGAATTGTTGGACTGACCCTTGTTTGGAGAAATGGTGTGGGATTTTCACTCAAATTGTTCATATAATTTACGCAATTAACATATTATAATAAATAAATAAATAAACATAACAATTCAAAGGCGATTAGATACGGTTTATATATCTTTCACATTCAATGTGAAGTCCCACAAGCTACTTATAAAGAGAAGAAAAAATGCATACATATATTAAGATGGAGCAATTATGGGATAAATATATGGGAATCATGAAGACAAGCTAGCTAGTTCATCAATACTAGACACTAGTGTTGATTTTGGGTGGATGGAAAATATCATTTTATATAGTGGAGAGAAATTACCAGCAAGAACTGAACCAGGCGCGATCTTAATAAATCTTAGAGATCAGAAGGCCGCCATTTTCCCATACCCGTACGTGCTGCTTTCTAAGATCTTTCTTTCAGTTCGATCTGATGCGTATGGGATCGAGATGAAGAAATGTACTGAAGAATGGTTTGGGGTTTGGGTTTTGAGAGAGAGAAGAAGAAGAAGAGAGGCCCGAATGAATGCAGGCTGGCAGGCAGGAGCGTATGTACATGTATGTATTGTGTGTTTGTTTGTAATTCAATGTTGCATTGCATTTAATGTGAGGAGGGTGGTAGGATGAATGCACAGCTGTAATTTGAACTCCCCCTCCCCCCACCTTCAAAAATTAAACCAATGTCAATTTCAGTCCAAGGGGGGTGGGTGAAAACACATCGCGCGCCTTTGGTACACCGTATACTTAGTACCTAAGGTTAAGGTTGAATATTACTAACGTCCGTTGATCCGTACCTTGTACGGGGTGTTTTTTGGTTGAATGTTTTTTGTATTTATTATCTTGTATATGATTTCACTATAATAATTACAAATATTATCATATATCTAATTTCTTTTAAAACGCCGCGTATCTTTCGTAAGTCATCAAATATTTATAAAAAAAATATTGTAATTTTTTTCCACATACATAAACATATATATACCGAGGATTGGAAGAATGCAATAAGATGAGATGCATTATTACATTTTATATAAAAAAAATTGATAAAAATATTTTGAAATTTAAATTATATTGCATAAACTAACTTATATAAATAGATAATTTAAAATAAAATTTTGGATTAATATAGTGTTATATTTCAAATATGGAGAATATTTAATAAGATAAAACAATAAAAATCAATTTATCTTGTATATATGTTATTATGTTGTAAAAAATTATTTAAATAACAAGTAAACAAATATCAAATAAAAATATTAGCGAATGATTATCTTCATAAGAAATCTATCATAACTATATACTAAAGCGGAGCTTAAAAATAATATTTAGCATGACATGGTGACTTATTATTGCACCACATCATCCTACTTTATTAAAACAATTTCATTGGTTAATTTTGATTGTAGACCGAACATGTATGTACAATATGAAAGAATATATATATTGTTGAAATTGTATCTATAAGTTTTCCTTAATATATACTAGATTGGAGATAAAGTAATAATATAGAAAATTATAGTTCAAGACCAACTAAATATATAATTAAAATTATAATCCACAAACATTAAAATAAATTCTACAAAATCTTAGGAGTATTCAATCCTTATATAAAAATTGATAATCGTATAAATCTTTGTTCGATTAAAAGAATATATTATAGCAAAAATACAATATTATGAAAATAAATCCTTCAAAAAACAAATTACATAAAATAATACAATATTTTATATCAAACTAATCGTTTGAATAACTTTATAAAAAATTAAATTAAGTTTATAATTAAATCAAATTAGTGCCTTGAAGGCGCGGGACTAATACTAGGCTTTTATCTAAAGTATAATCAATATGTAATGTTATAAATATATTTAGGGTAAATATACAATCTAATCTTTTTATTAATATAATTATTGGATTTCAATATGATACGATAGAAAAAAAAAATTTGATATATTATTTTTAATAAAAAAAAATTGATGTAAATATAGTGATAGAATTTGCTACTAATAATGATTTTTTTTAAGTTGTAAAACAAAGTTACAAAAATAATACTTATTACCAGGGGCGGAGCTGGGGGGTCCTAGGGGGTCCGGTGACCCCTCTCTCCCCAGCTCGGTGTATATGTTATTGTATAATTTTTTATTAAATGGAGGTATTATGTATACAATTGGGGAATAAATATACCCATAGAGCAATTAGCTCAACTGGTAACTTCTGAGTAATCGTTCAATTCCACCCGTGTTCGATTCTTGGTATAGGGGAGGAAAGCAAATTTTTTTATCTACTACGTGTATTCCCTCTTTAGAAATTTGGTGGTCCCACCATGTAATCCCCTTTCTTATATTTTTTTGTTCTAAACATCCCTTTCTTTTCTTTTTTAGCAAAAACATACCCTTTCTTATTTGTAAACTACCCATGTTTTTAACTTACCATCTTCCATACCCTAAGCTTTTATTTCTTTCCTAATTCATTTTACCATCATTTTTTTCTCATTTCTTGTTTTGAGCTTAAACTAATGTCAAGAAGGGATAGGAAATCATACACACATTTAAATACTAGCATTTGTTTTCTACCAAAAAAATACTACTATTTATTATTATTAATTGTCCTTTAGACTTTAAATATATACTAATTAAATTTATCTATAAATCAAACTTAGGAGTACATAATTCTACTAATTAAATTTATTATTTAATTATTTAATATCATATATTTAAAACGTGACCCCCCTTCATAAAAGCTCTGGCTCCGCCACTGCTTATTACTGATATAATATTTGAGTAAATGGGTAAAAAATGAATTTTTTTCAGTCAAAAAAATTAGGATAAATCAATTTATTAACTAAATAGGTAACCATATCATGCTAAGATTGAGATTTATATATTCGGATACAGTTACTTACGTAACTCAAAATTTAAGATTTAAATAATAGTTTAATTAAATATATATAAGATTAAGATCATATATTATGATAAAACTATAAGATAATTATTTTAATAACAGGGTGATGTGACACAGTATGGTTGCGGAATTTGCTTTCGCTTTAATATATATTAGCAGATGACCCGTACCTTGTACGGGAGTGTTATTTATTTATTTATTTATTTATTGCTTTTGCATATGAATTTACTATAACAATTCCAAATATTATCATATGTATATTTTGTTTTAAAATGACGCTTATTTTTTGGATTATAAAATGACAGAATTCTTGTACACCATCATATATATAAATAAATTTTATTTATGTATTTACTTTTTATAGATACATCAACATATATTTAAATAACTGAGGAAAAATGAAATAAGATAATATGTTGTATCACATTTTATTAACAATTGATACAAATCTTTTGGCATTTAAATTAAATTACATAAACTAACTTATATAATAAAACCAATAACTTAAAAAAAATTCGGATTAATATATTATAATATTAAGTATATCGATAATATATAGTAAGTTAATTAGAAAACCAAATTATCTCGCATATATATGTTATTGTTTTATGAGAAAATTTTAAATAATAATATATAAAAATGTAATGAAAATGTCAACGGATTATTATCTTAATTAAGAGATATATCTTTTTTTTCTAAAGTGTAATCAATATGCAATATTACTATATTAGTGATATATATGTTAAATATAACATACACTTTTTTATTGATATTTTAATATGATATGATAGTAAAAATGTATATATAATATTATTTTAATAGAATGAATATTTTTCTTGAATATAGTGGTAGAATTTGCTACCATTGATGATTTAAAAAATAGCTTAATAAAATTATGAAAATTAATTTAAATTTAATATGATATTTAATTAAATGGGTAAAACATTATGATTATGATGTATAGATTGTGACGAAAAAATACTTTATTTTTAAATAAAAGGTTTATCATAGATCTATCATTGTATTAATTAAATGTGTATAATGGTAAGATAGAGTTTTATATATTTGGATAGAATTATTAATTAAACTACACAAATTCTAAAATAAAACAAATATTTTAATTAAGCATCTATAAGATTATGATAAGATCAAGATTTAATAAGATAAATTTTTAAAAAAGGGGGGGTGATGTGGCGCAATATGGTGGCGGAATTTGCTTCCGCTTTAGTATATAGTAATAGATTAATAGATAGATAGGGTAAGTAGTACCTCCGTCTACTTCTACTTGGCCTTTTAGCCTTTTTTATATCTAAGAAGTTCCAAATTTAACCGTAAATAATTTGTTAATTGAAGTCTTGAAAACTGTAAAGTTCATAATATGTGAGGAGAATTAATTACATTAGTGATGATTTAATAAGGGTATTTTAGTAAAGATATGATTACCTTAACATGCATTTTTGTGTATTGTCAAAAGGTCAAGTAGAAGTAGACGGAGGGAGTACCACTCTAGACCACATGAAGCACAATGTTACTTTTTATAAATTCTTCTTTCTCTCTTTATGGGCTTCTGCCAGTCTCCTCAATAGATGAATAACCTTTGTGGACGATCCCCCTAGCATAAAACCGAATTCGCTCTTAGACACTTGAACTAGCCACCTCAGCCTCAGCTCGATTGCCTTCTCCCACACTTTCATTGTGTGGCTAAGGAGTTTTATACCCCTATAGTTGTTACACTGCTGTATGTCCCCTTTGTTCTTGTATAACGGGATTCATTTACTGATTCTCCTCTCCTTTGGCAGCTTGGTCGTCTTGCAGATAGCGTTGAAAAGTGTTGCTAACCAGTCCAGACCTTTTAAGCCTAAAATTTTCCAAATCTCTACCGGGATCTCATCCGAACCCACTGCCCTTCTACTATCCATCTTGTGGATCACCTCACTGACATCTGACCTAGAAAAACACCCATAGTAAGGGCCACTAACGGACCCCCTAACACTTGGTGCCCCTCCGCCGACTCGCAACCCTCGTTTAGGAAACCACAAAAATATCTCTCTCACCTTTGCCTGATTTCTAAATCATCCACTAACACGTTCCCATTTTCATCTTTGATACAACGAACCTTGTCCGAATCCGATCTCATTCTATCTCTTTTCCTTGCAAGGCCATACAGCACTCTCTCTCCACCTTTTTCGTCGAGTGCCTTGTAAAGGCCCTCATATGCTTTCTCCTTTGCAATCGCCACTACTTTCTTAGCTTCCTTCTTCGCTGCTCTGTACTCAACTTCTCCCAACTCCCTGTCCGAGTCACTGCTCCTCATCCAAGCTCTGAAAGCTAGCTGCTTACCCCTAACCTTTTCCTGCACTTCTTCACTCCACCAAGTGACTGGCCGCCTATGCCTAGATCCACCTCTCGACAATAATAATCACCTTTAAAAATCCTTAAAACGTATACCAACTATTCACATATTAACCAAGAATAATACCAAACTAATTTTCGGTATAATTTCCGACGGATTTCCTGACATGGCAACTTGAACAGTGACATGGCACACACATAATTTACACCTCTTTTATATTTTTTTTAAAGGCAAATCAAATGCCAACTCAACACTATCCCAAAAAAAAAACCTAAATCAAACACAAATTTAGCATTTACCCTAGTCAAAAATATTTTTTTACCATATACAAAGAACTCTCAACACACAAATAATTATATGAAATACGCTCGTTGAATTGGGGATCCCAAACCCTAATCTCACCAAAACTCCACCATAGAAACGAACCATCTAGAAATCAACCACACACATGATTACCTTTGAGCCACCATCAATTGAATTGACTCTACATAGCATCGTATAGAAATCTCTTTTACACAGACTTTCTCCATCAAAGCCTAGTAATTGGACGGCAACTTCGACTCCCAAACGAAATCGGACGACGAGGCAGCGCAACCCTTAGGTAGGTCCCCCAAGTCAGTCGCCGATGCCAATTCCGGTGAAGGTCCGGCAGAAATTTCTCGAATCGAAGGCAATCCGATACCCATTAAGACTCGAAATGTAGAGATCGATGGAGAAAGGCTGCAATTTTTGACACTAGCGGGGTTTTCGACAATAAATGTTCTTCGTTTTCTTCTCATGTTCTTCTTGTTCTTCTCCCGTTCTTCGTGTTCTTGTGTATATGCTATATTTGTGTTTTTTTACCGGGGTAAATGTTAAATTTGAGTTTTGAATTTTTTTTTGGGATAATGTTGAGTTGGCGATTTGCCTTTTAAGAAAAGATATAAAAGAGGTTTAAATTATATATATGCCCCGTCACTTTTCCGATTGCCATGTCAACAAATCTGCCGGAAATTACATTGGTATTATTTTCGGTTAATATGTGAAAAGTTCGTAGACCTTTTTAAGGATTTTTGAAGTTGATATTATTATTGGTTGGTATTATTATTTTTTTTAAATTTGATATTATTATTGGTTCAATGTCAATACTTGGTCTTATTTGAAATCATTTTTCCTTTATTTTTATAAGTATACAATTTGCTAAACGGGACGTTAGTCTATTGAGTTTTTTCATGCGCCTTCAATTGGAAGAATGGCTTAATTCGTAGTTTGTATTGACTAGTAATTGCTTCCCAGCCAACTGACAATTCAGATCTAACCAGAGAAATGCAGGACATGAACAACACAAACTTGGCTTCTTACTTAAACTTTTAACTACCAGAACTTCTCATATATCTTCTCCAAGCATTTTCACTATTTGCGCTCCTAACTGATCTATCCGAAATTCCTATGAAAACCACTTCTTCACTTAGTTTTTTTTTTTTGTCAATGTTTTCTCTCCCTATGATAAGATCTAAAAGAACTCGACTTCCCCATTTATGATGATGGGCGGGTCGATCTCAACTCGGGTGGCGTTCCCTTGTGAATGGAGGTGGGGCAGATCGTTTGCTTCTTTGGCTGCAACTCCCTGAGCAGTCCATACAGTGACATGGGGCCACTCGTTCTTGGATTCCACCTTTTGTCCCTCCACACAGCCAAGGTGGGCTTCAATGGCAGCCGTCTTGTCAGAGAATAGCAGAGCGGTCAACTCCACAGGAACCTTTTGGTTAAGGAACTGCGCATAGTTTGCCACCGTCGTTACACCATGACTCCTTTTGTGTGCAAGTGTGACATGAGCTTTTCTCAGGGTTTCTTGCAGGTTCTTGTCCTTGAGAAAGGCGTCTACTTTTGGGTTCTTCCCGGAGATCTGAACAAAATGTGCACAGAGACAGTGTAAGGCAATATGATACTCTATATACATTTTCTGCATATGAATCAGTTTCACCAAGGACAAAGAAAACTAGGTTGTGTATTTTGATACTTGTATTTTTACTGGCATTTTCTGCTGTAACTTATTACTCCGGATATTCTATATATTATCTCTGGTACAAAAGTTCTTTTTTTGCAGACAAGAATACTTCTCTTCCACAAATCAACTCTTCCGTTCCCCGTTCACATTCTACAAGTATTTATAGGTATACATTACAAAACAAAGCCTAGAAAGGAGGTCATAAAACAAGGTCATCGGTTACTTACAGTATTAAAAGCAATCAAAATTTCGTCAGCAGGCAAAGTGGCAGCAGCAAATACTATACTCCCCAACTTCCTCCTTTCTGTGCTTGGTGCAGTGTAATCGCCTTTGGAGATTGACTTCAACTGTTCCAAGACATTGGATACAGCAAGCTCAAATGGAACCTGAGAGAAATGCTTTTGTCACTTACAGGAAGCTGAACCCAAAGTTTGGCTGAGACATAGTTCCCACAACATGTTCTAAGAACGCAACTGATAGATTATTTTAAGATTGCGGGGGAATAATAATATTTTCGAGAAGGTGGAACATCTTGGTTTTATAAATGATCGTGATTGTATTAGGCTTGACATATTGAGATTTGTGAATCGAGAATCTGGTTAAATTTTATAACCCATCAAGGGAGATCATTTTACCTGAATGGCATACAGGTATTCAGCATGACTGGATAGAGTGTCTCGGACCTTCTTCTCCCAGTTTGCCCACTCCTTTGCATATGCTCCCTTACTTGAATCCAATCTAACAATTCAAGGGAGGGAATGTTAAATCAGATTGTAGATATTGCCAAACAAACACTAATTATTAGCAATCTGGTAACGCAAATGACACAAAAATAACAATATGGTCATGTAAATAGTGAACGATGATGAAATCAAACGTTATTATGACAAAGGACGTCAAAACATATCCAGACTTGCAATTTCAAATGTAAATTAGTTCTGACTTGTATTTCAGTTACTCAGGTTAAACATGGCATCTCGAGAGATTATATAATTCTTCAAGCATGCTCAATCTTTTTTCATTACCCTCTATATTTTACCGAACATGCCATTTAGCAACAGCTAAGATTTGTTCTAGAACTTTTAAGTATTACGATACATAGTATTCAGCAGGACCATATCTGTTGGTCATAAGATGCACTTGTGCTCAATTAATTGTCATACTAGATGAGTTATTAATTACCAACTCATGGATAATGGAACTGAGATTTTGAGGTCATACGAGTTCATGGATAACGGATGCATCATGTGAATCTAAAGGTGTGGATAAAATGGCAACCGAAAGTTGACAAAAGAGGCATATATGATGCTTCTTTTACACACCTTCCATGACGCTTGTTGTGAAGCCTGTATAAGTTTATCCCCTCCTCAAGAACAGATTTCACAGGATCGGGTAAGGGATTCCTGTCCAAGAAGCAGTTACCAAGATGCAAAACAAAATGAAGAAGCTTACTTTGTATTTCATCCTAGCTCAATCCCAGGATTGCATATAGAGTTAATTGTCCCCAAGATTTTTCAATCTAGCAATAACTTTCATCAACGCATCTTAGACTTTTTGTTTAACAAAAAACCACGTCTCTGTAGCAACTATATACATCCAGGTCAGCACAAACGAAATTAAGAATCCACAGTATACTTAGTTGCATGTGATGCCAAATTACACACAGTAGATACCATTTTAGCCTTGTAAACTTGTATCTACACATTTCATGTTTTTTTAGCACCAGTAAATAGGTTAAAGAGGGTCTTGAATTCCTACCAGAGAATGAGCCGGAAGGATAAATTTACGAATTTCTCAAAAAGGGTGTTTTGATGTGCAATGAGTAAAGTGACCACGAGGAAGTATTTTATTTTCTATAGATTACAACATAGTTGAAGGTAAATAAGATGAAAGAATGGAGGGAATAACTTTCAACGAAAGAGCATACCTATCAGATCTTAGTAACGGCATCTTCACAAGTGATCCAAAACGTTCAACTAGTTCACCTTCAAATTCTCTACGGTTCTGGAAACATGTAACGTATAAATCAACAGAAGAAAATTTCTTTACATTCACTTGCATCAAAACTATATCCAGATAAATAAGATAACATGCCTTTCCTTCATAAAGGTGATAAAACATCAGCAACACATAGCCTGCATTTGGAGATGACTTGTCAAGATTGCCCTGTGAAAATTAAAAACATATATGAGTAATACAGGCGATATATATGACACTTCTTTTACACAGAGTCCCAACATACCGGATGATTAGCCCGTTGCAGCACCCTAAACATAAAAATAGCTAGTGCGTCAAGGGAAAATGGATTTGAATCAGTTCCTGCATACGAGTCAAAGCAGTAATACATTTACCAACAGCCAAAACATAATTATGAAGTCCAACAACTGGATGCACAACATTAGCTGGATTAAATTGTCAAAAGCGCATTAGGACAAAACCAACAATTATGTTGCATAATTCAAGAAAATAAATACAATAAAGGAAAAATACTTGCATTAAGTAGCATGAAATTGTGTATTGTGTTATGATGTCAGAGAAAACAGTTCTTAACAAAACAATTGATCAAGTACAGGAAGGGGTAACATGAGAATAAATTCATGAATTAAATCAACTGGCTCAGGTGTCTTAATATGCAAATTTTCATAGTCATGTCGAAAATTCAACTAATAAATGATTAAATGATTGACCTTCAGACTCTGGAACAACAGGAACTGCTGATGATTTGGTTCTTCGGCACATATCCTCAATCTGCATTTCCAAACAGGGGGTTAAGGTTATAGTTCAGCTGCATATTTAAACATACTGAATGTGATATCATATCCAAAATTTGATTGATAACCTATATATCTGTATAGTATGAGTACATCTGTCAGAACCCTAACAGAGAAGGATAAGAGATAGAAATCTGAAAGCAAGAATCTCACAATCACCCATTGTTATTCTTTGAGGGAATCCACAATATATATTCAATTCTAATCTGAAAGCAAGAAATGACAGTTGAACCTCTTTTTGTAATGAAAAAAGAATAGCTAAACCCTATTATTCATGAAAGAAATCCAAAAATCAGCAAACCTAGTCGAGATATGAAGAAAGTGGGGAAACTAAATCCTTCAAAGTAGCTCATGGGAATATTGAAAATATCAGAACTGAAAGAAAAGGGAAGAAATTCTATTATGTATTAAAAAATTAACTAGATCGGAACATCTTGAAATTGAGTCACATACCAGAATCATATGCCTGTTTCTCAATTTTCTAATTCAGCAGAATGCATTTAACCAAGGGGGACGGATAAGATATGATATTTTACAAAACACTAACAAAACACTAGTTAAACCCGAGTATACATGCAGAGGGAGTACCTGTCTCCACACTTCTTCATTTGGTGCGTTCTTGTCTGCTAGCATTATAGAGAACGGCTTTTTCTGACGCTGTCCAGCAATCTTCTGCCAGTATTTTCCTGTCCATTTGAACCTTTATTGTTACTATCCACAGCTCGTTTGAAGGGTAAGGGACCATTGATAGTGCAAGTAAATCTTATTGTACAAAGGTAGTAATCCCTAGGGATAAATACATATGAATACTCTTAAATGGAAAGGGCTAAGGACAACAGGTTAGCATTTATACTTCTTGTTTATATAAGCTAATTTCATTTCTTGAGCCATCCCAATAATATGGACCACTGCATTATAAAGATGAAGGAAAGAAACTCATAAGATGTGCCCCGTAAAGCAGTTGAAACCTTTTATTAGATCACCCATCAAGGTTTGAACAGGGCGATCGTCTCCAATACCACCAGGGTTGTTAAGAAGCTCCTTGCAAAGTGCGGACTTTGCACAACCAGGTATTCCTGCAAACATACCACACATGGACACATTTGATTATCAATCAATCAATATTACATCCTCTCATAAATTTACTACACTATATACAGATGAACAACAACACCTAAATATTATTAGCTTGAATGATGTAGAAAACACGTTACCAGGAAAGAACACTATTAGGCCTTCATCTTTAGGAACAATATCTTTTGTGGTTGGAATAGGAGATGGAGGGGACACAACTTCACGCTCTCTTTCAATGTCACCCTCTTCATCTAGACCCCCGACAATTGCTAAGAAGTCCTCAGATCTCACAAAACTTCCTGCTGAGCCTATCAAAACTTGATTTGCAGCACTGCGTTTTGCATATTGTTCAAGGAAGGGCTCAGCTTCACTTAGATATATATCAGACCTTAGCTGTTTGTTTCCACATTTCTTTCGTATATATACAGCCCTGCAAACAATAGAATATAAATCATCATATTAGCCGAAACAGAACATAAAAGCAGTATACCAGAGAAAGCATTGAGAACAATGTTACCATTCATCCAGCATCTTACTCATTTCCTTTTGCTTTGCTGCTGATGTGCCCCAGTTTTTCATTTGCCTGAAACATACATCACATATTTCTCAGAGTACCAATATGAAAGCTGCGAAGTTTTTATTTCTGAATGTGGCAAGCGTTTCCCAGGGAAATTAATGCAAATAAAGCCAGAGAAGAGACATTGAGAGAGTGAATATTTATTCAAATCCCAGAATAAAACAAATAGCAGCACTCCTTACTTATTTGAATGTACCTTCCAATTATAACCACCCACTATCCATCTGTCAACATTTTTCTTGGGCTCAAATTATACATTTAGATTTATGTAATCAAGATTTGAGCTCACAAAAGACAATACTGGTTACTGTTAAAACTATGTAAGACAATAATCATTGCATCGCCCATAAACTATATAACAGTATCATTTCCCTTAACATCATCTAATTTGCTTTTCCTTTCTACAATGAAGAATCATCATTGAACGGATATCAACCACATTTTCACAATAAAAAGCTTCACCTCCATAGAAGAGTTTTGCACACTACAGCAGGTAAAGCCATTTATACTTCTCTAAGCTGCACCTATTCACAAACTTCGATGCTTATACAGTGAAATTGAACTCTTCTTTATTCCTTTACCCTCACAAATAAAATTCAACATTCATAAGACCTCTTTCAATAAGAGTACAAGAGAAGATGAGACCTCTTAAATGAATCAAGAAAACGTTATATTCTTAACTCACAAAGTTGTTCCTAAGTCAAATTCAAATTCCCATCAAAAGCATTTTGAGCAACTCTACATAAGCATCTCAAGATTTAACATAAATTAGACTAGTATGTTCAAGGAGACAAAAAGAATAATATTGGTGTCGTTGTACCACTAAGTTTCTCAAGTTTCCAAATTGTCTCCAGAAATGCACATGATTAAGAATGATGAGATTCTGTGATAGTTTCACCATAATCCCAACATTTTGCTAATGAATTCAGATTTGGTTAAAGCCTCTTTAATGTTCAGAACTGAACAATCAATTCTTACTCATAGTTTGGTTCAAGTTATTGATATTATAGCAAGGAAATATTAAACCAGTTCATTTATCGAAGAAATTTCATACTTCAGGTACCAATATAAAATTTTCAGATACCGGGGGAGCCAGTGTCACAATAATGTGAAATCTTGAGATTACTAGATTAGTATGTATGGCTTCACCAAGGGCTTAACCATAACCACCTTCTTACAATTCAGCAGATTATG
Organism: Polygonum maritimum; assembly: GCA_963924305.1. Taxonomy (NCBI): domain Eukaryota; kingdom Viridiplantae; phylum Streptophyta; class Magnoliopsida; order Caryophyllales; family Polygonaceae; genus Polygonum; species Polygonum maritimum. The sequence goes on from OZ002729.1 coordinate 25,127,573, forward strand.
AAGTACATTTACCTCATATAATAGGCTTTATATGCAGCAGGACCTTCCTTGAATAAAATTGCCAAGCCATTTCGAATCAAGAAGGTTCGCAACTGCAGCAGGAACAATTTAATCAAAAATATGCTCGCGCATAGTGATTCATGACCAAAACAATAGGACAAATGTTTTTTTTTTTTTTTTGAAGTTAAGGACAAAGCAATGTTCTAAACTTAACAATCCTGATCCAAAGGCCATTGCATGGTGTACTCAATTTATACAAGTATTTATTAGTAATAAATAGATTGCAAAATAATTTTCCATAATACAACCATGACATGAATACATATATGCAATGACCTAAACTTTAAAAGTATTTGTAAGTGTATGTACTTATAGGTGTTAAAAAGACACTTGAAACATAAATAAATAAAGATTTCATTATAATGACAATTTTACATTATAAATCTTTATATAACTGTTTCGAGCACACCCTAATCTGTTCAAGAAATGTTAATGGAAAAGTAATCAAAAAGTTGAGAAACAGCATTTTATTCATTGTGCAATGCCTGAATGGATAGCACACACCTTATATGTGAGGAATTTTAATTTTATCATCAGATTTGCATCTTCATCTGCAAGTGCATTTGCATCAGATGTGGCATTGCTTCCAATTCCAGAGTCTGCCGAACCATTGGCATTTTTCATGATCTCAGCAACTCTGTCGGTCTTTGCTTTAAAGAGGTTTATGTCCACAAAGAATCCTGACATCATAGACAGCATATTAGTGACAGCGCTGCAAAAAAGAGCTTCAATAGGTATTCAGACAATAAAATGCAAAAATGGAGTCACTTGCTTAATGAATTAGACAAGAATTTGATACTGAATCATTACCACATTTCGTTTTCTATACCATTTCATGAAAGTTCTTTGGATTATAGAGGAGAGTATAGAAATTGCCTTATTTCTAACTGCAAAAAATAAGAAGAAGAAAGAATGAGCAATATGTACCTCTATATAAGGGCCACAGTTGAGGATTATTCCTGAAAAATACAAACACAAATGTCTGTCAGGATATCCTGTGAAACTAAGTGAAGAAAATGGCTGATCACAGCTTTCATTCAGCAATTAAGGTATAACTAGGAAAGGGAGCACTCTCAGGCATATGACCTCATCTCTTTCTGATATCGGCGAAAAACAGAGTCGCTGTGTACATGAATAACCATCTTATAATACAGATCATCATTGGATATGGCATCAAGTTGGTGCAGGTTATAATAGCACTTAAAGGCAGCAGGGAAGCGCCTCTCTTTCATCAAGCGAATCATTTCCTGATCCAAACAATGAAAAATATATAAAAAATACAACATAGAGGATGTACTAACATGCAAGAAAGTAACTTGGAAACCGCACATGTCTCATAGCAGTTGGGAATGGGTGTGTATAATTCGATTGGATATTAGAACTCAATAATGAATAATAAGAGAAGTGAACACGATAACAACCTGAAAAGCATTTAGCAAAATAACCTCATATACTTCCACTGAAAAAATGACATCATCTATGACAAGGAAAACACAAACACGGAGTGGCATTAATGAAAAAATGATTTTCCATATAGATAGACCACATAACAGCACCAGAGTAGTGACTGCTTTAGCCCCATGTCTTAACTAACCAAACTTCAGAAAGCTTCTACTTGATAGTATATATAATGAATTTAAAAATTTAGCTCAAGTCTAATAATAACATTTGAAACAGTCATAGTCCAACCTGTAATTTTGTTGTCGCGAAATCAGCAGGATGAGCTTGTAAAAATTTTGTAAGAACTGATTTATCAGCATCCCTGGATTCACTGGATCCTTTCCCAAACCAATCTACAGTATCAGGGCAGAAAGAACTCCCAACACTCTCCAGAAGTGCTTTTATTTGCTGGATGATGGTAATAAATATCATTTCAAAACTACCAAAAGATTATACGCAAAAAAAATCATTTCAAAATTATCACCTGCTCTTCATCCGATCTATTTGCTGCACATATGTCCCTCGCAGTTGGGCCCAGATCAACTCCATCTATGGAAGGATCCACAATATGTTGCACGTTTTAACACGACAACTAAGGATGGACTAAACTATGATATTCCATGTACAATAGATTTGAAAATGTAATAATAAATTATTAGTTCACATTTTATAACATACAAGCCAAAAAAACTCAGAGAGAGACTGCAACATTTTGACTTTGTGATGTAAATACAAGAAAACTAGATTATATCAGCAAACCGCTGAAGTGCAAAACCCTGAACAAAAAGATGGCTTTTCCATATACAACCATGAGCATACAGTGAATATATATACTATACACAATCTTTAAAGCCGAATCAATTGAGTATGAAGCTCCAATCCTAGATGAATTTGGGCCTTCATTTTTTACCACAAAAAGACTGTTTTAATTCTCTCTTCGTGCACTCTCTGTCTCTTATTATATTTATTTTAACGGTTTAACCCTCTGTTTTTATTCTTTCCATTCAGTTTTACAGAATTTCTTTTAACCCTCTGTTTTTATTCTTTCCATGCAACTTTACAGAAACCACCAGTTGAAATAATAGATTAAACTCACCTCTCTTTGAAATCTCCATTGATTTTTTATGTCAAAATATGCATTGATTTTTTACCCCCTTGATATATATCATTAGTTCTCTCTCTTAATGTAAGGTTGTGTTTTCAGGGAACAAAGAAAAAGATTTCAAATTTCAAAATAGGTTTGGGGGGTTTTTGAAGAATTTTCTTATTGCTTGATTCGAGCGAAAAATTATCAGATTTGGTGGATTAATCTTATCTATTTAGCTCTAATGGAGGCTTTTTGGAGGCTCTCACAACAAGAACAAGTTTGCTCTTCTCAATGCCCGTGACATTGGAGCACTAGGTTCATGAAACCCTTCAACAGTTATCAAACACCTGATATAATGTCCCCATCTAACTCCATACCTCCCATTCCCATACCCAAAATTATACCAAGCACCCCCAACAGGGTTGTGCTAAAATATGTGGTGTGTAAAGTCAAATATCTAGTTTATCCATACACTCAATTATGGAAAAGAATAGGACCACGGCCCAGATGTGGAGAAGTATTAATTCAGTAAACTTTAATCCAAAATGAAGGAATCTGAGGTTAAGTAATTTAGAAGAGCTTACCTCCTTCCACTTGAGTAGGGAGGTAATCCTCTAAAACTTCCTCCATGTATTTTGAGCTTTCACGACTCACAATTCGAGCAACAAGACCCTCCAAGATTTCACCCTGCACCTTTATATGGTCTTTCGATCCTATAATGACAAGCTCAATTAATTCTAACAGCCACCGAAATAATTCAAGTGAATATGAAAATATCCATGCAGCAGGAAAAAAAAGATTATGCAATCAAGGAAATAGTTAACTAGCATTCTGTACAGTCAGGTATTGGCAGCCATCAAATCATCTCATGCATTTTTTCAAAGAGTCCCTATCTCCTATTTGGCATCGAATGTGTTGTGTATTGTACTTTCGACCATCCTGCCTCTTTTATTTTATTGAATCTCACCATTTAATCAAGGATTAGCATCTCCATCATAGACTTCCATCGATAGTACTAGGGTCGTGAAAATGATGGAACTTTCTGTTGCTGGCACAAGTATTGATATTTTTGCTTATCAAATACTGTATGTGTTTGCAGATATGAGACATTATCTCGTTCTGTAATTATATTAAAAGAAGAGCGAGTGGCCGTAAAATCACGTATCCCTTGATTGAATAAGAGAAGTTACTGAAGTATAATCTTCTCTAAATATAAAGTTCAACCAGTAGGATAAGTTGGTTGGACATACGGTTTATATTGCATGAGGATGATTCAGCAGTTGCTTTGAAATCATAGTCTTTCTTAATAAACCACAGCTCTAGCTTCCTTTCTATTTTTCAGGAGAAAAAATTTAACCCTCTTTGATGCACCTTCATTTGGACACAAATATTAATTGCATTTATCCTGACAAATAGTTTCCTTTTTCCAATTTAACTGATAAGCTGTGAGTGTCAAATTTATACAGCATTATACCTGGTATGGATATGTCTGCAACCTCATCCAAGGCCTTGCATACAGGTGTGGCCGTTCCTTCTTCACAGAGAGCATCATATGCAGCAAAAAATGAAGTCACTGATTTCCTGCAGCCGAAAAAGAAAAAGAAATAAAGCAAACCTGAACCAACCAGATAAGATAAGCTTCTCTGCCACCCCTAAGCAACATAATTGAAATTAATAGCCAAAGTATTAGTTATTCATAAGCGTTAAGAGCAGGAAAAAAAATTTGACATGATTAAGGACAAAATCTGAAAGGTCCTTCCAAAAATAAGCAGTAAAACTGAGAGATCATTCACGAGAAGACAGATGATTTCAGAAAATTACTGGGCTTGCGAAATAAAATTGTAAGAGAGGTAATAGTGCTTGAACCAAAAATACTAGTATTTAAGTAAATCTAAAATCCAAAAGTAAAATCACAAGCCTAGAGAAAGTTGACAGAGCATACACTACAAGAATATTAAAAACAAAGCTCCAGCACAAACTGCTAATTAGCTGCATGAAAAATTGACAATGTGCAACTTAAACCATCACCTCGTTGAGAACAACCAAACATGGTTTGTAGGCAATCGCCATTTCCGACAAAAAGAGATTATCTCAGGGGTAGAATAGAATCTGGGTTTTCTATTCCCAAGGTCTGTAACTGCAGTGACTACAACTGCACAATGAAGAGACGAAGTTTGTCATATCAGGATTGCAACACAAAGGTGTTCCTTAAATCGTAAATAAGCAATCTTATGGTCATCCAGGATCTTATGTCTATTGCATAAACATCTCATGGATCTTTCATGCAAAAGGAATAAAGAAAGTTACCATAATCTTCTCGAGGACGCTGTCCATGATCACCCAAAACAGCAGTGACCAACTCCATTGATATGCACATGCGGTTTTTCTGGAGGGGTGAAAAAATAACATAATGTCACTGAGCTTAAAAAGGAAGGCGAAAATATATAGAACTGAAAGAAAAAAAAAATGATATATTTATGAATTGTCTATCCCCCTAAAGACCAAAAGTGCTATAAATTGTTAAAATTTTGGAACAAGGACAAAGATTACACTTTTTTATAAAAACTTATAGGGTAAAAACCATTTAGTTTTGCATGGGTAACTGTATTTAAAATGTCAACTCCATATATATTGGATTTATAGTAGCCTTTACTCAGTTTACAATGTGCTAGATCAAAACTATCAGACAATTTTTTAATATTAAAGCCATAGCACAAAAAATGTCAAGAGACTTCAAAGTACTAGGAGTTTAATGTAACATGTGATCAAAATTATCCGAAATAAGTAAGATCTATATATATATATGATGTCAGTTAAATATCAAAAAAATAACCAACTTGTGGTAAGAAACTGAAGGGCCTACTAAGCTTGAACCCATTCAGTGCTTGAATAACAGCAATACCTCAAGGAAGCCATTAAACTCGGACTGTTTTCTGTTTGCTTCAAGGCCCCATGCCTCTTTGAACACCCTTCCAAGAACAAAAACACCAACAGCAGTATATCTATAGAGCAAAAGAAATCAATACAAAGTATCAAGATGGCATATAGGAGGAAGCCCAATGCCAAATCATATAAAAATTCTATACATGGAAATGAAAACTAGACACAGAAAAAACAGGAAAGAAAAGAAGTTTGGCTTGGGATTATCTAATAATAATTCTCGTGAGAATTTCACTAATTCAACCAAAAAAGGAATGGAAAAAAAAAAACAGTCCATCTGCAACCAAGTAACCAGCCAAAGCTTAATGATTATGTGCTTGGGGAAGAATTACAACTTCCACTGCATTAGAATTTCATTATTCAAGTCGCAAATTTCATAAGAAAAATCGAATAATCTAATCATATAAGAAAACACCGATAGTGTTCAGGATAAAGTCTGTAAGCAATTTAAACCAATAAATCGGAATATCCACAAATAAAAGAGAATTCATACAAACATACATGTTGCCAAAACTGTTCTTTGCATATGCTCCACCACTGTGGCCTGCATACATGAAAAGAGATCCGGAATGCTTGAGAGAAACCTGCATAAGTAATATACTAATATCAATCATTTACATATGCAAAAACTTGACATCTGTATTTTACTAAATATATATTACTATACCAAAGTAGTGTAACAATATATTGAAATGATAAAAAAAATAACAAAAAAGAGTAAGAGCAATCTGTAGAGTAATAAGTTGTAGCCTACCTCCATGGTAGCTAGTCCTTTCGAGACCATCTCTATCATCCTTAGTCGAATCTGAATGAAAGTACACATAGTGACACAGAGAACACTTCAAACAAGCGCAAGCAAGTAAGTTCTAAACAAAAGACTTCCATTTTTTGGAGTTCCCGCTCCTCCCTCATAGTGAGAAACACCTAGTTTATCTTTCAGACTCAAGAGATGTGAATGGCGTAATATAAATCAATGTAGCATGTCTATACAGTGATTTTAAAACAACCAGTGGAGAGCTAATTGTGAACAACCAAACCAAGGCCTTGCTACACTTGAACCAAAAAAGTACTTTTTCGTAAAAAATATGCTTTTTATCTCTCGAAATACGCAAAAACTAGTTACTTTTTACGAATTTCGAGATAAAACAAGTACACTTTTTGCAAAGTACTTTTGAGGCAAAGTGTAGCAAGGCCCAAGTGTTATAACTTGACCATAAAAGTTAAGACACAATATCACTATAATGGTATGCATCAACCACTCGTATGATAAGATTGCATACAGACTATGGGTGCAAACCACGTCATTAAGGTGAAAATCAAGCAACATCAACTGCATAAAGCCACATCACTTATCCTTCATTTGCAAAAACTAACAAAGGAGGCAATACAAGAATGGCGCAAAGGAGGGAAAAGAAGAGCTGACAATCTGTTACAGAGCACCAATGAGCACCGAACATTCTAATGCCTCAAAAGTATAAAAAAAAAAAAAAAAATCAACGCAATTAAACAATCCTAAGTATGAGCTGTATTTTTGAAGAAATACCTCTTGGTCACTCTTCTCATTTTCAAACTTGGGATAGAAAGTTGCTCTTATCTGGGCTTGTGAATAGGTGGAGTTGTCAACGGTAAAGTTCTCCAATAGATCACCTTTAAAAAGCTTACTCAAAGCAGCTTTTTGTTTCTCTTTAGCACTAGCTACATAAGTCTTCAGATTTCCAGCCTCCAACTGGTCATCCAACCCACTTTGAGAATCAGTGGTCGTACCACTTACAGTTCCATATGACTTGGGCTTCCATACCACCTTTTGACCAGGCATGGGAGACTGTTGCTGAGGTGCATCATTCCAAGCATGGATAGCTGGCACGGAACGCCCACTATCCGCAACATTCAGTTCACCGAGTCTATTGGTTATGCTTTCAGCTGCAGTGTCTGAAGCATCAATACTAACTTCTGGAGAGAATCCAATTGGATTTGACTTTACTTTCGACTGCTGACGCCTATCATTTCCCTACACATTCACAAACAGATGTTGCAAGTAGACTAACAAACATAACCAACTTCACGATTGGTTCCTCATGCAGAGTAATGGAATGATAAAAGAGCTTCATAACTAAAAAAGAAAGTAGGAATCGACAAAATCTAACTCATAAATATTCTGCAAATTTGCTTGCATAGGGAAAGACTCATCCGTAAAAACCTAAAGATGAGGTAAGAGACTATGACTGAAACTGGCTACACATACATACTTGTACAATCAGCCGATTATAGCAAAACATGAAATCGAATAGCTCATCTCAGTAACTTAAAATCAAGTCCAAAATCGAAGAGTTATTTTTTGAAGCAGGTCACCATTCACAATGATACGATAAGAATGACAACAGATTCAGAAAACCCAGAGAAAGTATCGTAGCAGGACCTAGGAGAACATACCTTATTGCGAGGCATGGATGTGGGGAAGCCAAAATCAGCAGCGAGAAGAGATCTCGGGAAAAAGGCCACAGGAGAAGAAAACAGAAGGCGGTGATGAGACAGTAAAGGGTGGACTCTGAGGTAGAAGAGAAAGCGTGGGGAAGGAGATGGAGGACAAGTGTAAGAAGGAGCAATCAAGGAGATGAATCTCTGCGAAACTGACATTAAGATACCAGAGACAGCCCAAACTACAAAGTGAGGCTGGCTTGGTGGTACATCTTGGTAGCGAAGAGAACCAAGAGAGCCAACCCTCCTAATGCCCCACCACCTCTCCACTCCACTCTGTCCTGCCTTGGACAAGAACAGACAATGAGAGTGGTCAACTTACCCAATCACGTATTTGGTCCACCAAACAAAACAAGAAAAAAACCTATCTTGCAGAAGCTCCAGATTTGGCGCAACAAAGAATTGACAATGTTCAAAACAACCTACTATATAAGTAAAAGTGAGAACCTTTCTTATGATCGAATAAAATCACGTTGATGCTATAAATTGGACCGTGCTACTTCAAATTGCTTCTACTAATGGAAGAAGAACAATAGATGATGATTAGGGTTGTCAGAGTTGAAAAACCGCTTGCTTGCAAGTGTGATCAGAGAAACCTGTGATGTCCGTGGTCAGGAAATTGCCGGTAATTGCAGCAGCTTCGCCGGCGAGTGTTACACAGGAGGGAGCAGATTGAGTACGTATCCCTGTTCGCATCCGATTGAGGCGTAGACAAAGCCGGAAGAGGTGCGATTGTTTTGGAGTGCCGTTATATCGATCAGGGCAAGAGATTTATCAAATACAGATTTTAACTGGTTATAGCCCGGAATGTTTTTCAATTAAAATTTAAAATATATTAATTCACATTAAGACTCTGGCTCAGTTAAAAATGAGTCTTATGGTTGTAGGAATAGCGACTTGTTCTCAGTGGCGGAGTCAGAAATGTTCGGAAGGATCTCGCCAGCTAAGTAAGATAAAACGAACTAGTATTAGCATCAAAACTATCAATAGGTTTCGACAAAAAAAAACTATCAATAGGTTGTGTAATCTAGGACGAAGAACAATACCCACTTCATCAAACTCAAACTCATTTGTCAAGTTAATTTTCGGCTCAACACTCGCATTTAAAATATTCACTTTGGAACTTTACGGAATTATGGAGGTTGATCTACACTACATGAATCAATTAATCCTTTAGGTCTTTTTTTTTTAAATAACCTCTCCTTTCTAATTGAATTAACAATATCCTATCAATTCAAACATATAATAATATTTCAAAGTATATTCATTAATAAATGATTATATTTGGCCAGTTGTGGTATATGGTCTTTTAGATTAACCAGTAGCTATATTCTTCCCATTTTTACTTACTTAATGTATTAACATTCTCATAGTTGAAAGCTTGATTAATTTTCGAATACATGTGATGCGGTATGGACCTTGGAATAGTTTGATGTAGCTTGGAATAGTCTGCCCTCCGCCGGCCTAGCTTCGCGCCGCCGCCACTATCATCGCCTCTTAATTGAATTGGAAACACCAGGCGTTGCTCTCACGTGGTCCGTTTCTGGCCAAAGAATTCCACCAGGCGCTAACAATAAAGTCACCAATAATCTTGTATCTGTCCTTCACGAGGTATCCATCTTCTTGACCTTACCACATATTTCAGCTCACTTTTTGGTAGACAACTGGTCCAAATTTGTTATGAGTTTGTTGGCTTAGGTTGGGGTTGTGAATGGATGTGATGCGACCGGAACATTGGCAATCTTCTTTGCACGGTAAGTTTCTTGATTGTAAGTAATCTGGAGTTTTACTAGATTTTAATTCCATGCAGAAATTTAGAATTTGTAAGGGGCTTGATGTTTTGATTATGAATTTTATGCGATTGTTTGCTGAACAGGTCTAGATAGGTCAAATGTGATTGGTGATATAGGAAAGAGGAGCTTCTTTCTTCGGAAAGGCGTGAGCTTTTGTTGTTTACCGGATAGATAAAATTGAAGAAGAATTCAAGAAGGAACGAAAATGGAGTTTAGACGATAGAGACAGAAGCAAAGTGAAGAAGAAAGGAGCAGGAAGAAAAGTCAAACATTGGTTATTACGTGGATGAGCTTCATTACGTGGAAGAAAAGAAACAACAGCTGGTGTCTTTTGATTTACAATAGCTAGCCAATTAACACCTAGACCCTCACTTTTTAACAATTCCCAAAATTGCCCATCATTACAATTTTGAGGTGTCAAAACCCACAACATTGGTCTCGGAATATGAATGAACAAATTGATCATAGAGGTGAACAAGTTAGCAATAGAGCTGAACAAATTGTACAAAGTTCTATTGCTATTAAATATGGATGCACAAATTAAATAAAGAGGTGAACAAATTGGCAATAGAGTTAAACAAATATGGATGAACAAATTGATCATAGAGATGAACAAGTTGGCAATAGAGTTGAACAAATTGTACAAAGTTCTATTGCTATAAAATATGGATGAACAAATTGACCATAGAGTTGAACAAATTGGTAATAGAGTTGAACAAATATTGATGAACAAATTGACCATAGAGATGAACAAATTGTCAAAGAGAAACAAATTATACAAACTTCGATTGCTATAAAATATGGAAAAATATGGATGAACAAATGGAGCATAGAGTTGAACAAATTGACCATAGAATTGAGCAAATTAAATGGACAATAAAGTTGAACAAATATGGATGAACAAATTGACCATAGAGTTGAACAAATTGGCAATAGAGGTGAACAAATATGATGAACAAATTGACTATAGAGCCGAACAGATTGACAACAGAGTTAAACAAATATTGATGAACAAATTGACCATAGAAGTGAACAAATTGCCATAGAGAAACAAATTATACAAACTTCGATTGCTATAAAGTATGGACAATTATGGATGAACAAATCCACTCTCGACATCGTCGCACCCTTCAAAGACCTTGGCACTAACTTCGCCGTCCTCGATGGATTCCTCTACACCTTCGCCATCCACAATGGGCCTCGAAACCGCCTCTTCGTCGGCCCAAAGGTCGTCATTCTCGCCGGCTCTATTCTGTGCTTCCTCGGCTACTTCCTCAGCTGGCTCACCGTCACTAGCGCGATCGGTTAGCCTCCGGTCGCCGTGGTCTACATGTTAATGTTCCTCGCTGACCAATTGATGTTGTTCTTCAACACCGCCGATATCGTTATCTTCGTCAAAAACTTTAGGGAATTTAGTGTCACCGCTATCAGAAGAGGTCGATTTCAGCTTTCTGAATCTGCTCCTTATTGCTACCTTCCTCTAGAGCTTAAAAATAATAACTATCACAACACGTGTCAACTTCACATTAGACTACATCACTCAATTTTATTAAAATAATACAATTGGTTAATTTTGATTGTAGACCCCATATGTGTTTTAAGAGGGAATTGGGTGGGGGGTCTATTTTGGTGACAAAATGTAGTAAATGGGCTATGGGGAAAATTTGTGAGGTAAATGGACTATGGTGACAATATAAAACCCCCCAACCCACCATTTCTCTCTCCTCCTTCCATTTGTTTCTCTCTCCCAACATCTCTCCTCTATCCTCTCTCCCTCTCCCTCTTTCATCTTCCCCTCCCTCTTCTCATAACTCTTTCCTCGTCATCCATTAATACCGACGACGAGGGCAACGATGGGGCGGTCGACGAGGCGGCCGAAGAGGTTGATGGGGCGGCCGAAGAAGGCGACGGTACGGCCAACGAGGGCGACGGGGTGGCCGACGAAGTGGCGGACAAGGTATTTTTCTCTTTAAAAGCTCTAAATCTAGGTTTTTTTAGATTTTCTAGATCTGAGGTTTTTGAAAGTTCTAGATCTAGAATTAGATCTAGATCTATGTTTTTTTTCGTCGATGTTTTTAGATCTGGATATAGATCTAGAATTTTTTATAGATCTAGATCTAGATCGAAAAAACGGTGACAAGTTTTTAGATCTAGATATAAAAAACGGTGACAAGTTTTTAGATCTAGATCTAAAAAACGGTGACAGAATCCCTAGAAAAATCATAGATTTAGATCTAAATCTACACGTGGTGACAACCTTAGATTTAGAAACTCTTGATCTAGACCTAGATCTAGGATTTTTTTAGATCTAAATTCAAAATTTGTACGTGATGACAAGTTTGTAGATTGGTAACAAAATCTGTATCAAGTGGTATGTTGAATGGAAGCAATTTTTCTTTTATGGTGACAAGATCTATACTTGATCTAGGGTTTTGTGTTTTGTCACCAAGTTTTGTGTGTGATCTAGGGTTTTCTGTTTTTTAGTTTGGTGACAAAATCTATACGGGGTGACATGTTGAATGTAAGCAATTTTTCTTTACGGTGACAAGATCTGTACGTGATCTAGGTTTTTCTATTTTGTCACCAAGTTTTGTGCGTGATCTAGGGTTTTTTGTTTTGTCACCATGTTTTGTGCGTGTTCTAGGGTTTTCTGTTTTCCAGTTTGGTGACAAAATCTGTATGCCATGTTGAATGTAATTCAGTTTTTTATGCGGTGAAAAATCTGTATGCGATATAGGTTCTCTGTTTGGTTTAACATGTCACCACATTTTGTGCTTGGTGACAACTTTGATTGCTAGGTGATCATAAGTTTTTATATATTACTTTTAATTAGAGCCTATTAGCTCAAATGGTAGAGCAACGTGCCTAGCGTATGATAATGTGGGTTCGAATCCCACATAGGCTTACTAATAAATTTTGATGACAAGTTTGAGTGCAATTTGGGGGGTGGTTCTAGGTAAGGTGACAAGTCTTTATACGTGATGAACAAATTAGAGTGCAATATTGGTGATACTAGTTTGAGAGGTGACAAGTTGTAAACGCGATGACAAGGTTTTATATGGGGGGGTTTGTACGCGGTGACAAGGTTTTGTATGGGGGAAGAGAATTTTCTGTATGCGGTGACAAATTCATATACGTTAACATGTTTGGTGGTGACAGGTTTGGGTGTGATGACGTCATGTTCTGAGATGTTTTTGTAGTTGTCACCAAAAAGAGCCTATTTACCTCATTTTTTCACCGCGCCGTCCACTTACCCCATTATTGTCACCATTTGCGTCCATTTACCCAAAACCCTCGTGTTTTAAATATGAAATAATATATATTATTGAAATTGTATCTATAAGGTTTCCTTATATATATAAAATTAGTTAAGAGGTTAATTTTGGTGAAAACTTTCTTTATCCCGTAACATGAAAACGTGAGCAAACATAAATATGTGAGCATCAAAAAGAAATATATGAACAAAATTAATTTTTCTTATGGATCGTATTAATACATGTAATAACAGGAAATTTGGAGTTCACGTATTTGTGTTTTGAGTCCACATATATCTATTTTATGTTCACGTATTTCTATATTATGTTCACGGTTTACAGTTTACATGTTAATGAAAGTTTTCATTTGATTCAAATCAATTAACTAATCATACTACATATTAAATTAGTGATTAAAATAATGATATAGAAGAACATATGTCAACTCCAATTAAATAAATAATTAAAATTATAATCCATAAACATTAAAATAAATCCTACAAATCATAGAAGTATTCAATCCTTATATAAAAAGTATAATCCTATAAATCTTTGTTCGATTAAAAAAATATTTTATAACAAAAATACTATGTCATTAAAATTATTCTCATACGAAACAATTAAACAAATATATTAACACTATTATACAAGATATACATTTTTATATATATGTACGGCTAACAATTACTTACGCAAATATTGTTAAATAGAAATGTTTATAGATATAATAGACATAACTATGGTTATATATATATATATATATTGTTAGATAGACATTCCTATCAATATAAATATAGATACGATTTCAAAGATTGTTTCCTAATTTTATTTTTACTGTTCCAAAATTACTTTACTATAAATATCACATTTTATCAAAGAATAATATTTATTTTCCAATATATATATATACAGTTTCAAAGGTTATTTCCTGATTTTATTTTAATTGTTCCAAAATATATAGAATATATATATATGTTCTTAGATAGAAATTTATTTCATAATTAGATTGTTTTCAAAATTAATGATTACCATTTATTATATAAAGAAGGGTCAATTCATTATTTTATTATAGAAATAACATGTGACGTAAATTTTTATGAAGACATTAATTCCGTTTTATACTATAGTAGTATAGATAGATAGATAGATATATAATAACGAAATACATACAGAGGTCCCTAAACTTGCTATGAATAGTCATTTTGAACCCTCAATTTTCCACTTTGCCATTTTGGCCCCTGAATTTTACAATCACGACTTATTGGGTCCTTGGTCAATAATGTTTACGAGAATTTTTACATATATAAACCCCTAAAATTGAGAATTTTTATGCCACATTAATGAGCATAAAAAGTAAATAAAAAAATAACTATTTAAAAGAATAATCTATTATACTAGAAGTGTAAAACAATTAGTATTTTGTTTAATATAGAAAAGTAAAAATAAAACTCAAAAAGTGATTATTTGAAAGCTATATTTATATTGAAAACCGTATTTTTTGTCAAAAAATAATCATTTGAAAGAGCACATTATTGTATTAGAAATGTATAACAATTAGTAATTTGTTTCACATAGAAAACTAAAAATTGAATACAAAAAGTGATCATTTGAAAATTATAAATTTTGACTTAACAAAAACTATTTATCTTTACAACACTTAAAGTTCTTTCCAAGGTCAAATAAATACTTGCTTTCTTTTATTGTTTTTCTTTTCCCTTCTCTTTACAATGCATAGAAAACTTAAAAGAGCATCGATGACCTTACACTAAGCCACATTCCAATTACTTAAACACGTAGATTTCATTAGTTTCATAATTTATGGTCTTACAAGTCCATTGAGCTGCCAAATAAATGCGATCTTTTTAATATTTTCTTTTTTTTTGGTTTAACCCTTTATTCTTTTTTTTTTTGGTTTAATCCTATAACATCCCTATTTTGAAACCAATGGTATTATTGTCAATGACCTTAGATTTTCCCGTCTAAAGTGACCAAAGGCTATAAAATGATCTTAATTGAAATGATAAGAGTAGAAATGTAAAACAACATTTATTTAATTCGATTGAAAATCTTATTAGATTACAATTTTTATTATCTTACATAAGAAAAAGGCAGCGGAATGAAACTAGTGCCTTGCAATGGTTGTCGTTAAAACATAGTGGGCAAGATGTAAAATATTTATAAATCTTCCTTCAAACATCTTCTTGGTTTGGTAGGCTTGACATGAGCACACACGTCACCTCTAGGATACTACACTCTGAAGCTGAATCCTTTCTTCCTTCGTTCACTTCACATATCTTCGAATCCTTAGTTCTCGAGTAGTGTTTCTCATTGCTCTGATGTCCAGTCATGCAAAGGAAAAGAATAGCAAAAACAGGGCTTAAAGAAGCTAAAGAGTGTGTCGGACCGTTTCCGAAGCGACGAGTATGACTCCAAACGCATTCCTCAAAAGAGCAGGCGACAGATCGGATTCGCCTCAACATTACTCCAATGCTACCATGCCACAAATGTTGATACCGAAGCATCACTCCGATGTTCATAATTAAGTTAAGTTTGCAAATTTCATTGATAATATAAATAAGAAAATTGACGGAGTATTGTTTGACATAAAATGGAGTGTAATAGAAACACTCCATTTTAGCCTCTTAGACGGTGGCAGACTTGGGCATCCTCGGTGGTAAAATGGAAATTTTTACTCACTCTTTTAGCCTCCTTTGTTTTGCTTATTTCTACTCTTCTTCTATTCATTTTTGTCATTCATCTAGAGTTGAGCCACATGGGCATTCCCCATGCATTTTAACTAGTAGTGGTAGGGGGATTTTGCCATTTAGCATCTGAGATTTTAATTTGGATAAGTTTAATTCTCAGTATTGGTGGTTTTTTTTCATACAAGTTGTCCATCTGATTAGAAGCTTAGCTTGTGTTAATCCAGGGAATTGGTGGGCTTCCTTAAGCTTGTTTTTAGGGTATTTAATTTTATCAAACTTACCAAGTGTTATATATCCTTAAAATAGGTGGGGTTTTTGGTGTTCGTTTTCTTATCATGTTTATTTTTGCATGATAAAAACCACTTTGTCGGTTCAAACAAACACCAACCTCCATTCCACATTTGCTTCTGTCAATCTATCATCAACCTTTTATCTTATTCTTGCATCCATAAAATTCAAATTACAGTTTTATTTAGGTCCATATTCATACTTATTGTGTTTGGAATTCTTCTTTCCATCTCATATTTTCTTCTTAGGAAATTTAGCTTGATGACCCTGATTCTAATCACCCTCATACTTTTGTTTCAAACCCAACCCTTACATTTAGTTTTAATCCTAACAAGTTAATTTGGAATGGGATTAGGTATAAATTTATTTAGCTTGTTAGGAATTGTTTTTAGGTAGTTATTATTAGTGTTTATGAGTTACGGGCCAAATTCCTTAAGCTTTTTGGACATCCAATTACCAAAGATCAAAATCCACTAGATGTACCTTCTTGGGGTGTTGAAATGGTTGGTCCACCTCAAGATTAAATAAATTTTCCAATATCTCTATACCCATGGGTATTAGATCGATGTAGCATTTTTGCTTTTATAAAAAAACAAAATTCAATATAACCGTTGAGGAATAAGAAAAACAACGTACGTTTAATAGCCTAAATAGACCTAAAAGAAAATTAAATGGTTAAATCATATATCTCATACCCTGTCTAAGGAACACTGAACACAATTATCTCCCTCAACATTTCGCTAAAAAAACCCTCAACTCAACTCAACTAAAAAACCCTCAACTCAAACTCTCAACTCAAACAACCCTCAGCTCAAAAAACCCTCAACATGAATTATTACTTCTATAATTGTAACTTTCAATTTAATGTCTTCTTCCCTCCCCATCAACAACACCACCAACAAACCCCACCCCCACCAAATGTACCCACCGGCACCAACGTTGCCAATCAGCCCGCCGGCCACCAGCTCCACATCTTGCCGCCTCCTCTGGCCCCCAATGTCTAGCCGCCTCCTCCGGCCCCCAACGTCCAGCCGCCTCCGGCCGGCCCCAACGTCCAGCCACCTCTGGCCGATGACGTAGCCCCCAACGTCTAATCGTCTCTGGCCGACGACGTAGCCGTCGTCGTCCAGCCGGCAAACAGAAGTGAAATCAAATTTAGACGGTGGCAGACTTGGGCACCCTCGGTGGTAAAATGGAAATTTTTACTCATTCTTTTAGCCTCCTTTGTTTTGCTTATATCTACTCTTCTTCTATTCATTTTTATTCATTCATCTAGAGTTGTGGCCCATGGGCATTCCCCTTGCATTTTGACTAGTAGTGGTAGGGGGAGTTTTGCCATTTAGCATTTGGGATTTTAATTGGGATAGGTTTAATTCTCAATATTTTTGAGTTTTTTTCATACAAGCTGTCCATTTGATTAGATGCTTAGCTTGTGTTAACCCAGGGAATTGGTGGGCTTCCTTAAGCTTGTTTTTAGGGTCTTTAATTTTATCAAACTTACCAAGTTTTATACATCCTCAAAATTGATGGGGTTTTTGGTGTTCTTTTTCTTATCATGTTTATTTTTGGATGATAGAAACTATTTTGTCGGTTCAAACTAACACCAACGTCCATTCTACATTTGCTTCTATCAATCTATCTTCAGCCCCCTATCTTATTCTTGCATCCACAAAATTCAGATTTATAGTCCTCTTTAGGCCCATATTAGTACTTGTTGTGTCTGGGATTCTTCATTCTATCTCATATTTTCTTCTTAGAAAATTCCAGATTGATGACCCTAATGCTAATCACCCTCCTACTTTTGTTTCAAACCCAACCCTTACATTTAGTTTTAATCCAAACAAGTCAATTTGGGATGGGATTAGATATAAATTTATTTGGCTTGTTAGGAATTGTTTTTGGGTAGTTATTATTAGCATTTATGAGTTACGGGCCAAATTTCTTAAGCTTTTTGGACATCTAATTACCAGATGTCAAATCCACCGGATGTACCTTCTTGGGGTGTTGAAATGGTTGTTCCACCTCAAGATTGTCTCAGATATTTCTCAAGGAGTTCAAACAAGGTCAGCTGCAAGCAAGTCCTAGAGTGCAAATTTGGCTTTTTGTGCTTTTAATGCCTTTGTGTATATGGTGGAACCCAAGAACATTAAGGAAGCACTCCAGGACGCTGACTGGATTCAAGCAATGCTGGAAGAACTTAATCAGTTTGAAAGAAACAAAGTTTGGACCCTCGTCCCTCGTCCCAAAGGCAAAAACATCATAGGGACGCGCTGGGTGTTCAGAAATAAACTTGATGAAAGTGGACGCGTGTCAAGGAACAAGGCAAGACTTGTGGCTCAAGGATTCAAGCAAGAGGAAGGCACTGAGTTTGATGAGACCTTTGCGCCTGTTGCTCGAATTGAGGCCGTCCGTCTCCTTATTGCCTTTGCCGCGCACAAAGGATTCAAGTTATTCCAGATGGACGTCAAGACAACCTTTCTCAATGGAAAACTCAAGAAGGAAGTGTATGTTGCTCAGCCGCCTGGCTTTGAGGACGCCAATCACCCAGATCATGTGTACTACTTAGACAAAGCTCTCTATGGACTCAAGCAAGCTCCTCGTGCATGGTACGACAGGTTTGTGTCATTTCTTTTGTCTAATGGTTACACAAGAGGTTCAATTGATAAAACTTTGTTCATTAAGAAAGTTTACAAGGATATTTTGATTGGCCATGTCTATGTGGATGACATAGTCTTTGGTAATACTAACATGAAACTTGTAGATGAGTTCAAGTCCTTGATGAGTAGCGAGTTTGAAATGTCGCTCATTGGAGAACTTAATTTCTTCTTGGGGCTTCAAATCAACCAACTCAAGGAAGGGACGCGCATTCATCAACAGAAATACGTCCGTGAAATGCTAGTCTAAAACTACTTTGTGTATATCTTGTGAACGCCATTGAACTTCTCTATTGTCTTGAAAAAGAGTATCCCTGATCACCCAACCCTCATTATAAGCTGAAATGATGGGAACTCTAAGCTTACCCTAGCCGAAAACCCTACAAAAGCGTCCTATGAGCTTCATTTTTCCTTTTACGGGACGTACTTGCTTGGTTTTCAAAATGGTTCTAAAGGTGATTCCAGGACTTGTGTGTTGATCACGTTTGGCAACAAGGACGTCAGTTATTATTTCAGTTCAGGACGCTAGTTCAGTACAGGTTCATCAAGAAGGCACCTTTTTCTGTTGGAATTTGAAGAGTCGTCAGTTTGAATTTTGAAACGAGGAAGTTACTAGCGTGCCCTTCACCAACCTCCCATATATACATTGATTGCAACGGCTGTCAGATCTTTCGCTCTCCAAATTCTCAAAACTCCGTTTGCTCTGACTTCTCTCTAGAACTCCGACAATCTCTCTCTAAGTTTCCGGCCAGTTTCCGATCACTTTCTTCTCTCTCCAAAACGGCAAGTGTTAGCAAGAATGTGTTCGGGTCATCTACTAGAGGAAAGCGCAAGCGTCTCAGCAAGAAAGCGTTCTATGTTGAAGGACCGCCAGAAATTCGCATAGACGAAATCTTGCAGGACTTTACTGAGTCGAAGCCGCGTACGCTCTTTGATGCTGTGGCTCAATACATGAAGCACTGCAATGATCAAGAATGGTTCAGGAATCTGAGAACGTTCTTACAACGCTTCGTCATGCCAGTCCTGCACAAGACAGGGGGAAGGGACGCTCCTTTCTGTGGAGGTAAAAACATCTTTCTAGAGGCGTTCCATGGTCAAGATTGGAGGCTCCGCTTGATTGAATCCATCCCAGACCTATCCAACGCCCGCTTCGATGATCTTACACCCATTCCTAGGGGTGTCAAAAGGTTAGTGATGCCATCCCCACCTCCTCCCTCTCCTCCCCGTGTTATCACAACCAGACCCCAACAATCTCCTTCCCGACTCTCACAAAACTCTCTCCCACAAAAGGCTTCCTCCTCCCAACCCACACAAATTTATGACCGCTTTCCTTTCCATGTAGAGGAGCGAACAAAGTTTAAGCATTACCGCCCCCTCAAAAGACCCCTCAAAAGCCAAGCTAAGCCCCTAAAGAAGTGAAAGCTTGCTAAGGCCAAACCCAACCCCATCCCTTTTGACACTCCTTCATCCACTTCCTCTCAGCTTGAAATCCTTGACCCATCAATTCCTGATCCCACTCTCCTCCAAATTAAACAAGCCTTCCCCGAGGTCAATCTCTCAAACTCCCCATCTCCTCAAAATCCCCCTCCCTCAGCTCCCCTCACACCTAAATCAAGGGGACAGTCAGCTGAAAGAGATGCGCCTACGTCTCCTATTGTCGTCCCGGACGACTCCATTGAAGTAGAGTTTAGCTCTGCTACCTCTGAGGAGATCGACTCTACCACCGTCCTTGATGAAATCACCAAACAGCAAATTGCTGAGGACGAAGAGTTAAGTCGCCAAATTGCCAATCAAAGCGACAATGTGGTTCAAGAGGACGCTCTTTCTCTCGATGAGCAAATTGCTGTTGATGCTCTTGAGATCCCTCCTTGGGAAGCCGTCCCCATGGACGCGGGAGGCAAGTCTGCTCCCAAAGGCAAAGGTGGACCTCCCTCTAAAAAGAGGAAAACCAAAGCGTCCAAGGAATCTGGTCCATCTGAAGGACAGGCTGAGGAAGATCTCCAAGAGGGAGATAACAACGAAGAAGATGATGATAAGGATGAGGACGACCATGAGGATAGTAATGCTGGTCCCTCCAAGAAGAAGAAAAACAACAAAAAGGAGCACATTCTGGCTTCTCTAGTTTTTGATGAAGCCTTCCTAAGCCAGTTTTCTGAGACAAAGGATCTTGTTGAGCTTCTAAAGATTCAAGGATGGCTGAAAATTTCTGAAGAGAATGTCAAGGTAGATCCCAAGCTTGTCCAGGACTTTTATGATTGTCTCAACATCAACATTGAGAATGGCACAGGGACGTTCTTGGTAAATGGTGAAAGTGCTACATTCTCAGAGAAAATGATAAGCTGTGTCCTGGTAACGAAGCATTGCAACGGGTTCCTGCATCTGGTTTTGGAATTGAAGGTGAAGAGCTGAACGCCCTTTTCAAAAGGATCTTCAATGGGAAGACGCCGGACTCTCATGACCGTGTGGCTTCTGTTTTGACTCAAACTGGTGCCATGGCACACTATATGCTTTGTCGAACTATTGTGCCAAGGTAGGAGAAGAAGTCCCTTGTCCAGACCATTGACTGCTTGCTTCTGGACGCCTTCCTTCAAGGTCGCAAGATCAATTTGGCCAGGATTATGATTGAGCATATGGTCAAGTGCACCCGCAAAAATCATGCCCTTCCCTATCCAGGTCTAATGAAGGTGCTCCTCATTGAAAATGACGCCTACACTCCTAGAGAGGAAATCAAATTGGGCATGCATTGGGATCAGAAGTATGGCCTTCTTGAAATTAAACACAGCCTAGAGCTTCCATCGATCAGGAAGCAGCTTGAAAAGGAGAGAAAAGAGGCTGAACAAAAGAAGAAGGAAGAAGCAGCTAAGAAAGCAGAGGAGAAACGCCTAAGGCAAGAGGCTGCAAAGAAAGCTGTTGAGGAAGAGCGTGCTAGGCAAGAAGCCGCAAAGAAAGGGAAGACAGTTGCAACTGAGCCTGAACTCATTGATTTAGTTGAGTCCAAGGACGTCGTGCTGCTCGTTATGCTGAAATAGATCAAATGTCGTCCTTCCTCAACAATCCTCCAATGGAGTTCAGCTACTCTCCTTCTCACTTTCATCCGTAACAACAACCGTCCTACTTTCAGGCTTCTCCTGCCCCCTCAAACACTGAAGCTCACTCTGATAAGCAGCTGTACGCTCTCATTATTCACAATCAGAATGTTCTAGTGCAGCAAGGAAACGCCATCCTTCAACAAAATTATCAATACTTCCAAGCTGTCAAGAATCAGAATGATATGATTAAGATGTTGATACAGTCCATTCACAAAGAGAGTACAGAGGGCGATACTCAAGAGGAAGATGGACACCATAAAGTGGACGCCCAAATTGATGACACAAGCCGTCTTGTTGGATCACCTTCCTAAACCTTTAATCCCTCATCACTTTTGCCTGTGCTTCTTTTGCTTAAAACACTTGTCTGAATGTCTGTATATGACTCTATTTTCATTCAATGGCAGTTCTCATGTTTGTGTGCATTTGTGTGTTTAAGCGTTTATTTACCTCTAGTTGTGATTTTGTGCTATCGTCCTTATGCTAACTTGTTATCCTTTTCGATGATGCCAAAAGAGGGAAGTGTAGTTTTGCAAAGATGCGCTTCATATTAGTTATCTAGAATAAGCAAGTGCTAATGGGGAATTTTAGTGAAAGGACCTAAGGACGCCACATTGCCTTTTATTAAGAATAAGGGACCGCTAGTTAGAAAAGAAAATGAGATTGATTAGTACAGCCGTCCCCTCCCTAAAATCCAAAAGAAAGAATAGATCAAGTGTTGAAAACTTGTGCTTATAGAATTTCGCTAAGTGTTGAAGGGATGCCCTTTAAGTTTTCAAGTATGCTGAAGCATTAAAGTTCAAAACTATTATTGCCTAGAGTTTCTCATCATCAAAAAGGGGGAAATTGTTAGGACAATGTTTAGGACGCCTTTAGAACTTAAACATTGTGTTTGGCATCCCTCAGTTTTGATATGACAAACTCGACTTGATCAAATAAGTTGTCTAAGTGTTTCAGGGACGCACGTTGAAAAGGACAGCAAGTTGTCACACATGTAGCCATCCTTAAGGTGTGAGGACGCTACATCCCTGAGTGAACGTCTTGGTAAAATCTTAATAAGGACACCGTCCTTCAACATTACACTGGAGTCCTTCAAAGTTGACCGACAAGATGACATCACCAGACAAGCTTTGATCATGATCTCCATGTGGAAGAAGATCCCTCATCCAAACCTAACGGAATTGCCAGTAAGCTTCCTGATCATCACAAGAGACACGTGGAAGCCGATTACTGTAGCAACGTCCCCCAAGGGCATGATCGTCAGAGACTGACGCCCTTCCCCATGTCACTACAAATACTCTTCCAGAGCATTTATTGTGACTTGACGCTTTAGAGAATATTCAGGGAATTTGTCAGTTGCTCAAGAACACCAAGAACAAGCTGACTCGGGCAAAGGAATCAGTTTCTAGTCAGATTTTAGGGTTAACATGCAAACAAACAGTATAGTGAGCAAGCAAGGGGTCGAACCCAAAGAAATCAGTTTCTAGTCAGATTTTAGGGTTTTCATGCAAGTAATCAAAAAGGGGGGTTTTGAAAGTTGTTTTCAATCAAAGTTATCAAGTAGAGTTTATCCAATCAATTCCACTTTATTAATCAATTGATCATGAATTCATCCACTTCTTTATATTCCTAGGTCAATTCCAATCCCGATCATAACAATCGCAAGTCCACGGTCCAAGCAATTCTATAACCCTAGGCAAGGACTCTTAACCTAGAATTAGCATAGAGAACATGGATATTAGGAAATCAAATCATGCAATCAAGCTACGAGTCTCATGCACAATTAAACCATTAAATACTCTTCCCTAAACTAGTCCACGGTCCTGGAATAGAGTTGTTTCGAGAATTTGAAAAGATGCATAGACAACAATCAATTCTAAGATATGACTGGATAGAAACGATAGAATTTCGCTCGTCTCGAAGTCGGCCGTCACCGCGACATCACCACCGCGCCCGCGGCGGTCTTCGAAGGTCAAAGGCTGAGTCGGCTTCTACCGCGACCGCGCCACCGACAGCACGACCACGGCCTTCATGGTTCATGATGGTCCGTCCCTTCACGCCACCGCGCCCGCGTCATAGACAACGCGACCGCGGTATCCATGCAGTGGCGAATCTTCGTCTTTAGGCTCTTCAACTCTTGATTCTTCATAACTTGTGTCTTCGGTCTTCGTATTACAATAACGCTCAAACTAACCTAAACACTCTCTAAATCATCTCAAAATACAAGAGTTAACCTATACAAAATAACCTGTATCAAATTCCCCCATACTTAGATCTTGCTCGTCCTCGAGTAAGCTCAAAACAAATATAACAAGTAAGCACATCTAAGATCTCAGGAAATACAAGGGAAGATAAAAACACTCAGCTCACAACCCGAACCCAAAAATATAGAGATAAATCATGAGCATAAAACAATATAGCTAAAACACACACCTCACAACAAGATATAACACACAAGCTCTAAAAAGTATAGAGCAACCTAGGATCTACCCAAATCTAACATGTAAGCCCCAAAGTCCCCAAGCAAGAATGATCCTAAAACACTCGAATTTTTCCGCTCAATTCTGCTTAGGCGCCCTTTCGGGTTTTCACCTAACCGCTCTTTTCATTTTTCAAAAGGGTGTGCTCACAAAACTCACAACTCTCATAAACCTCATATTACCCCAGCCTAATGTGTAACACCCCACTTTTTACACCGGGATATTACCGTCAGTGACCTTGAGACTAATGTTCAAAGTCACCCTAGGCTTTACAGTATTAACAGAACAAACAAGAACTTTAAATGCGGAATCAAAAACTTTATTACATTTGTCAAATTGACAGAAGTGTCATTACATAATTGAAATTGAGATGAGCTGGATTGGTCCTTACATGTCAAGGGACTCAACCCAATACAACTTAAAACTCAAAGTGCGGAATTAAAGGTGAGAAAGATCCTCAATGTATCCTTGGCTTCAGTCTTTAATGTCAATTCCACCACCTGATGCACCGCGATGGTAATACGGTTGACACCAGCCGACCATGCAAAGGAGCATGACTTTTAAGAGAGTTATGAGAAGAACTCCGGGAAAGGTTCCGAAAGGTTTAATACGAATATGTTGGGAACTTCTTTCACACAAATGATGTTGGTTATTACAACCCTCGTTGACTACGTGAACCTCAACCAACCTCATCTTACTCGTAAGTGCCGACGGGGAGGTGGCCGCTAGGGCGCTTAAGTACCAAGCCCATCTTGCCATTTTATAGGCGTTTTAACAAGCCGAGCAAACATTCAGATTGGAACCAGACTCAACGAAATCCGAGAGCGAGGACAGTATTCCATTTTGTACTAACCATCCTATCAAGTTACCTAGGTGCACAAGTGCTTATCAAGATTAAGTTCATACTTTTTGAGACATTCATACTTACACTTGAATTGGTAAGATACTTTCTGAAGGATTTATTAAATGATTACAAGATGCGGGCACCTACGTCCCTTGGCACATTATTAGTGCGAACACCCCTCGGCGTTTGAGCGGGCATGGGTCATGACCTTACGCTAGGGAAATTAGAATTTACGACCTAGCGAAACTTTAATTGTTTGTTTAAATAGGTCTTATGACCTTAATCACTTCATCACTACGGTAGGAATTAGTTCCACACAAGATAACACACACACACATGAGTCCACAAACATCGAGACCTAAGTCCATAACTAGCGCAACTAGAACAACCTACAAATAATGATCGATAAATCTATACAATAGAAATATCCTAGGTTGATTTTATTCACACATTTAGTTCCCAACAATTCATGAAAATACGACTTAAAGTAAATCATGCAAGTACGAAATCATGATGAAAAGAACCAAACCACTTGCCTTGAAATCGAAGCTTGATTAAAAAGGACCTGACGGGAATGAGTAACGACGAAGATTTAGGTCTTCGATAACGAACGAACTGGAAAGAAAAGATAATTCAAAATAAATTATTACAATTTATTTTGGAGAGGAACGTTAGAGTTTATATCCTTCATAAACTCTAACTCAATAATAACCCTTTAATAGTTTATATTATATTATTATAATTCTTGACTTTTAATATATTAACTTTATTAAGAAATTTCTTTACTTGTCACTATATATATATATATCCTAATAACTTTTATAACCAATTTCCTTTAACTATATTAATAATTGAATACTTATAATATATAATATCTAATCAACTTATTATACTTTAGTTTACACGGAAATGTCATTATATAATACTTATCATTAACTCATCATAATGTTATTATCATATTATAAAGGATGTCATATTCTTACAATATTATACTATCATTAGGTCAATGTACTAAAACACATACTATATGAATTTTTACAAAAGTTTCCTAAGTAAGATTTACTATCCCATGTATATATAACTTATCATCTTGTATATATATACACTCTTATTATATAGTCAACTAATAATAATAGATCTAGCATTTTATAAGAACTATGTACAGATCCTTGGATCGGATCGGAAGGGGGTAGCAGGATCGGATCGTAGAATCGGATCGTTAGGATCGTAAGATCCTACGTTATAACTAAAAAATATACGATAACCTAATATATTGTAAATTTTCTTATACATAAAGTCTAAAATTTTATAAACATCATTAATTTAATGAGTAAAAATATTTTAAGATGAATCGGGTTAATAATTTAATGGAAAAGAGACATAAACGTTGATCATAGTAATAATATATAAATATAATATTGATTGTTTGGGATCGCAAGAATCGTTTGTAGGATCGTTAGAATCGTCGTAGAATCGTTAGAGTCGTGTGTAAAATCAAAATCCAATTAGAATTTTATGCTAAATCATTTAAGATCCTAGTTTAATAAGATCCTACTTAGGATCGTGGATCGATTTATGACTTTTGAGTCGTAGAATCGTTGGAATCGTAGGATCGAGTCGGGATTCTGATAATATATAAGAACTACATTTTCACATAAAACAACACTTTACTATTTTCTAACACAATTTATGCCTACAAACCACCCCGATTTATGCCTAGAAAAACAGAGCGCGAGCAGTGAACTTTACCGGCTCCTAGCGATGGCTTCTCGCGACGGTTGATGGCTTTGATCGCAGATCTGAAAATAGGGGAACGTCGCGAACACTCAGGAGGTGACGGCGTCCGATTTGGTGGCCGGACGGGGGAGAATGACGGCGTCGAAGTAGGCTGCGCGAAAACAGGGCTGTGCACGAAAACGGCGAATTCCGGCGACTCCGAGCTCCAAATACTACAAGTTTTGAGGGTTTTTGGTGAATTACGATGTGGTCTTTCGATTGCCATCGATATCCCCTTTTATAGTAGAAGAATCGGCCTCGAATTCTTATCCACAACGCCGGTTACGAGCTCTTGAATGTCCCATTGAATGCCCCTCTTCAATTTGACGATTAGGACGAATTAAATCGTCTTTAAACGCAATTGGATGATTATGACGATGCCACGAATATTCCTTTATGCGTCAACGTCCTTATCCTCTCCTGATTCAAGCTCAAATGGCCACAATTCCGTCCAAGTACAACAACTACCTAGTTCGAGTTTTGGGTGAATTTACCGAAATGTAAATGGAACTTTCACTCTCAATTGAGTGAGGGCTTTGGTAGAGGATCTAACAAGGAGTCCATAGCTTCTTTCGGATTCGATTTATGTTGAGAAACGAGCTTAAATTGATCGAATGAAGATTGAGGTCGATAATGGGGGTTGTGTGAAGAAGAAGAGTTCACAATCGACCCCAAACTTTCAAGAAGTAATAAATATGTCCTTATGACATGAAATGACATACTTAAATTCTATTTTATGTTATAATAATTATATTTAATAAATTTGCACATAACTTTATATATTTCCAAATAATAAAGTTTATAATGAATTAAATGATTATTTTAATTTTATAATATTAATACTTGTGTTACCATGACATTATTCATGTGATTTAATTTATAATTAATATGAGCAAGAGTTATTATCTTGATAAATATTAATAACAACTTATTATTAATATTTTTGGATACAGTGTAAAGGCAAAATTACATTTTTACCCTTACGGAAAATGGAGGGTTATTACAATAGTACCCCCTTAAAAATAGTTTCGTCCTCGAAACTGAACTAAAACCTATTTGGAAGTCTTGACGAAAGTGGGGGTCGTTATAATAGTACCCCCTTAAAAATAATTTGTCCTCGAAACTTAGGCTGGTACAGGGGAGATGAGAGAAATTCGTATTTATACCCTTTATGAGAGGCAATACCTTAATACCTCCATAATTATTTCTTCGGTACAATGCGATAACTTTTCGGAAACACTCTTACAATTCCTCACATTGCTAGCAAAATCCCTTTCAGGCTATGATGTAGCTCATTGAGCAACTAAGCACAAAAATCTAGAGCCTACTCACAAGAGCATGAACTTCATCTCGAGTTACTCGTAGTCCCATGATGAAGATAATACAAATCCATAGTATTATCCTTGAGATTAATAGGATTGAATTTGAATCTTATGAATGTGAATGGGACGAGAACAATTATTGAGTTGCTAAAAGAGACCTATGATATTTAGCTTGACAATATCACCGTGCATATATGAAGAAAAGAGTCTTATGAAATGTGGGTCTCTACCCCGTAACAAGTTGATTTTATATAGATGAAAAAGTAAGTGATCTTGTACAGGTCAAATATTTTATCTTCTAACATTCAAATGGAAGAGTTGGTATGGGGAAAAAAAAATCTTCAAGAGTTACGAAGTTAATGAAATTGAACAACAATGAATCGTTGGATGGTCATAGCCAAAAATGATTTCAAAGTCGAAAGAAAATACTTAAAAAGTTAAATCCTTGAAACTAATACAAAAGGACATTTACGGAATTTCTGTCCTTAGAAGTACACTAGCATAAATGTGGCACAATTATATTTTGAACACATAGCAAGATATTTAGAGTTTATACTTTTCAACTCCAAAATTTCAATTTAGACAAAAAGAACATATGAGGCCATAATTAGAAATACTATGATTAGATCAACAGAGAAAAAAGAATTTGAAGTTATGAGTTTAGGAAATTTCTCATATATAAGCTTTGTCATAACTAGGCTGACATATTAATTTTCAAAGCACAAATCTCGATCTATACTACCTGATTGTTGTTAGAAAACGTCGATGGAATCGCCTATACTTTGTTAAAACATCAACATACGAAAACGAAATTAACGTAAGGAATGTTGATTAATAATTGTTGTAATTCAACATTTAAAATTGTTTCACATAGAAACCTCTTTGAAGATATATATCCAAGATTCACTTCCAAACCTTAAATACTGTAAGCATGAATCAAAATATTGACCGGTGTACGATTATCATATCTAAACCAAAATAACTTATGAGATAAGGAACTAGGAAAATCATAACAAAAAAAAAAATTCTCATTTTTAGTACTTTTGTAAAGTTTATCAATGAAATTTGTAATTCTTAACATAAAGAAAATGTGTTCCCCCACAGAGTTCAGAGTAAGTTCTAACCAAAGAAATGTATACGATGAATTGTCATACGACATGAAAATAACCTTACATGTGAAAACTTTATTAAAATTTCTTTTTTGCAAATGGTAAAACTTTAATTTTATTGCAAAAGAGAGAGAAACAAAGTCAACAAGACCAAGTTAAGGAATCAACAAATCAAAAATACCAACAAAATACAGATCACCCTACGAATTTCCCAAACCACATTCTTACAATATAAGAAATAAAGTTTTGTTGCAAATGCTTATTTCAAATTTACCCTCAAGGAATTATGTGATATCGTTCCACCATGTGATCAAGATGGGAAACAAGATCAACATAAAACTTTACTGCATTTTCATGGGAATAAGACATGTGAAATTGTCTTACCATGTGATCAGGATAGAAGACAAAACACATTCTTACTCTCCACCATGAGAACCGTAGAGGACATTACAAAAACCTATCAAATAACTTTACAAACATCCTCTCCACGTACAAGTGAAAGTTGCTTTTCATGATGAAAATCATAAGAATCTCGTACGTTTTTCAAAAGCACTTAAATTGACACATAAGTGTCTTGTAAAAGTCACGTAACTTTATAAAACGATGAGTAATGTAATGTCTTAGAAACCAAAGAATATATATATATATATTATTTTATTTTTTTACCGAGTGAAATTATATAAGTTGACATAGTCACAAACTTCATAAAATCAGAATACCCTTTTATAAATTTATGAAGATAGTCAACGTGTTACAACTTAGAAGATTAAACTCTAAAGGAGTTTATTTTTATGTTACTAAACATACTTGTTTAACTGTAAAATTATCGAACAAGATTGTCTAACAAAGTTCACAAGGACTTATAAAAATATATATAATTGCATGAATGCATTAAACGAAGATTTTTAAAGCACTTGACTTATATATGAAGATATGGTTGTGAAAATGATCAAACACAAACAAATCACCTTTACTAATATTATGAAAGTAGTCAAATGAAACAAGACGAACTTCTTATGTAGTACTAGTGTCAAAATTAAAATTCACTCAAGAGAAATTTATGATGATTAACAAACACTTTTACTTTAACTGTGAATATTATTATTCAAGATGATTAAATTTTTCGAATGTAACAATTATTCCCAAGAACGCAATACGATTTTGAGGTTTCAATTCACATAGCTTTAAAGTTAAAAAAAAATTTACCTCTCAAAAACATACTTTACAAAATTGTATACTAGATTCTCTAGTTTGAAATTCATTGTTAAATAGACCAGATTTGTGTTTAATAAACAAATAAAGTATACAACTTTAAAGATAGTCTTTACAATTTGATGCATAAAACCTTATACGTAATAAACAAAAGTAATTCTACAAGGACAAATAAATGGATTATGAAATTTATACTTCGTAACAAGGAGTGTCAAAGTTTCAAAGCGTTTAAAACATTCATACAAATTTTCAAAGGCTTAAATTTTGGCTAAAAAAAAATACTTATATATAATCTAGACTTAGATTATCCAATACTTATGAAATGTAAAATTCAAAATTCCGAAACCAAAATATTACAAACATTGTATTTGAGAACAAAAATTCTCTAAACATTACAACTTCATAACATTTATGAAGGAAAGAAATTTCAAAGGAAGCTTTTTTTTTCCTATATAAAAAACTTTATAACTCTTAATAGCATTTACTAAGGTATTTAAAAGTAGCAAGACCAAAATATTTTGAGTTACTCTGAAAATAGACATTGCAATCACCTGATTGCAAGATAAAATAATATAAAATAAAATGAAATAATGTTATAAACAATTACCAAACAATATACTCAAAGCTCATTGTGAGTTAGTGATAAAGTTTCTAGTCTTGTAAAAGTCAAATATACGAACTTCAAAGACGTATAGTTTCAAAACTTTGTTTTAGTGCCATGCATTAAGTTATGAAGTACAATTTTTTTTTTATATGTCAAAATAATTCTGAAACAAAACTTTACAACTCATGCGCACCTTAAAATTCCGATTTAAGAAAAAAAATCACCACTCTTAGAAAATAGCTCTTGACATGAACATTTCTTAGATATTTTACTTTTATACCAAGAAGTTAAGAATTCAAATATTCCAAAGGAAACTTCCCATAAAATTTTAAACCCATATAACCTTTAATGAATAAACATAATACTCCTTAAACTCCTTTTTAAAAACAAACCTTTTGACCTTCATATTTTGACAAAGATGAGTTGGAAAATTTTAGCACTTATACTCTCAAGAAAATTCCAACTTCAAATTGAAACTCATATAAGGATTGATTATTTCTCAAGTAGTATCTGTTGGGGACTGTTTGGAAAGAACACAAGATTGGAGTTTTGTTTAAACACAAAGGTTTGATAGAACAACAAGATACAGATGGTTCGAAAACTTGACAACCATCACTTCAGCTAGAATTAGGATATGTTTACTGAAGAAGGATGAAATTAGAAATCCTTCTAAATGAGGACTCGAGATCTTAGAGTCCAACGACCCCTTGATTACAACTCCACGTTCTTTTTGGTACTACACTCATTGTTGCAAGAGTCTACCTCTTATACTAATCATTTCCTGTAAATGATTAGCAAGAACCAGCTTGTATAGAATGTCTGTTTTCTATACATGTAACCGAGGAATCATTTTAATAAGGATTTTAAGATTTGGATTTCGGAAATGACTTAAAGTTTTGGGCTCTGATACCATAACTGTAACACCCCACTTTTTACACCGGGATATTACCGCCAATGACCTTGAGACTAATGTTCAAAGTCACCCTAGGCTTTACAGTATTAACAGAACAAACAAGAACTTTAAATGCGGAATCAAAAACTTTATTACATTTGTCAAATTGACAGAAGTGTCATTACATAATTGAAATTGAGATGAGCTGAATTGGTCCTTACATGTCAAGGGACTCAACCCAATACAACTTAAAACTCAAAGTGCGGAATTAAAGGTGAGAAAGATCCTCAATGTATCCTTGGCTTCAGTCTTTAATGTCAATTCCACCACCTGATGCGCCGCGATGGTAATACGGTTGACACCAGCCGACCATGCAAAGGAAAAAGGGTGGTCGGGTTAGTCTTACGAAAGACTAAGCAAATGGGGTTTTGAAAGGCGGTTCAGATTGGTGAGAGGAAGTAGAGACGGATATCGATGCTGAATGAAAACCAGACGATAGCCTAACCCTCTACTACCTCCCACGAGAAAACGAGCATGACTTTTAAGAGAGTTATGAGAAGAACTCCGGGAAAGGTTCCGAAAGGTTTAATACGAATATGTTGGGAACTTCTTTCACACAAATGATGTTGGTTATTACAACCCTCGTTGACTACGTGAACCTCAACCAACCTCATCTTACTCGTAAGTGCCGACGGGGAGGTGGCCGCTAGGGCGCTCAAGTACCAAGCCCATCTTGCCATTTTATAGGCGTTTAAACAAGCCGAGTAAACATTCAAATTGGAACCAGACTCAACGAAATCTGAGAGCGAGGACGGTATTCCATTTTGTACTAACCATCCTATCAAGTTACCTAGGTGCACAAGTGCTTATCAAGATTAAGTTCATACTTTTTGAGACATTCATACTTACACTTGAATTGTTAAGATACTTTCTTAAGGATTTATTAAATGATTACAAGATGCGGGCACCTACGTCCCTTGGCACATTATTAGTGCGAACACCCCTCGGCGGTTGAGCGGGCATGGGTCATGACCTTACGCTAGGGAAATTAGAATTTACGACCTAGCGAAACTTTATTGTTTGTTTAAATAGGTCTTATGACCTTAATCACTTCATCACTACGGTAGGAATTAGTTCCACACAAGATAACACACACACACACACACATGAGTCCACAAACATCGAGACCTAAGTCCATAACTAGCGCAACTAGAACAACCTACAAATAATGATCGATAAATCTATACAATAGAAATATCCTAGGTTGATTTTATTCACACATTTAGCTCCCAACAATTCATGAAAATACGACTTAAAGTAAATCATGCAAGTACGAAATCATGATGAAAAGAACCAAACCACTTGCCTTGAAATCGAAGCTTGATTAAAAAGGACCTGACGGGAATGAGTAACGACGAAGATTTAGACCTTCGCTAACGAACGAACTGGAAAGAAAAGATAATTCAAAATAAATTATTACAATTTATTTTGGAGAGGAATGTTAGAGTTTATATCCTTCATAAACTCTAACTCAATAATAACCCTTTAATAGTTTATATTATATTATTATAATTCTTGACTTTTAATATATTAACTTTATTAAGAAATTTCTTTACTTGTCACTATATATATATATCCTAATAACTTTTATAACCAATTTCCTTTAACTATATTAATAATTGAATACTTATAATATATAATATCTAATCAACTTATTATACTTTAGTTTACACGGAAATGTCATTATATAATACTTATCATTAACTCATCATAATGTTATTATCATATTATAAAGGATGTCATATTCTTACAATATTATACTATCATTAGGTCAATGTACTAAAACACATACTATATGAATTTTTACAAAAGTTTCCTAAGTAAGATTTACTATCCCATGTATATATAACATATCATCTTGTATATATATACACTCTTATTATATAGTAAACTAATAATAATAGATCTAACATTTTATAAGAACTATGTACATATATATAAGAACTACATTTTCACATAAAACAACACTTAACTATTTTCTAACACAATTTTATTAACCTTACTAATATGACTAAAAATATTATTATTATTAATCGAAGTTATACAATTAGGCAATTGTAATATTAATCAATTAATTTTATTTTAATTAATTAATTAATTAATTATTATTTTTAAATAAACGAGATCGAGCAGGTCGGCCGGGCCAAGTCGGGCCCGACCAGTGCTCGGGTTCACCGGCCAAAACCACCCCGATTTATGCCTAGAAAAACAGAGCGCGAGCAGTGAACTTTACCGGCTCCTAGCGGTGGCTTCTCGCGACGGTTGATGGATTTGATCGCAGATCTGAAAATAGGGGAACGTCGCGACCACTCAAGAGGTGACGGCGTCCGATTTGGTGGCCGGACGGGGGAGAACGACGGCGTCGAAGTAGGCTGCGCGAAAACAGGGCTGGGAACGAAAACGGCGAATTTCGGCGACTCCGAGCTCCAAATCCTACAAGTTTTGAGGGTTTTTGGTGAATTGCGATGTGGTCTTTCGATTGCCATCGATATCCCCTTTTATAGTAGAAGAATCGGCCTCGAATTCTTATCCACAACGCCGGTTACGAGCTCTTGAATGTCCCATTGAATGCCCCTCTTCAATTTGACGATTAGGACGAATTAAATCGTCTTTAAACGCAATTGGATGATTATGATGATGCAACGAATATTCCTTTATGCGTCAACGTCCTTATCCTCTCCTGATTCAAGCTCAAATAGCCACAATTCCGTCCAAGTACAACAACTACCTAGGTCGAGTTTCGGGTGAATTTACCGAAATGTAAATGGAACTTTCACTCTCAATTGAGTGAGGGCTTTGGTAGAGGATCTAACAAGGAGTCCATAGCTTCTTTCGGATTCGATTTATGTTGAGAAACGAGCTTAAATTGATCGAATGAAGATTGAGGTCGATAATGGGGGTTGTGTGAAGAAGAAGAGTTCACAATCGACCCCAAACTTTCAAGAAGTAATAAATATGCCCTTATGACATGAAATGACATACTTAAATTCTATTTTCTGTTATAATAATTATATATAATAAATTTGCACATAACTTTATATATTTCCATATAATAAAGTTTATAATGAATTAAATGATTATTTTAATTTTATAATATTAATACTTGTGTTACCATGACATTATTCATGTGATTTAATTTATAATTAATATGAGCAAGGGTTATTATCTTGATAAATATTAATAACAACTTATTATTAATATTTTTGGATACAGTGTAAAGGCAAAATTACATTTTTACCCTTACGGAAAATGGAGGGTTATTACATAATGTTGGTCCGGGTTACCTGCTTATTACCTGAGCTGCCCTTTCGGGTTTTCGACTCATCCTAGGATTTATATGCTTTTTTTTTTTACTTTTTATGGCTTTTTCTATCTTTTTTTTTCCTTTCTTTCTTTATTATGCAAAAAGTATGGTGCAAGTGCTCCATGAAAAGAAGAAAATCAAAAATCTGAAGCAAATCTCTAACTACGCTAACTAAGATAAGCGAATGCGAGTACTCCTTCCCCCATACTTAAATCCTTCATTGTCCTCAATGAAGCAAAGAGAAAGGATAGAAGCAAGGAAGAAGGTAATCAGAAGACTCACAAACGATTGAAGAGGAGTGGAATGAAGGATCTCTTTAAAGGTGGAAGAATGCAAAGCGTTGTAATTCCAATCGGCATGTTCACCGCAGGCGCGGAAACAAGACAAAGAGCGAAGTCAGCATCAGGGGATCACCGCGGGCGCAATAAATGAAGCGCGGGCGCGGCACTCGTGCAGGGACAATGTCTTGACTTCGTCTCGAATAGCGTGATGTGTAAAGAACCGTCGTATCTTGGCTCGTCTCTTGAGAAATGGATCAATAGATGAACTCGAGCCGTGGAGAAGAAATCCCGGGGGAACAAAGCTCCCCCATACTTAGGCTTTACACATAGCCAAAGAATGGAAATACAAAGATGAATGAAGAGAAGAAATAGAAGGTGGAAAGATAGAAGATGGATAGAATGGATGCAGATTAATGAAAGATATAGATATAGAGTGGGACCAAAAAGTCCTCTTTTTGTCTCTTTTTTTTTTTTTTAAACGAGCTAAAACTGAGACGCAGTATGGTTGCCGCGAGCACGGGCTAGTACCTGTTCGTCGGGGCGTCACTGGTGATCTACCGCGGGCGCGGCCAAAGAGGCGCGGGCGCGGTATCACACCAAGCGTGTCCTTTCGGACATAGTACCTGCAAGTTAGCTAGCAAAAAACGAATCAAATCCTAAGCTAAGAATGGAAAAATAATCTAACTAATCCTTGGGCTGCCTCCTGATGTCTCTCATTTTGGTGGTGTTTTAGTGGTTAATTTCTCTTGTAAATATGGGTTTTTCATTCCTTTCTTTGTTACTTTTGTTTCGTTCTAGCTTAGTTCCTGATTTTCTACGAGATTCGGAGACTATGCGAGTTTGTTGTGTTTTGTAGGTAAAATGGCGCATTTGAGGACGTTTTGAAGGAGTTTCTAAAGAGAGGCAAAGCTAGGAAGCAAAAGAGCGGAAGAGTCATGCAAAGAACGAAGAGGAACTTAAGGAAAGCCAAGAAGAGAAGAAGATCGAGGCCCCGGAACGATGTACCAAGAAGTCGGGCCCGAGTTAGAGCATTGGAGGCTCGGACCGAGGTTGGCAACGTCGGGCCCGAGGTTCATGCGCATCGGTCCAAGTCGGCTAAAAAGAGGATTGGGCTCCAAGGCACATTATTGTGATCTACCACTTTTGCCCTTCTTCTAAATTTGGAATTCCTTGGTCCCTAATCAAGATGGAGGATAATTAGAGAGAGAGAGAGAGAAGAACTTAGAGGGGGATCCACATCTAATCACTCTCAAAAGGCTCAAGGAAGACTTGGAGAGCAAGGAGGAGGAAGGAAAAGGAGAAGAAGAGAGAAATCGTTGGAGACTAGGAGAGGATTAGTGAGTTTGAACTTGTTTTGCTTTTGTTTAGTGGATTTGAGACTTGGATCTTGTGAACCCTTTTGATTTGAATGCAATTTGGCCTTGATATGAGTTTGATGATTGAGATTTGCTTGTTTTGTCTATTGATTGCTTTTTACTTTTACTTCATGGAGTAGATTTCATAGTCTTGGGCTATGGGGGAAACCCCTAGCTAGGATTGGGTGTGAACCCCCAATTCCATAGCCTTGAGTGCTTGATCTAGGAATCCTCTCTACATGAGCTTCAATCCTTTAGTGGAAACAAAGGATCAAGGGCTTGTGATTGGTAAGAGTGAGTGGAAGCATCTCGAACCCAACACTTGACCTTGCATCGAAGCGAGAGCGGGAGCCTCCCATGGTCGATGTGTAGAGTGGAGGGATCGAAGGCTAACAACCTCGATCTCACGAGGATCAACACTTATTGGCTGAATTGGGGTGGAATCACCCAAGTCTAGTTAGGGAAGGAACCCAAAAACCCAAGACCGATCCACCATTTTTGCCTAGTTCGAGTTACCCAGTACATCGGGCCCGACGTTCCCAGTGTCGGTCCCGTGCAAACTCTCCTCGATCCACCTCGGGCCGAAGTGACATAAGTCGGTCCCGAGTTGATCTATTTGATTTTCCTTGTTTTCGCCTTTCTTTCCCCTTTTTGTAGTCTTTTCGATACACTCAACGCACGAACTCCCGTGTGTTCGACACCCTACCCTTGTACCACAATAGGGTTCGGTTTATAAATTTAAATTTTGACCCTCCGATCCGGAACCCATCAGAATTTTGGCGCCGTAGCTGGGGATCGAACCCGGGTCACCCGCGTGACAAGCGGGATCAGAATTTAGAAGAAGGGGAAAAGTGGTAGATCACAATAATGTGCCTTGGAGCCCAATCCTCTTTTTAGCCGACTTGGACCGATGCGCATGAACCTCGGGCCCGACGTTGCCAACCTCGGTCCGAGCCTCCGATGCTCTAACTCGGGCCCGACCTCTTGGTACATCGTTCCGGGGCCTCGATCTTCTTCTCTTCTTGGCTTTCCTTAAGTTCGTCTTCGTTCTTTGCATGGCTCTTCTGCTCCTTTGCTTCCTAGCTTTGCCTCTCTTTAGAAACTCCTTCAAAACGTCCTCAAACGCACCATTTTACCTACAAAACACAACAAACTCGCATAGTCTCCGAATCTCGTAGAAAATCGGGAACTAAGCTAGAACGAAACAAAACTAACAAAGGAAGGAATGAAAAGCCCATATTTACAAGAGAAATTAACCACTAAAACACCACCAAAATGAGAGACATCAGAATACCCCATACTTAAACTTGCTTGTCCTCGAGCAATAACAATGTAAGCAAGACCGAAGCACAATCTTCAAGTAAAGCCTCATATGAAAAATCAAGTAAGAACAAGTGATAGATATGCTAGCAAGATTACGTCATCACACATGATCAAGTGTTCAAGGAATAAAGTCAAATGCAACAAAGCCTCACTTTAGGTATGTGAAAATGTGTATCACTCATCATGTGTTTAGGTTTAGCAATGAACACTCAAACTCAACAAACATGGAAGCAAAGACTTTACAATTGAAGCTAATATCACCAATTCCTCCACCTAGAGATGCCTATTACAATGCACACAAAGAATATGAACTTGGCTCAATGGAGGTCCTCTAAGAGGCTCCATTCGGCAGGGTTGTAATGGGGCTTTTGGTGTTTCTCAAGGTGGGAATCATTTTGGTCTTGTGGTGCTTATAATGGGGATTGAACTTTCTAGTCTCTCACCAACTTCACCAAATTCTTCCACTTTCATCTTTCACTCACCGAAAAGACTTTGAATTTTCCTCTTTTCTTTTCTCAACTTTCAACCTACTCTTTCACTTAACATTCCACTTCATCTTTGCACTACACTTTTTGTTGGATTTTTCACTTTTTTTTTTTTCACTTAGGATCGACTTGCACTATAACTCGGGCCCGATATGCACTTTAACTCGGTCGGTACCTACTTAAGCACTTTGCTTTCAATCCACTATTTTTTCCAACTTTTCTTTTCTTTCTTTTCACTACAAAGATGCACTACCCACTTGGTTTATAACTCCATTCTTTGCCCTTCACCAAAGAGAATCTCAACTCTCCAAATATACTCCAAAACCTCTCACTAAAGTCCAATCCCATAAAGGTCAAGTCATATAGGCTAGGAATCATATTTTTGAGGAATTTCAAGCAAAGGTCTAAGGCTAAAACGGGGCTACAAGCAACGGTTTATCTTCAAGGTAGGATATGAAAGATTTTGTGACTAAATGAAATAAAGTCCAAATCAATGTGACAAAACATAGAACAAATCTCATATTGGTCTTGGAAAATAGATAAACACCTCAATAGCAAGTTTTACTTAGCATGCATGAGCTAATTCACACAAGAAAAGAGGGATATGCAACATGAACAAACATCCCTAAAATGGCCAAAAATCATCTCAGAAGGGTCACTCTAGCTTAGTTGCATCAATTTTTTTCCTAAAACTCATGTGCTGAATAAAAACATGCAAGATATCATATCACATCAAAAGCAACATCCATTTTGAGGCTAAACTATCCAAAAATATGCAAAGGATTTTACATGCTCACATCATCATTAGCCTTCATATGGACATCTAAGATGGGAATTCCTAGTCCAAAACAAAATCTTTTTGACATTTTTTATACAAATTTTTCGAATTTTTATGGATTTTTGCAAAAATTTTCTCAAAAACAAAGCAAACTCATCCATTCATGCTATCAAATTCAATCATCATCCATGCATCACAACATGCCACTATCCAAAAGAAAACATCCCTTACCAAAACAAGAACAAACACAAGCAACCTACACATGAGACTATGAGCTACTAACCCACCCCATACTTAAAATTTTGATGTTCTCATCAAAACAAAGAAATCAAAACTCAAAAGTAAAAGAGACAAGAGTTAAGAAAGCTCACAATTTCTTATTCTTGATTGGCATGTTGAGGCTTAGTTTGGAGGGTGTCCTCGGCGGCGTCCCCTTTGGAGCCGTGCTTGCCTCTCTCGCTCGTACACATGGTCGTGGAAAGGATCTTGACTTGGCGGTTGAAGTTGTGGTGTGGGGCGTATCCATTGGTCCTTGCGGGAAGAGTAGTTCCCGGTCATCCATTCATTGAAGCTCTCTTGAACGCTCCATCTTTGGTCCTCTACCGCTCTCAAGTCATCCACATCACGCCTCGTGTAAGCTATGTTGCGGTTCACTTCTTCAAATTGGGCTTGGAAGTCTTCTTGTTGGTGGGAAAGTTGTTGTTGTTGAAAGTTCAAGTGTTGTTGTTGAAGATTGAGTTGATGTGCCTTTTGTAGCATGCTTGATTGTTGGAGTTGAAGGTGAGCCAGTTGGTTGGCTAGGAAGTTCATGTCCACCGATTGTTGAGGTTCTGGGAAGACCATTCCGGGCCCATACCATTGGGCATACCCTTCGTACCCTCCAAAACTTGGTTGTTCGTGCCTTGCTCCACTTCCCTCACCCCTCTCGTAACCACTAGGAACCGGCTCGGGCAAGTAAGTGTCGGACCGACGTTGATGGCCGTCGGGCCCGAGGTGCCCGGCATCTCGATCGAGTAGTGTCAGAGCATGATCGGTGAGCAAATTGCGGTATCCGTCATCTTCTTCTTCTTGAGGCGAGTCAACATCCATAGCCTCCCTCCTTGCAAACTCAAATTGGTTGGGCTCTTCATCTTCGGTGTCCGGAGAAGGTTGGGGAGTAGTGAAACGAATGTGTTGTGCATGTCTTCTACACTCGAGTGTCCCCTCCGGCTCTCCATAAGGATTCTCTTTTCCCGCCCACACTTGAAACCAATTATAGTAACTTGTGAGATCGAAGAGACGAGGTCCCAAAGGAATGTGCACTTTGTCAAAGTTGGAATGAGGCGCTAGATAGGTGGTGGCACCGGTGACTTGCTTCTCCTTGATGATGTTGGCTTTCTTGAAGTACTTGAGATCCATGAACTCTACACCATTCGGGGCCGGCGTGTACTTGGACAAATCCACCTCAAGACGATGGGCCAAGTGAGCTATCATCCCTCCAAAGTAAATCCATGATGAGCTTTGGAAATCCCTCACCATTTTCACCCGTTCCCATGTGAGGTTCATTGGCTTCTCATTTTGAAACAACATCTCATAGAGCAACATGGCTTCTTCCTTCATCGGCTTACTTAGCTCGTGCCTAGCAAAGATGGCACACCCCAAAGCTCGGATAATGACTCGGAAGAGTGGACTCGCTATCTCATTGGTTGAGGCTCCTTTCCTCATCTCGCTTCTCCCGGCTACATATCTCCAAAGATAGTTCACCTTCTCGTTGTCCACAAAAGCTTCATCTCTCGGAAAAGGAATTCCAAGGTAAACCGCCAAGTTCCGGAGAGAGAGCTCTTGCAACTCATTGCCCAATTGGAAGGTGATGATGCCCTCACTATCCTCAACTCCCTCGTAAGTGCACTTGAAAGTGGCCATGAACTCCGACGTCAAGGCGGGGTAGTGAGTGTTGTTCCATCTTAGCATCACGTTAAGCCCAATGTGAGAACAACACCGGGTAAGAGCCTCATCCATACTCATCTTCCTTATAGCCTCCCAATCTAGCCATCGAGTGTGGTGGGCTAGACCCATGTATCGCTCATATTCTCGAGCCACATCATCATCCTCAAAGTGCACATCATCCATCCTTTGCACCCTCTTTGACTTCTTGGACTTCTTTGTTGGTCTCTCCATTCTTGAAGAAGATGCTCGGGTAGTCATGGTACCTACACACATTCAAAGCAAAGAACTACAAGATAAGATCTATACAACTAAAACAAGATCACATGCTTTCACAACTTAACAACTTATCACACAAGAAAATGACCCCATACTTGTCTTCTAGACACTTAATCCACAAAATCCAACATGTATGAATAAAGGATCACACAACAATGGTCAAGCTAAAAGATATATCATGATAAACAAGCCTTAACCAACAATCGAGCTCATGAATCCTAAAGCTCACACAAGAGAAAGCCAAATAGCAATAGGACCGACCAACACAAGTCGTCGGGCCCGAGGTTCTCAACCTCGGTCCGAGTCTTGAACCGACTACTCAACGTCGGACCCGAGATCTGGGTATCTTGGTCCGATTCTCAATTCGACTTCTCTACCTATTTCACCCAACAATCACTCTATCATGCTCCTAAAATCCGAAATCAACCATTTCTCATCATCAATCGAAGTTCCAAGTAGGTTCTAACATGCATAATCAACAATTGATAACAAATTCTACTATTCATGCAAATCACCATGGATGCTCAAGATCTAAGCTCATTCAATCATGGCAAATCTCAATTCTAGCAATAAAAGCATGGAATTCACAAAGAATCAAGTAGATATTGAGATTCACATACCAAATTTGAAGAAACAAAAACTTGCTAGCAATCAAACTTCTTAGAACTCAAATTCTCCTCTTAGATCTAGAAGAAGGATGAAGAACAATGGGACTTTGTTGGGATTTTTGGTTTTTGGATCGATGTTTGGGGATGGCTAGGGTGTTGGATCGAGATTGTTGTGAAGTTTGCTTGGGGATCGAGTGTGATGGAGGTGGGGATCGATTTAGGGGTTTTTGAATGGAGCTTGGTATTTTGGGAAGGTGGTTATGAAGGTGATGGGTGGTAGGTATGGGAAAGAAAGCTTTAAATGGGTAAGAGACAAAGTTAGGTCAGAGGGGTATAATGGGCATTTCATCAAATCAAGACCAAGGTTGATTGGCTAAGTTGGACCGACGTTGCCAACGTCGGGCCCAAGGTCCTGGGTACCTCGGTCCGGCTCGGTTTGGCTTCCTAAAATTCCCTCTTTTTGGCAATTCTCTACCCACAAGTCCTTTTATTATTTCCACTACTACCACACTCAATCATGAAACTCACAC
This sequence comes from Polygonum maritimum, assembly GCA_963924305.1. Lineage (NCBI taxonomy): Eukaryota > Viridiplantae > Streptophyta > Magnoliopsida > Caryophyllales > Polygonaceae > Polygonum > Polygonum maritimum. The sequence continues at coordinate 25,170,520 of OZ002729.1, forward strand.
AACTCACAATTCCACAAAAACACATGTTAAGGAGAGATTAGAAAGAATCTAAGCTAAGACAAAGAGACTACAGGGCATGTCGGGCCCGAGTTCCACTCCTCCTCGGTCTGGGTCAGGGGACTTCCTCTGTCTTCTAGATCGACGTCTTGGCCCGTCGGGCCCAAGTTACTGGGCAACTCGGTCCGACTCTCTTCCCTTGTCTTTGGCATGTGTGGCTCGGGCAAATTCCGTCCACTCCTCAATCCTATGGCTCGAACTTCATTTTGTTGTTGTGGGGCACGGGGATTCTCCTCGGGTCGGCCCGGGAGTCTCCCTTCCTCTCTCTTAAGTTGATTCGCCATGTGAACAAATTGGTTGTCCACTTGTCTTCTCCACACACCAAACTCCTTGAATTGGGTGCTCACTTCATCAACTCTTCTCTCAACATTGGTGAATTGATTCTTCAAGTCTTGTGCCCATTGTAAAGTTTGCTCATAGAACCCCGGAGGTCGGTATGGTGGTGGTTGGGCCCTTGACTCATTTTTGTTGTAGTTGTTGTTGTAGCCATTAGCTTGGCCTTGGTTCCACCTTCCATTCCCTCCATTGTTGAAGTTGGCTCTTCCTCCATAGTTTCTTTGAACATAGTGTGCCTCCTCGATTTGCTCGGCCAAACGAACTTGGCGTTCATTGGGACACTCTTGAGCTCCATGCTTGAAAGAACCACATTCTTCACATGCTCTTGTGGTTTGCTTGAGGTGATTCATTTGCCTCCTCATCTTGTTCAACTCATCCTCAAGGAACTGAATCTTCACATCCTTATCCACCTCTTCATTCTTTGGGTCGTAGAGCCTCTTTGCACCATCTCCATGGACTCTTGCCTCCTTGTTGACTTGACTCACTCCGTACATGGCTTCGTAGTCGGAGAGCTTGTCTAGCAACTCCCATGCTTGCTCCAGCGGCAAATCAATGAACCCACAATCGGTGTGAAGGTTCAACTTGTCCTTGGTGGCGGGGTTGATTCCTTGGAAGAATATGTCTTGAAGGACATAAGGTTGTTGCCCAGGCGTTGGACATTGCCTCAACATTTCTTTGAACCGATCCCAAGCCTCAAAGAGTGGCTCGTGGACTCCTTGTTGAAAGCTCGTAATCTTCCTTCTAAGCTACGTTGTCTTGGTTGGAGGAAAGAACTTCATCAAGAATGCTTCGTTGAGAGCCCTCCATGATGTGACGGATCAAGGTGCTTGGCTCTCCAACCAATGCAATGCCTTGCCTCCCAACGACCACTTAAACGCCTTGAGTAGCACGTACTCAAGTGTCTCATCATCCGTCGAGATGGTCTCACATAGATCCTTGAATTGCTTCACATGCTCGATCGGGCACTCATTCGGTCTCCCTTGAAATTGGTCCCTCTTGATAAGTGAGATGAATTGAGTCTTGATCTCAAAGTTATTTGACACCTCCGGCAAAACAATGGCCGGCTCCGGCACCTTCAACTCCGGATGCATGTATTGTCTTGCATTCCGGGGTTGGGTGTTGATTTGAGCCTCCAATCTCATCCTTTGCTCGCGCTCTCTCCTAGCTTCGGCATCTTGGTTCGCCATCTCAAGTTGCATACGAGCCATGTCGGCCCTCATCCTATCAACCTCCTCATCACGTTGTGCTTGGTTCTCCATTCTCTTCTTCTTTCGAGCTTGCTTGATAATGCTCTCCGGATCACTAACCAAGTCGAACTCAAGTGTTCCTCGGACGGAACGAGCTCGCATACACCTATAACCAAAGACACAAACAAAAACCGAATCAAAACAAACAAGGGCTTTGGGCTAGTCCCTCACCCAAATCACTACCAAATCAAAGACTCAACAAAGATGGTACCTCAAACAAGTAGAACTCCCTGGCAACGGCGCCAAAATTCTGATGGGTTCCGGATCGGAGGGTCAAAATTTAAATTTATAAACCGAACCCCTATTGTAGTACAAGGGTAGGGTGTCGAACACACGGGAGTTCGTGCGTTGAGTGTACCGAAAAGACTAAAAAGGGACAAGAAAGGCGAAAACAAGGAAAATCAAAGAGATCAACATCGGGCCCGACGTTCCCAGTGTCGGTCCCGTGCAAACTCTCCTCGATCCACCTCGGGCCGAAGTGACACGGGAGCTCTCTACTGGATTTCCGCGGGCGCGGTGGGGAGAGCGCGGTCACGGATTTCCAACAGAGGGTTGATCTTCGCCTTCTGCTGCCCCGGCGCGGTCGCGACCATGGGAACGCGGTCGCGGTTTATCACCAGTGGGTGATTCCCAACTCGCCAATGCTCTATTGCTCCTTAAGTTCATGGCACTCACATTCTCCTTGTGGTTGAGCGGTTGAGAGGGAAGTTTCCCGGAATCCTTAGACTCAAGCCTATTGATCATGGTAGCAAGTTGGCTCAGCTAAGTCTCAAGATTCTTTACAGCAGCTTTCATCTCTTGGTTCTCCTTCAAGAGGGCAGTAATAGCGTCGTTCTGAGACGGAGCAGGCGCTCTCGGGGCATAATTATTGGAACGAAATTGTTGTTGGCCCTGAGGAGCATACTGTTACTGCTGTTGTGGTGGCTCTTGTTGTTGCTGATTGTTCCACCTGAGGTTAGGATGGTTCGCCCACCCGGATTGGAGGTATTAGAGAAAGGATCATTCCGGGGCCGGGGCGCACCATAATTGCCAATAGCATTGACCGATTCCTCGGTCTCTTGAATAGTAGGCCATTGATTCGTGTGGTGGCTCGCGTCATAGCAAAGACCGCAAGCATTGACTTGTTGAGCCGTCTTCTTCGTGAGCAGCTGCTTCATAAGATCTTTGAGCTCCCTTAATTCAACATTCAGGGACTCGTTCACCACACTAACGGACCTCACATTGGTCCTGGACCTCTGATTGCGGGCTTGTTCCGCCAGAATCTCAACTTTTTGAAAGGCTGCTGTAGGGGTTAAGTTCTCGTAACTACCCCCACAAGATGCATTCACGAGCCTCTTGTCATTGTCGTAGAGCCCCTCAATGATGTAGCAAATAAGATCCTTGGCAAGATAGCCATGGTAGGAACAACTCGCGATGAGCCTCTTGTAGCAGTCATAATAATCATAGAGGTTCTCGTCCTCCCCCTGCTCCAAACTGCTGAGCTGCTTCTTAATAGATGTTAGTTTGGAAGCAGGGAAGTACTTCTCAAGGAACGCCCTCTTCATGGCCGCCCAAGTAGTATTAGAGCCCGGCACCAAAATAAAGGAGCCAATCCTTGGCGGAGTCCTCCAAAGAGAAAGGAAAAGCCCGGAGCTTGATTTGATCCTCCGTCACATTTGTGGGCTTCATACTCACGCACACCGTGTGGAGTTTAGTGAGATGCTTGTTCGGATCCTCACCACTCAACCCATGGAATTTGGGCAAGTGGTGGATGAGCCCGGACTTGAGCTCGAACTTCACGCCCTCCCCGAGATCGGGGAATTGAACAGCCAACTGCTGTTGTTGGAGATCGGGCGCAGTGAGTTGGCGAATAGTTTGTTCCGCCATGTTGTCCTCTGGTTCAGAGTCAGAGAGAGAGAGAGGTTCAAGAAGATTGTAGGATGTAGAAGCTCTGGGGGCACTCCTTATCTCCCGAAGAGTCCTGTCAATTTCTAGGTCAAAGCGAACAGGAGAAGTATTAGTAGACCGGGTACGGACCATGTGTTAGGTCCGAACCCAAGAGAAGGTTCTGGGCACGAACCGCGGGCGCGCCGAGGTGGCCGCGGGCGCGGTTCGGGCGCAGAGCACGAAAACGCACACAATCAAACAAAAAAAAGGATTCCCCGGCAACGGCACCAAAATTTGACTCGGGCAAAGTCGTTGTTCCCTTATCAAAAATAAATCCCAAACATGCAAACAAACAGTATAGTGAGCAAGCAAGGGGTCAAACCCAAAGGAATCAGTTTCTAGTCAGATTTTAGGGTTTTCATGCAAGTAATCAAAAAGGGGGGTTTTGAAAGTTGTTTTCAATCAAAGTTATCAAGTAGAGTTTATCCAATCAATTCCACTTTATTAATCAGTTGATCATGAATTCATCCACTTCTTTATACTCCTAGGTCAATTCCAATCCCGATCATAAACAATCGCAAGTCCACGGTCCAAGCAATTCTATAACCCTAGGCAAGGACGCTTAACCTAGAATTAGCATAGAGAACAAGGATATTAGGAAATCAAATCATCCAATCAAACTACGAGTCTCATGCACAATTAAACTATTAAATACTCTTCCCTAAACTAGTCCACGGTCCTAGAATAGAGTTGTTTCGAGAATTAGGAAAGATGCATAGAAAACAACCAATTCTAAGATGTGACTGGCTTATCCTAATCAGATTCATGATAGTGCTATCAAGAAACATGGACTGCCTCACAAGCTTATAATTGTCAATTGGATCTTATTTACACATTATCTTTTTCATAACGAAATATAATTCAACGTGATGGATTTTGTTTTTTATTTGGTTAATGAAATTGCCATACGCAAGATTGTCTTCGTTCGTTAAAAATGCAAGGTATATATTGAAGCATGTATATACGTACATCCAACGATCAAACTAGTTATACATACCCTTTCGAATTAAATATAAGCCAAACAAGTCTATCAAATTATAAAAACTAATCTCTACACGTGTTCATTTGGCTGAAAAGATTAATTATAACACAAGAGTCCATTGATCGAAACATTTCTCATAACAGATAAAAAAATATTTAATCAACTTATTCCATATTTTATACTCATTTTATATACTTATTTATTCAGAATTCAATCCAAAATACCTACATAATTTATTGATCAAAACATATATTATGTCATAACGAACATTATTATATTTACCGTCCAAATAGTTATGGAACAACTTGCCCGTCCGTCGAATGGGTCAATCTTCCGAGTTGTATAAAAAATGTATAACAAATAGTGTTTTATTTCTCATATCTATACTATATATGTAACTAGAGTTAGTGGCCCGTGCGATGCACGGGCTTTGTTTACAACAGAATGATTGTTGTTTAGAAAGAAAACAAAGATATTGATTGTGTATATCATAAAAATATGATTATGTTTTAATGTCCAAATTGTTTACAATATTTTCATCCATGATATATGTGTAGTAGAAGTTAAACCAAGGAGTTTCATCATCTTATGATATTACATTAGAACCTTCATAAACTAATTAATACGTGATAAATTAATAAACACGGTAAGTTAATATTCTTCTCCGGTCCCGACTAAGGCCAGTGTAAAATTTGACGGTTTTCGCTATAGAAATATAAGGTCCCAAAAAAATTATAAATTAATATAATGTGCAAAATTAAATAAATATAACTAAGAGAACTTTCAAAACTTAGTAAAATATGATCCTGTTGTTGATTTTTTTTCTTAAACTTAAATCTACTTAAAGTATATCGCTAACTTATATATAATGAACGTATAATAATACAAAAATAATCCAAAATTGGCCGGAAAACTATCCGTGCTTTATTTTTAGTGAACACGTTAATGTTAATAGTTTGGCTATGCTTTTACGATTTTTGCAGTTGGAATTATTTTTGGTTCAATGACAATAAATGGTATTATGTTAAGTTAATAAATTTAATTTAGTCACATTGTAATTGCTAGATTATTCAAATTTCTAATATTGTGACATAAAATTAGTTTAACATATATTAACTAATTCACATAATTAAATTTGAATAATACATAACAAAATAACTATATTAAAAATTCTGTAAGTAAGTTTGTAAATCCACAACTGATTTTTTCCGTTGTAAAGAAAATAGAAATAATACAATACATCAATATAAGAATAATATCATATATAACATAAAAAGATAAATATAAATAAATAATATGTATGAGATTATATAAAACAATCGAATACAATTAGACTAATATACTTTTTTTTGGTAGAAAGACTAATATACTTTTTGATACTATTACGTTAACTAATATACCTTTTTTTGGTACTTTTTGGACTAATATACTTTTTTTTTTACTATTTATAGTTCATTGCCTGTATATAAACTTCCCTTTACCACTATATATGCATGGAAGATCAATCCTGTCTGCTAGTACCCGACACCAGAATTTAAGGAGTATGAAATAATGCCTTGGGAGTTTATCTGCACGTTCAAGAGTTCTTCACGGCCAAACTACAGCAAGTAAACTTGAAAACTATGTGAGCACTTCCATGTCTCATGAAAATATTTTAGCCCGTCTTGTTTATTTTCCTCAACTTGATTGACAATTTTTTATTGAAAACTCTTAGAAAATTGGTTTTCACATAAAATGCAAAAAGTTGAAGCAACAGGACACTATACTGCAATGAGACTGAAATACAACTAAGGCGATTGTGGTACACTGATTTGGAAAATGCAAACAAAAATATAGAATATATCTACAATGTATCATGCTAATAGAAAAATGAAATATCAATTTAGCACCTTAAATAGCAAAGCCCTGTGGCGGGAAAGCCCAACATTGAGAAGACCAAGAGGGAAGACAGCTGTTCTCAATGAACTCATCAACTTATCACTTCTCAATCTCCATCTCTTGGTCATTTCTTCTGCATTACCAATAGGACCGCCCATTCTAGCAACAACAATATCTGCAATTTTTTGCATCAGTCCATTGAAACCCAAACCATCTCCCAAAACTCCACATTCGGCTGATACAGAACATGCTTTGTTCTCAAGGGATCGCAACTGAGGATCAATTTCCCGGTTTACCAATATTACTTCATAATCAACAGCGTCCAAATTGGTAATAGCTTGAAGATCAGCAAGCACTGGCATCTTCCCATGCAACATTGAAAGTGAGGTGGTAGCACAAACATCATAAAACCCATTCACCATCTTCCCATCATAATGAAGAACATTATAATACTGCAGGAAACAATTCAAGTAAAACCTAATTAAATACAGAAACAGAAACCAAAGAATGGATTTTTTGTGATTTTTACTGGAGCTAACTTTGCCGGGGTGATGAGCCTGAACAATTGAACCTTTCTTCCCAGAATCCTTTTTCACCACTTGGTTGACACTACTTCTTTCTTTATTTGATGACCCAAAACATGGAAAACACCCACCCATATCAAGCATTCTAAAGCAAATATGAATATTCCTAGAAAGCTCACCTTTAAAATTGCGTTCTTTCCCTGTCTCTACTCTTCCAACTCGCAACAATCTCTCCTCATAGTTCATCTGACATCAACCATATGGTATTCAAGTTCAAGCTCCATTTGTCTAAGCACACCAAATACAGGAACTAACATTCCATTCCAATTGCAAATATATTCAACATAATCGAGATGCTAGCTCACAACAATCGTTTTGGTATTTTGAAACACAGCCAACACTGGTTTAGAAGCTGAATTAAATTTTTGTATGTATAGATTGGAGCTTACCTCTTTTGACACAGGCGCCACAGTAGAAGCAAGCTGAACTCCTGGAGCAGGCAATATGCCAACTGATATAAAATTATGTTCATCTATTGTCTAATTAAACAATGAATTTTTTTTATCAAATCAGATGAAATGGGTGATGTAACGTCAGGAGTTCACACAATGTTTGACCAAATTTCATAAAAATGGATTAATGCTGACGTTGGATACTGAGGAATCCTTCGGACTTGCCCAGTTTGCTTTGAAGCCCATTGCAAAAATGCATTTTATCTTTTTCCTGATGGTCTGTCACAGAAGCTTCTCTCAGTGCCTTCAAGAGCGAAGATGCAGATAGCTAACAAAAGAGACGTGAACCTTGTAATTAAAAGAGCACTGAACCTATCAGTACCATGCCCAACATGGAGGAAAGACATAACCCTACTATACAGGTGATACAACAGAAAACACTGGTATCAAAAGAAGGAGCACGTTACATACTTACATCACTAACTTCTCTGAGACTTCCAAGATCAGAACTTGTAAAACATTCCCTCTGTATACCCAAGATCCTTGAATATGCCCGACACCTGCATTACAACGGTTTTCATAGGACGAATGAGGAAACAAACAGGTATCTTCATTACGAAAGACCAGAAAAGGGTACTTCGTTGCTCAAGAACACTATAAATAGATGTTTTCATACCTTGTCTTGAGCCCAATCTTCAATTGCTCAGATACACGCTTCATCATTCCCGGTGGCCCACATACCTGAGTAAACAATAATGGATGAAGGATGCTAGATGGCATTGGAGGTAATTTTAGCCATGCCTTTGACGAAGGGTCTAAAGCGTACCATAGAAGCTCAGAGCTATCAACCTTTGCTAGAATATACAGCCATTCTTCGGTTGTCTTGAATTCTTTTCTGAGATTGTAGAGTTCAGGGCTCATTGTGGCTGCCCTCCAGGATCTTGAAACTAATTTTGCATTGTAGTAATAGATTCTAGGCACTCTCGCTAGAATCTGGATTGATAACTCATCCGGAAGGCAGGGAATTAATCTCGGGCTCACCTCATTACAGGATGGTGATAATCTTCGCCTCTTATTGCTTTGACCATCAGATGAACCACTGCATCTGCTCACATCAGCCCTTGCACCCATCAAACTGAACAATCCTCCCATGGTAAAGAACTTCTCCTGAATGAAACTCAATTCGTGATTCAGAGTGTATACTAACTATATCCTATAAGTTCCCTGACACCAAATGCAGTAGCTTCAATAATTCATCTGCAAGCATACAGTTAAATATTGTTCAGAAATGAAACCAATATCATGATTCATGAGATACCTAGACTGAAAATTGCACAAAAATGAGTGCATGCATAAAGAACAATTGACAGTTTAGGCACCAAAAAACCCTAAATTGAACAAATTAGATTATGGTGGAAGGAGGGAGAAAATCATTCACCAGAGCTTGGCCGGATCTAGGTTGGGATCTCCGGAGACGGAGCCTCGGACGATGGTGGTGTTGTTGGGGACGTGCGTGCAGGCCGGGATGGTGGCGTTGCCGACCTGGATGCCGCCGGAGGAGTCGACGGCAACGGCGAAGGGGTCGTAGAGGAAGGAATCTTGCCGTTGGGGTTCTTGGCGGAGAGAGTGAAATCGAGTTTGGAGGAGAGGTGGCAAAAGGCGGCCCTCGAGTTTGTGGCTGATTGTTGTAATGGCTGATTTTGGGTTTGCTAGAGTAAATCAACGTAAGTTACGTAATGCAACATTACAGTGCCCGGTTAATTGGTGGTAAGTGGTAACCGATGGGCAAAAGAAACGGTAGGTTTTTTAGAGTGTTCAAAGTGCCTATTAATTGGTATAAATTTTCACAATTTATTATAGGCGTTTTCATTCTAGAGGATTGAATGAAACAATGGACCTTAATAATAATGAAAATGGTGATTAAATAGGTTGAAATTGAAATATCATGAAAACATAGGATTTTGTATAAAATGTAGGTCATTTATTACAGCAGAGGACTCTTCTTTATAGTATTATAGATTTTGTGTGCATGGGGACATTTAATGCTCCTATGCTACATTAACGAGCATAATAGTAAATAAAAAGATTCTAATTTGAAAGAATAAACTATTGTAGTAGAATTCAAAGTGTTGGCCTACGACGAAGGCCCAGGAACAGAAGCTTGCAGTCGCAGAAATGAGAATGCTCAAATGGATGTGTGGCCTCACGAGGTTGGATAAGATTAGGAACGAGGAGATCAAAAGCAGATTGGGGGTCGCTAGCATTGAGGATAAACTCCGAGAAACGAGACTCCGTTGGTTTGGCTATGTTCAGAGGCGTAGTCCGGATGCTATAGTCAGAAGGTGTGAGCGTTTGGAGTTGGGGGTGTACAGAAGAGCTCGAGGTCGTCCGAAGAAGCGTTGGTTAGACAACATAAAGCAGGACATTGGCTTGTTAGGTATTTCTGTCGAGTTGGCGCAGTGCAGAGAGCTTTGGAGGGAGAAGATCTCGGTTTTAGATAACTAGTTGCTTGTTCGTGGAGCTTGGCGTAGCTACTGCTTTGTTCTGTTAGTTTTAGTATTTTTCTTGGCTTTGCCTTTCTTTTCTTTTCTTTTCTTTTCTTTGATTTTTCGTTTTAGCTTTAGCATTAGATGCGTTGTTGTGTTTAGGCTATTCAGTTTAGTATGTTGAGTGTTTTCTCTTGGGTTGTTCTGGGCGCATTCCATCTAGGTCTGGAATGTCCCCATCCTGACCCCCCAGATCCTGCTTTTGCGGGTTTCCCCTGGGTAAATGTTGTTGTTGTTGTAAACTATTGTAGTAGAAGTGTATAACAATTAATATTTTGTTTAATATATAAAAGTAAAAAGTAAATACAAAAAATGATGATTTGAAAACTTTCTTCTTTTGTCAAAAAGTTATCATTTGAAAGAACACATTATTGTATTAAAAACTAAAAATTGAATATAAAAAGTGATCATTTGAAAACTATATTGATATTTAAAACTATAAATTTTGTCTTAGAAAAAACTATTTTATTAGACATGTATAATAATTAGTGTTTTATGTCTCATATAAAATATAAAACTATGTTTATAACTTTATGTTAATAAGGGGTATTTAATGTCATCATGACACATTAATGATTATAAAGAAGTGAATAAAAAGATAATTGTTTTAAAAAACCAAACTATTGTATTATTAATGGATAAATTAGTATTTTGTTTCCTATAGAAAACTAAAAAATGAATACAATAAGTGATTATTTGAAAACTATATATATGCATACTACATATATAAAATTGTATACATGAAGGGATATTAAATGTCTTCATGATACATTAATGTTAATATTAATATTACTTAATAAAGAAAACTATTTTTACATAAGAACATAAAACATAGAAAAATATTGAGAATGTAAAAAGTAATCAATATGATGTATTTGGTCACAAAGTTTTATATACACTTATAATTAAAATTTTTTATATATTTTTATATGACTAAATGGTTAAAATGCTTCTAAATTATGAACTTATCACACATGAGAATTAATTTTTCACCTTTTAATTATTTTATAGATAGTTTTAAAACTTTACTTGGTAAGCTAGGTTGTAATGCAAATGTAGTCAAATATTATTTTTTAAGTTGAATATGATAGATCATTTTTTTTAAATGCCATTATGACACATTTATCTTAATAGTAGTATTACATAATAAATAAAACGATTTTTTTATAAGAACATAAAACACAGAAAAGAAATCAATATTATGCATTAGTCATAATTTTTTATATATACGCATAATTAAAAAATAATAATTTATATATTTATGTGTAGCTTAGGGTTTGTTTGACACTATAGGTAGCGGAGAGCGGAACAAGCGAGACGCTAGCGGAAAGCCAGCCCCATTGGGGGTACAAAGGGGGCATTTTTTTGGTCGATTCTGCTTCTTCTAGCTAAACCCGCTTCAAAAAAATCAAGTACCGAACATAGCCTTAATGGTTAGAAACTTCGAAATTATGCACATATCAAACATCAATTATTGGTAGGCTAGGTTGTAATAATGCAAACGTATTCCAATATTATATACATTTTCGTCTTACCTTCGATATATATAATATTAATCATTAATCTAAGTTAAGTTGGTGCATCATTTTAATTGTATGAAGATATTCAAATATAGTTTTTTATTATAATGTTACAAAATTGTAGGAAGGTACCAATATTTGTTGTTCACTTTCAATATTATAGATTACTTGAATTTTACTTTTAATATATTACTTATTACTCCAACTGGCAGATTATAGCACGAAATCTACTAAAATATTATTTTAAATGTTAAATATATACATATATCCATCTATAAATCAATAAATAAGCATATAGAGTAGGAAAAAATAACAACTAATACTCACATGTTTTTATACAAACTATATGACAAAAGGAAAGAGATTGTTGAAATTTTAATAACCTTTTAAAATTGTCCTTCAACTTATTGTCTTTTTCAATAAATTTAATATAAAGTGTAGTTGAATACAAGAGAAGTTGTTACAACAAAATAATTCAATAAAAATATGTTTAAAAAATAATTCAATAATACACTAAATTAAATTATATGTGAAATAGTTCATGATGCTTAAATTATGTTTAATAAAACACATAATTCAAAAATTCTACATACTCCGTACAAAATTTGTTTATAATATAAACCTGTGCGTATGCACGGGCCTGACCGCTAGTAAAATATAAAACTATATTTATCATTTTGTGTTAATAGGGGGTATCTAATGTCATCATGACACATTAAAGAGCATAAATAAGTGAATAAAAAAAGTAATTGTTTAAAAAAAAATTTATTGTATTAGAAATGTATAAATTAGTATTTTGTTTCATACCGAAAACTACAAAGTAAATACAAAAATGATCATTTTGAAAACTATATTTATGTATCCTACATATATAAAGATGTACATGTATACATGAGGGTATATTAAATGTCTTCATGATACATTATTGTTAATATAATATTACTTAATAAAGAAAGTATTTTTACATGAGAACATAAAATATAGAAAAATATTGAGAATGAACCTCAAGGGGTTGGTCTAGTGGAGCATGACAAGGCATCGGTCTGACAGGTTGCAGGTTCGATCCCCCACTAGTTTCCTTGAGGTGAGGCATATGTAAATCCTCTTGTAAGAGCTTTATGAGCCTTCGATCTTCCCTACCCTTGGATTAGGGCACCATCCACTTACCCTAAATTTCGTTGACCAACAAAATACAGTTGTCATTTTATTTTTTGGTTGAATGGGTAAAGTTGTCATTAGATTTGGGGTAGGTATGGTGTTTACCTACTGTACTTCCTATTCGTTCTCTAATTGAATATGATAGATCATTTTTAGTTTAAATCTTATTATGACATACTTATCTTATTAGTAGTATTACATAATAAAGAAAATGATTTTTTGTATAAGAACATAAAACATAGAAAAATAATGAGCATAACAAAGTAATCAATATTATGCATTTATTCACAAATTTTTATATATACGTATTATTAAACAAAAATTTATAAATTCATGTGCAACTTAGGGTCTATTCAACATTGTATGTAGCGGGGAGCGGAACGAGTGAGACGCTAGCGGAAAGCCAGCCTCCTTGGGGGTACAAGGGTGCAATTTTTGGTTGATTCCGCTCTATCTAGCTGAACCCGCTCAAAAAAAAAAGTACCAAACCGAGCTTTAATTGTTAAAAACTTCAAAATTATGCACATATCAAACCTGAATTCTTGGTATGTTAGGTTGTAAATATGTAATGCAAAGGTATTCAAATATTATTATTCACATTAAATATTATAGATCATTTTTATTGTACCTCATATATATAATATTAATCATTAATCTAAATTATAGTTGGTGCATCATAATAATTGTATAAAGATATTCAAATATTGTTATTGTGTTATAATATTACAAAATTGTAGGAAGGTACCAATATTTGTTGTCCACTTTCAATATTATAGATCATTTGAATTTACTGTTTTTATATTACTTAGTACTCTAACTGACAGATTTTAACACAAATCCATTAAAACATTATTTTAAACATTAAATATATACATATATCTATCTATAAATCAATAAATAGGCATATGGACTAGGAAAAATAACAACTAATATTCATATGTTTTTATACAAACTATAGGATAAAAGAAAGATATTGCTGAAATTTGAATAACCTTTTAAAATTATCCTTCCACTTACTATCTTTTTTAATTAGTTTAAACATAAAGTATAGTTTAATACAAGAGATGTTGTTAAAACAAAATAATTCAATAAAAGTATGTTTGAAAAAATAATTCAATAATACACTAAATTAAATTATATGTAAAATAGTTCAATATATTTAAATTATGTTTAATAAAATAAATAATTCAAAAATTCTATATATAAAATTTATTTATAATATGGGATGCACGTTGACCTGTCAAACGGGTTGGGTCAGGCGGGTTCAGGTCGGGTCGTTTCGGGTCCGTGTTAAGTTCGGGTTCGGGTCATGGGTCGAACTGGGTCGGATCATGGCTGGGTACCGGGCGGGTTCGGGCTGACCAGCGGGTCAATGACGTCATTTAAAAAAAAATTTAATATTAAATTTTAAAAAATATATATAAAAAATTGAAGGTTTGGATAAGAATTTTAACCAAATAGATTATAAGATAGTTAGTCTTCTTTAAGTAAATAAGTTTCTTGATCCAATACGTTAGCTTTATAATCATAAAGCATATCATTATATCAAGTTTGCCCTTCGCGATAATAAGGCATCAAAAAGTGTACTTCTTTGTTGGTAATATATATTACCTTTTCACTGACAAATTATCATGTTTTTTGGCCTTTAATACTCATATAGATAACAAATGAATGATAAATCATATTGATAAGAAATGTTGCACAATTTCGTTTGTATACTATACATTCAGATTTCATAGCAATGGAAACTATGTAGCTATCATATAATGATATAAATTTTGGCTTTCAGTTCTATTGATAGTTCTATAAATGTCTAATTTCCATGTCATCCCCCGTTTGAAATCAAGTCATTTCATATAGATTGGAACAAGATACTAAGTAAGGTGAGTTTGTCGATATGATTGTTCTCCAAGTTCTAAATCTCCCTATTGACTTGAGTAAGAAAAATGGAGAGGTTGGAGAAAACATGAAAGTGATATAATTTAGATTGTTTTTTTTTGTTAAAAGTCAGATTTAGTAAATCTTGGACATAATTAAACCTTTGGGTGCACAATTACTTGTCAATCTTGAGGTCCTCATTTTATTATACTCCCTCTGTCCCATAATGTTCTTCCCATCTCGTTTTTACCGTCCCAAAATGTTCTTCCCATCCCCCCTACTTTCTATTTTATCCACTACACTTTATCACTTTTTTACCTAATTAACTTATTTTTTCATCATTCTCATTTCTCTTTCCTCCTATAATCATCAACTTTATACCCAATACATCTTCCTCCTATCACCATCAACTTACTTTTTCATTTCTCTTTCCTCCTATCACCGTCAATTTTTTCCCCCTTAAAAAACGTGTGTACAGTGCAATGGGAACAACATATTGGGACGGAGGGAGTATTAGAGTGTATTCTAACATAAGTTTCCCACCTTATAAATTTCTTGACCCAGCGGGTTTGACCAGACCTTAACCCAAAATTTTTCGGATTTATCGGATCGGATTAAAACTGGGTTTCGGGGTCAGATTTTCTGGTTGAAACCCAGGAATTTCCAGGCGGGTCAGATCGGGTTTGCGGACGGGTCGGCTGTTAACAGGTCTAGATGCACGATCTTGACCGCATAATAAGTTGTCAACCCGCTACACATATTTGGATTCTCTTATCTGCCCCTATCGTCATGATTATTAACCAACTCGCATCTCTTTACTTTCTCTCCTCTCCGCTATTTGCTTTCGATATTGGACGCCATCGACGAGCCCTTGGAGCTCTGAGGCCTGTCACTTAAGAGTTCAGGTCGGGCTCTATCGGAGGAAAGAAAATTGGGGAAAGATGATGCCTTGTTCGAAACGAATCGACGTCGCTGCTAGCGCTCAGAAGCTCCCCGTCGACAATCGTCTGTCCCTCCGGATCTACTACCGAATTGCCGACAATCTCCTCAGACAGGTTCTTTTCTCGTTCCTTATTTTCTGTCTATTCTACGTTTCCTTGATCGTTGATTTTGATTCTAACGATACTCATAAGTTGGATGCTAGGTAGGTTAAGGCTTGATCACTTTGTAGGACCAGCTATATAGTACGAGCTGATTCATAATTTTGCCCGAGAATTCTAAGAATTGTGCTATTATTCTAGTATAATATAATCGGATTGGACATTTGGATGCAATATGCAGCGGTATCATATTCAGAATTGATACAAATCTTCAGTTTCTTAGGGTTTCCTTAGTAAATAGCATTCCTTGCTAATAATATTAGGTCCTTGAATCGACATCTTGTACTTTGAATTTTGGGGACATAGTCTTGAGGTCCTCATGGACTTAGAGTAATATTGGAGAACACATTTAGTGTTTGCAAATTACAATGTTTTGTTCCATTGCATCAGCTAATACAATTAAGGAGATATTCAGTGTTTTCCAAGAAGTTGTACCTTTTATGTTCGAAACCAGAGTTACTGAACACATTTAGTGCTAGCTCTGAAGAAAAATTCATCAACTATTGCCAGCATTCTTAACATGAACTGATACCCTTACTCATCTTTTCCTCCTATCTAAATGAAGTTCAGGTATATGCCCCAAATTGACAGTCTTTACAATAACTATGTGCATGATATATACGTTTCTGTTATGCATGCATTGAAATGATCCTGTTGAGAAATTCTGCATTTGTGCTTATTTGCATAAATCATATAGTGTATACTTTGTTGATCTGGATTCCACTTCAGAAGGTGGTCACCTCTCATGAAATTGACTTGACTATCAATTTTGCAAATAACCCTCTATTTGCAATGTCTTCGTTTTATGCTTCATATCCTTGCTGTTTATGATATTTATCTTATGGCCTCAGTCTCCTATTGGAAAAAAACGGTCATGCCCTTCAAACTAACCCTACCTTTTTGCAGGCTGCTATATTTCGTAATGAGAAGAATGTTATTGATTTGTATATTATGCTACTAAGATTCTCAGGGTGAGTCTGCAGACTGTTTATTATCAGCCTTTATTCTGCAAGCAAACTGGTATTTTTGGTTGAGCATAGTTGGAAAAACTAGAGTTTTATTCTTTGGCGTATTCTTTCTTAATTTACAGCATTTTTTCTTCTGATTTTACTCGATCTAGCTCACTCGTCCATATGATTTCTTTCGTGCTTCAGTTTGGTTACTGAAACTATCCCTCGGCATCGGGATTATAGAGCATCTCCACAGAGCATAAGAGATTCTCTTAAAAAGGTGATGTTCATGCATCTTTTATTTCCTTTACACCAAATTAATAAAACATAGCCATAGTTTTTGGATACAAATCATCCCCTGATGTTTTTATGCATTACAGCAATTCTTTAATGCCCTAAATGAATTGGAGCAATTGAAGCCAGCTGTGAGAAAAAGGATTGAAGAACTTGAAAGGAAACATGAATATGAAGCTAAACCAAGGAACCAATCTGATAATATTAGTTCTGTTAATTCTTTTGAGTGGCCTCCCAACAACAAGCAACCTAAGTCCAACAACCAGCTAGTCAAGGTACTTTGTTTAGGCGTGTGTGTGTGTATTTTTTCTTCGTTTGAGTACTATTTCTTTTGTTGATTGATTCTCAAAAAAAAAAAAATTCTTTTGTTGATTAATGAAATCAGTTACTTTAGTTACTCTTCAGTTCATGCATTTTTTTCTTCTTGTTTTCCATCAGCAGTTGCATCCATCGGGTGTTATTTACAATGAGCATTAGATCTATTTTGATTATTTCTGATAGGTTTCGTGGCCTGTTTCAAACAATAATGGTTATGAAGAACCTAAGCGCAAGCAATTGCATATGTTGCCTCCCAAAGAGCAAATCCAGAGATTGTAAGTCTGCTCGTGTTTCATGTGGATTTGATTAATGCTGTGCTTGTCTAAGCTTTATGGGGATTCTAGATTTCTTGCTGCGTGGCTTCGTAATCTACAATGTGAATGGAAAAAAAGCATCCTAGTATCCTTCTGCTAGATATGATTAATAATTGGTTTGAAAATTCATTTGCAAGATCAGGAAAATGGTAATTCACGCCAGATATACCTATTTCTGAACTTGGTATACACTTGCAAAATGATAAACTCCTACAAATTAGCAAACAACGATATCTATTTTGAATCCCCCATTCATTCTTATTTTAGCATATACAAATATGATTTTGACATAGTTGTTGTCTGTAATACAATTTTGTCAGTAGATACTTGCATTCCTTGCCCCTTCTATGTATTAGATAGAAGTTGTTAGTACACTCAACATAGTGATGTCAATGAAATTCCTGTTACTGCTGGCTGCATGGTGATAAGTTTGCACCAATACCTACTTTTCTTTCCATAGAACTATATTACCTTGCCAACTGTAGGACAAAATGCAACTTAATCCATGAATTTGATTGGTCTTTATCTGCATGTTAGCTTAATTTCCTGGGAATTCTAGGCTCATGTATCACATAGATCGTTTTTGAGGGTCATAGATTTGGGGAAGATTTTTATTAGTGATTTGAACTATTGGTATTAGGGAAATGTTACAACACTGTAAGTGAATATAGTGGAAGTTTTTTCCACCAAAAAAAAAATATAGTGGAAGTTTAATAATGGTGAATTATCAAGGACTTAACATCCACAAAGAAACAAATAAGATTGCAGAAGTGAAATACAAAATAGTATTAAGTTTGAGCTCATAAAATCCTTGTGATGTGTATTTCACATTACAATTTTAGGCCTTCATTTGGCCATTGATAATTTTACAGAAACATGGATCTAGAAGTATTAAAAAACATAGGAACTGAAGACCAATGGGATTTTCACAATATTTGAATTGTTGTTTTTCAGTAAAAAATTAGCTTCCTCATCAGCCATGAAAAGACTGGCCTTATGAAAATGCTTTTCAAAATTTCTGAATTTGTAGTAAAAGATGTAAAATCTCAAAAAAACAAAACCATTAGGTTTCTTGTTCTGTGACTGCAAAAGTTTGCAACACCTTTTTCCAAGAAACATTGACACTAAGAGTTATGAACCAACTTGCACATCCATATTTTGAGTACTTGTTCAATGGGAGTCAGTTATTGTATATGTGCTCCTAATTTGACCCTTGATAAGAAAAATTGACTTGTCATACTGATAACAGGTCCTTCACAATGCCTCGCCCAAAGGATGAAACACTTTCTAGACATTCAATTTTGGGTCCCAATGGGCTTTGTGCACAATGGCAACCACCGGTCAGGGACAAAGGGGTAAGATGCTGTATTATATTTGAACCTCTATTTTGATACGATGTTCTTGGTAAGATATTGTATTATGTTGTTGTTCTCAGTTGATACCGTGCTCATGTCACTCACTTCCCACTGGATGCAGGTTTATTATCCAAACAACTTGGATATGACTCCAATTATAATTCCAAGGTAGGTTTTAGCCTAGATTTTTGTTGTAATATTTCCTTATTTTTAAAAATTGTTTTCTTGTGTTGGCAAAATGTATATCTTTGGTGACTTGATAATGCGCTGAAAGATTGTGAACTTATGCGGTATTATATTAGTTTTATTCATTTAAGTGCCGAAGCTATTTTCATTCTGTTGATGAAGAGGCCTTCTCACTTATTTTGATTCTTTGATGCTTTACAGGATTCAAGCTACTGAAGATGCACCTCCAGTTGAGAAGGACGGGAGCAATATTGCAAGTGAACTTGCAAGCTTGGAAATAAGCATCCGTCAAGACAATGATGGCCAGAGACTGTTGTCTACTGAGCCCAGTGCCATGATTTCATTTGAAACTTCAGAATCTCTTGATACTACTATTGTAAGGCAGCCCACTCCTCCACCAGTTCTTGCAGATGTGCAAGATTTAATACCAATAGATCCAGCCCCAATTACTGAGCTTCAAGGCTTAAAGAATGAGCCCTTGCCAGATGGCTTGGTTTCTCCTGAATCTCCTATGGAGTTGCATATTGTGAGAATTTGGAATTTATTCTTTGTTTCGTTATCTTTTAAGTTTATTTGAAGCTGATAGTTCATGTTATAGAGTTCAGCCAATATTTCAATGTTTTGAGTTTTTTTTTCCTTTTTCTCTGTGATTCTCTTTACAGTCAACGACAATGATGGATTCCTTCATGAGGGTGGCTCGATCTAATACAGTTAAAGATTTGGAAACTTGTGGCATCCTTGCTGGTTCACTTGTAAGCTACTTAACATATTTCTACTGGTTCTACCCATTTTTTAATTAACAAGCCTTGGTAAATTTTACTATTTCCTTTTGGGCAGAAAAACAGAAAATTCTATGTTACAGCTTTGATAATTCCGAAACAAGAGGGAACTGCAAATTCTGTAAGTTTGTGCACCATTAGCTTGCTAAACTTGGCATTCTTGGATGTATTGTAAACTTGTACACTTTTATGGTCAGTGCCAAGCCACCAATGAAGAGGAAATATTTGAAGTGCAGGACAAACGATCTCTTTTTCCATTGGGATGGATCCATGTAAGTGCAGTTTTGTATCCATACATCTAATATCCTTCCAATTATGGCTTTAGAAGATTATAGGTGAGTGTGACTTAGTGAAATCTCTTCTAGATTATTGGCAAGTTATACGACCACAAAAAGTTTGCATGGAAAGTGAGTTACCTTTCTGTACAGCTGTTTTAAAATACTTGTCCTCCCCCATCCTATATCTATATAATTTAATGAATTACATCATCGAATCCTGTCATACACCCTTATGTCTGCTTCAGGATACTCCGTCCATCTTGATTTTCAAATATCTCTTTTCTTTTTATCGGATGTCCCAAAACATGGCCTGCATCTTGTAATAGCCAAAGAATTACAGAAGTTTAAAAGTTGACAGCGTTTGAATATAAAAGATAAAGATAGATATATAAATAATATAGTATTAAGGTCAATAGCAGATGTTTATTATCTTTCCTAGTTATTACTTATTAATATCCTTTTATGTCCTGCTTTCAGACACATCCTACACAGTCTTGTTTCATGTCATCGATTGATGTGCACACTCACTATTCGTATCAGGTATATAAAATTTCTTTCATTCAGGGCTTTGACTCCAAGCATCTTAATCTTTTGATGTGCCAAAGTTGTTTCCATCAGCAGCTGATGTTTGGCTGCTTCTTTCATTTTTTTGCTACTGTTACTAGTAGCATTTGTGTAAACCACATCTTTCATGAAACTTGTGCATGAAGATTATGAGTTGTAAACCAACATTACTCAGATTGATCTTTGTTTCTCATAAATGTGCTTCACTATATAATTGATTTGCAATTGTCATCATTCTCTTCTATACAGGTCATGTTGCCTGAGGCAGTTGCAATTGTCATGGCACCTCGAGATAATTCCAAGTATGCCCATTTTCACCTTTTAATGAATTGTTCTGCCAAGGGGGAAAAAAAGAAATTTCCTATTTAATCAAAGGTGTTTCATTGTGCAGAAAGCATGGCATCTTTCGTCTGACCACCCCTGGTGGCATGTCAGTCATCAGACACTGTGAGCGCAGGGGCTTTCATTCGCATGATCCGCCTATCGATGGTGGGCCTATATATAAACAGTGTACAGATGTATATATAAACCCTGATTTGAAGTTTGATGTCATTGACCTCAGAAGCTCATGATCCAACTGTACAGAAAGGTAACGCAGTTTCCATGCAAACTTTTTGTGCTCGTATAATTTGCCATTGGTGAGTCATCAACTTTGTCAAATGCAAAGAAATGTATGCTGTTTCATTGGTTAGCCATCAACTGTGTGTGTGTACTGCAATCATCATTAGATGCGCTTGAAAAGTCAAAGTGTTCCTTGTAGGAGACAATTCCATAGAGGATCGAAAAATTTTACACTTATCATTTTCGGTTTAAGATGAGAATTCCAGTAAAAGAAAGATTAATCCCTCGGTAAATACAGCAGGATCTTATAATGGCCTATTTATGTTTTATTTTTTTGACATCACGGTTAATTCATATTTTTGAGACATGCAT
This sequence comes from Polygonum maritimum, assembly GCA_963924305.1. Taxonomy (NCBI): domain Eukaryota; kingdom Viridiplantae; phylum Streptophyta; class Magnoliopsida; order Caryophyllales; family Polygonaceae; genus Polygonum; species Polygonum maritimum. Next base: position 25,192,095 of record OZ002729.1, read on the forward strand.
TTTTACTTTAATTTTTCTTGTTTAGAACAATGCAGATGACAGGTGTGACTGATCTGACATCAAGTCCATGAGTTGCTGCAGACAGCACCCTTACGAATTTTGTCGAAGATTTTGATGCTTCTCCTCGAGTGGAGATGCGAATTCGATGCTTTTACTTTGCCTTTTGAATCCATGATTCAAGTTATGCTTCATATCCTTTGATCCACAGTTAAAACTTTTCAATATTCAGAGGATATGAAGCATTGCGTGAAAGATCAGTTGGCAAACTACTACCACAAAGCCTTTGCATCCAATTGCCATCTCCACTTGAGAGGAATCATTAGAATCTTGTACAAACTTGACAGGGTTGTCTGAAGCAACTTGTTGACTTGGTGCTAGATCTATTGCACCAGTCAATTTCACTTTTTTTTTTCACAAAAATGAAAAAATTGCTATATGTCAAAATAAACAAATTAAGACTCATCGAGAGATAATGGAAAAATATTTTAAGCTGCAAGCTGTAAATGCAAGCCAAAGCCAAGAGAATAGTGCCGAAATTGATAACCTTCACCATCTCCAAATATGCAAGAAGAAGCAACAATACGCCTACCCGTAAAAGGTCATCAATTAATCATACAACTCGTGTCTTTTATCCAGCCGTGTCTTTTATCCAGCAGAAGAAGAGTATTATTAATCTGGACATTGAATGTCACAAAAATAAAACTTTACTCATGGAATATGTATCTTGAGATGATTTATAATGTTAATTTATAATATCTACTTGAAAAATCCATTTCTCATACAATTTTCTTTACCAAACTGAAGTTGGGTGTCTATATCTCAAGAATGCTTAAAATCTCTTTATGATAGGGTCATTAATTTCTTATAATATCGTAATAGGGTCATTAACTAGACAACAAAAGTAATAAAAACTTTAATTATTAATTTGGACTTTAAAAGTGAAAAATGGAGGGTCATTATATAGACACTAATCCTTCTAGTTCATAATAAGTGTTGTTTGCATCTCCCTTGTGATTTAAAGAGCTTCTATTTTGTTAAGGACAAGGGACAATTTTGCCTTTTCTCTCCTTCTATCTCCTTCCCTCATCTTCCCCGGTCCAATTCTCTTCCCTATATCTTAGATACACTGCTACCATGGATTCCTCACCTATTCTATCTTCACATCCATCCATCCATTAATGGCTTCCTGCTCGTCCTCGATGATTCAACCCCTCTTGTCATCTTTCTCTTCCTTGTTGGTGTCCTCTTCAACATCCCAATGACGTTCTTGCCGACAGGATTGCTCTTGGACTACCTCCTACGCCTCAACAAAACTATGCCTACTTTCAACTCAGTTACCTCTTCTTACCCTCCCTAACGAAAAACTGTTTTTTTGTGATGCATATAAACTGTCCGACTAAAGTCCTAAGAGAAAAGTGGTTTTTCTTGACTGATTTGTATTTTACGTGAACATATTATGCTTTTATGTAAACGTACTGTGATATTCACGTCATATATTTTGATGTGAACCTTATAGTAAAAGATGTGTTATATACAATGACGGACTTGTACAGGCACGTTGTTATGCCTTTTAGTTGTTGTGCTTGATTTTAATTCTATAAACTAGTAACAGTGTCCGTGCCCCTGAGGGCACGGCTTGAATTAAATAAATTATCCATGTTTCAGTAATTGTTATTATGGAGTATCGTTTTTTAATTATTTATTTTTAGTAGTTTTGTACATATTCAATTTTATTTAGATATTTCCAATAAAATAATTTTATTTTAAAAGAATTAAGAACCTTTGGTTATTTACTATAAATTTAATGTTTTATATTTTATAAATTTCATATTTGAATTGAATATATTAGTTAGATAGATTTGGTAAGTTATATAGATTTTTTTTTCGTTAGATTAGTTAGATTGATTTTTGTTCGTTAGATTTGTTGTGCAACACATATTGTTTTTTTTTCCGTTTGATTAGTTAGATAGATTTTTTTTGGTTAGATTTTTTGTGCAACACATATTGTTTTATTTCAAGGAATATATTAGATAGAGTTTTTTTTTAAAAATTGGTTAGATAAGAAGATATCTAATGTGGGGTCTACAATGAAATTTCAACCAATCAAATAAATTGAATTGTTTTATTAAAGATGGGTGACGCGGTCCAATGAGGAAGTGCTATGTGTCGGGCTAAATATTAAATCTAACCTCCGCTTTAGTATATAGTTATGATTAAAAAATTAAAAGAGTTGCCGTACGTATTTAACCTTTTAAGTGTAGTTTTGTTCTTCTCTTACTTTCTTCCAAAATAAATATTTACCGGTCCTAAACGACAAAGAGTAAGGTATTTTCAAAAGATTGCTCGATATTTTTTATATTAAATTTCTTATAATATTATCCAACATTTTCCTATCAATTTTTGTAATTGTTTTTATCTATATCAAGTCATAATTCTCATACAACTTCATATTTTATCCATATTTTTTAACCTTTTCATCTAACTTATACTTTTTATGATAATTGTATAAATATGATTTTTTTTCAACAATTTTTTGGGAGGAGATAGTAGTATGTTATAACTTATATTAAATTTAATAATAGTTCATTAAAAAACTTTGTTATATAAAAAAAGAGTTTAATAATATACACGACAGATCGAACAACAATACAAATATGTTGTCTACCCCTCACTCCGTCTGTCCACTCTGTCGACCATCTCTGTCCACAGACCCAGAACTTTAGCCCCCTCTCGGGTAAATTTCTAGGTCCGGCACTGGTTATATATCTACTTGCTTCTCCATCTACCCTTAGGTCGTCCATCAACTTCTCATTGTTTTGATTGGTAAAAAGTTCATACTTGTTTCTCCACAAGCATGTATGATGTGGAACAATCATCCGCTTCTCCCTCTACCCTTAGGTCGTCCATCAACTTCTCATTGATTTGATTGGTAAAAAGTTCATACTTGTTTCTCCACAAGCATGTATGATGTGGAACAATCATCCATCGATGTAAAAAGAAATTGCATGCACTACATGAAGAAACATATACATAAATATATGAACTGCGAACAAATGTATGCAAATGAAAAAACAATCATATGTGAGCCACACAAAAAATCTATAAACTACAAAAATAACATGTATGTTGTTAAATAAAAAAAAATGATGTCATAATACGTGAATTGTAGTAGAAAATATATGAATAATAAAAGAAATATGTGAACTATAAGAGAAATAATTGAACCAGATTATAAAACATGCATGATTAGAGGAAAGAAGAATAGACCTAAATGTAACACTTGTTACTAATTACAAAAAAAGCCAGCGTTTTGATGTTCTACCTCTTTTTTAATATAATGTGAACTACAATTCAAGTATGTGAATTACAAATATAAAAATATGAGCTATGAATATAAATATGTGAATTGAAAACAAAAATATGTGAGTTATAAGAAAACAAAGATTTGTACATATTTACAACAATGTCACCGCTTCATCACTTTACCCCATTGTTGTAGATTGGACTTAGGCTCATTCTGGAACATTGATGTTCCTAACTTATTGGAGAAGATTCATTTATAGCTTACATCTTAAAGTCCATTTTCATCAAAATCAACCCCTTATCCAAATTATATATTATTTTAGGTTTTTTATGCAATTAATGAAATGACTTTGAATCAAATGAAAACTTTACGTAACCTATAAACTGTAAACCGTGAATATACAATAGAAATACTTGAACATGAAATATAGGTATATGGAAACCCAAAACACTAATACGTGAACTCCAAGAAATGTTTGTGATTTTTGTGTTATTATGTTGTTATGTTTAGTAATTTGGTTCATACTATATGATATTAAGAAACTGTGTTATTACATGCATTAATACTATCCATAACAAAAGTTGATTTTGTACACATATTTCGTCCTCTTGTTCACATATTTATGTATTTTACTCACATTTTCAGTTTACATGATAAGAAAAGTTTTCATCGGAATCAACCTCTTAATCAAAGTGAGCGGTGAATTTTTTTGTTGGAATGTGTTTTTGATAACTAATGCTAGGGGTGTCCAAGGGGTCGACCCGACCTGACCCGTAACCCGATTTACGGGTCACGGGTCGACCCGTTGACCCTTAATTCGTTGAAAAAGTTTTAAAATGTTGAGTTTAATTATTACTTTTCTTAAAACTTGTAAATGACATTTATTTTGAATCTGATGGACTATAAATTTGGGGGTAAATTACACAAAACCACCTTTATATTATCACACTTTTTAGAAAATCACCCGCAAAAAAATAAATTTCATTAAACCACCCGTACAAAAGAAGACCTTCCACTTAACCACCCACTTCCTAACCCCGTTAACTCCTTGCTAATTATATAAAGAAAAGGACGTTTATGTCCTTATCCTTCTAGGACTGTAAGCCTGTAAAACCATTGCTCCTTATATGTTTTGTTCAATTTAACTAAATTAATCAATTTTATGTACTAACTAATACAATAAATTTGTTAAATCTCAACTCGTACTAATTAACTAATGGGAAAATGCATAAAATGTACCTGATTTGAAGTGTCAAGTATGATAAGAATGAGGATCAAAATTGCTTCGTTCAATTTCTCTTCGGTATGTATATGAAAGAAGAATTTCCAAGGGTTAGTAGCTAGGATTTGGGTTGAAATTACGCTATCCGCTTAAAAAATAACTTATTTTTTCCAAAAAAGAAAGAAGGTTAAGGAAATAAATAAATAGTTAACGGAGTTAGGATGTGGGTGGTTAAGTGGAAGATTTTCTTGTATATGGTTGGTTACTGAAATTAGTTTTTTACGGGTGGTTTTCCGAAAAGTGTGATAATTTAAGTGTGGTTTTGTATAATTTACCCTAAATTTGGAAAGGATGGATTGAATATTCTACAAAAACAAAAAATGTTGATGATCAAGATGGAGCTCATTTTGATTCAAATTTCTATGAGAGATGTGTTTGCAAGTTAAAGTATACGGGGAGGGTTAATTGTCATAACGTGTCATTACACTATAGAATCTATAAATACTCGGTAAATTAATAAATGGTGACTTAGGTTATTGGAAAATTTAACGAATTGAGTATTGATTTGATTTCCCAACTTTGGAATGCCATCGCATTTTCTTATACTTTGGAATCAATCCGATGAGCTATCTTCTACTGTTTTGGCAATAGAGTTGAGCAAATATGGATGAACAAATTGACCATAGAAGTGAATAAATTGCCGATAGAGCTAAACAAATTCTACAAAGTTATATTGCTATAAAATATGGATGAACAAATTGACAATAGAGGTTAACAAATATGGATGAACAAATTGACAATAGAGGTGAACAAATTGCAAAAGAGTTAAACAAATTATACAAAGTTCGTTTGCTATAAATATGGATGAACAAAGTGACCATAGAGTTGAACAAATTGGCAATAGAGTTGAACAAATATGGATGAACAAATTGACCATAGAGGTGAACAAATTAACGATAGAGCTGGAAAAATTATACAAAGTTCTATTGCTATAAAATATGGATGAACAAATTGACCATAGAGGTGAACAAATTGCCGATAGATCTGAACAAATTATACGAAGTTTTATTATTATAAATATGTATGAACAAATTGACCATAGAGATGAACAAATCGCAATAGAGTTGAACAAATTAACCATAGACGTGAACAAATTGACCATAGAGGTAAACAAATTACCAAAGAGAAACAAATTATACAAAGTTCGTTTGCTATAAAATATAGATGAACATGTTGACCATAAAGTTGAACAAATTGGCAATAAAGTTGAACAAATATGGATGAACAGATGCTAAGTCTAAAGGACGTTTAAAAGTTTTCTCTCTTTTGCTAAGGGTTTGTCATCATCAAAAAGGGGGAAATTGTTGCAACGGTGTTTCAAGCATTAACACCGGATCAACGATCTCCGTCCCTGGTTTTGATAATGATGAACTGAACATTACGTAATGTGTTGTCCATGTATGTATCCCAAGAATGCTTCCAAGGATGATCATCAAGAGAAAAGGACTGCTTACTATGCTTATAATTTGCCAATGTTAGGGTTTCAGTTGCCTACTTTTTGCATAAATTCATCAGAATAATTGCTCGCTTCTAATGCTCTATGGCAATATGGGCCAAAGCATAAAATTTCCATCTTTTAATTTCCAAATTTCAGGATTATGTTGCTTTTTTGAACATCGTACTATGTAGTTGAATTTAACTGTTTGATTCTATCTGTCTATAGGAAAAGCGGTTGAAATGGTTGACAAAGGATTTGAGATGTCTGTATTCACCGACAGCATTTGCCGCTCAAATATCCAAGAGCTTGAAATTTTGCTTCTGTGCACACATATTTTGATAGTCGTTGTTGTTACAGCCAAGAATCCACCCAACGGATTCAAAAACACAGTGAAAATATCCCAAACGTGATATGTTTTAGCTCATCTTCTGGCTTAATGAACAAATTGGGCGGAGCAATTCTCCCTAATGAGTAAGCCTGGCAATTCAGGTCGTTCAGATCGGGTTGTTCGGATCGGGTTCATTTGGGTCAAACAAGTATTTCGGGTCTTGTTCAGTTCGGGTTCGTATGTTGTTCATGTTCGGGTCTAGTTCGGATTCGGATCGTTTCGGATTGTAATATTTCGGATTAGTCGGATCGGATTAATTCGGATCGGATGTTGTTTGGATCGGAAGTTGTTCGGTTTTGGGTCTAGTTAGGTTCGGGTCCTTTTCGGTTTGCTTTGAATAGGATCATTTCAGATTGGGTCATTTCGGATTCGGGTGTTATTTGGATTCAATTTTTTTTAGAACATGTCCTTAGCAAGAAGGCTGCTAAGGAGGTTGTGTTTGACATATTGTGTGTTTTCATAATTTGTTATACATTGTTTGTGCGCACCACCATTCTAATATATTGTACTATTATTTTTTTTTATTTTAATTTTAATTTTTTAATAGTATATCTACTCTTAAGATTTAGTTCGGATGACTTCGGGTCAGATTTAGTTCGGGTCGTTATGGATCGGGTCATTTCGGACCGGGTGATTTCGGGTCAAGTTTAGTTCGGGTCAGTTCGATTCAGGTGGTTTCGGATTGTATTTTATTCGGATCATTTCAATTCGGGTCAGTTTCAGATAGGATCGGATTTAGATCGGGTCTGGGTCATGTTCGGATTGTTCATTTTTCATTGTTCGGGTCCAATTTCGGATTCGGTTTGGATTTCGGGTTCGGGTCACTTTTTTCCGGGTCTACTAATGAGGGCAAGGGGAGCGTATTGGGCTTTGCTCAATCAGATGAATCCAAGGAACAAAAGGAGCTAGTTTCAACTATAACACTAGTATGGCAACGCCAGAACTCATACGACATTAGGTTCTGCATCTTGGTTATAATCAATGCTTACATAAGGCTAGTTTCGTACCGTCAAAACCTCCGAGCAATGGGATTCTCTAGTCTAAGCTACATGTTGAGAAACTGTGGACCTCAGATCTCAACTGCTTTGTTGACCCCAACTACACAAAGCCCTCCAATGCTTGAACAAGTGCAGTCCCGTTGATCAAGTGTGCAACTACCGCTGCATTGATTCCTACGAGAGCCTGTATCTAAAAGCTCTCTCTCTCTGATGTGCCACGAGCCGAGCCACATCATGACTCGTGGCCAGACGTGAGCCAAGACGGCCCACCACCCCTGAATGATAACACTAAAGTGTTGTCAATCAGGGGTGGTGGGCCCAACCGGCCACTGACTCGGCTAAAGTCGTCGTGCCAAGATCAAAGATAAATAACCCAAACTACAAACTAGCATAGCATGCAAATAAGGGGTCGAACCCAAGAGAACTATGACTTCTAGTATTAATATATCTACAACTAAAGATAAGGGGGGGAATCAAAGAGATATCTAAACTAAACTAACCTAGGAAACAAATAACAAACAAATAAACAAATAAATAAGAAGCACGTTCATTCAAAAGATCCACTCCGAAACAATCACTCGATCATAGTTTCATCCATTGATTTCATTCACACCTATGGTTAATTCCTATGCTGATCATTAACAATCGCAAGTCCACGGTCAAAGTAATTCTATAACCCTAGGCAAGGACGCTTAACCTAGAATTAGCATAGAGAACAGGGATATGCAGGATATAATATCAAACAATCAAGCTACGAGTCAATTGTAAGATAAAACAATCAATTCTCTTCTTAATCTTAGTTGCATAGAGAACAGGTCTAGGTTAAGTTGTTTTGACAGATTAGTTTTGTCCACGATCCAAACCCAATCCAACAGTAGAAAATCAATTAATTCAATAGGCTAGCTACTCTTAGAGAAACAATCAAAATTCCTAAGATGAAGCACAAGAGAATCAATATTAACCTAAGGATAGAAATCAATTAACAAAACCTCACGAGTTCATACATCAGAGCTTCTCCCTTAAACAAACCCAAGGAGACTAGCTCTCCAATATACAAAAGAAATAAAGATTTAATTGAATCTAAACTAAGATATGAAATTGGATTATGAATTGGAATTAAGAGGTACTTAAAACCTAAGGCAGGCTCCTCCTTATATAGACCTAGGGAACATGCTTCCCTAATCTAATCAGGAAAGGAGAAAAGATAGTAAGAGAAGAGAAAAGATAAGAAGGAAGGAAGATAGATTTTTCGTGCACTCCTGATCGCGTACCACCGCGGTCGCATCGTCTCCACCGTACCCACGGAAACACGGCAGAATAGAATAGGTCGTTTCGGGCATCCACCGAGGGCGCGGAAATTGGACAAAAACACTAGTGTCACTTCGGTGGCTATTTTGACCCTCTTCGGCTTGGAATCTGACTTCGGTGTAAAAATATGAATTGAAGCTCTTCGAGTTAGCTTTCCAATGGCACCGGAATTAGCTCAATCCGACCACCGTAGCTCCAGATATAGCTTTTTTCTCAATTTTTATGGCTCTTTCTGTCTTTTTCTTTTTTCGTTCTTTCTTTATTATGCAAAAAGTATGGTGCAAGTGCTCAATGAAAAGAAGAAAATCAAAAATCTGAAGTAAATCTCTAACTAAACGAACTAGGATAAGCGAATGCGAGTACTCCCTCCTCCATACTTAAATCCTTCATTGTCCTCAATGAAGCAAAGAGAAAGGATAGAAGCACGGTAGAAGGAAATCAGAAGACTCACAAACGAAGAAGAGAGGTGACATGTGACGTGATTCTGCCTGACTCACATCATGACGCCGAAGCGTGACCCGGTGCCCCTTCGACGCACTCCACGACCGACGCCCATCATGATTCCGGTGCCCCTTCAAGGCACCCCAAGGACGATGCCCAACATGACGCCGGTGACGCCGGTGCCCCTTCAAGGCACTCTCATGGGCACCCGCCTTTTGGTCGGTCACGACCCGCCACAAGGTCGATCACGTCTAAGGAGGAGTCAAGCCACATTCTCGGGCCTTTAATGAGACGACGAGCCACACTCTTACATGAGCTACTCCGGGCCCAACTAGGATTGCCCCACGCCTCACACAACAAACCCATTGGCGTGTTTGTGTGCCATCAAATAATTATCCCAAGTATAAGCTCCACTAGGCCCGAAGCCCGCTTGGAAGAAGGCCATTCAAAGCCCACTTGGGAGATTGCTTGGCCGCCACTCTTCTCACACCTCCTCTTGAAGCTTGGGGCCCACTCTTCTCCACCTCCTCATGAAGCTTGGCGCCCACTCTTCTCACACCTCCTCTTGAAGCATGGCGCCCACTCTTCTCACACCTCCTTACGAAACTTGGCGCCCACTTCTCCCCACCTCCTTATGAAGCTTGGTGTCCACTCCAAGCCCGCCACCCTCCTCTCATCTCGCCCTATAAATAGATGCCTAGGGGGTTCATTTTTACTTAGATTGGAATTTGAGTTAGAGCTAAAAGCCAACTCATCTGGTCTCTTCTCCTCAAGGGAGAACGGGCCGGGGGAGTCCCCTTTGTTGGCATCTAGCGCAACCGATTCTGGATTTCGTTTTCTTGTTCTTTCTTTCCATTTCTTTCAATCATCAAAACCCTTCTCTTCTTCGTGTAAACACTGGTTTTTCGCCACCATAGTTTCAATCAAGTTTGGTTTTCTTATTCAATCCAACGAGAATGCCTCCGCGAGACTCAATCGAACCAATTTCCGTCGATCTTGGATTCGGAATCACATCATCATGGAAGAACTCTTCAAAGGTGTAGCAAAGAATGGACGAAAGGACTTTGAAATACCGTTTTGCAGGCAAACCGCAACTGCGGGTGTACGGGCCACGGTCGCGATAACAACACACTGAGCAAAGTGGAACTCGAGAAGGAATCCGCGGGCGCGGCAGGAGTGGCGCGGGCGCGGTTCTGGTCCGGTCTTGAGCTCTTGACATCTCTCGAACCTTATGATGTGCAATAAAGCCTTCGTATCTTGGCTCGTCTCTCGGGATATGGATGAATACTTGAACTTGAGCCATGATGATGAAAACTCGGGGGAACAAAGCTCCCCCATACTTAGGCCTTGCACATAGCCAACAAAATAGAATCCCAAAGATGGATGGAAAGAATATATAGAAGGTGGGGGAAAGATATATGGAATGGTAGAGATAGAAAGATGAAAAGATAGAAGGATGGTAAAGATATATGGAAGATAGAAGCTAGAATGGTGATAGGATTTTTTTTCCGATTTTTATTTTGCCGAGAGCGGACCCTCGCCACCCGCGGCTGCGGGTTACCAATACGCGGTTGCGGGTGAATTTTATTTTTCGGAGCTGACACCCGCGATCGCGGATTCGTAACCCGCGGTCGCGGTTTTCTAGTACCTGTACGTCTGGAGTTACTGTATTCGAAACGCGCAGTTGTGCACCCGTGGGCGCGGTTCAAGCACAGAACGTTCTTTCGAACCTAGTACCTGCATGTTAGCCCAATTTTTTTTTACACACAGTCAATAAAAATATTAATACTAGAAAAAAACCTAAGTTCCCCGGCAACGGCGCCAAAATTTGACTCGGCTAAAGTCGTGCTAAGATCAAAGATAAATAACCCAAACTACAAACTAGTATAGCATGCAAGTTAGGGGTTAAACCCAAGAGAACTATGGCTTCTAGTATCAATATATCTATCAACTTAAGATAAGGGGGTTTTAGGAGAAAAATCTAAACTAAACTAATCTAAGAAACAAATCAAACAAACAAACAAATCAAATAAGGGAAACAAGTTCATTCAAAAGATCCACTCAGAAATAATCACTCGATCATAGATTCATCCATTGATTTCATTCACACCTATGGCTAATTCCTATCTTGATCGTTAACAATCGCAAGTCCACGGTCCAAGCAATTCTATAACTCTAGGCAAGGACGCATAACATAGACTTAACATAGAGAACAAGGATATGCAGGATATAATATCAAACAATCAAGCTACGAGTCAATTGCAAGATAAAACAATCAATTCTCTTCTTAATCCTAGTTGCATAGACAACATGTCTAGATTAAGTTGTTTTCACAGATCAGTTTTGTCCACGGTCCAAACCCAATCCAACAATAGAACATTAATCAATTCAATAGTTTAGCTACTCCTAGAGAAACTATCAATATTCATAATAATGAAGCACAAGAGAATTAATATTAGCCAAATGATAGAAATCAATTACCAAAACCTCACGTACGAGTTCATACATCAAAGGATTCAGAGCTTCTCCCTTGAACAAACCCAATGAGACTAGCTCTCCAAAATACAAAAGAAATAAAGATTTTATTGAATCTAAACTAAGATATGAAATTGGATTAATGGATTGGAATCGTGAATATCTAAAACCTAAGGTAGGCTCCTCCTTATATAGACCCAGGGAATATGCTCCCCTAATCTAATTAGGAAAGGAGAAAAGATAGAAAAGGAAAGAGGAAAGATAAGAAGAAGGAAAGAAGATAAAAATCTCGTCCGCTCCGGATCCGGCATCACCGCGGCCGCGTCGTCTCCGCCGCACCCGCGGAAACACGGCAAAATAGAATAGGTCGTCTCGGGCAGCCACCGCGAGCGCGGAAATCGGACAGAATCACTAGCGTCATTTCGGAGGCTGTTTTGACCCTCTTCGGCTTGGAATCTGACATCAGTGTAGAAAAGATGAATTAAAGCTCTTCTAGTTAGCTTTCCAATGGCGTCGGAATCAGCTCAATCCGACCACTGCAGCTCAAGATATAGCCTTCTCAAGCAAGAGGTCAAAACATCGTAAAAACCCTTGAAACTTGAATTCTTGTGTGTTCGGCCTAGATATTACAATTACGCACAACTCTAACCTAAACACACTCAATATAGCCCTAAAATACAAGAGTTAACCCATACAAAATAGGGCGAATCAGCCACCCTAGGCCCCATTACCAAGTGTAGGGTGCGACTATTTCAAGAAGAGTTTCAAATGGCCCTCACTACAATGGGCCCAATGCTAAACCACAAGGTTGGGCCTTTCATGATGCTCCAAGGTGATGGGTCAATTGTCAACGCCGGTGGGCTTGGACCGGGCCATCTCCAAGGAAGCCCATCAAAGCTATCTCATCAAGACCCCCTACAATCAATGACGCAATGCCTTGGGGTGCAAGGAACTTACTTGGGGCGCAAGGATGACTCATCCACCATTGTTACACTCCTTGGGCCACAAGAAACGTCTCCATCAAAGCCCCCTCATCAAGACCCTCTCCCTTTAATGCCGGAATACCTTGGAGTGCAAGGAACTTCCTTGGGCAACAAGCAACACTGTCATCAATGCTTTCCCATCAAGACACCCTCATTAAACACGAGTAACTTGGGCGGCAAGCTACATCCCTGGCAGCCAAGGCACCCCACCGCCTCTTTCCTCTTGCTTGGGCCACAAGCACCATTAAATGCCCCTCTCCCTTCCTTTGCCTTTATAGAAAACTCTAGGCTCTCATTTTTAGGTAGCTTAGAACATGGACTTGAAAGACATTTTGTCTCTTTCGGCTCTTGTCTCTTTTCTCGGATTTGAATCCTTAGAACTCAGATTTAGGTTCTTGTCTCTTTTCTCTTGGTGAGTGTATCCAAGAGAAGAAGGAGTTCGTCCTTGTGACTTTATCAAGGGCCTAGTCAAGCACGTTTTGGGTGAGTTTATCCCAAGGCGTGATTTGGCTTGCTTGGTTGATTCTTTGGTGCGTTTATCCAAGGATTCAATCAATTACTTATCCTTTTAATACAAGTCATCTTTATTCCAAAAATTTCCGTGTATTTGTTCACCCAAGTTCACAAAAAAAATAGTCACACACAACACCAACGATCCTTACTTGTTCCAATCAAGTTTAGGAGACTCCTTCTACCCAGAAGAAGAGACAATCCAAGTCCGGGACTCATCATTTGGTATCAGAGCCTTTTTGAAGGAGTTCATCAAGGTGTAAGGAGCCTACCGAAGCGAGTTCCTTTAGTTGTGGGAGTACGAATTGTTTTCTCTCAAACTTGCTTTTGATTTTCTCAACACTTTAAGCCTTGTTTTTGGCCAGCCTATGACCCTTATTGTTACATAAAAATTTTGACCTAAAAAGAGAAAGAAAGAGAGATAGTATCTCTCCATTTTGTAAAAAAAAGAGGCAGTACCTCTTTATTTAAAAAAAAATTGAGAGAAGAAAGAAAGAAATAGTCTTATATCTCTCATTACAAGTCGTGAAAAGGAGCGACTTCCCTATAGAAAAAAAAAACAAAGGTTCTTGTGTGAATTAAAAAAAAAAACCCTTTGTTCCCAACTCTCACCTTCTTCTCTAAGCCTCACCATTGAGCTTATCGAAATGAAGTTCGGGGATTGCAAACACTAGCCCACAGGCTCGTCTTTGGCTTGTCTTGTTGCTACCTTTGATTGACAAAAGTTTAGTGTTGACTCAAGTATTTCTAATTTCTTGGTGTTCTTAAGAAGCAAGCCTTGAGAGAGTGAGTCGAGTGCCACAAAAATTGAGTCAAATACGAGTCAGTCCTCCCTTGTGTTTCTTTGATTATGAGTGTGAGTGGGAGACGTCATGTGAGGAAGGAAAGCTTGGAGTTAATCATCCGGTTTCTCTAAGCTAACTGAGGGAGTTTGGAGTTAGTGAGGGAGTTCACATAAAAGCAAACACATCGAGTCAAACACATGTGTGTCATTGGATTACTCTAACCTTTACTCGTTCTGTGTTTATCGTCTTTGGTGTGTTTAGGACCTAATGAAGCATTATCTAGAAGAAGAACCCACTCTCCAGACCTTCCATGGTATTGATGACTTTGTTGAATACCTGGTTTAGGAGTGGAAAATAGAGCGATTCTTCAATTATTATGAATGTACGGCCGAGCAAGAAGTGGCTTTTGCCATTAGCTGCTTTGAAGGATATGCATATGATTGGTGGAATAAATATGAAGCAAATTGTGCTTAGTTTGGGTATCCATAGATCCGCACTTGGGAGGATCTAAAAACTGTCCTTAGAAGTTCCTTTGTTCCCCAAGATTATAAATTTCGCCTCGAATCCATAATAGAGATGTGTAGGCAACACAATCGCTCTCCTCTTGCTTAGTATGAAGAGCTTTAAGAACTTATGTTCTTTTCAAGCCACACACACACAATGAAGGGTACATTCTAACTAAATTCATTAACGGTTTGAACTCTGACCTTCGTTTATAGGTTGAGAGGCATCAGCTTGGGAGTAGAATACCCTCAAGATATGTCCTACTAGAAGTTAACAAGGAGTACAAATATCAACAATGAGAATATTCTACTAAGATTTTGCCTTCAAGTTTTGAATTTATCTTACCTAAGCCACCTTTGAGGGTCCGGGAGCCAAGACTTGAGTCTATGAGGGTTCAACCAATGGCTCAAGCTTCATGTGTCAATTTTTCAAGGCCGATTGAGGTGAAGTCCGTCATTTTTCCAACACCTATGGATCAGTGGAGTTCTTATGCTGAACCTTCGCCAGTTGCAAAGTCATCCTTGGTTGTTGGAAGTTTCAAAGAAGTTATCAAGACTTTTCAAGGACAAGGCCACCTACCCGCAACTCGCCAAGACTTAGAAATGAACTTTGGAATGTTATATGGAAAGAAGATCGACTTGAGCAAGTGTCGGGACAAGGCCGAGCTGGCCAAGAACGTGGGTCCTAAGGCCCAAGGTGAGGTCGACAGCCCTCTCAGCCAAGGCGCACCCTTGGCACCATCGCCTCAAGTCGCCACCAAGTGTGGCATTGCAAGGCAAGTAGAGATCATTGAAATCACAAAAGATATTAGCACGGATGAGACGACAGACGCCTCCTCCAGCTATACTATGACCGATGAGCGTGTTATGCACCTCATCCAGTTGAGTATTAAAGTGATGCAAGATGCCGAGCAAGAGGAGAAGGAGCAATCCGACCCGAGCCTTGAGGAACAACCTAGTAAAGACGTGCTCATGGTGGGGAGTTCGAGTGAGGGTTCCACCGAGCAAGAAGAGGGGAATGACCTAGAAGAGGTGGATGACTTCATCGAGTTGGAGGACCTCATGAGGCAAGACAAAGAGGACTTCAAGGAGGAGGTACCCCTATTGGGCAGCCTATCATCCTACAAGGAGTTCTATATGGAGCCATACGAAGTCCAAGAGATTCATGAAGAAGAAGGTGTTGGAGGGCTCAATGAAGCCACCAACGACATAGCCCCAAACCCAAAGGCCCAAGTAGACTACCTAAGTGAGTCACTCCATGTGGGTACTTCAAAGACGAAGGGAGATGTTACCTCAAAGCCCAAAACTATTGAATTCATACCGAAGACAAAAGAGCTCCCACCAATCGCTCTTCCGAGCTTCTTGAACTCCATGCACACTCCTTGATTGGATGCTCACCCGAGACTTGCATTGACTTTGCCCTGGAAATCATTGGCTATAGAAGACGATGAGCCAGCCCCCATTGGGCCGATCATACCAAGGGAGTCTAACTTGTGTGCCACTTTCATTGAAAGTGTTGCAACCGATGAGCTCATTGCACCAACTCTCTTGCATGAAGTGAGTTCATCCTTTAGGGGAGTTTTCTCAAATCCTTCATACTTTAATCATGATTATGATTTGGGTGTGACACATGCAAAAAGTCAAAGTTATTTAACTTTATTTCATGCTTACGTCACATTTAGGATCAGATATTCATGCATCCATCATAACTCTCATTCTCAATATGTATCATCCAAGATGTATATAGCTCATCTCATGGCACTGTCTCAACATTCCATAGATTTGCTTGATTGGAAGCTATATAGGTCTAAAAAGAAAAGCGGTCGATCTTATGCCTATATAATATCATATCATCTTGAAATTGGGAACTCTGTTGTGTTTATATCAATTATATATTATGGATTGTATGTGCGGTCTTTTGTTTCTCATCTTATAGGCCAAAGGGATTCGAGGTCGAATCCTTTCCAAGAGGGAGGGGATGATGTGTCATGAGCCGAGCCACATCATGACTTGTGGACAGACGTGAGCCAAGACGACCCACCACCCCCACAACTGGCCACACTAGGCCCCATTACCAAGCGTAGGGTGCGACTACTTCAAGAAGAGCTTCAAATGGCCCTCACTACAATGGTCCCAATGCTAAACCACAAGGCTGGGCCTTTCATGATGCTCCAAGGTGATGGGCCAATTGTCAACACCGGTGGGCTTGGACCGGGCTATCTCCAAGTAATCCCATCAAAGCTATCTCATCAAGACCCCCACAAATCAATGACGCAATGCCTTGGGGTGCAAAGAACTTACTTGGGGCACAAGGATGAGTCATCCACCATTAATTCACTCCTTGGGCCACAAGCAACGTCTCCATCAAAGCCCCTTGATCAACACCCTCTCCATTTAATGCCAGAATACCTTGGAGAGCAAGGAACTTCCTTGGGCAGCAAACAACACCGTCATCAATGCTTTCCTATCAATACGCCCTCATTGAAGATGAGTAACTTGGGCGGCAAGCTACATCCTTGGCGGCCAAGGCACCCCACCACCTCTCTCCTCTTGCTTGGGCCGCACGCACCATTAAATGCCCCTCTCCCTTCCTTTTCCTATATAAAGAACTCTAGGCTCTCATTTTCAGGTAGCTTAGAACTTGGACTTGAAAGACGTTTTGTCTCTTTCGGGTTTTAGGCTCAACCCTTTTCTCTTGGTGAGTTTATCCAAGAGAAGAAGGAGTTCGTCCTTGTGAGTTTATCAAGGGCCTAGTCAGGCACGTTTTGGAGAGTTTATCCCAAGGCGTGATTTGGCTTTCTTGGTTGATTCTTTGGTGCGTTTATCCAAGGATTCAATCAAGTACTTATCCTTTTAATATAAGTCATCTTTATTCCCAAAAATTCCGTATATTTGTCCACCCAAATTCACACCAAAAATAGTCACACACAACACCAATGATCCTTACTTGTTCCAATCAAGTTTAAGGGACTCCTTCGACCCAGAATAAGAGACGATCCGAGTCCGGGACTCATCTCTCTCTCTCTCTCTCTCTCTCTCTCTCTCTCTCTCTCTCTCGCTTTGTGTCCTTCAAATGAACAACTGCTTAGAGTTAGATGGAAAAGTCCCTACAAAGCCATGTATACCTCCTATGGGCTCATTTCGAAGAAACGAGCTATGTCATGAGTCGGCTGAAGATTTGTTCGTTGATTGTTTATGAGATCTTGATTGGAGTTGGCGTGTTGTTGCAGGCCGGAACCCCCTACATATGATCAGTTCCCATGTCAATACGAACTTTTTTACAAAGAAAAGGCTAGAGTGTTGTTTCGGTATGAGCCGGATTTCAAGGTCATAACTCTTAAAAAGTATAGAGAAGTAAAGACAGCAACAACAACAACAACAACAACAACAACAACAACAACAACAACAACAACAACAACAACATTTACCTAGGAAAATCCCGCTTTCGCAAGATCTGGGGAGACAGGATGGGGGTATTCCAGAACTAGATGGAATGCGTCCAATACAACACAAGCCATAAAGAAACCAAACCACTCGAAAAACTAAACAGAAAATCCCCATCTACGACAAGGCAAACTACAACTAAAACTAGAACTATACGGAAAACAAAAGCAAGAAAAGACCAGAAATCTGGTTCTAAAAGAGACTATCCGACTAAGCGAGAAAAACCGGTGGCAAACACACGAATACTTGCTCCACCAACGGCTGGTCAGCTATCTATTACCCTGGTCTTCTCCCTCCAACTCTCTACACTGCGCCACATCCACAGAAATCCCTAACAAGCTGATATCTTGCTTTATATTGTCCATACATCGTTTCACACCTCCTAACTGTAGCATTCGGACTCCGTCTGTAGACATGACTAAACCAACGAAGCCTCGCCTCTCGAAGTTTGTCTCCTATGTTAGTCACCCCCAGCTTGCTTTTGATCTCTTCATTTATTATCTTATCCATTCTCTTATGCCCACATATCCATCTAAGCATTCTCATGTCAGCGGCTGCGAGTTTCTATTCTGGTGCCTTTGTCGTCAGCCAACACTTTACACCATAGAGGATCACAAGCTTTAAGGATCGCAGGCTTTTTAACAAATCTATATAACTTTCCCTTGAGCTTGAGAGGAACCTTACTATCACACAAAACTCCTGAAGTTGCCCTCCACTTCTGTCAACCTCTCTGGATTCTAAACCTAACATCCTCATCAATCCACCCGTCTCTTTGCAAAACAGATCTAAGATACTTGAAGTGCTCCTTCTTAGCAACGACCTCACCTCCCAACCGCACCTCACTCCTAGACCCATCCTCTTAGCCGAACAAGAACTCCACGTATTCTGTCTTAGTCCTACTCAACTTAAACCCCTTAACTTCAAGCCTCTCCCTCCACACTTCGAGTTGCGACTCACTTCAGCTCTCGAATCCTCCACCAATATAATGCCATCTGCGAACAACAAACACCTTGGAACCTCGCCCTGAATGTCCCTCATCAGCACATCCATCACTAGTGAGAACAGAGAAGGACTCAACGTTGATCCTTGATGAAGCCCCATACCTACTGCGAAATACTCAGTATCCCCTCTTTGCGTGCAGACACTCCTCCTCGTCCGCTCGTTCATGTCTCGAATAACTTTGAGAAACGAGTGTAGCACCTCTCTAGCTTCTAGACATTCCCAAATCAGCCCTCTAGTACCCTGTTGTACGCTTTCTCTAAATTCACGAACACCATATGTAGGTTTCTCTTTCTCTCTCTGTATACTTCTATCAGCCTCCTGAACAAGTGAATAGCCTCTATGGACGATGTTAGAGGGGAGACGGGCCCAACTGCCAAGCCCAACTCACAAGCCCATGGGGTTCCATCCCAAAACCAATTGGCAATAGGAGGAGTAACCCATGTACTTATAAGTGGGAAGCACAATTGCAACCCTAACAATCTCCCCCTCAATTGTGAATCCCTCACAACCGATAATGGCGAACCCTCCCGGTCCCTAAGCCGAACCATCGGCTCTGATACCACTTGTTAGAGGGGAGACAGACCCAATTGCCAAGCCCAACTCACAAGCCCATGGGGTTCCATCCCAAAACCAATTGGCAATAGGAGGAGTAACCCATGTACTTATAAGTGGGAAGCACAATTGCAACCCTAACAGACGACCTCCCTAGCATAAACCCAAACTGTTTTTGACACTCGGACTAGCCGCCTCAGTCTCAGCTCAATTGCCTTCTCCCATAATTTCATCGTGTGGCTAAGCAGTTTTATACCTTTGTAGTTGCTGCACTGCTGGATATCTCATTTGTTCTTGTATAACGGTATTAGTTTACTAAGTCTCCACTCTTCTAGCATCTTGGTCGACTTGAGGATAGCATTCAGAAGTGATGTTAACCACCCCAAGCCTCTCACACCCAAACACTTCCACATCTCAACCGAAATCTCGTCTGGACCCATTGCCTTTTTACTGCCCATTCTGCGGATCACCTCACTGATTTCTGCCCTTGAAAAACGCTTGAGGAGGAGTCAATTCCCTTGACCCACTAAGCTCTGGTGAGCCTCTGTCGACTCATACCCCTCATTTAGAAGGCCGCAAAAGTACCTCTCCCACCGCTGCCTGATTTCCAAATCATCCACTAGCACGTTTCCATTTTCATCTTTGATACATCGAACCCTGTCCAAATCTGAGCTCATCCTATCCCTATCTCTTGCAAGCCTATAATGAACTCTCTCTCCACCTTTATTGTCGAGTGCTTTGTATAGAATCTCATAGGCTTTATCCTTTGCAATCACCACCGCTTTCTTTGCTTCCTTCTTCGTTGCTCTATACTCTATCGATCTGATCACTCTGTCCGGGTCACTGCTCCTCGACCAAGCTCTGAAAGCGAACTACTTGCCCCTTACCTTTTCCTGCACCTCTTCACTCCACCAAGCAACTGACCTTTTGTGCCCTAAACCGCCTCTCAACAAACCCAACACTCCACACGTTGCTCTGCGAATCACTCTATCATCTTACCCCACATCTCATCTGCATCTCTTCCCTCATGCCAAGCTCCTTTAGCATCGGCTTCCTCGTAGACCCTCTCTTTCAAACTCTGGCCATTTGCTTCCGATAGACGCCACCATCTGATTCTGGGTTGAGACCTATTGATAACCTTTCTCTGCTTGCCTGAACCCCTGAAGTCCAAAACCAACAACTTATGCTATGTCGAAAGGCCATCATAGATCACCTTGCAATCCCTACAACCTCCTCTATCAACTCCCCTAACCACAAACAAATTAAACAATTTGCGTGCTACTCGACGCACTCTAAAACGTGATCAACTGCTCCTCCCTCTTCCTAAACCAAGAATTTACCACTATACAACTAAAAGCATCCACAAAATCCAACAAAGCTCAACCACCCTCATTTCTGATCCCAAACCCAAAACCTCCATGCACCTCCTCGAATCCGTCTCTGGCCTTACCAATGTGACAGTTGAAATCACCCCCAACGACTAACTGCTATGAACTCTGGATCATGCTGATAACATTCAGAATCTTCTCCCCTAAAACAATCTTAATCATCACTAACCGATCACTCGTGCGTACCACCTCCACAACATGATCCCTCAGCTTCCTATCGACTAAGATACCAACTCCGTTCGTCCTGCAATCACCCCCCGAGTACCACAATTTTCAACCATTGACATCCCGAGCCTTCATGCCTTTCCACTTAGTCTCTTGTAGACAAGCGATCGAAACCCTTCTCCCTTGGAGAATCTTAACCAACTCAATAAATTTTCCTGTAAGGGTGCCAACATTCCACGAACCTATCCTCACATCATTCACCACCCTACTGGCCACTCCACTTCCCCTTGGCAGAGCCATTCTCAAAACGGGATTCCCTGCAAGTGCACAACCAAAAGAAAACACAAAAGCCCGCAAACAAAATCACAAAAGCACACCCACAAAGTCAACTTGAACTCCACGATTTCATAACCAGAAAACTAGCATCAAAGGAAAGTTTAGAATTCCTAAATACAAAAGTTAGCAAGCACAACAAGGAAAAGCAATAACAAAGACACAATGCCAAAATCAATTCAACGGGATCAAGGGTTAAAAACTAGCCACACCATAATGCCAGAATTAATTCAAAGGGAGAAGTAAAGAGATTTCTAAAATTATTATTTTTGGATTAAAAGATATTTCAACTATACCATAATATTATAAAAAATATTATATATATATATATATTTAAAACCATTGAGTATAAGCCTTTATATTTTGACATCTAGGATTAGATTAGGTGACGTCTTTACATTAACCTTTAAAGGATAATCATAAACTTAACAAAGTTAGTTATAATTTATTTAAATAATTTTGTAATATTAATTTGAGCACATAATCTTAAACAATTTAAGTACAATTGTTTTTTAATATTTGTTTTCAAGATTGTTCTAGAAAATCATGATCTAATTTTTGTAAGGATGTTTTAAACCTTATCCTTAACTCTAACAATGTTTTTTTGTCGAAAGCTTGAAAAAGATATTTTTTTTTTATATTGTTTATAGGGACTTAACAAATTTTTGAGAATGCTATGTATTTAAAAAACATATCTATACAATGTATTATTCTTAGGTGGAAAGACATTTTAGCCGGACCATAAATGAAAATAAAAGTTGTTATGATATCGTTCCTATTTTGGAAAAGAATACACTCATTAAGACCACACGTCCACACGTAGGTATGCTGAACAAAATCATCCTATTCGATCCAGTCACATGACTACTTTCGAAATTATTACGAAAAATTACACAATTGCATGCATGATCGTTGCCTGGTTCAAAGCTATTGCAACCAATTAATTAATACGCAATTGTGTACGTACATATATATATGTATATGTAAATCTTCAAATCACAAAAGTATGGCAAGTAAAAGCAATGCAAGTGCGAGTATTGTGGAAGCCCGAGTAGTAGCAGTAGTAGGGAAGCTTGAAGCAGCGACAATTTGAATAGGAAAAAGGCAAGTATGTGTGGAAGCGTTTTGGGATGTGACTCTGCCTAGGCCATTAAAGTTACACTGATCCATGCTTTGGCCGCTCATCTGAAAATACATGTTGAAAGCGTATGAAGCAGCGTCTTTCTTGGATAGGCCGGCGCACGATGCTCCTGGCTCCAACGGTGAGCAATCGGCTCGTGCGCAAGTCCAACCCACGGACGAGGTAAGCGGGCCTAGATCCTTTGCCTCCCAGTCCACCACGCACCACTGGTTGTCCAAGTACTTTACTCCTTGAGCTGCCACTAACTTGGTGTTCTGGCGGGCATCGAGGCTGAATTGGAACTTGGGTTTGCCATCATACGTAAAAACGCCCCAGTGCCTCTCAAACGGGCCCGGGTCGACACTCTTCATATTCTCATCAAGCAAACCAAACAAATAAACATCGAGGGAGCCCGGGCGCATGGGCGTGCCCTCGTTGTCCGCCAGTTTCTTCATCAAGCCATCGTAAAACCTCTTGGCGTTGTTAACATTGGCGTTCTTCTCACCGTCCGTGGGCCACCCGACCTCGCCCACCACAATCTTCAAGTCCCCCCTCCCGTGATTCTTCAGCGCCCAAACCAGCGTGTCGAAGTTGGCGTCAAAAGCATTATTGTACTTGTTTCCGTTGTCGTCGATGGTGTCGCCCTTGCCTTCAAAGAAGGCGAAGTCAAATGGGAAATTAGGGTTTTGGTAGAGGCTGATGTAGGGGTAGATGTTGACCATGAAGACCGAGTTTTTGGCGTGGAGGAAGTTGATGACTTCCACCATTAGGGACTTGATGTCTGCACGGAAGTCGCCCTCCGAGGGGGAGCCCCCCTTGCTTTCATACACGTCCGAGTTTAGAGGGGTCGTGGTCTTGATGTCCCGGTGGTTGCCTTCTTCTAGGGCTTGTTGCACGTTTTTCATGGCTGGAAGTGTTAGGTTTGTGAAGGACCCGTGGTAACTCTTCAAGAAGGCCTCGTTCCCTACGGCCACATACCTAGCTTGCAGGTGCGCCCAAATGTACATTAATTTCTCAACTCAATGTAATATATAATTATATATGTAAGATCGATAATGTATCCAATATCATGAATTCATGATACCTTATCTTAACACCTTTTTCTACCGCCTGTGTAACATTTTCCTTTACCCATTTCGCGGTCGGGCCATACTCTTGGAACCTATGGAGCTGGTCATTTGGTATTCCAATAATCACTTCGATATCCGAATCTGCCAATGAGTGGACCGTTGACAAATCCGAATCGAACAACTTCACCTTCTTGATCTTATTGTCCTTGAGCATCTTCACCACAATGTCTGCAGGCATTGGCTGCGAAGCTATGATCCCCCAATTCACCCCTATACTACTACCCTCTACTACCACCACCACCACCAGCGCTACCCACACCGTAAGGGCCCACAATATGCCTGTTGTGACCCGATCCATATGCGCCGAATCAAGTCCCAAGGCGGGGCGACGTTATGTATTTATGGTCACCCTATGCTAAGCTAATAGGGCAACCAAGTTTAATACTACTAGTAATGAATCTCTACTTATCGATCAGGACTAATTTGAAGGGAAAACATTTTTTGGTTTTCAATTTATATATATATGTATATGAAAGTTGAAGCTGTAATAGGGACTCTCTTTTCTTTTTCCTATTTTTGGCTTTTTCTTTCTAGAACGTGACTGATATGAAATTTGGATTACAAAGAAAGGGTTTGGCTACCTAAAAGGATGGGTACTGCTATTTTCGGAGTTGTATGAAAAATTACAAAGTGACTTAGGCGGTAAAGAACGAGTCTTTAGATGGATCCAAAATGAGTGGAATGTTATTTGAAGCTAAATGGTTTATTGATGGTTGATCACTTTAACTATTTACTATTTGAAAAAAAAAAGACTTCTTGGTAAGTTAAATTAGTTAGTTAATATTTTATTAACTAATAAAATGAAAACCTTGAAAAATATTTAGACAGGTTTTTGGAGTTGTTTTATTTAAAATAATCAAAATGAAAAGAATATAAATAAATCTTCTTTTCTTTTCTAAATTGAAAAATAGGAATTGTGACTTGTAACTAAAACTAGCTGTTCATATCCAAATATTATTTATTTGAACTCCAATAGTTATACATCTACAATAATTCTAATAAATTTTCTAATTGTAATTCTACCAACTAAACAACTTGTATATCTAAGCAAACCCTTTGTCGAAGTGGATGTTCAATTTAGAGCCCCGTGTTAAGCTCAAAAGTGTCAATTTTTTTTTAACTCAAGATTAGTTGAGGGCAAAGAGAATGTTTTTTTTATATCATACCACGGGGCAAGCCCCTGCGAGGAGTTTATTAAATTGAAAAAACTAATCATTGGATAACATCATTGGATAACATCATTGGATAACAAAGAAAGAATACAAGCAGGGGGAGATAAGGAAATTTAAGAAGGTTCATCTAGGGAGAGGGTGAGATTGGCAAACAAATCCGCCGGTTGATAAGCAGCTCTGCGGACATGTGTGAGAGTAACTGATGTCTCTCATTTTGGTGGTGTTTTAGTAGTTAATTTCCCTTGTAAATATGTGTCTTTTGTTCCTTTCTTTGTTAGTTTTGTCCCTTTTTAGCTTAGTTCCCGATTTTCTATGAGATTCGGAGACTATGCGAGTTTGTTGTGTTTTGTAGGCAAAATGGCGCATTTGAGGACGTTTTGGAGGAGTTTCTAAGGAGGAGCAAAGCTAGGGAGCAAAGGAGCGGAAGAGCCATGCAAAGAACGAAGAGGAACTCAAGGAAAACCAAGAAGAGAAGAGGATCGAGGCCTTGGATCGAGGTTCCCAGCAAGTCGGGCCCGAGTTGGTGCTTTAGAGGCTCGGACCGACGTTGGCAATGTCGGGCCCGAGGTCCACCCGCATCGATCCTAGTCGGCTAAAGAGAGGATTGGGCTCCAAGGCACATTATTATGATCTTCCACTTTTGCCCTTCTTCTAATTTTGGAATTCCTTGGTCCCCAATCAAAGGAGAGAATAATTAGAGAGAGCTTAGAGGAGTTTAGAAAAAAACCCACATCTAATCACTCTCAAAAGGCTCAAAGGAAGACTTGGAGAGCAAGGAGGAGAAAGGAAGAGGAGAAGAGGAGAGAAATCGGTGGAGTCTAGGAGGAGATTAGTGAGTTTGAACTTGTTTTGCTTTTGTTTAGTGGATTTGAGACTTGGATATTGTGAACCCCTTTGATTTGAATGCAATTTGGCTTTGATTTGAGTTTGATGATTGAGATTTGCTTGCCTTACTATTTGATTGCTTTTTACTCTTACTTGATGGAGTAGATTCCATAGTCTTGGGCTATGGGGGAATCCCCTAGCTAGGATTGGGTGTGAACCCCCAATTCCATAGCCTTGAGTGCTTGATCTATGAATCATCTCTACATTGAGCTTCAATTCTCTTGTGAGAACAAGGAATCTAGGGCTTGTGGTTGGTAAGAGTAAGCGAAAGCGATCTCGAGTCCGTCACTAGACCTAGCATCGAAGGAGAGTGAAAACTCCCTAAGATCGAAGTGTAGAGTGGAGGGATCGAAGGCAAACAACCTCGATCTCATAAGGATCAACACTTATTGGCTGAATTGGGGTGGAATCACCCAAGTCTAGTTAGGAAGGAACCCAAAAACCCAAGACCGATCTACCATTTGTGCAAGACCGAGTTCCCCAGTACATCGGGCCCGACGTTCCATGTGTCGGTACCGGCCAAACTCGTATCGATCCAACCTCGGACCGAAGTGACCAAAGTCGGTCCGGGTTGTTCCCTTTGATTTTCCTTGTTTTTGCCTTTCTTTTACCTCTTTTTCGTCTTCTTGGTACACTCAACGCACGAACTCCCATGTGTTCGACACCCTACCCTCATACTACAATTGGGGTTCGGTTTATAAATTTAAATTTTGAGACCCTCCGATCCGGAACCCATCAGTAACATCTTTCGGGTGGCTACTCATAAGCTCCTGGCATCGCTTAATGTCGACGTGGAAATTCCTGTGAGGCTTCACGATGCTAGCGCTGATCAGTTTGCACGTAAAGGCAGAATCTGAAGCCACACCACAGATGTTTGAATTTTGGAACTGGACAGTAAGACGGAGACCCTCTACGATGGCAATCAATTCCGCATGGAGAGCATCACAAAATCCAGCTTTGGCGGGGAAAGTATCATTATGATCACGCAAGAGTTTCAACTCCATGCGTGATCCCGTGGCGAAAGGGAATGTTTGTCAACGGCTACTGTGGAGACAAATAATAGCCAACAAAGAAAACTCTGCAGACATCTGTTATGGAAAAAGATATGAACAATACTAAATATTTATAATATAATGGGTCACCCCTTCAAAACAAATCAACAAGGAAGATAAGTTGAATCCAAAAAGTTTAACATTCAACTACTTATGCTTCTGAGAAAGAGAAGTCATCTACTACAAAGTGAATGGAATTGATAAATTAGCAAAAAATCCGGTCCTCTCTCTCTCTCATTGATCTCTGCAATCTCCTTGAGTGTTGTCCAATCCTTCCTCCTCTTCCTACTCGAGCCCATTTCAACCTTCTTGGCATCTGACTCATGCGGATTCTTGGGTTTCACCTTATTCCTTTGTCTCTTCTTACTGTCTAGTAAAGTAAGGGCCTTTAACGGTGAAAGAGTTGGTGGGTTCTCCGCACTTAAATAATGTAGGGTTGTTCATTGGATGGCAAGAACCGAACCGATCCAGGGTGATCCGAACCGATCCAAGGTACTTCGGGTCGGTCCGCGGTTCTGGATTCTCATGAGTTCGGTTTTCGGGATGGATCGGTTTGGATCGGTTCGGTTCACCCAGAACCGAACAAACCGAAATAAAATAAAAAAAATTAAAAACCCTAGATCGGGTTGGTTAAGTGTGTTTTTGGGTTTGGGGGCAGCTTCCATTATGATACCGGTCAGAGAAGGAAAACCAAAGATAGGCTGATGAGGAGCTGCAGGAGCTCGATATCAGTGGGCTAAATCACAAGGGTTAGGTGAGATTAGAGTACTAACCGAGATGAATCAGCAGATGTGCAAAACCAGAGATAAGAGAGGAAGGTGACGGCTACTATTTCATTGAGTGCCCCTCAAGAAGGGAAAAAGTGGCTTTTATAGCCTTACACTGTTACACAGAAACCCTTGCAACTAAACCGGTTTACACATATTTCCTACCGGTTGGTTTAGTTGAATTAAAACAACTGTCTGTAAAGTAGCAAAATACTGAAATATAGATAAGATACAAGACATGCCCTGTATCACATTAACTTGCACTCGCACAGCCGCATCCCGCATCGCACGCAACAGCCCTCACTCGAGATCGGTCGGCCCTCACTCGAGCTCTCGACCTCGTCGGCCTTAGTCGGCCTTCGTCAGCCTCGAGCCCTCGACCACTCGACCTTGTCGGCCTTCGCTAGCCTCGACCTCGACCTTCACGAGTTCGCACGCAGCCCCAGCCCCTAGCGACGACGATGACCTCGACCTTGGCCCTCGCAAGTCGCAACCCCAGTCTGCAGTCTGCACAGTGACGACGACGGCGAGGTCACCGAGGTGAGGTCGGCTTGAGTTTGGATCTGAGTTCGGCCTTCTTCTTGCTTTGTTCACTTGCTCACTTGAGTTTAGATCTCAGTTTTGTTTCCCCCTCCAGATCCGTTGTCGATTTGTGGATTTTGTGCACTTGTTCTGGTAAGAGATTTGAGGAATTGGAATTCGTAGTTCGTGAATAGGTCATGTTTGATTTGCACGTTGGTTTTGCCGTATGTGGGGGAAAATTCAATCAATTGTACATTATGTGCACGAGATTCAGTGGATATGTATGGAATGATATTGTATTGGGTTAGTGGTCAACATATGGCAATGTTGTTTGTCATTATTTAGAAATTTAGAATTGTGAAAAATCAATAGTCGTTTGATCGGACTTCGGTTCGGTCCATTTCGGTCTAATAACGGTTCGGTTCCCGTTTGGATCGGATCGGACTTCGGTTTTTTTCTTTATTTGGATCACAAAAAAAAATCCAATTCACATATATAGTTCGGTCCATTCGGACAAAACCGAATCCAAACCGAAAAAACCGAACCGATCCAGTCCAGTTCGGGTCGGTTTTCGGTTCTAGTTTTTACTGAGTTCGGTTCTCGGGTTCGGTTCGGTTCGGTTTTTGTCCAATGAACAGCCCTACTTAAATGGGTGGTATCTTTTGCTGTTAAGGGTGAAGCTGTCTCGCCTGCTTTATCCCCTTCGTCTTGTTTGTTGTGTTTTGTTCTGAAGGGATAGCTTGTTTCTTGTGCGTCGATTTTGGTTTTGAGGGTTGCTTGGGTTTTGGAGGGCAGATCTCTTTCATGTTCCCCTTAGGGGTTCCCCTCTTCAGATTCTCATACGTACAGAAGTCACATTTGTAGACCACATTATTCCGCTGGGCTGACATTAGCATTTGAGTTTGCTTGTGTGTCTTGGCCCGGTTTTTTACAAATCGGATAGTGTAGTTGAAGCCATGTTGAAGAATAGTTTCACACTTGCAAACATTGATGCAAATGATGGCATATACACTATCAAAGAGAACACACAAGCAAGGAGATGGGCAAGATAAGTGAAATTTATCATACTTTGGCAGGCATAGCTGGACATTCTTCTTTTATTCAAACATGCAAATTGAAACAAAAACCACATACATTCTATTCCATCCTAGCAAGGATCGATAACTTAGACCCATGTGTTCAAACACCCTTATCTAGGATATGATTGGGCACAAGCTGACTGTGAATTCTCACAACCATCATCTGGTAGGCAAAGTATTTCAAAAATTAAGATGGCAGGTTGGGATAGATCTCCTAGACTTGCAATATCATAGACCATACTACTTTGAGTGGAAGAAACATGTGAAAATAAACACATCATTGCCCATTCGAGGCATTGGGTTAAAACTAGTCAAATTTCTTTGCAAGCTATACCGAAATGCTTGTCACAATTTCCGGCCAACTTATATACCATCACTTGTCAACTGATATCTCAGTAGAAGTTACTAGGAGATAAAGCATTTACTTATGTCCTAAATTCTTGTAAATAGAAACATATCTCCGCATGAAGAGAGTAAACGATAATAATGACCCAACTGAAGCTATAACTTAGTTACTTGCACTACATGACAAAGTGACAGCATGATCCACAATCAGACAGATCTCATAAGATGATCTCATTATTAAAACTCGCCAGTCACAAGATCAAAAAGACTGGCCTGCTATGGTTACTACCCCTGAACTTGATCCATCTACTAAATGTCTACGTGTCACTAGGAAGATAGCAAGTTTACACAGCAATAGCTAGCGACATTTGGATCAAATTAAAGCAAACAATCAAAAACGTTATTTAGAGATATACACTGAAAATCCAACATTTACATTCAAACATGCAATATGTTGATACAAATCAACGGTGGATCCAAGCGAATGATTCGTTGAAGACGAATGGAGGCCAAAGACCAAGATCCTTACTAAGATCCCGATCATTTAAATTTAGGAAGGTGTTCATGGATCTGAAATTATCCTTTGATTATGTTCATCAATGGCGTGCTAGGCCACCAAGGAAGAGGATGAAGTCATAGAAGTCTCGAAAGTTAAGAAGCCCGTCAAACTAAAAAAGTGCTCAGTAAAATGGTCATAACTTTGGCTAGGAAATTGATCTCAAGTCCGTTCAAATTGCGTTGGATAGATAATTAAAAGATCTACAACTTTGTAGTTTACGGCGAACTCAGAATCCAACTGGAAAGAGGTCAAAATCGCGATTTACTGAGAGCTGGTCAAGTCTTACGGGAATCTTATCTTTAACCTTAATTCTATCTATAACTAGATATTCTCTTTATGATATTTTCGGCCATAGGAGGTTTGTTAGGGCTGAAATATATCTTGCTTTAACTATTATTCATATCTTTTGAGTTTTTAGGTTTATTTAATTAGATAGCTTTCTTTCCAAGCAAAATTCTATCTTAGGATCATTGTTAGAGATAGAATTTTGGCTTCCTAGTTTGTCTATTTAAGCAATTTTCTCTTTCAATAAAAATCAGAGATTGGAACCTGGGAATTAACTTGTGATAAGTTTAATTCCTTAGGTTTTTAATCCCCAAAATCATCTTCTTGATTCAAGCAATTCAAGCAATCAAATTCCGCTGCACTCTTGTTCTTCAACAACTTCTCTTCCATCAATCATCAACTTCAACAACATTTTCTTGCACACATCAAACCGAGATCCATATCCTTGGGCATCTTCAACTCGTGGCTACCTTCACCCCGAAGGTTGTCACGTATCATATGTAACCCCTGTTATAGGGCTTCTTTGACAAAACAGACAAAAAAGCCAAAATAAACGAAGATAAAACGCTCGTTAAATTTCATTCATGCTATATTTTATTTGAAAGCACATTCATGCTATATATTAACACTAAAACAGTGAAACAAGTGCCAAAGATTAATGCAAAGGGTCTTATGGAGGTCAGTAGGTTACTGACTATGTCTATGTCTGAACATTACATAAACAAAATCAGGAGTGTGTTCAAGGGAAAAAAACCCATTACTATATTACAAAGGTACTACAACAGTACACACGGGTTTATTCTCTAGAAATTCTCCTTAAAATAAAGCTCACAAGAATGTACTGCTTTCCATATTTGTTAGAGCTTCCACTAACTATGTACAAAAATTTTCCAACACCCCAACACTAACATCTATTACAGTATCAAGATTAGGCAGAACCACTTCATGCTAATTGAGTTTCTCTTCAACCTCTGGCCCTCTGCTATTGGAATTACAATCAGACGTGATGTTTCCTTGTTCAATTAGTGGCTACCATAGAATAAAGCTCATTCATTTAAAAAAAATTAAGCTATTGAAATTTGGCTAAGAGGACCACAAGGAAAGAAGATAGGTTTCAAATAGGTTTCGCTTCTTAAGATGATTTAGAAGGATCAAAATTCTTATTCAACTTTCACATACACACATAATGGACCATACTATTTGTCATATCAATCTGCCCTGACAAACTTCGCATAAGTGGAACATATAACATCAAAACTTCAAGGTTTTTACTCAAGAATAACTTCCAACAATAATGTGCCAAATTCGACAAAGACACGGGAAGAACGTTGATTGGGACGGAAGGAAATAAAAAGAAGTTACCTTTGGCAAGGAAGAGAGAGGAGTCTGGAGGTAAGCCCAGAGCTTCACTTGTAGCAGCAAATCGACGACCAAAATGTGCAGCCAAGGGCGGTATAGAAGCCTCCTTGGCTGCCAAAACAGCAATATTTTGCAAATGTTGGAGCTTCATGATTGACTGAAAGCTGTTAGTTTGTTTTTTCCCGTTGACTTCTTCTTTGAAGCTCATCTTAATGTGTTGCCCAACAGCGTATTCAGGACCTTTCTTCTTACCACCTCTCTTCCCCATTATTTTTCTAAGAAGAAATTAATCAAACATGATGTGAGCTATCTACTAACAGAAAAAACTCAAACATACCGATCTAGTAGCCAAATATGTCAATGAAAATTAACTTGGGAGGTACATTCAGTCGAGCAGGTTATCAGCAATAAAAACAAGAAATCACAAATACATCTCTTGATGGGTGGCAGCCGTGCAGCCGAAAAAGTACTTGCTTACAGCACTTTAAAGTTGGAGAAAAGTCCTGAACCTACTCAACAAACAGCTACGTGCTTACGCCATTTTTGGAAAATGTCTTATGCAATTGGAATCAATAAATTTAGCAGATGAAAGTGTCTAGATAGCATAGATTTGACTCAAAACCAATCAGCTCGCTTTGTTCCAAAAGCTCCCCAAAGTGAGAATAACAGACTACCTTGTAACATCAAATTAAACAAGTTAAGACAACTAATTTTTTTAAAACAACACAGGCTTTCCAAACAACCTAGATTTGTTCCAAAAGCCCAAACTAATAATTGTAACAAAATACCAAGTGGCAAGCAATCAAGCATTAGGAGTTTTAACATGAAATTAAGCTGTAACATTCCAGATAAAAGTTTTGGCCGAGAGATTAGCAGCAAAGAAGATATACAGTCTCAATTCCTCCTACATTTATCAAAGGAACTTACAACAACACAACATGATTGAATATACGCCCGCACGACCATTTCCCATGTGCGGTATGATTCAACCTCAAGAACTGCAAATTGAATGATTACTACTTCCTAGAACAAGGTGGTAGCTCCAAATACCAGAAAAGTATGTTAACCCCACATACAAAGCACTAAAACAGAATTCAATTGAGAATGAGAACTTCAAACCAATCAATTTTGGAGACGAATTCGTAGGCTTTGACGGGGCAGAGAAGATATGTCGTCGGCGGTGAAGAATTCTTTCTCACGAGTCCGTCGGTCCGGCGTGATTCTTTAAGGCTCCTGGTCGGCCCAACTATTTTGTTTCAACTTTAACCTTCACGTTTTCATATCGATTATTTATTTATATCTTATGTATTCATATAGATCATTCAAAAAATTACTATTGTAAATATGAGTTCAGTATATTAAGTAAATGATTTAGACCATATTAGATGTGATATACATAAAATTTAATGTTATATATGATTTGAGGCTAAATACATAAGTGGGTACCTGAACTTGTACCTAATAGTCATTTAGGACCCCAAACTTTAACATTTGCCAATTTGATACCTAAACTCAACATTCGCGACCAATTAAGCACATAATCACTGACATGTACAAAATATTTGCCACATCGAAGCCACGTACGTGTCCACCTAGATGCCACATCATATTTAATAAAATAAGTTATTAGAATAATTTAAAAAAAAAGAAAAACGAAGACAGAAGAACAAAAAGAAGAAGGAGAGGTGGGTGTCGCCGGAGCCCCCACCGCATCTCCTCCTCGATAGCGGCGAATTGAACCTGCTCCTCCGCCTCAGGCGGCGAGAAAGCTGAATCCGAGGCTAGAGACCTTCTTCCTGAGCCTCTCGGCCTGGACATCCTCGACCCTCTGCTCCTAGACCACGCTAGCCTCCGCCGAGTCTTCCACCAAGGCCCCGTTCTTCTCTTCGTAATCCAAGTCCCTGCGGGGCGAGTCCTCCCAGATCGGGACGGAAACCGAGCTGGAAGCGAGGTGCTTTAGGGATTTGATGAGACGAGACGCGATGCCGAGGAAGACCTCGGTGGTGATGACGGAGAGCGACTTGCAATCGTCGGAGGGGAGAGGGAGGGGGGACGGGGACTCTTCCTCCGGCTAAGCGGGGCTCGTGGAGTTGTTGTTCTCGGAGAGAGGAGGGAGCTCGTGGTTCGAGGTTAGGGTGAGGGTGAGGGATGTGGACATGGTGGCAGAAGGTGAGGGAGGGTGGAATTGGGATTAGAGGAGGAGTAGGCGGCGGTGGTCGGAGCGGAAGACGGAAAGGGGAAGGCGGTGGCAGGGAGAGAGAGAAAATGCGGACGCGGCGGCGGTGGCCACGGGATGACGAGGAGGAGCAGATGCAGTGGGCGCTCCGGCGACACCCATCTCTCCCTCTTCTTTTTTTTCATTGTTTTGTGTTTTGTTTTTTTTTTTTTCAAATTATTCTAATGATTTATTTTATTTAAATCTGATGTGGCGTCTAGGTGGATACATACGAGGCTTCGATGTGGCAAATTTTTTGTACATCTCAGCAATTATGTGTTTAATTGGTCGTAAATATTGAGTTTAAGTGTCAAATTTGTAAATGTTAAAGTTCGGGGTCCTGAATGACTATTAGGTACAAGTTCAGGTACCCACTTATGTATTCAGCCTATAATTTGACCATAAAAAGAGTGAGCCCGTGCGTAGCATGGACATCATACTCTAGTATTTATTAATAGAGTAAGAAATAACAATGTATTTCACTATTATATGTCACCTTATTCTATATTTTGATAGTTTTTTTACTAAGGATAAATCCACCCTTCAGTGGCAAATCTCATACTCGTGTTCCACTCGCCAAGAATTACGTACAAGGTAAATCGGTTTGTGCCTATTGCCTGGATTCAATTGTAAGAGGAACGGTGAAACCTAGGTTTTTCGTGAACGGGCTGAACTTCGAACTTGAGACTTCCTAACATCTCTCCGGTCTCTTACTACTAAACCATCCTATGTTAGTCTATATTTTACTAGTTAGTTAATATAGAAACCCTACTTTTATCACCCATGAGGAAAATTTAAGTGACATTTAACTTCACCTTTAAAAAGTTGTTATTTATTTATATTTGGACTTTACTAACGTGAAGCTCTTATTTGTATCCTATGATTGATTATTGTTTAGTCAGTTAATTGCCTATGTCTAGGTTACATTGAATAACAATACAAGATAATGAGAATATAAACCGGATTTGATAGGTTCAAAATCCAATTTTTACCCTTATCGGTTTTTAGATGAGAATGTACGACTCATTTCAAACCCAACACACTCGAGATTGAACCTATTGAACTATATTTGTAATTTTTATTAGAATAATAGTTTTAATATATTTTTCCTTAATTTTCACAATAATATTGTTTCTTAACAATTATAAATAATTTAATAATAAAAATAATATTTTTAAAATGACATTTTCTAAATAAGTATTAGATTTTTTTAATATTAATATGTACTATATTTAGGTCATTGGATACCAAATTAGATAATTATTAGCTTAATATATTATTTAAACTGAAGTATGTAAAACTAAATATAGTATTTATAGTAGAGGTTTTCAACAGGTCAGGTTGGGTCGACCAGCGACCTGCAAAAAAATTAAGAAGTGACCCATAACCCGACCCACGACCTGACCCGCACGTTTGCAGGTTTTCCGGGTCGGGTCGCGGGTTGACTCGTTGGCCAGTTTGACTTGGTCAAATCGGTGGTTTTTATGCAATACGAATATAAATCATGAATCAACCCCAAATATTATGAATTTTTCAAAAAAAATACATATATTTTGATACTAATAAAATTATTAAAATCTATATTTTTTCGTAAAAGTACATTTTAATACTAATAAAATAACAGTATTAGTATTACAAATATATTTTTTCTATAAAATACATTTGAATACTAATAAAATAAGAAAAATATATTTTATCCCCTCAACCTACATCTCTACTTTGTTCCAACCCGTGGAACACCCCTGAAACTCAACGGGTTAATTTAAACCCTCATATCAATTTTCTCACTCCTCCACTTCATTTAAAAACCCGTTTCTATTTTATCCCCTCAACCTGCATCTCTACTTTATTCTTTAAAACCCACAATCTTTATATTATTATTATCTAATCACACTATTTGATTTAAGTTCTTTTTTAATAATACCATGTAATATTTAATATAAATATTTTATTATTTTTTGAGTAATTTCTATAAATTATATAGTTTGAGTAATATTCAAGTTATTATATATTATTACCCAAAAATATAAAGATTCATTAAAATAGTTTTTAGTTTGCTATTTATTATATATCAATTTTTTAATTAAAACATATACATAATGGGGTTCTATAGTAATAAAAAAGAAAACAAGATTATTAAAAATAATATATTGACATGAAATTATCATTTTAATATTGAAACAGACTTCCAAACTAATGTTTTTATACACCTAAATAGTACAAAAAATGTTTATAACAAAAAAATGAAAGTTGAGTGTGCCACTTACACATGTTGGGAATAAAAACCCATCTCTTTTTGAGCTCTTATTTGAAGTCTAAAATCTGGATTCTTATTTCAAATGCACTATTTGGAATAGAAGTAATTTTTTTTAATGTAACAATCCACCATTGTGGGTGGTCTTAGAATGTGGGTTAAGTTTGAGTATATATCTCGACCCGTGATTAATATTAAGGGTGCGTTCGACAAACTTGAAATAAGTTACTTATTTGTTAAAATAAGTTAAATTATACCCCCTCCGTCCCGATATATTTGTCTTATGACACTATTCACGCGTAGATTAAGGACAAAAAAGTTTTTAATGTGTAAGAAAAGGTTGATGGGTGAAAGGAAGAAAGAGATATAAAGAAATGAATAGATAAAATGTGAGTGTAAAAAAGGTTAATGGGTGTAAGAAGATGATGGATGAAAGGAGAAAAGAGAGAAAAGCATGATGAAAAAGTAGATAGCTAGAGTAAAAAGTGATAATGTGTGGTTGTTAAAAGTGAAAAAGTAGTTGATAGAAAAGGAAAGAAGGTACGGTACGACAAACATTTTGGGACAAAAAAATGAGATGAGACAAACATTAAGGGAGAGAGGGAGTACTTATAAGTATCTGAGAGAGGTGTTCGGCAATTTCAAATTTTAGATACTTAAGTTTGATGGTACTTATAAGCACCTAAAAAAAAAAGAAACTATCCCTATCTTATTTGAAAATAAGTATGCTTATTTCTTGAAAAAACAACTAATTAGCAAATCTTCCTATCAAACATTCACTTTTAACATTAGTATCATTTAAATTATCAATATCTTAAATCAGTATCAACATCAGTACCTAAAACAAGTATTAGTATCGAACATTCACTTTTAACATCGCTATACTCAACAAGGTCTTGATTTATAAATTTATTTGCTTGTTTAGGATCAACAATCCCTCACAATACATGTTTGCTTTTGTTGAATGGATACCAACTTAGATGTTGGAAATGCAGATTTGTGGTAGTTAACTTTTTGCCCTGATATCGCGCAATATTCATCAATTATTGTCTTGACTATTGCGCAAGCATTTTGGGTTGTTTTATCAAAATTGATATAGGTAATTAATGTACGAAACTATGTTTTTATTTTTGGATATTATATTATGACTTTTCTGATTAGTCTAGTAGATTTAATTAACAATATATACTTTTTTATGAGGATACTTTGTATTTTCTGCGTAATGTTGGATATTATCTTGTGATTTTTTCGATCTTGTACATATAAATTTATATATAAATCTTTAATGTATAAGAAAATTGATCAATTTTTGGCACGTACTATAGGATAGATATTTTGTAATCTTTAAATTTATGTGAGATCTTGTACGTATCTTTTGGATACTATTTTATGCTTTTTGAGCAAATGTTTGGAGAAAAGATATATTTTAAATATTTTTGTAAAAAGTGTGACATAAGTCATAAACTTAATGCATATTGGGTATCTTTTATAGAAAAAAATTAAAGATAAAATAAAATTATTTTAGAATGTTTTTTATAGATAGATAGTATGGAATAAAAATTAAAGATAGATAGTATGGTTTCAAAGATAAAATTAAATATTAGATAATTAAGGAAAATAAAAGATATAAAGTTGTGATTATCAAAAAAAAGTTAAAATCAAGCGGGACCAGAATCAACGTGGAGGCTCGAAAGCGGTCGGTTTTTATAATACTAGTTTAACCTCCGTACCATGTACGGGTAATGTGATTATAAATCCAATTTAATATAGATATAATGCTAATTATTTATTAAATAATAATATTTGTCAAAAAATTATAACTAATTATTGATAAGTGATAATTCATAGTTTTTTGGATAATTCATAAATTTTGGTAAATTTTAAACAATTTTTACAAGATAAGATTATATGAGATTCTAACTACCTAATTTGTATAAAGGAGGGCCCGACTGATTATTTTATTATACAAATGACACGTGGCGCAAATTTTTATGAAAACATTATTTCCGCTTTATACTATAGGTAGTATAGATTTATATTGAGAGTTTGGTTCTGGTAAGAATAACCCTTATAGTGTAAAATGAGAAACAATCTCTACCGTTAGATCTTTCGGATCTAATGGTAGAGATTAAAGGAGGAAATAAGGAAAAGGGAAAGGCGGTGGCAAACTTGTAAATAAACTAATTTTGATCCAAAAAGGTTCATTGTGTTCCACTTGTAGGTTCATTGTGTTCCACTTATAGGTTCATTGTGCAATAGAAAGTAGGTTCATGAAGTTTAATTGTTTGGTTCATTGTCTTCTACGTGATGGTTCAAAAATTTAAATCACTCGGTTCATATATGACACGATGCGTAAAATTTATAAAAGAAAAATATTGAATTCATTGTTTTTAAGTTCATGAAGTTTATATATTTGCTTCATTGGATTCAACGTAATGGTTCATGACTTTGAATCTCTCGGTTCATATATGACAAAATGCGTAAATTGTGTAAAAGAAAAGAATTTGGTTCATTGTGTTTCACTCGTAGGTCCATGTCGTGTAATTATACAGTTCATTTAATGTTAAAGTGCATATACGATAACTTAATCCTCAAACACACATAGCAAAACATTGTTTGAGGTTTATACTCAATCGTACAAGTAGTAATGAAATATAAACAAACTTGTGATAAGTGAAGAATGTAGGCATCGTATCGTTCTCATCATCATCCAATGGGGATTCACCAATGGTACTCGTATTATTATGAAAATCCTTCGATGAAACTCCATCAATGCTAGCATCACCATTTGAATGAGACATGTTAGAATGACCCGATCGAGCTTGAGGAGCAATCAATAAAAAAATGTAAAGCTATGTGTAAAGTGACATGAAACACATAATGAGTACTACAAATGTGCAAATACGATTCTTTTTTTGGTTCATAAAGAATGTCATTATGGTTCATAAATTTTCAAGGAAAGGTTCATTAAAAATCATAAAACGGTTCATGTAAATTAAGACACATGTGTTCAGGCATTTTGTTGAACACATGGTGGGCAATCAGACAAGCATACGCTTTCAACCTCTCTATTCAATCGAAATTATCCATTTGCAATGTAAAAGACATAAACAATCTACAAAAGAAACGTAAAAGCTATGTGTGAAGCAACATGAAACACATAATGAGTACTACAAATGGGCAAATGTGTTTATTCTTTTGGCTCACAATGAATGTTATTATGGTTCATAAATTTTCAAGGAAAGGTTCATAGAAAGCCATAAAACGGTTCATCTAAATTAAGGCACGTATGTTGAGGCATTTTGTCGAACACATGGTGGGCAACAAGACAAGAATGAAATTTCGCCATAGCTGTTCAATCGAAACCATCAAAATTGAGTTGTTCATGTTGCCATAACCTTTCGACAATGCAAATTTAACGAGTTCACACAAAAGAGAGCAAATTAAAGCGAAAACATCCCTAGATTAACGAGTTTCACAATTACAAGTATAATTGATAGAAGTTCACAAAAAAAAACAAGTTTCAAAATTTGAAATCATCTACCTAAATCCATAAGAAAGGAATTGGAGGTCAAAGGAATCAGATTTGAAGGGAATCATTTTGGAGAAGAACAATGGATGAACTTGGGGGAAGAACAAGAGATGTATGGTGATTTCCGAAGGAGAACGATTGAGAAAGTTGAGAACGAACAAAGCAGAAGGTCGATTGGAAGTAGAAAAAGACAAAAAATGTCCCTACATATAAAGAGCTTAAAAAAGTGGAGGCAATCTGGGTCATTGAATTCTGGATATCTAACGGATGAGATTTGATCTCATTTTACATTTTAAGGGTTGATCTCACCTGATCCCATTTCTATATATTGATTATTTTTCAATCAAACAACCCCTTAACCAAAATAAAACTGCGTGGTCTTCTTCGAACTGGGCTTTGTCCAAATCCATTGGGCCTCTAGTTTGGGACAGTTCGATGTCCAAATTCATGTGGGTCGCTTGCCTCACGCCTCTTGTTTACTGGTTTCAGTTTTGTTCTCTCTATACACTCTTCCAGAAGAAACCCTGCTCATCTTTCCCCAAAGAGCTAGACGAAGATTGTCGAATAAATTTCCCTCCTTTCCGAGTGCACAAGGGCTGCCTTCGAGTTCTTTGTTTCGGAAAAAATGGCGACGGTGATGCAGAAAATCAAGGATATTGAAGATGAGGTCTGTCTCTCTCTCTCTCTCTCTCTCTCTCTCTCTCTCTCTCCCACAATCACTTAATTGTGGAAAAAGTTGGCTCCGATGAACTATCCATGTACTTAGGAGTACAATAAAGGTTTCCTTTTATCTTGTGCTTGGTATAGAGCCTTTTTGTACTAGAGAGAAGGTTTATTTGTTTATTTTTTTTGACATTAATTTACCTATGAGGAGTGCAGATATGTGGATTTTATATCCCTTAAGTGGGAGCTGAAATCCATTGTAGGGCGCTGTACTGATGTTTAAAATGATTTTGGTCATTCCTTAGGCGCTTTCTGTTTTTTTTTTAATTAGTGGTTTTTTTTTATTACTATTGAATTGTGACTATATTGGGTTTGCCTGGGTTTTTTTGATGCTGAAAGTGTTATATTCACATATGGCAGAGGGGGAGGGGGGGTGTCGTTCTTATCTGTTATTTGGATGATAGTAACTTTAGTTTTAGGAGTATGGAGGTGCTCAAAAGGTTTTATCTTGTTGCAATAGTAACTTTAGTTTTAAGAGTATGGAGGTGCTCAGAAGTTTTAATCTTGTTGGAGTCGCCTCTTTAAATGCTATACCTATGTCAGAAGAAATTTGTAATGGTCATTCTGTATTTGAGCGGGTGTAGAATATCTCTTAGAGAATCACATCAACTTGTTTCATACGAAAACAATTAAGATATATTTCAAAGCACTTCTATGTAAAGATTAACATTATATTATGTTCTCATGCTGTTAGGCCAAGATTGGTTTGCTAAAGCAAGCTTTTGTTGGTGCAAAAATGAATCAGTTAAAAAATTTAAAACTATTTGTTGCTCAAACATTGTACTTTAAGTATAATACAGCATCTAGGTAATTGGTTTTGTGTAAATGGTACAATGAGCAGGTTTTTTTTTCTTTTCGTTTCTTTTCTTTGTCATGATGCTTTCGTTTTCTTACTTTTGTTTGCTTCCAGACACGCATGTCTTGCTGGTTATCTGAAATATTATATATATAAAACAATAGAATGAAAGGATCATGTTTTATATATACTTTTATATAGTTCGATTAGACAAAGTAATATGGCTGCAAGCAAGTATTGTCAAATTCATTATCGGATAATTAGTGACTTTACAATGAAGGTTGATAAGGTCTACTACATTTTTACTTTTGGGATGGTATGATCATTCTACGATTCGTAATTTGTTGGATGGTGTTTACGAAAATGGATTTGTGGACAAATGCAACATGTGTGGGAAAGATTTTTAAATTAAGCCACACTCACAGTTTCAATAGTATTAGGAAATATTATGAACTAGCTGTAGATTAATTTGTTTTTTATGGATACCCTCCCAATTCTTATATCGGGTAAGGTTATGTAAATCTTGTCCCCTAGATCCTGGCTCCATACCGGGATACATCTATACTACCTATAGTATAAAGCGGAGACCATGTCTTCACAAAAATTTGTGCCACGTGTCATTTCAATAATAAAATAATCACTCGGGCCCTCCTTTATACAAATTAGGTAGGTAGAATCTCATATAATCTTATCCCGTAAAAATTGATTAAAATTTACCAAAAATTATGAATTATCCTGAAAATTATAAATTATCACTTACCAAGAATTAGTTATAATCTTCCCACAAAGAATAGTATTTAATTAAACGTGATATTTATCATAAAATAATTTTTAAACAAATCCAACTTATTTATATTATGAGTTGATTTACTATTGGTAAAAACACTAATCATAATACGAAGATAAATATATGATCCTATAATTTTAACATGATCATTGACATTATATATCTATATTAAATTGGATTTATAATCACATTACCCGTACATGGTACGGGGGTTAAACTAGTTTGGGTAGATGATGATGATGATACTCTTAGAAGTTTCTAGAACTTCAGCAAGTAATGAGGAATTAATTAATTTGACCAATCTCAGGTTAGAATTTGAGTAGGATGTGAAGTTTCTAAGAAGAGGAATGATTACTATGTCCATCAGTATGCCTAGGACTTGTTTTGTTTATATATTTATTTCAGTAAAATAATACAGACTGCAACATGTTCCAAAATTGACAAGGCAAACTTTATGGTTGCTTTTCATATGTGATCACCAACTGCACTGAGCTCTTGTCTCTCTTCCACCCATAAGATCTCATCCTAACTGACATACATATCCACATCAAATAATGGGCAACTTGAGATTTCTGTAGGAGTTTGATGGTAGACACTTACGTTCATGTTTGCTTCTCACTGACTCATTTATGTGTTATTTTTGGTGCAGATGGCTAAGACACAAAAGAACAAGGCAACAGCTCATCATCTTGGCCTTCTGAAGGTAAGGGGGATATGATTAACTACTTTATCTCATTCTAGTTATAAACTTAGATTCTCTATTAGACCCCTGTTCTATGATGTGGTTAATTTATCTGTACATGTCCTAGCATTATGTTCTATTAGCTTTTTTTTTCCGTTCTTCTCAAATGTGTATCACACTCTAGCCGGCTCCAATTTCTTATGCGGCTTACTATGATAGTATGCTGTGATGTATTTTATGGATGCCTATTTTCAACTACATTTTCCAAAATATGACGGCTGTCTTTACAGTGTTTTTTTTTCATAAAGTCTCAAGTGTTTCTGTTGCCAGGCCAAGCTAGCAAAGCTGCGAAGGGAACTTTTGGAACCCCCAACCAAAGGAGGTGGTGGTGCTGGTGAGGGGTTTGATGTCACCAAAAGTGGAGATGCAAGAGTTGGTTTAGTCGGATTTCCCTCAGTTGGGAAATCAACACTTTTGAATAAGCTGACAGGGACTTTCTCTGAGGTTTGGGACCTTCTATTCTGTCAGAGTAACTTCAGTTGTTGCTTGTTGTGTAGTCTCTCCTTAAATCCTTTTGTATCTGCAGCATATACTAGAACTTATATAATGTCATTGAATGCAACTTGAATGAATGGATGCGTGAGACAGCACTTACTGCAACTATTGCGTTTGTTTAAACCTTCAAATTGTGGGGAAAAAAAAATTAAGAAATTCAATTGTTCAGGTAAAGCCAGAGCCATGCAATTTGCCAAGAGAGAGAATGTGAAGATGCTTTGGTTTTTCTCGAATTTAATATGATGTTTCCGTCTTGAAATTGGAATCATGATATAATCTATCTCACATCTTGTGAGAAATAACATCTTGTGGAGCTTTTTCATGTTTGACATGGAGGAGGGTGGCTAGTGCCCATATTTAGTTGCTTGTTATTATATCTCTGGCATATGGTAAATGTTTAGATAATGACTTTCCAAATTAATTTCCTTGTTATAACATCTTCTTTCAAGCATGTAATCACATATGGTATTCATGTAGAGAATGACTTCTAGTGTTTGTGCTTGCTGTTTAGAGCATGCAGGCATTATGTAGGTTAATGCTTCAGGTTTTGTGTTTTTATCACAATCTCTTACCAATACTGGACAGATTCCTGAAATATTCTTCGCTTTTGTTCAAAGTTTCACCTTTTGACTTATTGGACTTC
Organism: Polygonum maritimum; assembly: GCA_963924305.1. Lineage (NCBI taxonomy): Eukaryota > Viridiplantae > Streptophyta > Magnoliopsida > Caryophyllales > Polygonaceae > Polygonum > Polygonum maritimum. The sequence goes on from OZ002729.1 coordinate 25,235,856, forward strand.
CCTTTGGTTTTACATTTATAAGGGACTCATATATTGCACCTCTTCATGTCTTCAGAATTAAACCATGTATAGAGTGGTGACTTTTCTCTTGGTTTTTTCTTCCTGTTTGTTGAGTTTAAATCATTTTTTATATGGAGTTTGCATAATCTATGCGCTTTACAGGTAGCATCCTATGAATTCACTACCTTAACTTGCATTCCTGGTGTGATCACGTATCGAGGAGCAAAAATTCAGGTACCAAACTCATCAAGACTTTATAAGTATTTGGTTGTTCATAGATAATTTTACACTGTTTGGGCAAAGATTACGTTTTTGGCTTTTTGTCCTGGCAAGTAATTGTCTATTATACTGCTCATAACTAGGATTTTTCCATGAAGGTTATCTTTTATAATGGAAGCATTGAATCAGTATTTTGTTCACTGTGCAAATGATTGTTTTTACTTCTTAAGATCCTACCTTCAATATTGGATGGCTGCATGTGACCTCTGTTTTTGAAGTGCTGAACTGTTATCGCCCATCTGCTATCCTTTTTTAATAATCCAACAGTTGACCTTCTGTTAATTCTGATATGCTCAAGTTGATATTCTGTCTACTTCACCTTCTTTGACGTTTCTATTGTTGGTTCCGTTGGCAGTTATTGGATCTTCCAGGTATTATTGAAGGTGCCAAGGATGGGAAGGGTAGAGGACGACAGGTAATATACATATTTATAAATACTCTACAGTAATGGATTTTTCTAATGAGTTGGATTATGTGAGCAACTAGGACATTTCGCTCCAATTAGTCCCAGGGAATGAGGGAATTATAATTTTATATTATTGGTATTTTGTATTATTGGTTACAGTTAGCTTTCTCTCCTGCATTCCATGCTGTTGGGATATTGTGATATATATATGTACATTTTCTGGTGATCAGAAGTTATCTTTCGTCCCTTGAAAAAAAAGAAATTGTCTTTCGATTTTCTAATCATAGAAGGTCAGACTTTCACCATTGATTGAATAAAACATGTTTTATGATCAATCTAATTGGTAAAATGTGACAAGTTGTTTATAATAAAAATTTTACACCCTACGAAACACAGTTAAACTTCAATCTATGCTTTTCAAATGAATCAAGATGCCCTTCGTGAATTTGCCTAGATATGTCAGGGCTAGAGTTTCAAAAATAACATTGAATGCGATGTGCAATATATCTAAGAACCATGAACATCACGAATAACTAAAGGCATCAAACAAACCATCTGAAAATCCAATATGAAGGAAATGGGCTTTTTGAAATTTTCTTAGATTCTAATGTGCAAAGAGTTGGCTTAAACAAACCATCCATTTTTTGCAATCAATATGCCACTAGTGTGAGTAAAGCTATAGCTACAACTGCATTATATAAGTAATGATATGGAGACTTGAAACTAACCGCTCTTCTGGTTCTCTCCTAGGACTTCAACTTTTGTGTAGAGACGTGTTTTTCCCATTCAAAATGACTGTAGATGTTTTCAGTTTCAGCTGTATAGAAAGTTGTCATTGTTTCGTCAATGAAGAGCAGAGAAAGAAGCAAAAACAAAAAACTTATATGGCATGCACAATTTAAGTCATGCTACAGTAGATTTGTTGAGACGGAAAACCTAGTGGTTTTTGACCAATACTTGCATTACAAGCCATCTGAACCCAGAATTTCTTTCTCCTTGAGTAATATTAGTTATTGTATTTTTACTTTTTCCTTGGTCCTTCTGAAAGTATAAATGTCATTTATAATTACCCTCATCCAGGTTATCAGCACTGCTAGGACATGCAACTGTATATTAATTGTTCTTGATGCCATAAAACCGATAACTCACAAGCGTCTTATAGAGAAAGAGCTGGAAGGATTTGGCATCAGGTAATTTATATGTACCGAAGTCTACCTGCTCCATATGGTGCCATTATTTTGTATCTTTCTGTCATAGAATTGACTCTTTTGCTTCAGTATACTTATGTTTAACATAAGTCTACCTGAATGTTGTTGTATCTGTTGAAAGATACAAATTTTTTTATGCTATGAAATTTCACCTCTGAAATCTCAGTATAATAGTAAGCAATAAAAGTTCAAGACTATTGTGTGATTTCGACGTGCCTTCTAAAATAGTAAAATATATACTTGAAAACAAAAATGTAAAGAGAGAACAAATGAGAGTAATTTAATAGATCTGTAATATATTCTAGCCAGCTGTAGGACATTCTTTCTCCATTTTTTGAATGCATCTATTTCTTAGCACACAGAAATCTCTAGTGGTATATGCAAGATATATGAAAGGGAAACGTAGATGCTGGTGGGAGCAAATATTCTGATGGGCAATAGGGGAAAAAAATTATGTTAAGGGGTCTTAGAGGAAACGGTCTTAAGGTCACAACCTGTGAGGGCAGTTAGATGATAAATTGTGTGTATGAATAAAGGTAAGAGATTTTCTCTCTTTTTATTGTGTGTGTAAAAGTGAATAAAGGTAAGAGATTTTCTTTCCTTTTATTGGAGAGGTTTTTCTCTTCTGATGTGTAAATTAGATAAGTTTCATACCAAATGATCTTATTGGTTGATTTCTTGTTGCTATGTGTTTTTACTGTTTATGCTTGGCGGTATCGTATGATTTTATCTCAGAATAAATTTAACTTTTAAGTCTGCATCTCTTCTGGATTTCATTTCTCAATGCTGGGTTTTTTTTTTTTTTTTTTGAGTACAGGTTGAACAAAGAACCACCCAATTTGACGTTTAGGAAGAAAGATAAGGGTGGTATTAATTTCACATCAACAGTAGCAAATACGCATCTGGACCTGGATACAGTAAAAGCAATATGCAGTGAATATAGAATGCACAATGCTGATATCACTCTACGTTATGATGCCACTGCGGATGATCTTATTGATGTTATTGAGGGAAGCAGGGTATACATGCCTTGCATATATGTGGTAAACAAAATTGATCAGGTTACTCTCGAGGAGCTGGAGATTCTCGATAAGCTTCCTCATTACTGCCCAGTCAGGTAATTTATATCTCGTAGAGTCATACTATATTACGTGTTTGGTTGTTATATCCCTGCAATTTCGTGACTAAGCTATCAATACTATTGTTGGTGTATGCCAAGTTTGTGTTCAGTTAGATCAATAATTGCATTAAAGTTATGATTTTTTTTTAATATTATAGATCAAACTGTATATGGGGTGGTTTTGTTTCTGCTGCTATTTGAAAAGTTACATGGCCAATTATATTGGAAAGAGTGATTTATGATTTTAGTATTTTCTCAATGTTCCATGCATTGCAAACTCATCTCGCTAGCTTTTCAATTTTTACAGTGCCCACCTGGAGTGGAACCTTGATGGTCTCCTAGATAAAGTGTGGGAATACCTCAATCTTACAAGAATTTACACAAAACCAAAGGGGATGAATCCAGACTATGAGGACCCTGTGATCCTCTCATCCAGAAGGAGGACAGTGGAGGATTTTTGCACCAGAATTCATAAAGATATGTTGAAACAGTTCAAGTAGTAAGTAAATTCTCCAGTTATTTTTTTTTCATTGTCATGTGTCACAATAAACTAAACTGAACTACGTTTATCACACAGTGAAAAAGTTGGAACATATGTTCCAAGTATAATGGATCATCCTTTTATCCAGTCTTATCTCAGGTCCCATTTAGTTTACCAAACACAGAAACCAAGCCAATCAGATATCCAAGTGTGAATTTAGTGTTTGCGGAGCACTAACTTGCTACACAATTTTGTCAAAATGTCACATAGTTATGTAGCATAAACAGTTCAATTTGGTGCTGTGATGCGGCAAACAAAAGGAAGCTGAGACACTGATACGCTGGCTCCTTATGTGCCTCATGCATGGAGAACCAAAAGTTGTTTTTTTATTTCCCTTTTCACACTCTTTTCTGCTGGGTTTTTGAGCTGCTAGCAAATGACTGGCTGTCTGAGAAGGTATTAGTTTGGGCTGCTAGCAATGACTGGTTGTAGCTTGCACCACTATTAGTTTGCTTCTTTGATCCTCCCAAACCCTTTTTACTCTTTCTCTTTCCAGATTGCAAACTAAGAAAGCAAACAACCTTGGTTTTTGGCTTTGGATGTTGACTTGAACCACTTGTACTCTTTTGATATGTTCTTGCTTCTTTGTATAATTTTACATGGAAATATTTTGTTTTTTGAAATTGATAAAAGCATCTATAAATAAAATTTACTAAATTAAAGAGCTAAGACTTATTTTGTATGAGATGTGTCTATATCGCATTTGATAGGCTGCTAAATTTGTTAAAATTGTTTTTCACCATTCTGAGTTTCTTAATGAGACACCCCTCTCATATGCAGTGCGCTTGTTTGGGGATCCAGTGCAAAACACAGGCCTCAAAGAGTTGGCAAGGTATGTGTTGTGCTTCAATACTATCGACTTGTTTGTATGCCTTGTTCCTTATGCTATTGTTGGTTTTAGTTCTGATTCGTGAAATCATGCATGGTGGAATGGTGCGAATGAGTTGAGTTGGTAATTCAGTGAATAAAGGAAATGGAAACTAGAAAGTGCTACGGGGATTTGGGAGGTTGCATATGGTGCTGTTTAACTTTGTGAAGTCTTGTTGCAATGTTTTTTACTTGCTGTCATGATTTCAGGAGCACGAACTAGAAGACGAGGATGTTGTCCAGATCATTAAGAAAGTGTGATTAACTACAATGTTTGCCATCTGAAAAATCTTTGCATCCGTAAGATGGCTCTGAGAATTTTGGTTAGAAGATTTCTCTGATGGAAAGCATCTGTGTGTGGGTGTGCGGGGGTGGGATCCATTGTGGCCCTCTTATATCTGAGTCTTAAGTCACTTTGTCTTGTTCATTTGGATGAATTCACTCTGCAGTGAACTTGGAATTTCCGGCAGTTGATCCTAGATTACTTGCAAGGAACCATGGAATGGAAGTTGTGAACACTGAACTCTAGATTTTACGTGCATGGCTATGACAGTTGAATCAAGAAAGTGGCTTCTCTGGATGTGAGATTTTTCCGTGTTCTGATTACCTGCAAATTGGTTGTAGTGTCTGATACTGTTAGCCTAACATAAATCAAGTAACCGGAATGTGAAACCAATTATTTCGTGTACAATTACGTAAGTTATCTAGAATAGTAGAAGGCCAAATTACCATATTGGTATTAAAAAGTGACATGTTTGGACAATTGGGTATTTAAAAAAGATTTTTGGGCATTTGGTTTTTAAAAATCAAAAAACTTGATATTTGAGTATTAAAAAATAAATAACATTCAATGTAAGTCTTTTTGCATTCAAAAAATTGGTTTTCATATGCAAATCACTTAAAAACTTTAAAAATCATTTTTCTGGGTTTAAACCAATTTTATTCTATTTATAATTAACAATATTATGCATATTTTATTAGAGAATCAAAACAAAAAAATTCAAAAAAGAATATTCTCACACTTTAAGTAAAAAGTTTAAGAATAAAATTTTCTTTGCAAATAGGAGATTGATTTTCTTTAAAACATTATTTGGTCATCACATTATAGTATACACATCAAGTATTTATAAATGAAAAACAACGTCTTTGATTTTGCTACTTTTAGAGATATTGTTAATGCATATATAATTATATATAATTGATAATGAGTTAATCGAATTGCACTTTGATGTAGAAAATTAAAAATTGTATGTCATCGAAAGTTTTTACTTATTATTTTTATTTAAGAACACATGTTGATATGTCTATATTTGAGAATTTTGAATTTTTATGAACAAATTTGGTTGACTTCATTTGAAAATGTCAATTTTGAAGTAATAAACAACATATGAACATTTATTACTTATAAAGGAAAATAAAACATTCAATTTTATCAAATTTGAGTTTCTATGGTTGAAAATCAAAATTTCAATTGAAAAATACCTAAATTATTGACTTTTTTTTTAAAACCCAATTGTTCAATGTTTTCGTTTTTAATACCTAAATGACCAAAAAAAATTTGAATACCCAAGTGTCCAAATGAGACACTTTTTAATACGTATTTGGTATTTTGGCCAATAGTAGATCAATATAGTACGTTGGAATAGCTTGTTGGAGTAGTTAGAGCATCCGAAATGTTTGGACATTTCTTCCAACAAATAAATAAAAGAAAATAAAAAAATTTAGCTTTTGTTAGACTTCTCAGAGAAATATTTCTCTATTCAGAGGAGAAATTTGTTCTCTAAGAAATAATCTCTACAAATAAAAAAATGTTTTCCTACTTTTTTGATACAAAAATAATTCTTTTTTCTTAATATGTTAAGAAATCTCTACAGTTTCTACATTGTGGATGCTCATATGAGTCTTAGAGAAGAGCCAATATAAGGTATTAGTGTCCGATTGCATGCCAGATAAAAGTTTTCACGAACAAACAAAATAAGCACCTAGCTAGTGTTTTTAGATTAAGATGAAAATCTGTTGTTTTGAAATGTTCTTCGATTAAGATGCAAACTTGTTGTTTTCAAAATCCTTGAATCTCCTAATATGGACATGAAGGAAGTGAACTTGAGGCCTGGTTCAAATAATATAAGGGATAATTGACCTTGTAAAGTTGGCGCATGGCTCAAGTAATATAAGGGATAATTGGCCTTGTAAAAAGCTAGTAACTCAATTTACTGGGGAGATAATGGATAATTGGTCTTGTAAAAAGCTAGTAGTTCATTTTAATGGAGGGAGTAAAGTAATACAAGTGAGGGTAATCTCATCGTGGTGATGGAGGTATTGGGAAACAGAATACAAAATCTATCTCATAGTGTTGGGCCCAAGCCCAGAAGTCCAGCCCAAAACCCTTTAATTGCTTCCCTGATTAGCAATTAGGGTGGAACTCGTGCCCCACACATATATATTGTTTGTGTGCGTGTGTGTGTGTGGTGTGTGAGTAACAAGAGTGCCGCCGATCAAAACTCCAAAAAGAGAGAGAAAGCACAAGAGAAAATGAGGGAGAAAGAGGAGGATTTTGGTGAAGGAGTGACCTTCCTGTGCGAAGCCCGGAAATATTTATCTCTTATTCCGGATCTGATAGCTGGTATCTGTTGATAGGTATTTTTCCAACTAGGAAACCAAATCTCATTGTTACAAGTGTTTGTGTTCACTGGGGAGTTCCAGAGTAGTTTCTCCTAGTGCTGATAATCTTCAGTGTGAGATCTTAAAACACTTGTACTCGACTTGTTGAATAGTGGATTTGTGCTCGATCGGGCAAGTGGGTTTTTTCCTTGGTTTGGAGAGGGTTTTTCCCACTATAAAAATCTTGGTGTCCATCTTGGTTGGTGTGCTTATTATTATTTGCATTGCTTGATTCTTGAACTGTTGTTGATTGGTTCCTTCACCTTGGTTGTATCTGGAAAATCCTACAAATTGTCTTTTTGCTTCCGCTAAGATTGTCTGTGGAATTAGGAGCTAGTGTACGATCCTCAACAAGTGGTATCAGAGCCAGGTTTGAGCTCCGTCTGTGTTTGGATGATAAATGGCGAAAAAGACAGACGAGAAAGTCGATCATTTAGGTGGAAGATATTTTGTACTGTAAAGATTTGTATGATCCGGTTGAGTTGGGATCAAAGAAGCCAGACAATGTTCATGATAGTGATTGGAAAAAGACGCACAGAAAAGCAGTGGGAACCATAAGGTAATGGGTATACAATAGTGTCTATCATCATGTGAGCAATAAGACAAATGCACATGTTTTGTGGAAGAAGCTTCAGTCTATGTACGAGAGGAAGTCAGCTCAGAGCAAAGCTTTTGTGATCAGAAAGCTAGTTAATCTCAAGTACAAAGACGAAAAGTCTATTGCCGAGCATTTGAGTGAGATCAAGAGCTTGTAAATTAGTTGTTGAGCACCATGAAGTTGCCTCTTGATGATGAGTTGCAAGCATTGATGCTCTTGAGTTCTTTGTCGGATACTTGGGGAACATTGGTGGTTTCCATCAACAATTATGCTCCTAAGGGAATTGTGTCCTTCAGTTTCGTGGTTGATAGTCTCTATAATGAGGAGACGAGGAGAAAAGACATGGGTGCTAGCTCTTCGTAGACATTGGCGAGAAGTACAGAGAATTGGTCTAGAGGGAGAAGCAAAGAGCGGAAAGAACGTGGAAAGTCAAAAGGGAAGTCACAGAACAGAGGAACTTCTTAGAGTAAAGGAAAGTTTACTGGCTCTCATTGTGGAAAAGAAGGGCATATGAAAAGAAATTGTAATGCCTTGAAAAAGAGCAATAATGAAGATGATAAAAACACCACAGCTGCAGTGTATGCTGAAGAAGAAGGGTTGGTTGTTCTGTCTTGTGTGGATGATCACAACAACAAACTTGGCTGTCGTGTAGAATGGGTAGTTGACTCAGCTGCATCATACCATGCTACACCGAAGAAGGAAATCTTCACTAGTTACAAAGCCGGAGACTTTGGTAAAGTGAAGATGGGGAACAACAACTATGCAGAGATAGTCGATATTAGATACATTTGTGTTCTGACAAATGCGGGTTGCATGTTGACTCTGAAGAATGTGCGACATGCACCGGATCTGCAAATGAATTTGATTTCTCTTCATGCTCTAGACATAGACGACTACTAAAGCTACTTTGCTAATAAGTGTTGGAAGCTGACGAAAGGTTCAATGGTGATTGCTAGAGGGAGTCTTAGCTACACTCTGTATAAGACTCAGATGAAAGTCACACGAGATGGCCTAAATGCAGTTGAGGATGAGACATCAATGAACCTATGGCATAGGCGGATGGCACATATGAGTGAAAAAGGACTGTAGATTTTGGCGAAGAAGTCTCTCATCCCTTCTGCCAAAGGTATGACTTTGAGCCCTTGTGATGATTGTGTTTTTGGAAAACAAACTAGGGCGTCATTTAGCAAATCTTCTGAAAGAAAAAAGAATTTGCTTGAGTTGGTGTATTCTGATGTATGTGGCCCCATTAATGTACCCACAAATGGTGGTCGTAGATATTTTATGACTTTCATTGATGATGCTTCACGAAAGGTTTGGGTGTTTGCTTTGATGACAAAAGATTAGGTTCTTGATTGCTTCAAGAAATTTCATGCCATGGTGGAGAGAGAAAAGTGTTGTTCACTAAATTGTCTCCGTAGTGATAATGGAGGCAAGTACACTTCTAAGGAGTTTTAGAAGTATTGTCTGGAGCACGGCGTCAGACATGAAAAGATGACTCTGGGTACTCCACAACATAATGGCGTTGCTGAAAGAACAAACGGAACCACCCTAGAGAAGGTCAAATGTATGTTAAAAATGGTAAAGCTTGAAAAGCCATTTTGGGGTGAAGCAGTGATGACAACATGTTATCTGCTGAACAGATCTCCATCAACAACTTTGGATTTTGATATTCTCGAGAGAGTTTGGTCTTGAAGAGACATTTCATACTCTCATTTGCGAGTCTTTGGGTGCAAGGCATTTGTGCACATACTTAAAGAGCAGAGACAAAAGCTAGATGACAAGGCAACGACTTGCATTTTTCTAGGGTGTGGAGATGCTGACTTTGGGTACAAGTTATGGGATCTAGAAAAGAAGAAAGTGATAAGGTCTAAAGATGTGATATCTCATGAAGACAAGATTTTGTCAGATTCAGATAAAGCTGAGGAACTTGAAGAGTTCCACTTTATTTGCCTTCTCAACCAAAAGGTAGTGGCACCAGTGATGAGTCTTCTTCAGAGAATGACATTGATGAGATTCCCGAGTCAGATGATGACTTACTAGAAGCTGAAACTGGTGAGGGTTTTGAGTAGGTGAAGCCGAAATAAGTTGAAGAAGAGGATGAGCTCAGAAGATCAAGATGAGAGTGTCCTCCATCTACCAGATATCCCTCATCTGAGTATGTTGCAGTTACTAAAGAGGGGGAGCCTGAAAGTTTTCAAGAAGTGCATAATCACAAAGAAAAAGCTCAGTGGGTAGAAGCCATGAAAGAGGAGTTGAGTTCTCTAAAAAAGAACAACACATATAAGCTTGTGAAACTTCCTAAGGAAAGAAAGGCATTGAGAAACAAATGGGTGTTCAGGCTAAAGACGGATGGAGAGAAACTAGTCAAGTACAAAGCCCGACTAGTTGTAAAACGCTTCAGTCAGAAGAAGGGAGTTGATTTTGATGAAATCTTCTCTCCGGTTGTCAAGATGGGTTCCATCAGGGTGATCCTTGACTTAGCTGCAAGCATGGATTTGGAACTTGAGCAGTTGGATGTGAAAAATGCATTTCTCCACTATGATTTAGACGAGGAGATCTATATAGAGCAACCAGAAGGGTTTGAAGTAAAAGGAAAAGAGCCCTTGGTTTGCAAACTGAAGAAGAGCTTATATGGGCTGAAGCAAGCTCCCAGACAGTGGTATAAAAAAGTTTGATAGCTTTATGGTGCATCATGGCTACAACAAGACAAGTGCAGATCATTGTGTTTACTTTAAGTGACAGACAATGGCAAATTTGTCATTCTTCTTCTTTATGTTGATGACATACTCATTGTGGGGCATGATAAGTCTCAGATTGCAGATTTGAAGCAAGATCTAAGCACTCATTTGATATGAAAGATTTGGGACGACACGCCAGATTTAGGGTATGTAGATTAATCATGATCAGAAAGCCAACAAGATATGGGTGTCACAGGAGAAGTATATTAAGAAGGTTCTGAGTAAGTTTCAAATGGAAGGTGCTAAGTTGGTTAGTACTCCTCTTTCTAGCCACTTTAAATTTAGGAAGAAGTCTTGCCCATCTAGAAGTGAAGAGAAGAAGAAGATGGACATCATTCCTTATTCATCAGCGGTTGGTAGTTTGATGTATGCGATGGTGTGCACCCGACCAGATATAGCTCATGCGGTTGGTATTGTGAGCAGATTTCTTTCCAATCCGGGTAGAGTTCATTGGGAAGCTGTAAAATGGATCTTCAGGTAATTGAAAGGTACTTCCAATATGAGGTTGTGCTTTGGAGGAGTTGAACCTATTCTTGAGGGGTTCACAGATTCAAACATGGCAGGAGATCTTGATGGTAGAAAGTTGACATCAGGATACTTGTGTACTTTTACTAGGGGAGCTGTCTCGTGGCAGTCCAAGTTGCAGAAGTGTGTTGCTCTGTCTACGACTGAAGCATCGTACATTGCCATGACAGAAGCTGGAAAAGAGATGCTTTGGGTAAAAAGATTCCTTCAAGAGTTGAGTTTGAGACAAGGAGAATATGTGGTGAACTGCGACAACCAGAGCACTCTAGATTTGAGCAAGAATGCTACATATCATTGTCGGACAAAACATATTGATGTGAGGTACCATTGGATTCTAGATGATGTGAGCGATCGTCGAATGTGTTACAAAAAGATTCACACTGACAAGAATCCAGCTGACATGTTCATTAAGGTGGTGAATGTTGAGAAGCATCGATTCTGAGCCAAGATGGCGGGACTGATGCATAATTGAAGTTCCCGAGTCGGTGGGGACGTCTTCCCCTTGAGCTAGAGGGGAAGATTGTTGGGCCCAAGCCCAGAAGTCCAACCCAAAATCCTTTAATTGCTTCTCTGATTTACAAATAGGGTGGAACTCGTGCCCCACACATATATATATTGTTTGTTTGTGTGTGTGGTGTGTGAGTAACAAGAGTGTCGCCGATCAAAACTCCAAAAAAAGAGAGAGAGAAAGCACAAGAGAAGAGGAGGGAGAAAGATGAGGATTTAGGTGAAGAAGTGATCTTCCTTTGCGAAGCCCGGGAATATTTGCCTCTTATTCCGGATTCGACAACGGGTCTCGGTTGATAGGTATTTCTACGACTAAGAAACCTAATCTCATTGTTACAAGTGTTTATGTTCATTGGAGAGTTCGAAAGTAGTTTCTCCTTGTATTGATAATCTGCGGTGTAAGATCTGAAAACACTTGTACTAGACTTGTTGATTAGTGGATTTGTGCTCGATCGGGCAAGTGGGCTTTTTCCCCTTGTTTGGAGAGGGTTTTTCCCTATAAAAATCTTGATGTCCATCTTGGTTGGTTTGCCTATTATTATTTGCCTTGCTTGATTCCTGAATTCTTGTTGATTGGTTCCGTCAACTTGGTTGTATATGGAAAATCCTACAGATTGTGTTTTTGTTTCCGCTAAGATTGTCGGTGGGACTAGAAGCTAGTGTTCAATCCCCAACACATACTATATAGGTGGCGGACTTGAACTCTACCGGTCTATCCACACGTTTAATAGGAGAAAGGTGAAGGTGGGATGATTTTGTTTTTTGTGGTGGTGGAGGAAGGCGAAGGTGATGGGAATGATTTTGTTCAATTCAAATTTATGAATATCGTCAAAAAGTTCAAATTACTTCTCAAGATAACAATTAATTAATTACGGAGCGCTTGAGGTATCAACTTATTGGTTGAGCACTCATGGTAGTACCATGAGGTCTCGGGTTTGAGACTGTAGTGCGGTGGTTTTCCCTATTCTCTTAAGAGTTGGTTAGCCAGCTCTCATCCCTTGTGGATGCTCTAGACGAGCCAAAGGTAGTACTTGTGGAGACCCTAATTTCTTTCCGTATCAAAATAAAAAATTAATTAATTAGTGAGCTCAATAGAAGAAAAATAATCAATGAAGCGACACAAACCAAGGCAAGCCAATGGGACTTGGTTTGTCTTTTCCTCTTATAATTGGTTAGTGACTAATTTTCATTCCTAACGAATACTCCAGGCGAGTCCAAGTAGTACCTGTGCTGATTCTTATTTTCATTCCAAACGAATATATGATCATGACTAACCGACAAAAGTATCTATTTTTTCCGATCATTAGTGGATAAAATCACAATGGTTGCAATTTTATGAAAATTTGTGGGGGACATCTACACATGCCACCAAGTAAAATGTGCACTACTCAATAGTTGTAGCCATTGTGTTACTAACTAGAGCATTTTGTCAAAACCCAAGTCCATAGAATTAGATTTAAAAGTTTGACACATACTCAAACTCAAATTTTGTATAGAAAATAGGCACTAATGGCCCCTCCCCACTCAGGCACGACTTTGTGAGAAACGTGTACCAACCCCCTTTGATGTATAATGTGGCACTACACATACATATAAGAGGACTCGTCATGTTTTAGTGTAATGTTCACATACCCATAAAATAACCATGAATTATAATAGCAAAACTAAAAGCATACTAAAAACCTACTAGCTAGGAACAAAACACCCTCAAATATAATAATAAACTGAACACAAACTTGGTGGTTAAGATTTTGCAAAACTTGGAAGTAATTTGGAGGTGCGTATGGCACACTAGAGAAACAAATTAATGTTTTAACCAGATTTTTCCCCACACTTGGAATAATACATTTGATGATATATAGTAGCATAGGAAAAACCTAAACAACTGAACAAGAACAAAGAGAATTAGATTTATAGGAAAGACTTATAGTTCAAAGGATCTCTAGACGAAACAAGTAAAAATGACAAACACATGACGTCTCTATATTAATTCAATTTAGGGATGCATTGTTTCAAGGAGTGCAATCAGACGGCTGATTTTCTTACCAGTAGACATGTCGACTCCGACAACCTGACTACTGTAATTACTAGTTTCTCTTCTTGTTTTTCTCATTTGTCTTAAATATCTGTAAATCAGCTTAGATTGTTGTTGATTCAACAACCATTGTTGTTTCATTTTTTTAAGATCATCCATTGTGATGCTTTAGGCTGGCCTTGTAACTCTCAAGTAGCCTAATTTTGGCCTGTTTCAGCTAGTAGCTCATCTATCAAAAAAGAAAAAAATTTAGGGATGCATCATTAACAATTAGAATTGTGATTGAGGATCAAAATGCCTGAATACTTAGTATACAAGATAATATATGGTTGCAATTTGATTTTATAAACGTAAACGCTTGCGCACCGATACGGTATTCCAAAGGCTCGATAGTTGGGTTTACGAATGATCAAAATGCCCGAATTACTCTTTCTACAAGATAGCTAAACGTGTATAACTCTGTAAGCGATTGTGTATAATATTTGTAGCTTGATGTGAATCATGATAGACGATGTCCAAATGAGTTGATGAACTTCGTCATTATAGTGGGTGGATTTCAAGTGGGTTCTCCATGAACATCCGATTTCATTTGCATAAGTATTCGAACATCTCCAAAGATGTTTCAAATTCTTAAACGGGTTTTCTATTGTGTGCTCTAAGGGCACACAATAAGCAACCAAAATTAGTAACAAATCAAATCTCAAATCCATGTAATATTCTTTCTCCAATCACTAATTAATTATAAATGGTAACTTCCCTTTTCTCTTGAATTAATTATTTTCTCCATATAATTTCTTGTAGATAATACAAAAATCTTTTCTGTAACTTCCTCTTGAAATATTCACGTATGACGCTAATACCAAATCAAGGCCATCTTCTTCATGCTTGAGCTCCCAATTCCATGGCTTCTTCAAGGGTTTTGACATCACACAATAATAGGTATGTGTAACATCTATTTTGAATAGCTTTTGAAAGTGAAGTTATAGTTTACTACTTTGTTTGCTACTCTTTTCATGGATTTTTGGACAAATTTTGCTTTCTCGTTAATGTACGCTGTTTTTTTCATTGCTATTTTTTCCTTACTCTATGAATTGTAGGTTGGCCTTGAGGAATTGTTTTGATCTGAATGAAATTCCAAAAGATTGTGATGACTTTCAGAATGATGTGATTGACCATGACATTGTTGATAATTCTCTAGAGCTACTTGGAGAGAGTTCTAAAGATTATGAAAAGGATATTACAGAGTTGAGTGAAGGTGAAAATGAAAATTTGTATGAACCTTTCGTTGGACAATGTTTTCTCAGTGATGAAGAAGCATTCAGGTTATACGAGAACTATGTAAGAAGAAAAGGATTTTCCATTCGGAAAGGTCGATTCATTAAAAAGGATGGAATGATGGAAAGGCGAGATTTTTTTTTGTCATCGAGAAGGATTTGCAAAAACAAAGTTTGTTGACCCTACTAAAGAGCAAAAGAATAAACAGTCTTTGAGACGTTGTTGCAAGGTAGTGATGAGAATCAAATTGAAGAGAGCTTTTGACTTTTTTCCCGAAGAATGACATGTTATTCGCTTTGTCTCAAACCACAATCATGAGTTGCTTCCTATTGATCAAGTGCGCTTTCTTTCATCATATAGAACCATTTCCGAGGAAGATGAACATTAGATTCTGTTATATAAAGAAGCAGGTCTTTCAGTTAAGTAAATGATGCGTGTTATGGAGTTGCAAAAAAACATTAAGCATGGGGATCTTCCATTTTTAGTAAGGATGTCTTTAACTACTTTAATAAAATTTGCGAAGGCATTCTAAGTAGTGATACAATGAATCTTCTTCAAAGTTGTAAGTCTGCTAAGGAGGAAGACTCAAGGTTTCAAAATGCTTATACAGTTGATGAACAAAACAGGTTAGAGCATATTTTTTGGGCACCTCCTCATTGTTTTGATTGGTACCAAGAATATGGAGATGCCGTTGCATTCGATACTACATACAAGGTAAATTTCTATGATATGCCTTTTGGTATTTTTGCCGTCATGGACAACAATGCATATGGAAGGACTATAGTGTTTGGATATGCTCTCCTTCGAAATGAAACCATGGCTACATTTTGTTGGTTAATGAAGGTAAGTGAGTTTTTAATTTGTAGCTTTTTTAACTGATAACAAATTTGTTTGTTAACATCATTCTTACACAGAACTGATATTTTTGACAGACTTTTACTACACTTATGAAGAAGCCACCTAAGACGATCATCACCGATCAAGATCAATGGATGACACAAGCTATTACTAAGGAAATGCCACTTACGAAGCATTCAATTTGCATTTGGCATATCACTGCAAAATTTAGTGGTTGGTTCACTTCAAATCTCAAGCACCTATACTCAACTTGGTGTGCTAATCTCTATAGGTTATACAGACTTGACAATCGTGATGATTTTGAAAATGAATGGCCACTTGTTCTTTCAAAGTTCAATCTGCAAGAAAATAAACATGTTATTGGATTATACAAAGTCAAGCAATATTGGGTGCCATCTTATCTACGTGACTACTTCTTTGGTGGTATGTCAACAACTGGACGATCTGAAAGCATCAATAGTTTTTTGAAGCGCTTTACCTTCAATCGATCTTGTTTAACCCAACTTTTAAAAGCCGTAAGTGTATCATTCTGTTGATTATAATTTGGCTACATTTTTTAGTATGGTGCTTTTATTGATATTGATATTTAAAGTTGATTTTGTTTTTAGGTTGATCTTGCCATTAAGGATATTGGTCATACAAAGCTACAACATACCATGTTGGATACATACAGGGGGTCTTGTTTGAGAACTTTGTCGCCTTTAGAGGAACAAGCCCATAAAATGTTCACAAATTTTGCTTTCAAGAAGTTCCAAGAGCAATTTGAGAGGGCCACTCAATACAAGGTATGTGAAGAGAATCCTACAATATTCATAGTGCAACATTTTAAGGAGTCGAAATCCCAACAACATAAGGTCTTTTGGGATGGTGATACCATTACTTGTACTTGCAAGCACTTTGAATTTTGGGGGATCCTTTGTCGACATGTCTTGAGCTTGTTTCTCCATAAAGATTGCTTCAAAATTCCGATTACATACCTACCACTGCGTTGGTGCCGTGATGAATATCACAACTTTGAAGTTGGTTCGATGCTCAATGTGAAGACATCTTTAGTTGAAAGAGCAAGTAATGTCATTGTTAGCAAAGGCATGGATGATGTTATTCAACCTTATCCGACTTCAACAACAAAGGGTCGCCCAAAGACAAAGTGAGCAATAAGTAGTAAGGAGTTGGAAAAACAAGCTAGATCATGTGGATTTTGTAAGAGAAAGGGCCACAATATCACTACTTATCCTGAGAAGGAGAACATTGATCATACAGACACAATAATTGCAAGAAAGAAGAAAAAAGGCACCCATGAATTTGAAGATTTAAATCCAATTTGTTCTGTAAAGTTTTGATATGTCATTTCCATCATGGGTTTTTTTTTCTTGTTATTGAAGTGTACTTTTGTATTTGGCTGACAAATATTTATCCTATGAATTGCATTTGTTTGCTAACAATACGCTGGTTTTTTTGCTAGTTCCAACCTTGATTCAAATTCAATAGAAATGCTAGTATTTTTCCTCGTTATTTTACTGGATTTTTTGCTCGTTATTTTGTTGATTTTTTTGAGTAGAAGCTACTTTTAATCGGTAGGTTGGTGAATCTCAAGGTTTTCGCTAGTATCATTGTTCTGATTTATAAAGACAAACAAATTATTACAGTGGCTCCAAAGTTAGATGGGAAACGTGAGGGTTTTGGTACAAAGATGGTGGGGCTGTCACCACGACTCCATTTTCAGCCACCTGTCCGCAGGAGGACACCATTACGACAGGCTTGGGGCTGGTGTTCAGAGGAGAATTGGCCCCATGAGAATAACTTGTCGTTTGAGCTCGTAAAAACGCCCTCGTCATTGCAGTGGCAGTTTGTACCACTCTATTTGAATCATCGGGCTTGTCTTCGAAGCTTCTTGCGTTTCTTTGCTTCTAGAGGTACCATAGAACAAAGTTGAATTTACAACTCCAATCATCGATCTTTTGCTTTCAAGTTCTGCAGCAATCCGTTTTTTATATAACAAAATTCAACGTATAGAAATCTTGTTGGCCACATTAGAATCTAAAGATACGGTCAAATATTTCAAGAGGAAGTTACAGAAAAGATTTTTGTATTATCTACAAGAAATTATATGGAGAAAAAAATTAATTCAAGAGAAAAGGGAAGTTACCATGGATAATTATGTTCTGAGTGGTGAGAGAATATTACATGGATTTGAGATTTTATTTGGTTACTAATTTTGGTTGCTTATTGTGTGCCCTAATTAGAAAACCCGATTCTCGAATTATGTGTTTTTGGAGATGTTACTTGGACCCATTTCATGGTCCAAGAGTTTCTTCATTGTATTATCGATTTTGAAGAAAATCTTCAAAAGTAATAATCTTTTCTCTATATCTAGGAAAAGCTTGAAAATTAATTGGAAAATACAATAATTATTTATCCAAACATGCTATCTTCTTATTAGTTAAGTAAGATTTTATAATATTATATATAAAAAAACATAATAATAATAATGCACACATAAATCATTTAAATGAAGAATTTGTTGGAGTTAGGATACACTCCGTAACTTTTTTGGAGAATATGAGATTTTGTTGTCCATTTTGGAGAAAGTTATACTCTGTAAAACATATGTAGGGGATGCTCTTAGGTAGATTAATGTAATACTACATCATTCGCTGAGGCTCAGCCCAAACAGAGAGCACATATGTAGGGGATGCTCTTAGGTAGATTAATGTAATACTACATCGTTCGCTGAGGCTCAGCCCAAACAGAGAGCTAGCATTTGGCTTTTGGAAGGCCTAATGCAGCTTATGCGTGGGATCTTGTCACAGCAAGATGATCAACACTTGTTGTTACAGTACGCATTCTCATTGGTTGAAGTTGGACCCATCGAAAATTGCATCTCAGGACAACGTCTAGCCGTATAAAATACGTTTACCAAAACTTCCTTCTCTTGCGGTAATACTTACAGGAAAACCTCCAAATCCGTGGGGGCAAATCTAAGAACTAATCAACCCAACCACTTGTTAGGTCAGTTGTTGATCATTAATCTAAATCGCATCTATAATATTCATGAACGTCCATGGTACTCAAATTGGATACAAGAAAGTACAAATAGCATTTAATGATTAACACACCTTAACAAAACCTAAAAAACAATGCCCCACAGGCGTATAAAATGTCTCATAGAACACGTGAAAGCCTAATTGCATTGCATAACCTGGACACACTCGTAATCTTTACCAGCTACCGCTAAACAATGTTCTTACAGCAATTCCAGTTGCAACATTAGCAGGATTGAGAGTTTTCACTTACCTCTTCATGTTCTATGTTGCAGAGATTCGACAGTTAAACTGTATCAAGTGGGTTTTAAGAATGGCAGGGTTGGCTACCGTGGCTGAAACTATAGACTTCATACAAGTTTGAAGAGATAGGGTGAGATTGGTTTCTTACACAACTTCTAGATGCATTAGCATGATCATCCCAGATCAAACAGCCAAATGGGCAGGCCTTACAAGAAGGCTCTCAGAATGTTGACAACTTGACATGGATCCTCCTTTTATGATACCTTCAAAGAGTCCCTGGTAGATGGTGTGTGATCTTCACAGGATTGCTCGTCTTCAACAACATATGTTGACACAGAGTCGGGAAGTCTTGAGACCAAGAACATCTTCAGGTTTCTCACTAGGATGGTGGCAATCCTCACAAATCCATCTATTTCATCTTCATATTGCTCATAGGTAAAGAATGATGTGAATGCAAAGACCACCGCTGCATTGTGTTGCCAAAGAAGTTTTAGCGAATATAAAAGCCTGTTGCCTTAGCTATTTTCTATGCTTCTGGCTAGAGAACATATAAGTGGTCTCTAGAGTTTTTGAAGTATATTCAAAAGATTACCTAGGCCGAGCACAGTGCAGCAAGAAAGCGAGAAGATCAGCTTCAGAAGATACAGTGGAATTAAGGCCTGCAATAAAAAAGGAGACATGAGGCACCCACTATTACTCAAGATGAATCAGATCATTAAAAACTAAGGTTGTTGGACCTTTAAAAATATGCTCCAATCTTCCCCTTGTGCCAATGATTTACTAACTACAAGCCCTTTGTTCCATAAGGAAGCCATTGTCACTAGTGTAGCTCTTAACCCTGAATCTGATATTTGAATATACGACCAAGACACTCTTTGAATAGTGAAACCCAATCTGTTGAACAGAAATTGTAGTCAAGACATGAAGATAATCGTGAATTTACACAGTAGTGAAAAAAAGGAATTATTTAGTAATTAGTCATTAGGTTTAAGGATTCTATTGACTGATTGTAATCCTCCTGAATGTTGTTTCAAAGTAAAACTGTCAGATTATGGATATAACCACAATATGCAAGGCAGTTTAGAAGTACCAGAGCTACCCTTGACTTCAAATTGTTACTTACATAGTTAAGGGAAGGAAGTTCTGAGCAAATAGGAAGCCTGCCACTAGCAAAAGAAGCCTAGCTGCAGATGTAATAAATGTCGTTTCACTGAGAAAGAACCAGTAAAATAATAAGGCCACAGCAAGGAACCATGTAAATGTATCCTTCTCGTCTCTCCACAGCAAAATGTCAGCCACTGCAATTTATTGTTCAGAATAATTTGATAAATTCACGAGGTAGAGCAGACACAAAGCTCTTTTTTCTCTGAAAGTTCAATGTAAAATTTCTGAAAAGTAATGTAACATTGGCGTGCTGACTATGCAGAAAACAACAAAGCAGAATAATGCCAAAACTTACCATTGTAAGGCAAAAGACAATTTCATACAATAATAAATCCACTAATAAAATAAAAAGCACTGTATGGATGAAAAAAACTAAAGACATACTCCAAACCTTTTCCGCTTCCAAGAAGCTTTTCTGCTTTTGATTCTTCAGTCAGGTGTATGTATCTAGCAGGAAACTTCTCCTTTGATGAATGAGGAAATGCTTTAAGGGTCAATGCAAGGCCTTCCTGCATAAGCAAGCAGAAAGGATTCAAAAATAGATGCACTATGATACTTGAAATTCAGATTAACTTACAAAAGACACCTGATGGGACTAACTCAATCTGACAATTATAATGCTTTCCATGCAGAGATTTTAGAATAAGGGCAACACACATAAGACATTTGAAGTGATACATGGAAGACCTGCAGAAATTAAAATTGGAATAACAAGTTCATAGCATCAAATCAAAATATGAAACTTACATCCAGGGATACAACTGGTGAGTATCCAAGGCATTCCTCAGCAGCAGTGCAACTAAAAGTCCTAGTAAACAATGCTGACTGAATAAAAAACTGAGTCAGCACTAGCTGCTGACCATATTCCGATTCCAGTTGATCACGCAACCACTTCAACAGCAGGAGTATGTAAGCAAGTATCCAGGCTGGAAATTTGATTACTGGCCTGCACTTGATTATTAAAAAGGGTGCAGTAACTCAATTAAGCTTCATCAACATAATACCATCAAACTTTACCAAAACAACAATGGAGAAAAAAAGTAACAAAAAAGTGAGAGCATAATTCAACAGGTAATGACCCGACCCGCACATAACAGCAACAAGTACTAAATCATATAAACAACAAAATAATAAAATGGGTCTTTTCACTGAACAAGTTTTTACCAATTAACGAATTTCATTTAGAGTTACGAGTTTCTTATGAACCCAGCAGTGTGAGTACTTGACCCTCAATCAAGTTCTTATATCTTTTTACTCCCATTTTATAATGGAAAAATGGCAGACAATTGTTACATACATCTTATATGCTTCCATCAGTGGAGTGTTAAAGCACTTGGAGATATAACCAAATTCCTTGAGAGTCCTTGAAATGAAATTGGCGCAACTAGCTAGCTAGTGAGAGAAAAAAAAAGGACATTTCCAGAAAGTAGGAACAGACTTCCTCCCAACACACCTTTGATATCCCAAGCCTTTATATATTCGGGAAACAAACTCCCAATAGTACATCGGCTCAAGATTGGTGATAAAAAATGCCTACAGAAATTGTCACAAGAAAGCAGCTCTATATTACATTCAAGGTAGTATGGAAAGAACATAAACTCCAACACGAATGAGCAAATGAAGTAAAACACCTTTCCAGCCACAGCAAGAGCTTGGGCTTCTGCAGCACAGATGTGTGAATGAGCAACATTCTCAACATAGGTGAAGTCACACAAGTTATCTCCATTGCCTAATATAAACTGAAATTGAAAAAAAAATGAAAATGGAAGTGATAGGATGACCTCATTGAATGTATGCATCAATACGAAATTGAATAAACTTTACATACTGCAAGATTCCAGGTCTCACTAGTTGTCGCTATATTCTTCAATAAAGTATTTATTATTTGAATCAACTTTTACAAGATTTAGTGATTATATTGCACGATCCTAGTCAAAGAGAAAGTGGGAGGAAGAAGATTGATAGATTGATTTTCTTAGCAAGGATTTTGCAACAATGAAGAAGGATCAAGCCCAAATCAGTAACCTATACAAAAGGACGTGGGGCAAGAAGAAACAGAGGCATTTTGAAAAAATTTAATAATCAAGTGGGACAAAGGGGATATGATGCAAAAGCTAGTAAGAGGTATAATATAAGGAAATAAGATTTCCACATTATGCTCACAAAGAGTATTATCATATCATCACCTTAGAACGACAAACCCGCTACTATCAAAAAGTAATATAATGATTGAAGTGTAAAGATAATATTAAAAACGTATTTCATTAACATAGCAGACCTTGGCAAAAGAGGAATTTGCTTGCTTAATCAGAGATGGCACCAAATACGAATCACTGGGTCCGAAGACATTACTGGGGCGGAGAGAGCATGTCAAAAGACCATTTAATCTATTTGCAGATAAAACCAGTGATTCTGCCTGTGCTCTTAAATCATTTGACATGTCCAGATACTGAATAGAGGACAGAGTAAGATCATATGAGATTAAGAAGAAGATATCTATGAAAAGCAAAGAAACTTTCTACTATGGACCTACTTTCCAAGGATATTGTAGTGATTCATCAGCATAATGTATTGCCTGGAAACCATCAAAAACTACATCCGAGGTGCTGTTGTATATCAGCCTTTCAGCATTACATTCTCGGCAAGCATTGATAACATTTTTTGCACCTGATATATGAGAGACAGAGAGAGAACATGGTTCTTAAATGTGTTGAAGTATGAAGCAGAACGAGAGGATTGAAAAAAAGGAGAAATCACCTTGAACAATATGCATATAACAACGATAGTAATCAGCCACAGACGAGTCACTATAGTCAATGTAGAAAACAACAGATGCACCTTGAACAGCTGCAAAACAATCATATATAAGGTTTGATTCCGCCAAGCAATAGCATAGCTTCAGACAATTCAGTCCAATACAAGTAGCAAGAGGTGACGCAGAAATCAAATTCGTCGAATAATCCACAATTTCAACAGACAAACCCTCAAAAGCAGTTAGTAAGAAGTGAAAGTGAAACAGGAGCAAGCTAGGACGGAAGGGAGCATACCTCTGATGACTTGAGACTTGTCGCGAACATCAACTTGGACATAGGAAGCGCGGCCGATGTTGACAGCGGTGGAGACGACGGAATTGTGATCGGCGAGGGAGGAATCGGAATCGGAATCGGCAATCTTCACAATCCAATTCCCGAGCTTCAAGAGGCGCAGAACGAGCGACCGGCCGATGAATCCCTCGCCTCCGATCACTACGCAGTGTCTAGGATTCATCCTCGCGATCCTCCCTGCCAAAGATTGGAAAAAGTCGAAGACATGGAGAGAGAGATGGAGAGATGGAGAGAGAGATGAAAGTGGAGTGGGTTGAGGTTGGTATTCTTGGCGGGGCCCAATCACTCTCGCCTGTTTTACAAGCCAACGGCCCACCGAATCTCCTCTTTCTTTGTCATGCCTTGTCTTTTCCTTTTCTTTTTTCGGTCTTCCAAGAGGCTCCATCACTTTACTTTAGGGAAATTCCTTTTGATGTTAAAAAAAAATTCATTTCCTTTTGTTACCCCTGTGTTATGCCATTGTAATGCTCCGTAGCCAAATTTACTAATGTGCTTACAAACCTCTAACTCTGTTAATCATTTGCGTTAATAAAAATGGCTAAAAAAAAAAGAAATTAAATATGAAAAAGCAAACCCAACATCAATTTCAATCTCATGTGCCTGCCCCATCTCCTCCTATGCATCTTCAACTGGTAGCAAACAAAACCCCAATACACAACACCTCCATTCCAAACCCAAAAGCGAGGTCGGCGATGAATGAGGTCGGCAACGGAGGATTAAAATCACATAACAGACGACGATGAGGCGGAGATCGGGGTCGGGGGCCTGGAGGTGTCGTCGATCCACTTGCAGAGGGGGTCGGAGCCGGATCTAGAGAGGGGAGAGGAGAGGGAGGGGGAGACGGCGGAGTAGGCGGCAGGGGATTCAAGGAGGAAGCGGGCGGGGCGGTTGGAGTCGGCGAGGGAGGCCAGGGAATGGTCGGAGTCGGATTCGGAATCGGAATCGGAGAAGTCATAGGGTAGGAAGGAGTTGGTGGATGCGGGAGCGGGCCTTGGAGAGAGACTCCCACCACGATTGCATCGGATTGTTGTGCTGATGGTTGTTGTTCTGGTTGGTAATGGTGGAGATCGGGGAGGAGGATAAAGAGTTGTGGGCTTTTCTTTTTAATTTTAATTTTTTAAAAAGATTTTTGTAGTTAACAGAGTTAGGATTTTGAGTAAATTAGTAAAATGGGTTACGGAGGGGTAGAATGGCATAACACAGGGGTACCAAAAGGAAATGAAAATCTTTTTGGGCACCAAAAGGAATTGTCAAAACCACGAGGGTACCAAAAGGAATTTCCCTAACTTTTATTTAGTTCGGACTTTTGGTTATACGCTTAAACCACTCAAGGCTCCCTACGGATAGCCTAGACTACTAACTGAAAAAAGTAGTTGAAATATAACAGAAGCTGAAACTCAATTCACTAACTAATGTTCATAACAAGTGTTCGGTGAGACGAGCTTAGGAAAATAAATTGGTTTGTAATGTGACCATAAAGGGCTTATATTTCTAGGTAAAAAGACCAAAAGGGGCATAAGAGTATGTAAAATTTCCACCCCTCTTCACGTGCATCTCACATGGCCAATTGAATTGAAAACTCAACAACACAATTCCTGACCTTCTTCAAAGTTGCTCAAGTGCTCAACCCTAGCTGTGTGGATGGATGGTTTGGGCGAATGACGGGCGAAGTCTAGTTGGTCTCCGACGTCGTGTTTGGTAAGCCCTTTCCTTTGACGTTTTTGGGTTCCGACGAAGTGGAGGTTGATTAACCCTAGGCTGGTGAAATTCGCAGGTTTCCATTCTCCGACCGAGGTTCGCGATAAGTGTTCGTACTTGGTGGTCGAGCAATAAAAACGGTTGGATATCGCATCAATTGTGCAGTGGGCAAGTGTTGGCCGAGTGGTGGGCGATTGGTGCGTGGATCGATCGATTTCATTTGAGCAAAGTTGGGTGTCCACACAAACATACGTATGGTATAATTTTGGAGCCATCTTAGCAAATTGTGTAGCCATCTCGATTCGCTCGTATTACAAAATTCAAATTTTAGAGTCTTGTTTCGTAGGTTCGTGGGCACATTCTGATGGACGACCCTATGTTATAATTTGATCGAGATTCGACTTATGTTTGATAGATGTTACACTAATGGGAGCATATTAAACTTATGTAGATTTCAAAAATTGATGTAGCTACTCAAGTCATTATAACAAAAATGAATTGCTGAAACTGATAATTATCTAATGGTTAGAAATGTTATTACGTATCAATGGTATTAGTGTGTGTGGGTGAACTATAAATGTGGTTGTGTGGTATTTTTTTTATAGTGTCTCACTGGAGTCTTTATTCTTCTGTTACATATAATTGACCTTATTTGATGGTAGGTGGAATTACTTATATAATACGCACCAAGAAATATCGTTTGCTTAAACGAATGTTACAACAATGCTAGAAAATTATTACATTTGGTCACAACAATACTAAGAACCCCAAATAAATGTCGTCGCAACAACCGAAGGAAAAAGGTGCCCAGTGGACCGAGAAGGAACAAAAGATGTTGCTTGAGATATGTTTAGAATATCACAAGTAAAATGGTGTGGATATGCATTTCAATTGGCTTGAAATTGCTTACGGATTCTCTAAATGGGGGATGAGGAGCAAGAGTGCAAAAGATGCTAAGAACAAGTTCGATTATATGAAGTCAATTTGGAGGGTGTGGTCTGACTTATGCTTTAACGAGACTGGGGCTCAGTGGGACGAGGAGACACGCACGATACAAGCTATAGATGAGTGGTGGGCTATGAAGCTAGTTGTATGTTATGAGTGTTTGATGTTTTGCCAAACTTATTATTGTATCATGTCCATGCATAGTCGTTTTTTATCATGTTTGCTCAATGTATTGACTTATTAGTTTCATTATTTTTGATGTACGTAGGAGTGGGATAAGTACAAGCATATTCAAAAGAAGCTTGTTGATCCGGAGTTGAGCGAGTTGTGGGATGTTGTGTACAATGACATATGTGCAACGGGAGTACGGGACAATATGCTCGATCAGCCAACAAGGAGAGGCAACCGACACAAGTTGAGGGCCCACACGAGGCAAACAGGAAAAATCCTGAATTCTAAATAGGAACCGAAGAGGAGTTGGAGTATAAGGAGATGGGTGACAACGCAAATCCTTCTCTGTGTCAGGTTGCCTCGCCTGCTGTACAAAAGCGGTCAGCTCCATCGAGTACAGACACAACAAAAGAGAAAGAATAAGCAAACTTCTACTTTTGTTCTATTCAATCAAACCATTGCTTCAATTGATTCTTAAAATGATAAGTGTTTGAGTCTGCTCGAGGGGGAACGGGTCGAGGGTTCTTGATGCAGGGTTAGCCGCTGGGTGCCCGATCTTCGACAAACAACAACTCAGAAAACGAAGAGAACGAGAGATGGTCAGAAATGGAGAAACAAAACACAAGAAGAAGAACAATAAAGAAAAAGGTAAAGGAAGAAAAGAAGAACCACTTGAAACAACTAGAAGACCTGATATATGCTATTTTGTATAGGTTAACTCTTGTATTTTGAGGTGTTATTGAGAGTGTTTAGGTTAGTTTTGAGCGTTATTGTAATACGAAGACCGAAGACACAAGTTATGAAGAATCAAGAGTTGAAGAGCTTAAAGACGAAGATTCGCCACTGCATGGATACCGCGGTCACGTTGTCTATGACGCGGGCGCGGTGGCGTGAAGAGACGAACCCTTGAAGACCATGAAGGCCGCGGTCGCGGTAGAAGCCGACTCAGCCTTTGACTTTCGGAGACCGCCGCGGGCGCGGTGGTGACGCCGTGGTCGCGGTGCCGGCCGACTTCGAGACGGAAATTCTATCGTTTCTATCTTGTTTCCTTTCTTATCTTTCGGTTTCCTTTATTATCTAACTCGAAGAGGGTGTTCTTTGGGATATTTAAGGGGAACCTTTCTAGGTTTTTGGGAATACTCATTCACTTGTCAATCAATTGTTATTTCAATAAAGATTGGAGTTTTCATTGTAATGGAGAACTAACTCTCCCTTTGAGTTTATTCAATCAAAGAAGCTTTATTATGAAGTTGTGAAATTCTGGTAACTTCTTTATCCCTAGGTCTTTATTGATACTCTTGTGCATAATCCCATGATCTATGTTTGATTTTATGAGCCTGATCAACTTGTTTGATTGACTTAGATCTATTGTTTGATTTAGGATTGGTTGTTGTCTATGCATCTTTCCTATTTCTCGAAACAACTCTATTCTAGGACCGTGGACTAGTTTAGGGAAGAGTAATCAATGGTTTAATTGTACATGAGACTCGTAGCTTGATTGCATGATTTGATTTCCTAATATCCCTGTTCTCTATGCTAATTCTAGGTTAAGCGTCCTTGCCTAGGGTTATAGAATTGCTTGGACCGTGGACTTGCGATTGCTTATGATCGGGATTGGAATTGACCTAGGCATATAAAGAAGTGGATGAATTCATGATCAACTGATTAATAAAGTGGAATTGATTGGATAAACTCTACTTGATAACTTTGATTGAAAACAACTTTCAAAACCCCCTTTTGATTACTTGCATGAAAACCCTAAAATCCAACTAGAAACTGATTCTCTTGGGTTCGACCCCTTGCTTGCTCACTATACTGATTGTTTGCATGTTTGGGATTTATTTTTGATAAGGGAACAACGACTTTGCCCGAGACAAGACCCTTAGTATTATTTCAACCAAGAACCAAATAGAATGATCAAGAGACCCGACCTTCTTGAACGGATAGGAAAGTAGAACCACTAAGCTGTGGTCAGCACAAGAGGATTATTTTGCCCCGAGTACCGATTGACACGACACCTAGAGACCCTTCTTCATACAATCTCACACAGTTAAGGACGGATCCTTGAAGTACGAGAAGGAGGCTTGTGGATACTGGAAAGCACCAACCTTCGATGAAGTCGACACAATCCAAGGCAAACAAGGCTGCAATTTAGAACACCAAAAGTTCCGAAAGCTCAAAGCTCTCAAACTGTCTCTAAGAGAAATCAGTTTTACACCCTTGTAAATGGGGGTTGTCTACCTCAAAATAAGTAACAAGGGGCTATTTATATGCCCTTGTAATCCCAGAAAATAACACAAGAAATAATAATAATATAAGATAGGTTACGGCCCACATAAGCAACAACCCAAACCATGCAATGCACAACCATGCTTTCAAAAGGTTGCTCGGGAGAGGCCGCTTAGCAATCTGCGCACATGGGCGGACTTGGGGCGTTTGTGATACCAATAAGGCATATTATTTTTGGCGGTGGTTCTTTGAGGTATGAAGCCTCCTTAGCCATGGTGTACCCGATGAAGCCATGCATCTCTCTTTGTAACTTCTTGGCTCGAGCTCGGGTGAGTGGCCCATCGAAGAGTGTAGGCACGCCTGGGGGTGGCAGCCTAGATGGTCCCTCATCAGTTCCAAGTCTTCCAAACAAAATAAGGTTTAGTACGAGCTTGAGGAGGAGATTGACGTAATTGACCGATTTGTGAAGGAGAGGGCAATTAAGGTTTTGGAAGGGTTATGGTGTTATGTCATGGATGACCTAAACAACGACTGGTGCACCTATTCATGACGATAAAAACAGACAAAGAGAAATTGGCCTGGCTGGATTACAAGTTCAATAAACATGGTTAACAATGTCGTCCCATCTTTTAAACTAGTTTGTTCAGTCTTCTTTCAATAAGGGTTTTGGTTTCTGAAACAATTTACGGGTTCCTAAAATGTTTTTTCAAGACATGTATGAAATATTCGAAGTTTTTAGGGTGAGTAGCTAATCCTTGAGGACATATGTAGTCATTGTACTAATATTGACACGGTTTTCCCTGATCATGAGCTGGCTGGGCCCTTAAATACATTCATCTATGTTGCAGTTTTCACCCCCTACATTACAGGATGTTTTCGATTTAGGGTTCAATTGGTTTGATGTTTTGGTTTATGCTGGTTTGATGGTTTTAGAATGGGTGTTGCTTGATTTGTTGTTGCAATTTGCTCTGGTTGTTCGTTGATTGTCTGATGGGTCTAAAATGGTTCTTTCTTGATGATTTGATTTTATTGTTTAGGGATAGGGTGGCATGGCCTAGATGCCTCTTATAAGACGATCATGGCTCCTCGTAGTGTACTACGTGCTGTTGATGAACCACAAGCGAAAGTTGGTTGCATATTACTTTAGGTATTTAAAGCATTTTCTTCGTATCACTGATTTTACGGAGAATTGTTAGTTAGTGCATATCATATGAATTCGTATTGAAATTGAAAACCCTCATAGTATAATTTATGCATTGCATTCATCCCAACATATGGTTAAATTTATCTTATTTGATTTGAGGTTTTTTCATAAAATCCCGTGCTACAACTCCCATTTCACTGGAACCATATGGATGCGACAATTGCTCGATTTCGGGTTTGAGGTATGATGTATTAATGCCTTTCGTATGGAGAGGCATGTTCTGATGAACATTTGCCAAGAGCTTGAGCAACACCATGGATTAAGAGCGTCAAAGAACATGTCCGTCCTTAAAAAGGTAGGAATTCTCTTCCAGACTATTGCCCAAGGAGCATCCAACCGAGCGACTTGCAAGAGATTTCAAAGGTCTGACGATACAATTAGTCGCGTCATTCACGAGATACTGGATGCAATGGTCTGTGGAAGACCTAACACGGAAGGCTTCGCGAATGTGTTGCTTAATCCTCGAGATCCTACATTTGCCGCCATCCCATAAAAAATTGATACTAATGAACATTACCGAGTCTTTGAAGTAAGTCCTTCGAATCTACGAAACAATGTTTAAAAATTTCGCACATGCTTTATTAACTTGTCAAACCCCTGGGATACAAATTTGGTTTGAAGTATTTATCGTCCTATAGGGTGCTATCGGGTGTATCGATGGTACTCATATCGCAACTTGTATATCCTGGGTCGAGCAACAACCGTTCTGAAATTGAAAACAAGTGTGCTCCTTCAATGTCATGGCCGCCTATGACTTCGACATGTTCTTTATCTTTATGTCGATGGGTTGGGAAGACACTGCACACGATGCTCGGGTACTTGATCATGCGTTGCGCATGCCCTCGATGATGTTTCCACGTCCTCCAACAGGCGCAAAACCTTTAAGCCTACATCCTCTATCTAGTACATACTCCTACTTACCTACCAAAACCAAACGAGTTGCAATTTGTGTTTAATTCTTGTGTAGGATGGTACTACTTAGTAGATAAGGGGTATCTAGACCGGCCGGGGTACATGGTGCCGTATTCGAAGGTTAAATACCATCAATCGCAATTTCAAAATGCGGTCCCGAGGAACGCCCCCCAAGCGCTCAACAAAGTCCATTCGTCTCTGCTCTATTGTATCGAAAGATGTTTTGGGGTCTTAAAGAGAAGCTTTTGGGTGTTGACATGCATGAAAAGCTACCCGATACAAACACAGATTGATCTCATCCTCACGTGCTTTGATATTCACAACCATATTGAGTCAGCCTAGGTCGTTATGCCAAGAACAAAGATAATTAACCCTAATATAAGCTAGTATAACGAGTAAGTCGGGTCGTACCCAAGAGAACTTGCGGCTTCTAGTATCAATATTTCTACCAACTAAAGATATGGGAAATCAAGTGAGAGATCTTAACTAAACTAACTAAGAAACAAATCAAACAAACAAATAAACAAATAATAAGGAGACAAGTTAATTCAAAAGATCCAGTCTGAAAGAATCATTCGATCACAAATTCATCCACTGATTCCTTTTATTCATATGGTTAATTCTTATCTTGATCTTATTTAATTGCCTGTCTATGGTCCAGACAAATCTTAATACCGACAAAGGACGCTCAAATCAATACTAGCAATGCAAACAAGGATATGTAGGGTACATGCAAAAGCAATCAAGCTACGAGTCAATTGTAGAAACATATAATTAAAATTCTTTCTTAAACCTAGTCCACGGTCCTAGAATCAAGTTGTCTTCTTGAAAAGATAAGTTCACATAGACAATAAAATAAATCAATTCAGACGATAGAACAATGATAATTCAACAAGTTAGCTACTCAAGTAGAATCATTCAACATTCATATAAAGAAGCACAAGAGAATTAATATTAACCAAAGGATAGAAATCAATTACCAAAATCTCACAAATTCATACATCAAAGCTTCACTCTTGAATCAACTCCTAATATACTCTATTTAGGATGTGTTAACTCTTGTATGCTAGGGCTATATATATTGAGTGTGCTAGGTTAGACTTTGTGCTTAATTGTAAAATCAAGACCGAAGACACAAGGATTCAAGATTCGAGAGTTTTCATGACGTTCCAATGAAGAAGAAGTGGATTCCGTACATAAACCGCGAGCGCGGTGGCATGGCCGCGGGCGTGGAAGCCTCCTAGGGAAGTCTAGTTTACACCAGAGAAAATTACGTGCGCGGATCTCGAAAGTCGTGGGCGGTAGAGGACTATTAGCGAAGTACTTGAAAGATAGAAAATTAGGGACAAATGAAATGTTTGAAAATTCTTCACTAGATGGAAACTATCTCTGTTTTTTCATCATCTAAAGATTATGCTTTCTAGTGTATGAAACATCACAAAACCAATGCCTTCTACAAGAATATGAGTCTCATTGTTAAAAATATTTTGAAACTATTGGATGTTGAAGATTGTTGATGGTGTGAGGGAAATGGAAAAATAAACTCCATCTTATAATTTCTTTCCCTTCCAATCAATGTTCTAGGGCTTAGGATTGTTATTTGTGGTAGGAGAATCACGTTCAACAAGTAGAATATTTGATTTATACTTTATCTATGTGATTTTATGTTTATAGTGTTTTAGAATAATTACTATGCTCACTACAGGTGAAGACTGACACGTTAGTGGCCTATGCACAATTCTGATAGGAGCAAGCCCATTCATATCTATGTCATAGCATAATGATATTCACTTTCTGGTTCCTATTGTGCTTTATTTTCTTAGTAATGAAGGAGCATTAAGATGATTCGGCAGCTTAATCTGCTTTGATCTTCCATAGATAGTTTTGTAGCATAAATTTGCAGTTGATGCTTTCTACCCTTCTATTTTGCAATAGTGAGTTCGGAGTATCATGCTTTATTCTTCCGTTACTTTGTTGAGCAAAAATGTACACAAAAATGCAAAACATATTAAAATTATTTTTATTTTAGTTCGACCCTCTTTTATGACTGTTTTGATTAAAAGCAATATCAATACAAATATTTAATGTTTTTTATGATTTGGGTGCACCCAATTTTGGGTTGCCTACTGATGGGTTCCGGATCGGAGGGTCTCAAAATTTAAATTTGTAAACCGAATCCCAATTGTAGTAAAAGAGGTAGGGTGTCGAACACACGGGAGTTCGTGCGTTGAGAGTACCAAAAAGACTAAAAAGAGGTAAAAGAAAGGCAAAAACAAGGAAAATCAAAGGAATTACCTCGGACCGACACATGTCACTTCGGTCCGAGGGTGGATCGAGGTGCTTTTGGCCGGGACCGACACACACAACGTCGGGCCCGATGTACTGGGTAACTCGAACTAGGCAAATTTGGTAGATCGGTCTTGGGTTTTTGGGTTCCTCCCCTATCTAGACTTGGGTGATTCCACCCCAATTCAGCCAATAAGTGTTGATCCTCATGAAATCGAGGTTGTTGCCTTCGATCCCTCCACTCTACACTTCGACCTTAGGGAGTTTTCACCTCCTTCGATGCTAGGTCTAGTGATGGGCTCGAGATCGCTTTCACTTACTCTTACCAACCACAAGCCCTAGATCCCTAGTTCTCACAAGAGAATTGAAGCTCAATGTAGAGAGGATTCATAGATCAAGCACTCAAGGCTATGGAATTGGGGGTTCACACCCAATCCTAGCTAGGGGATTCCCCCATAGCCCAAGACTATGGAATCTACTCCAAGTAAGAGTAAAAAGCAATCAAATGGCAAAGCAAGCAAATCTCCATCATCAATCTCAAATCAAAGCCAAATTGCATTCAAATCAAAGGGGTTTATAATATCCAAGTCTCAAATTCACAAAACCAAAGCAAAACAAGTTCAAACTCACTAATCTCCTCCTAAAGCTCCACCGATTTCCTCCTCTTCTCCTCCTCCTTTCTTCTCCTTTCTCTCCAAGTCTTCCTTTGAGCCTTTGAGAGTGATTAGGTGTGGGATTGCTGTTAGATGCTCTCTAATCTCCTCTAATTATCCTCCCTCTTGAATTGGGGACCAAGGAATTCCAAAATTAGAAGAAGGGCAAAAGTGGAAGATCACAATAATGTGCCTTGGAGCCCAATCCTCTCCTTTGCCGACTTGGATCGATGCGGGAAACACCTCGGGCCCGACGTTGCCAACGTCGGTCCGAGCCTCTGGTGCGCCAAACTCGGGCCCGACTTGGTGGGACATCGGTCCTGGGCCTCGATCTTCTTCTCTTCTTGGCTTTCCTTAAGTTCCTCTTCGTTCTTTGCATGGCTCTTCCGCTCCATTGCTTCTTAGCTTGGCTCCTCTTTAGAAACTCCTTTAAAACATCCTCAAATGCGCCATTTTACCTACAAAACACAACAAACTCGCATAGTCTCCGAATCTCTTAGAAAACCGGGTACTAAGCTAAAAAGGGACAAAACTAACAAAGAAAGGAACAAAAGACACATATTTACAAGGGAAATTAACTAATAAAACACCACCAAAATGAGAGACATCACCTACGTATCTCCATTCTAGAGAATCAAGTCATACGTAGTTCAGAGTATTTTATTAATCTTTGTTTTATTGGTATTATGTTTGATTTTCACACATCAGCGGAATGCATCTGAACCCACCTTCTAGGAAGGGTTGCTCAGACTCAAATCGGCTATTATTTGCGTGATGTGAAAAAGATTAAACCCACCTTCTAGAAAGGGTTGTCTAATCTCTTCACCATCAAACATAAGGTTTAAGGAGTTTACATATATTTTAATTTAATTTGAGTTAATTTAATATGTGACTAAATACGACATATATATATATATTTTATGTCGAATTTCCTACGTATCCATTTATATGATATGAAATCAAGTCAAACGTAGTTCTAGGACGTATAATTTATTTTATTAATATTTGAGATTTCCAACTGAACTTGATATATATATATATATATGATCAATACCAAGTTTCATACGTAGTTCATAAAAGAACATCAAGTCTTTACGTAGTTATTTAAGGCAATTATGTGTATAGACTACATTGCCCAAACGAAACAATATTAGACGTTGGCTATTAAATTATTTTGAAAATCATATGTACTCATTTTCACGGTTGGCATATATAATTTATTTCACCAACTATGCTTAAATTTTAAAGTAAGGGGATCATTTATTATTCTCCCTTAATTGTAAAATAATCAAAATATATGGATCACGTGAACAAAGTATCATGACTCTTATAATAACTAGTTTAACCCCCGTACCATGTACGGGTAATGTGATTATAAATCCAATTTAATATAGATAAGTAATGTCAATGTTCATGTTAAAATTATAGGATCATATATATTTATCTTCGTATTATGATTAGTTTTTTTATCAATAGTAAATCATCTCATAATATAAATAAGTTGGATTTGATTAAAAATTACTTTATGATAAATATCACGTTTTATTAAATAGTAATATTTATGGGAAGATTATAACTAATTCTTGGTAAGTGATAATTTATAATTTTCAGGATAATTCATAAATTTTGGTAAATTTTAATCAATTTTTACGGGATAAGATTATATGAGATT
Source organism: Polygonum maritimum (assembly GCA_963924305.1). Classification (NCBI taxonomy): domain Eukaryota; kingdom Viridiplantae; phylum Streptophyta; class Magnoliopsida; order Caryophyllales; family Polygonaceae; genus Polygonum; species Polygonum maritimum. The sequence goes on from OZ002729.1 coordinate 25,270,799, forward strand.
CTAAATACCTAATTTGTATAAAGGAGGGTCCGACTGAATACTTTATTATTGAAATGACAAGTGAGGCAAATTTTTGTGAAGACATTGTCTCCGCTTTATAGTATAGATAGTATAGATATGGCCAAGCACATCCTTAATTATATTTACGTAGACCATGTACGTGGGCAAGCCCATATCATCCACGAACAAGTCTATCCAATTAGTTACAATAACTTCAAATTAATTTTTTTAACTTTGAGCGTAATCAATTTGCGATTGTACACAGATTTTGGCTAACCTTTTTCCATAAACAGTGAGATTAAATTATGGATATATCTTTTCTTTTAAAAAAAAAAAACAAAACCTCCTATCACAGTTGATATATTCTCTTTTTAATAACCAAAGTCATATCATGTTATGTGTTTGTTGATTAGACCATACAATGACACATCACAACAATTTGTTTTTCTCTAGAAAAGCCTTAAAAAAAGTAACTTCGTACACCTCTTTCAAATCTTTCATTGATGGATCTTCTCAACTTCTTGTACGAGAATAAACTTAGAGCAACTTCAATGACTATTTTGGTGGATTTGTTGATCGCGGACGTCAAGTTTGAGTTTACTTCTAGCATGACACGCTCAATTCAGATGTTGACGAAGCTTCCCATGTCATTAGAAGATGCCATTTCTTATCTGGAGCTTCCTTCAAGTGTTTTGGTGAGTATCTCGCACCAACGTTCATAACTAGACAAAAAAAACTCCTAAAAAAAGCTCACAACAAAAAACCCCCCTTTTCCTCTTCTTTTAAACCCTATTTCGCGCCGCCGCTCGTTTGCCTCCTTTGCCCTGCCCCTTGGCGGTGCTCGTTCGCCTCCTTGCCTCCTCTTTCATGTTCCCTCTTTGCCTTTGCGTGCTCCCTGCTTCCGCGCCTCCTTCCGATGGTGTTCCCGTTGGTTTGCCAAATTGGTCCTGCCAGGGTGCTCGCCGTTCTCAACCTTTGGATCCTCATCGCCCTTTCATCGGAGCTGCTGGGGTTCTATGAACCCTTCACTCTCTTGCTGGTGGTTGCTTCCCCAGATCTGGTGTTGTCCGTCGTTGGCGTCCACCATAACCCTCTCCGTCGACGAGTTCCAGCGGCTCGTCCAGTTAAGTATTTCTTACCCCTTACGTTTTTGAATTTATGCTCGTTATTTCTCTTTGTTGCGCTGCCTTTGTGCGTGTGCCTCTCTGTTTGCTTCTCTTGTGGCTTCATTACTGCTCTTGCTTGCTGTTATGGGTGGTTGTGTTGTGCGGCTCCCTGTCTGTGTTCTTGGTTTGGTTTTACTTGTTCCTCTCAATTTGTACACTTCCAAATTTTGCATCCCTTCCCTTTCTTCTCTTTTGTTCCAGATCTTTGTTGGTTCTTTTCGCTCTCGATCCCTAAATTTCTTTTGGATCTGGCTTCTTATAAAATCAATAAATGTTACACTTTTAAGGAATTGGTTTTTGAGAAGGATTATACTATTTGTGTTCCGCTTCTTCATTGCTCTACTTGGTACTTCAATATTAAGCTACAATCTTATGATTATCTTTTGTATGACCAAGAGGGTGTTCGGATTTGGGATCCCTTTATATGTTTGGTTCTAGTTTTTAACTTTAGGCAGCTTGCCTGGATCTTTCTCCTTTTATATAATTCTTTGTTTGTTGTTAATCTCGTGTTTAACCTTCTCCTGCTCCATCTTTTTCAATCCACCTTTCAATTGTCTTCTCTGGTTTGCTTCTTCTTTGAAACTGTTGAGTATCCCTTATTCACTTGCTCTCATCATTACCTGAACTTGATCTTCCTTTTTGTCAGTTTTGCTTGGTTTGGCTTCATACTCTACTGCTTGCTTCATCTGCTTTTATGTATTGTGATGCAGGTGGGGAGTTCCTCTATCCTATTCCATCCACTCCCTCTCAAGGATCAGTTATCTTGGACTGTGCTCTTACTGGTTGTATGGCGGCTTGTTTTAGGTTGTTGTATGGTTGGTAAGATCGTCTCTATAACCCCTTCTCTCAAACTTATCATCCTGGGGTGTTTTTCCCTTGGTCTTTGCCCCTGTGAGGATGTCCATGGACATTCTTGCTGGTTGGTAGAGCTCTGGGTCAAACTAACCAGGTTGATTGAACATTTGTATGATTTGAACAATTGCTACAACCTCCTTGATGACAAATTATGTGATGTACACTACTTGAGTTGCTTGCCTGTTGGTTTTTGGTTTAGGCTCCCCCACTTTGGTGGGGTTGTAGCTTTCCAAGTTTCTAAGCAACAGGTTTTCTCTGAAAATTTTGACAATTTGGGGGTTGCCTTGTGTTTGCAAGGTTTCCCTCTGACATCTTGTTCCACCCACTACCATCTTCTACCAATCCAAATGCTTGACTACTCCATTACCATCATAAGAAACATCTATGGCTATTTTTTCACTCAAATTAATACTACAAATTCTGGTGGTTCAGGATTTAATTCAACTTTCACTAATAATCCAAAACAATGTATCCCTTATAAGAACCTATCCATTCAACCGACATCCAAATTTGTTTTGACATCAATTATTCTAATATCAATCAGATTTCAGCAAAAGTATGAGTATATGGCCTCAAAAAATTTATGTAATAAATTACTCATTTGCATATCCATCTTCCAAGATATCAAGAACTACAAAAATACTGTTGTAACTATGAAGTCCTGTTTGTTACCCCTATGGAATTGTTTTGTTCAATTCTGCATGCCCTTTATCACCTTGTGTAATTCTCATTTCAATCTCAGTTTGCTTCAACCTATATCAATAAATGACTGGTTTTTGTTCTTCTTGTGTTCTCAGATCTTGCATTATGAATGCTTACTATCAAACTATTTGCGATTGTAATATCCGCAAATTTTATAAAATGGATCATGAAATTCTCCTTAGTTTTATGACTCAATTTTTTTATTTGGAATGACAAGAGAAAGGGCAATGGTCACCCGATTAACCAAATAGCGTTGGATAACGCTTAACGGATACCGTAAATTCCAAAATTCATAAAACCTTCATTAGAGCTCGGAATCGAGTAATTCCAAAGCCTAATGGTAGATAAAGGAGTCTAGTTTCATCCCTAAAAATTTGAGGCAATTCCGATAAATATCCAAAACGTTATGCCAATTTTACCAAGACGTTGTCCAGTCCCCAGAAGGCAGCGACCGCCGCCAAAAAGGCAGCGACCGCCGCTTTGCTGCAGATGCAAGTGGCTCGACGAACACTTATATTGTGGGCGCCGTGGGTTAGGTTTCTGCAATGGTTTTGACTTGGGATCAATCCCAACACCTTTACACAATGTCAACCTTGCTAATGTCAACCCCTCTTGGCTTGTTAGGCTAGAAGTCCACTCTTTTTCTTGGATTGTTATGGAGGTTAAACACTATAAATAGGGGTTGAAGATGCAGGGGAAAGGATCCGAAATGCTCATCTCTTCCTCTCAAATCTCTCACAATATAAAGTAGAAGTGTTCTTCTTGCTACTGTTGGCAAAAGCTCGTCGAAAGGTGGCCGGAGTCGATCGTTGGAAGCTTGCAAAATCGCACCGTCGTCACTGTAGTAGGAAGCGACTGCCGCCAACAGGGGCGACCGCCGCGAGTGTATTTGTTGCACTTTGTGTCCGAGCTTCGTTCTAAGCCATTGCCCGGGCCGTTCCTTGCTCGTGCCTTGTGTTTTGCCTTGCCTTAAGCCTTGTCTAGTGCCTTGCTAGCCTCGACTCCACGCCTCGATTAGCGTTTTTAAGATTGTCTTAAGGCAAGTGGATGGTTCTCCTTTCCTCTTTACTCGATAATCGTGAAATTGCTTTCCGTTATCAAATTAAATGTTGGGAACAACCTTGTTTGCTAATAATCGGATTAGGATTATTATGCTTAGAATTAATGACTGTTGTTTTTATTATCGCACGCGCTAGTACATGGACTTAGGACCGTTGATGTATGGCCTTTGATTGTTTCAAGTCTCTTTTCGAGACTTTGTTGTGGACTAGTTTTAGACTCGGAATGCGGGATTTAAGACTCTCGCTATTTCTTAATAACTCATGTTACGAGGTGTAATTAGTGCATGCTCGTAATATTAAGGTCGTACGACTAATGTTCGTTTCTTAAGATGGGCTATAACATTCTAGCTAAGTGCTCAGGAGACGCTTGCTTTCCTGTTAATCCGTGGCCAAGCTCTAGTGAGCCGTCACTTAAAATTCGTTAAATAAATTGCTTTGTTTTATGACTTAATAAGATAAGTGCCCAATGCACATTAATTAATAACGTGGGGTGATTAGTACAACTTGAAAAATCACTTCGGGTCCACATTATTGACAATCGTCTATCCAATTTGAATGCATGACTCGAGTTGTTAAAATGCCTATAAAATGCCAAGATGGGTTCAGGTGTATAAGCGTCCTTGTGGCCACCTCCCTGTCGGCATCTTCGAGTTATGATGAGGTTGATACGATTCGATTAGTGTTGGATGCTTTTTTCACTATTGCTTGAATTAATTAAGTTCCCAACAAATCTTAAACACATACCTTTATTAGGTTCTACTTCCATGTAGTATCCTACTTCCGAGAAATCTCATTTCTTATAAGCCTCACATCTCATAAAGCCTCAAGCTAAAATTATCATTTTCTGTTGAGTCTTGCTCGTCTAAAAAGCTGTAGGCGTTCCACATTAAAGAACCCTTGACTGTTGGGCGTCAACCGATTCTCAATTGGTCTGTGATGCCCTCATGTCTAAACCTTTATGAGAACCGAACCCTATTCTACCACTTGCTTAGTCTCGCGTTAGACTAACATCCCTTCTTTCTTTTCCAACTTTGTCGGCTGGTATTCCTTGCCTTTATGGGGATATCAGATAGGAAAGGGAAGGCCGTTAAAAAGGAAGCCGAAGACATGAAGATCTGCAAAAAGGAAGGAAGGAAGGAAGGAAGAAATCTTTTAAACGTCTTTTGTTTTGACCATATTTATGGGTCCCACATGCTTTTACATTTTAATAAATGTCTTTTAAATTCTGCTGCAACTCTTTTAAATGATTATTGTAACCTTACGGGAGATTTATCCCACTTGTAATCCGATTTACATTAATAAAATAAAGTTGGTCATTCTGAAAACATCTTTAAGTTACCTTTTTAGCCTTGGGTGACTTTGGACGGTGAAATCCAAGGCCACTGGGGGTAATGCCCTTTGGTTTTAAGAAGGGGGTGTTACAGTTATGGCATCTGATGGCTTGCATTTAGTTCATGTTTAGGATGTGCATTAGGTCATGTTTCGTGGTTTTCGGTTTGCATTTATCTCTTTTTAGTTAGATTTTTACTTGTTTTCGGTTTAGTTGTTCGGTTCGGACTCTACGCTTTGTTCTTTGTGAATTTCAGGGGATTTGGAGGTGAAATGGAGCGGTAGAGATCAAGAGGACTCAAGGAGGTGTCAAGAGCTCGAAGACGGTGTCAAAGAGAGGCTGAGAAGTCACCCGAGAAGAGAACCGACGACCGATCAAGCGAAGCCCGAAGAACCGAAGGAAAAGCAACAAAACCCGAGGCCACAGCCTTGGACCCGGCCGGGTCACGGGCCGGGTCGGCGCCCGAGTCACACCCTTTCCCAAGTGTTTGCAAGTGTGGCGTTTTCCAACCTCGGACCCGGCCGGGTCACGGGCCGGGTCGGACCCCGGGTCACACCGCCGCGTCCCCTTTTTCCCGTTTTAGCCTTGTTTCCTTTAGGGCTGTATTTAAGCCGTTTTCCTCCTTTTAGAAGGGGAATTTTTACCCAATTTAGGACCTCTAGAATTTCCATTAAAGCTCTTTGGAGTTCTTGAAAGATTGAAAGATTTTGTTGGAGATTTGTGCCTTTTCAATCAATACAATGTTCATTGGTATGGATTTCCTCATCTCTTCTTCTTTTCTCTTGTTCTCCATGGATTGCTAAACCCCCAAATCCTAGGGTTTGAGCGAAACCCTATGGATTCTAGGTAGCCTTGAAATGCTTGCTTGAATTGAGATTGGAATTGTGGTTTGTGTCAATCTTACATGCTTAATGCCAAATTGCTTGCGATTTGAGGCTTGTTGATGATTAGAACCGAAAGGTTAGATTGTCAATAGGGAGATAGGCTAGGGACTTGTGTTGAGAGACCTCCTCTCTAGCTTGAACTATAGGATTGATTGATTGATTTCCCTTTGAAATGAGAATTGATTTGGGAATTCTTTAGAGGTTGACCTACCGATAGAGGGTTTGAGTTGGACAAGCTCACTCAAGCCACGACGGTGGATGAGAGGCTTGAACCTATTGAGCCACTATTGAGCCTAAAGGGCCTAGTTTGCATGTCAAGTCACGAAAGTGGATGATTTTCGTAATCTAGGTACGATTTGTTTAATTCGATAGGATTAGACATTGATTCTAGGTAGACGCCTCCAAACCATGATTTGATCTAGATTCTTGTATGCTTTCAAAGTGTTGCTTAGATCCATAGTGTGAGTACTTAGACTCTAGGATTGCTTTTCCCCTTATTCATATTTGCATCATCTTGTTGCTTGTTCTCTTTGTTTTCTAGTTGATTAGTTTAAGTTTCTTCCATCCTTGATTGCCTCTTATTAGCCTAGCTACTTTGATTGTCGGTTCACCAACTCTACTAAAGTCCTAGAGATCGACACCTTGATACTACGCGACCCGTGCACTTGCGGTATTGGTCTAGTAGCCTATCAAGTTTTTTTGGCGCCGTTTCCGGGGACTTTAGTTAGTTTTGGTTGTCTCCTACAACCGGTAGTCTAGGTCCTTTTTGTTATTTGATTTTTGTTTTCTTTTGTTTGTGATTTCAAAGGTGTTCGGTTGTTTATGCGAAGAGTCCTGAGCGCTCCTCTTGTTGATTTTGATCCTGAAATTGAGCGTACTCTTCGTAAGAAACTCCGTGCACAAAGATCTCTAGATATGGCGGATGAGGTTCAACAGGCTCAAGCTTTGCAAAACGCCTTTGTTGCTCTTCAGAATCAGTTAGCCGCCGCTAATGCTCAGATTGCTCAGTTAACTCAGAATCAGAACCAAGCTGCTCAGGTCAATGGGCAAAGACCTCAAACACTGGCTGATTATATGAGACTCGCTCAGTTTGGTCTGGTGTCCGGTGTTGTTTTTCCCGAGGTCCGTGCTCGAAACTTTGAATTGAAGCCCTCTTTGATCAATATGGTCCAACAAAACCAATTTGGGGGTCTTCCTTCTGAGAATCCTCATCAACATCTCACTACCTTTCTGGAATTGATGAACACCGTCAAAATCCATGACGTTTCTCAGGATGCACTTAGAATGAGGGCCTTTTCTTTCTCTCTTAGAGACAAGGCTAAAACTTGGCTAAAAACTCTTCCCCAGAATTCTATCTCTACTTGGGACGAGTTGGCATCCGCTTTCTTGAACAAGTACTTCCCGCCAAAGAAGACCTCCGAGATGAGACAACAAATATGTAATTTCAAGATGAAAGACGGGGAATCCTTCTTTGAGGCTTGGGAAAGATTCAAAGAATTGCTAGTGTTGTGTCCACAGCATGGGCAATCCAAGATAGCTCTCATTGATGTCTTCTACAATGCCATTGATTGCTCAACGAGATTGCTATTAGATGCCTCGTCGGGAGGTGGCCTTTCCAACCTTCAAGAGGATGATGCTTGGGATTTGATTGAGAAAACCGCCTTGCATTCACACAATTACTCCGATGTGCGAGCCACTCCTAGTGTGAAGAAGCATGCCGGTATTTATGAAGTTGATGAAACTACTCAATTGAAGGCTCAACTTGACATGCTGATAAAGGTATTTTAGTCGCCTGAATACTTATCAAAATAATCCAAACTACCTACTAGGAATGTAGTAGGGAAGTAAGGGTCCCACAGAGACTTGTGTTTTTATGTATTTAACTTGGATACTCAGAAGAATGTAAGATGGGGTTTTTTTTTGAATGTTTTCCTATCAACTAATGAATTGAACATGCAAAGCTAAGATGATTTATCAAATATGAGAAAGGTATGCTTAACCAGTTAATATCCATTGCGAATTCGATTATTGATCATTGATTATCAAAATTCTCTTTTTACCTTGACCAATCTATTGCGGAATTCTAATAACCCAACTTCATGGAATTATTAATCCTACTTCAATTCTAGTTATTAGCCCGACCGGTACTAACAACCCTAATTATCAAATAACCTAAGAGACCTCCTAGATTCAATTTGACAACAGCATTAAGATTCAAGTATCAATAGAAACATGCATTCAGAGCAACCAGACATCCAAATAACATGCAATTGAATTCTCTTCTCTACTCAACTAGTCCTACCAGTCCTAGATTGATTAAAGGTTCTACTTATGATCTAATTAACACCTACCGGTAATTAGAAAGATCTAGTTGTAATTCAACCTAGAGATTCAATTAAATGGCCAATCTAACAAAACCCTAAATCAAACTTATTCAATCAAGCATAGAGAAAACAATCTAATCAAGGCAAATTAAGAACAATCAAATCTCACAATAATTCTTAATTCACAACTTCAATTAACTAGTCAAGCAAAAGAGGTTTAGTTGTTCAAAGACATTGAAAAGCTTACAATTTTTCCCAAAGGTTTCTTGTTCTTCTCAAGCTTCAACAACGATCAATCAATCCTCCAAAATCCAAGAGTTATGAGAATATAAACCTAGAAACTACTAATATCCAAAAATATATCTAAGAGGTTTCTAAAAATAACAACCAAAACAAGTTTTCAGCCCAAAACCCAAGCCCAATACAAAACGTCATATTTTCGGACACGCGAGAGAAAACGCGGCTTGGAACCAAAGCGCGGTCGCGCTTTCGCCTGAGCTACCCGCATTTTTACTCCTGAACGCCAGATGTCAAAGCGCGGTTTGGGACTCCAAAGCGCGGTCGCGCTTTCACCTTATGGACCCGCGCTTTTACTCTTGAAACTCGAATCTCTCTAACACTTTGTGCACTTGATTTCTTCCTTGGCCTTCGTCCTTGCACACTCCTTAGGCACCTTCAAGCTCACCTCCATGTCCACCATCACCATGATCCGGCACTCGATCACTCATATCTGCAAATATCAACCAAGAATAAATAGATACAAGAATTTATACATATACACTAATTCAATTAAAAATTCATTAATATACTAAATAATTTATATACTAAACTAAATACAATTATACTAAATACAAAAAATTCAAATATTATAAAAAATTGCATTTCAAATAAACTAATAATGAATATTAATACAAAAAGCGGGAGAAACTTCGGATACGTACATCTTTCATCTCACTAGTCCTTCTAGTGCCATTATTCGTTTTAGTACAATCAATAGAATACCTCAGGGGATTTTGCTTCATTTATCATTTAGTTCAGTTTTAATTAAAAAAAATGAGATATCAATAACAATAAATAAGGAGTCTTTATGTCACGTTACCGAGGGCCTCGTTTCAAAAAAATACGACGTCTGGGGGTTTTACCAGGACTAACTAATAAAAAGCCTAGAGATCTTAAAAATACATCACGTTCCGTGAAAAGATCTCAATATCGTATTCGTCTAGAAGAAAAACAAAAATTACGTTTTCATTATGGTATTACAGAGCGACAATTACTTAAATACTTTCGTATCGCAAATATCAACCAAACGAGTGTAGATTCCGAAACTTCCAACGCTAAAGCTAAACTACGAAACAAAGGAAAATCTACCTAAAAATGCATGAAAAACTAATCAAAACATGTCCTAAATACTATAACCTATATGTTCTATCAAATTCCCCCAAGCTTGAACCTTGCTTGTCCTCAAGCAAGAAATAAAATCGAGATCACACCACAACTAGCAAGTTAAAACATCCATCTCAATGTCAATCCACATTTCATCAAAAAGCTAAACCTTGACCAAGACATCATTGCACACATGTATGAGAAGCTTTCAAAATCAAATCATTCATCCATTCTAGACCTCACCAAGGTAATGTGTTTTGCACTCTCACTCAAGTGTTTAAGGGATGTGTTTCACTCAAAATCAACCTTGAAAACTAGACTACCATAGGCTTGCATCAGTGTTCTAAATCTCCGCTACGAATGATTAAGCACACAACAAAAATCATGAGGACTTTTTAAGGGTTGTAATGGGGTCAAGGTATACACAAGTAGGTAGGGAAATATTTGGTCATGTGGTGCTAAAAATCCGGGAAATAGTGCTAGCAAAAACTCAAATTATAAAAAACCACTATCAACTTCATAATTCCACCACTTACTTCACCTCTTTCTCATCACTTTTCTTTCAACACTTCATCCATTCTCTCATATTTTTCTTTCTCTTTTTTTTCTTTTTATAAGAGACATCTTTTCTTTCTTTTTCAACTTCTTATCTTTTTTCTTTCTTTTCACACCCAACATTCTTCCTTTTCTTTCTTTTCAAACCATCCCCATAGTACCACAAAGAACAACTCTAGCTAAATCCTAATTCCCGGATGGGTCAAGCTTATCAAGGCTAGGAATTACTTTTGTGGAGCTACAAAATAAGGCTAATAGGCTCAAAAATAGGGGTTATCAAACAAAGGAATCATGTATAAGGTAGATAAGGATAATATGAGCTAATGAACATGCCTCAATCATCTTAATGTCATGCATTCAAATCATGTAATGTAGCCTTGAAAAAGATTCTAAACGCAAGTTCTAGAGCTAGCAATCAAAGCGATACACTCAAGAAAAAATGCAAATATGCAATAAAGGCTCAAAATAATCTCGCAAGGCATATATGTCTAGAACTTCATAAACAATTCAAAATTTAAACTTCTTATGCATGCTCAATCCTATAATCAAGATTAATAACTTAAGAATCATGCTTCAATCCAAAGAAACTTCAACCAACAAGCAAGTCATGGGTTAGATAATACTCTTAACTTAGAGAGACAAATGGTCAAGTAGGGAAATTTGAATCCTACAATGCAATATTTTTGTGATTTTTTTCAATTTTTCAATTTTTTTGTGATTTTAGATTGATTTTTCATTCTTTTTTTTTTTCAATTTTAATCGATGCAAAACTATAATTTAAACATGCAAATGCAACTATATGAATGCAATCTAAGACTAAGCAAGAAATCCCTTCCCCCATGCTTAAATTTTACATTGTCCCCAATGTAAATGTAAAAGTAAAGAGAAAAGAAAAACTAACCAAGTTGTCGAGTAATCCGGATCTTGAGGTGGTGGTGGGAAGCACTCGGCGACCGAGCTATGATATGTGCAACCCGAGTTATGAGACCTGTACGCCGGGCTAAGTAGAAACAAAACAAAACAAAAAACAAAAAAAAAAACACTATACTAAACTAATACTAAGAATCAAAAACAACTATCCTAATCACTTGGGTTGCCTCCCAAGAAGCGCTTCATTAACGTCGTTAGCTTGACGAGAGCACAATTTCACAGGCTCAGACATTGTCAATGCCCTTAACAACCTATCAAATACCTGCGAGCTCATCTTAATGAAACATAAATAACACAAGAATAAGTTGAGTTTAAATAACATGTTAGTCAAACACCGTTTCAACTTATCAAACCTATGAGCCCAATTTTCATAAGATGGCATATGCTTGAACCAATGCGAATCAAGTGGTGGCTTTTCAATATATGAATGAAATGAATCAAAGCTCTTACCAGAAATACCACTTTCAATCAAGATGAACTCAGAGAAATCCCTAGAATTTTCATCATGCTGCAAACTTGGTTCTTCGAATGGATAAGCGATAGGAAGGAATGCAATCGGCTCATTGAGTTCGGTGGCCTCTTCTTTAGCAATATAAACTCCACAAGGCTCATCTATGGTTTCCTCGAGATGAGTAGCATCACATGGAACATCAAAGTCACCATCTTGACCTAACTCATGTGTAGGGAATTGCTCCTCCACATGCATTTGAGTATTTAATTCAGGGGCTCTTGAAACGTCAGAAGCCTCATCAGGTTGGAGTATTGATGAAGATGATCCGACCAACAAACACTGACGGCCCATATAACAAAGAAAATCCCAACACTCCATAGGTTCCATACATAGAATTCGTCCATTGCTCATGTATTCAGCCAACTCAAGATTTCATGATTCATACCCTCAATAATGCCCATGCAAAAGCTTCCAATATCAATATGAAGTCCCTGAGCACCAAGTCCATCCATATAATCTTGGAATCTAACGAAGTACCAATGAAATTGCTCATCCTGAAACTGTTTACATTCGAACAAAGCCATAGATTAGTAGCACAGGTGTGGACCCTAAGCAAGGTCCACACAAGAGTAACAAAACAATAAACACAAGAAAACAACCGAGTCCCCGGCAACGGCGCCAATTTGATAAAGGTATTTTAGTCGCCTGAATACCTATCAAAATAATCCAAACTACCTACTAGGAATGTAGTAGGGAAGTAAGGGTCGATCCCACAGAGACTTGTGTTTTTATGTATTTAACTTGGATACTCAGAAGAATGTAAGATGGGGGTTTTTTTTGAATGTTTTCCTATCAACTAATGAATTGAACATGCAAAGCTAAGATGATTTATCAAATATGAGAAAGGTATGCTTAACCAGTTAATATCCATTGCGAATTCGATTATTGATCATTGATTATCAAAATTCTCTTTTTACCTTGACCAATCTATTGCGGAATTCTAATAACCCAACTTCATGGAATTATTAATCCTACTTCAATTCTAGTTATTAGCCCGACCGGTACTAACAACCCTAATTATCAAATAACCTAAGAGACCTCCTAGATTCAATTTGACAACAGCATTAAGATTCAAGTATCAATAGAAACATGCATTCAGAGCAACCAGACATCCAAATAACATGCAATTGAATTCTCTTCTCTACTCAACTAGTCCTACCAGTCCTAGATTGATTAAAGGTTCTACTTATGATCTAATTAACACCTACCGGTAATTAGAAAGATCTAGTTGTAATTCAACCTAGAGATTCAATTAGATGGCCAATCTAACAAAACCCTAAATCAAACTTATTCAATCAAGCATAGAGAAAACAATCTAATCAAGGCAAATTAAGAACAATCAAATCTCACAATAATTCTTAATTCACAACTTCAATTAACTAGTCAAGCAAAAGAGGTTTAGTTGTTCAAAGACATTGAAAAGCTTACAATTTTTCCCAAAGGTTTCTTGTTCTTCTCAAGCTTCAACAACGATCAATCAATCCTCCAAAATCCAAGAGTTATGAGAATATAAACCTAGAAACTACTAATATCCAAAAATATATCTAAGAGGTTTCTAAAAATAACAACCAAAACAAGTTTTCAGCCCAAAACCCAAGCCCAATACAAAACGTCATATTTTCGGACACGCGAGAGAAAACGCGGCTTGGAACCAAAGCGCGGTCGCGCTTTCGCCTGAGCTACCCGCGTTTTCACTCCTGAACGCTAGATGTCAAAGCGCGGTTTGGGACTCCAAAGCGCGGTCGCACTTTCACCTTATGGACCCGCGCTTTTACTCCTGAAACTCGAATCTCTCTAACACTTTGTGCACTTGATTTCTTCCTTGGCCTTCGTCCTTGCACACTCCTTAGGCACCTTCAAGCTCACCTCCATGTCCACCATCACCATGATTCGGCAGTCGATCACTCATATCTGCAAATATCAACCAAACGAGTGTAGATTCCGAAACTTCCAACGCTAAAGCTAAACTACGAAACAAAGGAAAATCTACCTAAAAATGCATGAAAAACTAATCAAAACATGTCCTAAATACTATAACCTATATGTTCTATCACATGCTCACTCAAAAGATGAAACAACTTGAGACCGCTTCCGTTGTGAAACTGACTTCCAAGGCTAATTGTCAATTTTGTGGGTCGGGAAATCACACAATCTCGGCTTGTCAACTTTATCTAGCTCAAGGGGAAGAGATTGAAGGTGAAGTGAGTTACATGAGCAACTACAACCGGGGACCGAGGAATGACCCTTACTCCAACACCTACAATCCCGGTTGGGCCAAACACCCAAACTTCGCTTACAACAACAACTACACCAACCCCTCTTCCTCCTCCTACAACCCAAACCAAGCCCAACCTAGAGGTCCACTGGGGTTCAATCAACAAGCTCCACATGTCCCTCAAGCCCCTCAACCCAAATCCTCATTTGAAGTGCTTGTAGAGAACATGGCAAAAACGGTGAACCAACTTGCCGAGGACGTTCGAACTCAAGGAAAGAGTTTGAAAATGCTCGAGACTCAAGTTGCTCAACAAGCATCAAATTCTCCTAGGCCTCAAGGTCAACTTCCGGGGCATCCCGAGGTCAACCCTAAAGAGCAATGCCGAGCGGTTACTCTTAGGAGTGGCAAAGAACTTCAAGAGCCTATACCGGAAAAGCATCAAGTTGTAGAAGAGTCGGGAAGTAAGCCAACCGAACAAGAAAGGCCCGAGCCTAGGTATGTTGCTCCACCTCCCTACAAACCACCTCTACCTTTCCCACAAAGGAGGGTTCAAGTTGGAAAAGAACATCAATTTGGGAAGTTTGTAGAGATGATAAAGAAGCTTCACATAGATATCCCTTTTGTTGATGTGCTCACCAAGATGCCTACCTATGCTAAGTTCTTGAAGGACATCCTTTGCAAGAAAAGAAAGTTTGATGACTTTGAGACCGTAGCTTTGGCGGTTAATCAAGTTGATAAGATGCCGAGTAAGTTGAAAGATCCCTGTGAGTTCTCAATTCCGGTTGATTTTGGTTCATTTGCATATGATTGCCTTTGTGATCTTGGTTCTAGTGTGAACATCATGCCCTTGTCGATTTGTAAGAAGTTGAATTTGGGTGAGCCTATTCCTACTAAGATGCGTCTCATCATGGCCGACAATTCGGTTGCTCAACCCGTGGGCATCATTGAGGATTTTCCGGTAAAAGTGGGCAAATTCTTGATTCCGGGAGACTTTGTGATTCTTGATATGGAGGTGAAAGACAAGACTCCCATCATCTTTGGGAGGCCTTTCTTAGCTACCGCGGGGGCAAGCATTGATTTGAGGGATGGGAAGATTTCCTTGCTCATTGGAGATGAGAAGATGGAATTTGAACGTCGTAAGGAGAACTCTATTGAGCCGAGCATGAATCTTCTTCAAAAAGTGGTTCAAGTGGCTAGTTGTAGTGTTGAAATTGAGCCTCCTAAGAGTGAGACTTTGGCAAGTACCGTTCAAATCCACCAAGAAGAGGTCACCGAGCTTAGAGACCACAAGAAAAAGAAGAAAAAGGATCGAGCCAAAGTTGAGCTTAAGAGTGGAGATTCCGTAATGCTTTTTCATGAGAAATCTAGCATGTTCTCGGGGAGTAAAGGAACGAGATGGTCCGGACCGTATAGAGTTTCAAGGGTCTTGCACGGTGGAAGAGCTGAGATTTGGCATAAAAATTCGGGAAATTTCAAAGTCCAAAACCGCCGTTTGAAGCTAGTGATAGCCCTTGATGCAATAGAGGTCGGGTCCGACAATCACAAAGACCCGAGCACTTGAAAGGCGACATGGTCAAGCTAAAGACCTTAAACAAGCGCTTCTTGGAAGGCAACCCAAGCTTTTCTTCTCATTTTTCTTTGTTTTGTAGGTTAATTTCAATAAAGGCTAAAATTTGGAGATGGAATTCCAGAGGTGGACCCGCCCGGGTCGTTGGTCGGGTCGAAAACGGGGTCGAAAACAAGAAAACAGGGCAAGAAAGCAGGCTTGGACCCGGTCGGGTCGTAGGTTGGGTCGCAGACCGAGTTCGATGGAGAACAAAAACCGAAACAGGGGCGAACACCAGACCCGGACCCGGTCGGGTCGGAGCCCGAGTCGCGGGCCGGGTCGAGCCGTTCCTTCCCCCTGCCCATTTCTCGCGTTTCCCAGCTCTTTCTTCATTCATACCCGACCGAGACCAACACCCTCTTCCAGCCCCTTGCTTCTCCCGTCGCCGGCCACCTCCCACCACCGAGCCGCCTCCCCGGAGTCGCCACACGTGCCCAGCTGCTGCTTGACCTCGCTCGCTCGCGCCAGTCTCACCAGCCGCTCGCGACCTCCATCCTTCCCAGCTCGAGTCGCCAGCCGTCCACAGCTCCACCAGCTCAGCTCGCCGGAGCTCCTCCAAGCCGGTCGGCCGTCGTCCTCCAGCAGCCCAGCCACCACCCTCCACCTCACTTCCCTTGGTGTTCTTGGTACCCAACTCTTTCACTTTACTTGGAAATTTTTAGACCTAGGTTTAGGATTTTGGGTATAATTTGTCCAAATTTGTTAGATTTAGGCAGAGATTCATGTTTCTCTTAGCCTAAATTGTGCAAATTGTTGATGAAAATTGAAGACCTAGGTTGAATTTGGGGATTTTCATGCTAAAATTCAAGTTTGGGGGATTTGAGTAAAATTTGGGGATTTTTGTGAATTGGGTGTTTGATTTGCTTGTGAGTGATGATGATGGCTTGATTGTTGCATTTTGATTGAGCTTAAGTGACATTTGTCTTGCTTAAAAGTTGAGCTTGCTTGAAAATTCTTGAAATTTCTTGCATTTGGAGGCATTTGTTGGGTATTGCTTGGTGTTGCTAGGTAGTGGCTTTGTTGTATTGCTTGGTGTTGTTTGCTTGCTTGGTTGTTGCTTGTGGTTGTCCTTGCCGGGACAACATTTGGCTATTTGTGCTTGTGGTGGTTGCTTGTCTTGTGGTGTGTAGGTACCTAGCATAACTTCATGGCTCCTAAGGAGAAAAAGCTAAAGAGAGCTCACTTTCCTATCATTGAGCACCACTATGTCCACCCTCTCCAATCGACTTGAACGTCTTCCTCCTCTATCATGGTGGGACACCCACTTCCCTCCACCTCCTCCTCCACAATGAACACTAAGTGAGTCTTCTTTCTCTTCTTTCTTGCTTTTATTTTCACATTGAGGACAATGTGATGTTTAAGTTTGGGGGAGGGATTTCATGCTAGTTAGATGCATTCATGTTTCATTTCTTGTCTTGCATTCATGTTTAGTTTTGTCTTGTTCTTTATTTGCATGCTAAAAAATATAAAAAAATTGAAAAAATTGTCAAAATGTCAAAAATTTCATGCACAATAGGATGCCATCAAATTTTCTTAAATGAGAATCTCTTGTCTTCAACATAGTTAAATCCATGACTTGAAAAATTCCATATCTTTG
Organism: Polygonum maritimum; assembly: GCA_963924305.1. Taxonomy (NCBI): domain Eukaryota; kingdom Viridiplantae; phylum Streptophyta; class Magnoliopsida; order Caryophyllales; family Polygonaceae; genus Polygonum; species Polygonum maritimum. The sequence goes on from OZ002729.1 coordinate 25,287,918, forward strand.
CTTGGATGGATGAAGCCCTTTTCTTGCATGATCATGGCTTGTTTGCTTGACTTATGTTTGGATGAGCATGTGGACTCTTAAAATTGTAGACTAATGTTGAGATTCTAGGTAATGAGCACCTAGTGAGATTTCATTTTTAGCCTCTTTTTCTAGGACTTTGTCCTCTCTTTTCTCTTGTGTGTGTGATTTCTCTATGCATCTCTAACTCTAGAACTTGAGATTGTATCTTTGTCAAGACCGCATTCATGACATTTGCTTGTGACATTAAAGTGATAGAGGCATTGTTTTATTATCCCTATTATTTCCCCTATCCACCCTATATTAGTGCCAATTTTTCTTGAAGCCCCAATTTTTTAAACCTAAAAGCCTATTCTTCAAAACTCCACAAAAATTGTTTCCTTAGCCCAAATGGCTTGACCTTCCTAGAGAATAGGAGTCATGGAAATGAATTTTAAGTGAGTTTGGGTTTGAGAGGAAGATATCATCTTGGTGGAAGAGAATTTCAAAAAGAAAAGAAAATGCAAAAGTGTGGAAATGTTTGGGAGAAGAAAAGAAAAGTGTTAAAAATAGTGTTTGAAAGTGAGTTGGTGACATGAAAATAAATGTGCAAAAGTTGAGAAGTCACAAAAGTTTTGTGAGAAAAGAAAAGCAAGTGTAAAAGGGTTGAGTTTCAAATGAAAGAAAAGTGAAAGTGGGAGAGTGAAGTTCAAGGTTAGTGATGTGAGAAATTGTGAAGTTTTCGGGTTTGAAGAGAGTGTTTGATTGCTTGAATTGGTTATTTGGTTGTGAAGTGGAAATATGACTCTTATTCTCTAGCTTAGCACCACATGGCCAAAAATTTCCCTTACCCAATTCTTCTTACCTAAGCCCCACTACAACCCTTAAAAAGCCCTCTTGATTAGTGTCACTTGCATTGTCTTTAGCGGTGGAGATTGAGATCTCTTTCAAGCCTATGGTAGCTTAGAGATCATAGATGAATTTGAGTGATAACTTTGAAGCGTAAACACATGAAAGAGAGTAAAACACATACCCCTAGTGAGGCCTAGAATTGATTCATTTGTCTTCATCTTTTCGAGTCATAAAACATGTGCAATGATTCCGGTTTGTCAAGTTTCAAGTTCTTTGATTATTGCTCGTTTAATTTTGAGGTGAACTCTTGAATTGCATTTGATGTGGGATGAAGAGTCTAAATTGCTTGCTTGAGGACAAGCAAGGTTCAAGTTTGGGGGATTTTGATGGCTTGCATTTAGTTCATGTTTAGGATGTGCATTAGGTCATGTTTCGTGGTTTTCGGTTTGCATTTATCTCTTTTTAGTTAGATTTTTACTTGTTTTCGGTTTAGTTGTTCGGTTCGGACTCTACGCTTTGTTCTTTGTGAATTTCAGGGGATTTGGAGGTGAAATGGAGCGGTAGAGATCAAGAGGACTCAAGGAGGTGTCAAGAGCTCGAAGACGGTGTCAAAGAGAGGCCGATAAGTCACCCGAGAAGAGAACCGAAGACCGATCAAGCGAAGCCCGAAGAACCGAAGGAAAAGCAATAAAACCCGAGGCCACAGCCTTGGACCCGGCCGGGTCACGGGCCGGGTTGGCACCCGAGTCACACCCTTTCCCAAGTGTTTGCAAGTGTGGCGTTTTCCAGCCTCGGACCCGGCCGGGTCACGGGCCGGGTCGGACCCCGGGTCACACCGCCGCGTCCCCTTTTTCCCGTTTTAGCCTTGTTTCCTTTAGGGTTGTATTTAAGCCGTTTTCCTCCTTTTAGAAGGGGAATTTTTACCCAATTTAGGACCTCTAGAATTTCCATTAAAGCTCTTTGGAGTTCTTGAGAGATTGAAGGATTTTGTTGGAGATTTGTGCCTTTTCAATCAATACAATGTTCATTGGTATGGATTTCCTCATCTCTTCTTCTTTTTTCTTGTTCTCCATGGATTGCTAAACCCCCAAATCCTAGGGTTTGAGGAAAACCCTATGGATTCTAGGTAGCCTTGAAATGCTTGCTTGAATTGAGATTGGAATTGTGGTTTGTGTCAATCTTACATGTTTAATGCCAAATTGCTTGCGATTTGAGGCTTGTTGATGATTAGAACCGAAAGGTTAGATTGTCAATAGGGAGATAGGCTAGGGACTTGTGTTGAGAGACCTCCTCTCTAGCTTGAACTATAGGATTGATTGATTGATTTCCCTTTGAAATGAGAATTGATTTGGGAATTCTTTAGAGGTTGACCTACCGATAGAGGGTTTGAGTTGGACAAGCTCACTCAAGCCACGACGGTGGATGAGAGGCTTGAACCTATTGAGCCACTATTGAGCCTAAAGGGCCTAGTTTGCATGTCAAGTCACGAAAGTGGATGATTGTCGTAATCTAGGTACGATTTGTTTAATTCGATAGGATTAGACATTGATTCTAGGTAGACGCCTCCAAACCATGATTTGATCTAGATTCTTGTATGCTTTCAAAGTGTTGCTTAGATCCATAGTGTGAGTACTTAGACTCTAGGATTGCTTTTCCCCTTATTCATATTTGCATCATCTTGTTGCTTGTTCTCTTTGTTTTCTAGTTGATTAGTTTAAGTTTCTTCCATCCTTGATTGCCTCTTATTAGCCTAGCTACTTTGATTGTCGGTTCACCAACTCTACTAAAGTCCTAGAGATCGACACCTTGATACTACGCGACCCGTGCATTTGCGGTATTGGTCTAGTAGCCTATCAGCATCAGAGCTAAAACGATTTATTTTAAACCCGACGTTTTAACAAACTTCTTTAAACGAACTTAGTTTTAAAACTGTAAACCTATATTAAAGAAATAGGAATAGGTTATTTTTAGTCGAGTTTTCTTCTCCATTAGTTTAAATGGGGGTTTACGTGTAAATGTCATTTTTAAAAGAAATCCCGATCAAGATTTGCTTCATTATTAGGTTTCCTACTTTTGAGTAGTCAAATAAACGAATACTTTCTTCGAATTTTCAAATCTCCTTGTAACAGAATTTAAGGAGTTGACATTTTACCGAATCTTCCCGTAACAGAATTCGAGAAGTTGATTTTATCAAAACCTTCTTGTAACAGAATTCAAGAAGCGGTTTTGTCTTATAAATAACTTCTTTCCAAGTACCTTCGTCTGCCAATATGGAATTATAGATATTCTACATCTACATTTAAAAGTTGTGCTCTTTCTTCACCTTGTGCAACGATTGTGATTAATGGAAACAACTGTTCTTCACTACAGATGGTGAGTACTCGAGGGAATAAGAATCGGAATGCCAATGCCCCAGAGGGGAATGGAAACGAAGAAATGGAATCTGAAGTTCGTGGAAACAACCAAGTGCCAGTAGCAACTCCGACTTTTACTTTAGATGCTGCGAGTATTGCTATGTTCAAAGCCATGTTTCAACAGATGCTTCAAGAAGCGATGCCTGAGGTTGTGATTAATCAACCGAATGCCACAGAGGCAGTTCCCGCCGTGAACCTAGGAGCCGATCATGCTCGTGTTCACGGAGATGCGTCTGAATTCTCCAAGTCATTGAAGCTTTTTCTTTCTCTCAAGCCGGAGACCTTTAACGGCGCTGGAGAGCCTGCTAGCGCCCACTACTGGTTCTCCCACATAGAGAAGTTGCTTAGGAATACGCGTTGCACCGAAGTGGAAAAAGTGCAGATTGCAGCCTTGCAACTTTGGGACGAAGCCAATGAGTGGTGGGAGAGTTCCAAACTTTCCGACCATCCCGACCTGAACTGGGCAATGTTCAAGGGAAAAATGATGAACCGATTCTTTTCGTCCGCAATGCAAGACGAGAAGCAGGATGAGCTGTATAATCCCAAGGTGGAGGGATTAAGTGTATTGGAAAAGGCGAAGAAGTTTAATCATTTGCTCCAATATGTTGGGCCGGAGTTCGCAACCGAGGAGCAAAAGATTCGTCGCTTCCATAAATGGATGAGCGATACTATAAAACCGTGGATGTTGACTCGTACCTTCTTATCGCTTGAGGAATATGTTGACCATGCCTATAGAATGGAGGTCACCTTAGGCGAAGCTGAAAAGAAGGATGGTGGGGAGAAGTCTCGCTATCAATGTCAAGGAGGATCCAAGTGATCTGCAACACCGCAAGCCTCTGGATGGTCAAAGAAAAGCAAATCTGATTCATTCATGAATGACTCTTCTAACGAGTCTAGACAGAAGAAAAGTTTTGTGGTTTGCCACAATTGTGGTGAACAGGGCCATATCAACAGAGATTGTACCAAACCCAAGAGGACTTGTTTCAACTGTGGAAAGGAGGGACATGTTCGTTCCTACTGCCGTTTGAACAAGGAAGGGGCAAATCAATCTGGGCCAACGTCGGTTGTACAGAGTAACAAAATCCCATCTGGGTCTACCTCGACCACGTCAGTGCAGTCAACTGCGAAAAACAAGGGAAAGGCACCGATGTCATCTGCAAGTCAAGGACAACAATTGTACGGGATGTACCAGTCCAACTTGCCTACTGTTCCTGAAGAGTAGTTAGTCTCTTCCTTGTCTTTCCTTAAACCCTTTTGTAGCCTAACAATAGTGGTTGCTTAGGTCTTGTAAGTCGATTATCCTTCCTTGTGAGGAGATCGCATGTTTGGAAGTCTGTTAGATGATTTTGGATAATCATGTATCTTTCAGAACGTTAAATCAGATTATAATAATGTACTAAGTTCATAAGTAAATGACGCATTATTAATCTTCGACTTTCGTCGTTTGGTCTTCTCAAAACCTAGCTCAAGTGGGAAAACCCTTAAATTTTTCTCGAAGCTTGAGTAGGCAATCCTCCTAGAAGTTAATTCCTGCCCGAGCCCGTGTATTGGATTGCACTGGTTGGGATGACGAAGTAAGTTGATAAGGTCCACGTACCAAAAGCTTATATTAAACGATTCGCGATGCCCTAAGGATAGAAACGGCTAGTATCATCGTAGTCAAGTGATTAGAATGACGTCATAGATAAAGTGCTTCTCGGCCCTGAGTATGTCGAGAAGACTACATTATTATCACTTTAAATCGACAAAGGAATGTTAGCAGATCAACAAAAGTCGTAAAAATGACCAAGAGACAACATAAGAAATTTTGGGAACCGTGTAACTGATGCAAAGTTCGTTTCCCAGGTTTATTGTCATCTTAAAGAAAGAACCAGGGTTCTTTAAGGGGGTACTAGAGTTTGTACTTCCTCTTTAAGATCGGATATTGTTTATGTACTCAGTCCTTTTAAGCATGCTAGGGTAGCCTCTGCTAGTTTCGGGGTCGAAACTATTTTTAAGGGGGTACTGTTGTAATATCTGCAAATTTTATAAAATGTATCATGAAATTCTCCTTAGTTTTATGACTCAATTTTTTCTTTGGAATGACAAGAGAAAGGGCAATGGTCACCCGATTAACCAAATAGCGTTGGATAACGCTTAACGGATACCGTAACTTAAAAAATTGATAAAACCTTCATTAGAGCTCGGAATCGAGTAAATCCAAAGCCTAATGGTAGATAAAGGAGTCTAGTTTCATCCATCAAAATTTGAGACAATTCCGATAAGTATACAAAAAGTTATGCCAATTGTACCAAGACGTTGCCCAGTCCCCAGAAGGCAGCGACCGCCGCCAAAAAGGCAGCGACCGCCGCTTTGCTGCAGACGCAAGTGGCTCGACAAACACTTATATTGTGGGCGCCGTGGGTTAGGTTTCTGCAATGGTTTTGACTTGGGATCAATCCCAACACCTTCACACAATGTCAACCTCGCTAATGTCAACCCCTCTTGGCTTGTTAGGCTAGAAGTCCACTCTTTTTCTTGGATTGTTATGGAGGTTAAACATTATAAATAGGGGTTGAAGATGAAGGGGAAAGGATCCAAAATGCTCATCACTTCCTCTCAAATCTCTCACAATATAAAGTAGAAGTGTTCTTCTTGCTACTGTTGGCAAAAGCTCATCGAAAGGTGGCCGGAGTCGATCGGAGGAAGCTTGCAAAATCGCATCGTCGTCACTGCAGTAGGCAGCGACCGCCGCCAACAGGGGCAGCGACCGCCGCTAGTGTATTTGTTGCACTTTGTGTCCGAGCTTCGTTCTAAGCCATTGCCCGGGCCGTTCCTTGCTCGTGCCTTGTGTTTTGCCTTGCCTTAAGCCTTGTCTAGTGCCTTGCTAGCCTCGACTCCACGCCCCGATTAGAGTTTTTAAGATCGTCTTAAGGCAAGTGGATGGTTCTCCTTTCCTCTTTACTCGATAATCGTGAAATTGCTTTCCGTTATCAAATTAAATGTTGGGAACAACCTTGTTTGTTAATAATCGGATTAGGATTATAATGTTTAGAATTAATGACCGTTGTTTTTATTATCGCACGCGCTAGTACATGGACTTAGGACCGTTGATGTGTGGCCTTTGATTGTTTCAACTCTCTTTTCGAGACTTTGTTGTGGACTAGTTTTAGACTAGGAATGCGGGATTTAAGACTCTCGCTATTTCTTAATAACTCATGTTACGAGGTGTAATTAGTGCATGCTCGTAATATTAAGGTTGTACGACTAATGCTCGTTCCTTAAGATGGGCTATAGCACTCTAGCTAAGTGCTCAGGAGACGCTTGCTTTCCTGTTAATCCGTGGCCAAGCTCCGATGAGCCGTCACTTAAAATTCGTTAAATAAATTGCTCTGTTTTATGACTAATAAGATAAGTGCCCAATGCACATTAATTAATAACGCGGGGTGATTAGTACAACTTGGAAAATCACTTCGGGTCCACATTATTGACAATCGCCTATCCAATCTGAATGCATGACTCGAGTTGTTAAAATGCCTATAAAATGGCAAGATGGGTTCAAGTGTATAAGCGTCCTTGTGGCCACCTCCCTGTCGGCATCTTCGAGTTATGATGAGGTTGATACGATTCGATTAGTGTTGGATGCTTTTTTCACTGTTGCTTGAATTAATTAAGTTCCCAACAAATCTTAAACACATACCTTTATTAGGTGCTATTTCCATGTAGCATCCTACTTCCGAGAAATCTCATTTCTCATAAGCCTCACATCTCATAAAGCCTCAAGCTAAAATTATCATTTTCTGTTGAGTCTTGCTCGTCTAAAAAGCCTCTCGCTTAAAAAGCCGTAGGCGTTCCACATTAAAGAACCCTTGACTGTTGGGCGTCAACCGATTCTCAATTGGTCTGTGATGCCCTCATGTCTAAACCTTTATGAGAACCAAACCCTATTCTACCACTTGCTTAGTCTCGCGTTAGACTAACATCCCTTCTTTCTTTTCCAACTTTGTTGGCTGGTATTCCTTGCCTTTATGGGGATATCAGATAGGAAAGGGAAGGCCGTTCAAAAGGAAGCCGAAGACATCAGGATCTGCAAAAAGGAAGGAAGGAAGGAAGGAAGAAATCTTTTAAACGTCTTTTGTTTTGACCATATTTATGGGTCCCACATGCTTTTACGGGAGATTTATTCCACTTGTAATCCGATTTACATTAATAAAATAAAGTTGGTCATTCTGAAAACATCTTTAAGTTACCTTTTTAGCCATGGGTGACTTTGGACGATGAAATCCAAGGTCACTGGCGGTAATACCCTTTGGTTTTAAGAAGGGGGTGTTACAGGGATTTTCTCTTATCAACCCTGGTAACTCCTACAATCACTCTAATGTTGTGGTTTGTCTGTGGCCTCTGAGGGGCATCTCCTACACTTTGAACATTGATTTTTTCTTGATCTTTATCCAATTGCTGGTTGTAACTTTAAGTTTATTTCAGCATACTGGGGTAGCTCCCTCACTTTGGCTAGGTAAAATTAATAAATCTTCTAAATCTATCTAAATTCATTATTTTATTCACCTGCTTGCATGTGTGGAAAATTTAGACGGCTGCAAAGTAATCATTGTAGGAAACTCTACTGCATTTACTGAACATTTATTTCTCAAGTACAGTCCATACTGTTCACCTTCTCTGAACCGGAACATTAAATATGCATGCACTCTTACTCTCAACTCCAAATCAATCAAACTTCACTGCTACTTTACTGTTCATTCTTTTTGCATGACCCTTGCATTTAATCAACAAATTTTAAATCACCTTTTTTTATATGCTCATCCAGCAAGTAAAAATCCTCAAACTTCACTATTCACCTCTAATACACTTCTAGTTCAACAGGGTTTGATTAATTTTGAAAATTTATTACAGCTGCTTCATTCTATCACTCAGCTCCATCACATCTCATCTCAACCTTTACTCAAATCAATAGGAAGTTTCCAGCTTTGTACTCAACATTTAATTATAAACATCAACCATACTGTAAAATATTTTTTATTTAGGTGGTCTATCTTTCTCTACTACCTGATTAATAACAACAACATCACTCAACATATTTATTTACCAATTCATTAGTGGCTCTCTTTGGCTTCTGTTAGGCATACCTCTAAAGTTTTATCCTTTTGGAGTATACCTATTCTTATGCACCCTCCCAAATCCAGGATTTTTGATCTTTTTTATAACAAGATTGTGCTTATTCAATATTCAAATTACCAATTTGCTGCAATACATTTTCACTATCCTTCTTACTATCTTTGTTGTATTTTTGAGACCATGTCCATTGACCAATTAATCTTCCATTGTTATTGTCAACAGATGTATAATAAAATGGACTTTTGTGCCTGCATGATGGTAATCATTCTTTCCCACTTATTTTCAACTACTCACTTCAACCTTTGTATGTGCTGTGTCAAATTTTTCTGCAACATAGCCGCCATCATTTATTACTTAAATATTCTTATTTACTGCTCCCCTTCTTACATGAATCCTCTCTATTGCAACTTAGATTGCTACTGTATGCTAATTGTTTATTATATCCTCTCTCTCTATCTGTACACAACATTAATTACTTCTACTTCTAACTCAAACTTAACCTCTGCCCCTAGAGGTTCTCTATTTATAGCAAGTCTTCCTCACTTCTATTCTCACACCTCAAGTCACTTAAGTCCTTTTTTCTCTCTAGTGTTCACAACCATCACTCCCATAATGCCTGATAGTATTTCCTTCCAGGATGCTCTTGTTAGCTACACATCTCAATCACCTATTCCTGCTGCCATGGACCTTGATGGGAATGTTGTTCCCATCATGTTAACCCAACAAATCACTGATCCTATCTCTCAGATCCCTCATATGAGCCCTTCCAGCCCTCTTCTGGCTACTGAAGTCTTTAATCAACAAGCAGATGAGTCTCAGGAACTGGTTCCTGAGATGGTTTTTGTTCCAAATAACAATATCCTGCAACCACAAATCATTACTGAGGGTCTGCCACTTCCTCCACAAATTATCCCTGAGGGGTTGCCACTTCCCAACCCTACTGCCATTCCATCTGTTCAAAAATATCTCCATGAACTTATGCATTTCACCCTCCTCCTCAAAATGGTTGAAGAACCCATTCCCACTCATATTATCAATGGCAAAATGAAAGAGGTTTGGAAGGATAATGTCAAAGGAGAAGTTCAGTTCTAGGAGTTTGCTAACTTTTTGATTCTGTTCAAATTTTCCAACAACGAAACTAGGGACTTAGTGTGGAATAAACGTCCCTATCTTGTGCATGGCAAGTTAGTGGCCTTGATTCCATTCTACCCTGACTTTAACCCAACTGCTGATGAAGTTTTGAGGGCTGACATCTGGGTCAGAATCCCTTCCTTACCTTATTATCTTTTCAACCCAGCTGCTTTGGACCTCATTCTTCGAGACGACCTCATTGGTAGCATTGTGCGTGTTGATGCCATGTCAAATACCAAAAATAAGATGAAGTTTTGTAGAGTCTTGGTCAATATTGATGTAACCTCCCCTCTCAAGGGTTGTGTTAGAATCCAAACACATGATGCTTCTACCCTTACTCTCAAAGTTTTTTATGAGTCTGTCTCAAAAGGTTGTGGCTGTTGTGGGGACCCTTCTCATGGTTTTGAGGAGTGTCCTCTCAACAATATACAACCAAGGAAGCTTAAGCTGACAGTTGAGCAAAACCCCGAGGATATTCAGCTGATCCAACAAACCAACATTAGGCAGCATGGTAACCTTACTGCTAGGCCTATTGTTCCAAGAATTCCGACAGGACCAACCTTTGTGAGAACCAATGTTGTGACTCCCAATATGAATCCTCAAATGCAAGTTCCTATCCCTCTTTCTCAGCCTATTCAGCTTAGAAGTGCTGTTACAACCCTGCCCCCTCCTGTGGAAGTCTTACCTCCTTACAACCCTTTGCAATGCCTGGAGATGTACTCATAGTTTGACCCTGCCATGTTCCATGACCCTGCTATGCTGCAGCAGGCTCGTGAGCAAGTTGCTTATGCCTTATCTAACCTCACTGACCCCTTACCTGAGACCATAAGGATCCCTTCCTATCTCTGTAACTCTCCCTTGCTGTCTGCTGGTGCTGGTGGGAGCTCTTCTGCTGCTGCTCCCATCCCACAACTTACTTTCCAGAGCTTCAATGGTCTGGATAATGGGGCAGAATCTTCAAACTCTCAGTTAAGGCACCAACTAAACGCTGTTGACCTCAGGAGCTCTGCTGACACTGCTTCTGAATCCTCCAAGAGAAAGGAAAATGACATCCCTATTGAGTTGGTGGAGCACTCTTCCATTCAGAAGAAACCTAAAAAGACCAAGGCCCATTCCAAGCATGTTTAAATGAATAGAATCCTGTCTAGCTGGGTCACTGTCACTTATAAAATACCATCTTCCACTACTATGCTGTCTAAGAACTGCTATTACTACTTCTGTAACCCTTTAATTATCTGCACCTGTCTGAGCATTAGGTTCTTGCATGGACCTCATTTTGGTTGTAAATATGCTCAGGTTTCTATTACTCTTGTTGTACTTCTGTCCATGGGACTCTCTGCTGCTGTTCCAGTAGCAGACTTATGTATAATATGCCCATCTCAGTTTATCTACTTCTATGTGCTTGGTATCTATCAGCTTTACTATGCAAATAAGTTACAAAAAATCATGACTAAAGCTATGGGGTTTGACTCTTTTTGCAGCTTATCTATGGAGTCCCTAAACATTTGTTACTGCCATATACTTCACTTATTTGATCATCCTTGTTGCAGGCTCCTGTCGTTTGATCCTGTATCTTGCTCCCTTATTCATGAAATGGGGTATGTTGTAATGTTACATTTGTGTATACTTTTGTACAGTTCCATCAGAAATGAGGTTTATGCAATATTTAACAAGCATGTAATTGGTCTTTGCTTAGGGTATGATACTTGTGCTATGATGGTTGTAAACAAGGACATTATGAACATTGATTTATCCTTTGTGTTTGTTCACAAATTTAACATTTCACATAGTATGCTTTCCATATATATGTATCACTATTATTTGATTTGTTTGGGGTCTAAAGTTTACCACATCAATGCAAATCATCTACAACTGAACTTTAATTTCATCCTTTTGCCTCTTCTAGATCACCCTTCTAGAACACCTTTGTATGATCCACTTGCTGCAGTTTCTTCTGCAGCTTCTTGTAGAATACTAACTTATAAAATTTCAACCTTTATTCAGTTGTTCTTAACTGCGTGTTATCTACTGCATATTCATTCTCTTACAATTAGTTTGACTACTGTAACTCATCAAAATTGCAATTTGGATACTCTTTTGTTGGGTTGTGTTGTAATATGCACCCTCTATGTCCCAATTCAGTGTTTTTTCAGCTGGCTATTGATGAACTATTGATTCGGCCTATTTTGTATAGGTTAACTCTTGTATTTTAGGGCTATATTGAGAGTGTTTAGATTAGATTTGAGCGTAATTGTAATATCAAGACCGAAGACACAAGGATGCAAGAATCAAGAGTTTTAAGGCGTTTTGAGTTGTCTGCGCGACACCACTTGCTTGTGAAGACCATATACTGAGCTATAGAGGTCGGATTGACTTGATTCCAGTGCCATTGGAAAGCTAACTTCAAGGGCTTCAATTCATCTTTTTACACCGAAGTCAGATTCCAAGCGAAAGATGGTCAAAACATCCTACGAAGTGACACCAGCGATTCTGTCGAGATTCCGCGACCGCGGATTATCCACCGCGACCGCGGTGGCTGCCGAGACTAGTTATTCTATTCTATTGTGAAAGCGCGGCCGCGGTGGGAGCGACGCGACCGCGGTGATGCCGGATCCGAAGCGGACCGAAATCTTTCTATCTTGTTTCCTTTTCTATCTTTTGCTTCTTTCCTTATCTATCTCGTGGAGCTTGTTCCTTGGGCTATATAAGGAGGAGCCAGCATTAGGTTTTTAGTACATTCTACCTTCTACCTTCTTCCTCAAATTAGGTTTTTAGTTTAGTTATGGAGAGCTAGTCTCCTTGGGTTTGTTCAAGGGAGAAGCTCTGATGTATGAACTTGTGAGATTTTGGTAATTGATTTCTATCCTTTGGTTAATATTGATTCTCTTGTGCTTCATCTTATGATTGTTGATTGTTTCTCTAGGATTCGCGACCCTATTGAATTGATTAGCTTTCTACTGTTTGATTAGGTTTGGACCGTGGACAAAACTAATCTGTGAAAACAACTTAACCTAGACCTGTTGTCTATGCAACTAGGATTAAGAAGAGAATTGATTGTTTTATCTTACAATTGACTCGTAGCTTGA